>JANUYF010000014.1:13012782-13612782 GCA_026167975.1 Phrynosoma blainvillii
TTTGTGCCAGTCTGCGCAGGGGATGTGAGCATGTGTGCATGCACAAATTGTGTATATTTTGGGTCACTCTGCTGTTACTTTGGCCACACTTCCAAGGAGATACCTGAACCTCTTCGCCGTCTTTGTCTCCAGTTCCACCCTTTCGAAGGTTGTGTTTCATGGGCATGTGTGCTTGTGGTATATGCCCACCTTTCCCAGCCCTGCAACCTCCAGGTATTGTAACTCCCATCCCTTCTAGCCCATGTAATGGGAGTTGTAGTCCAACATCTTTGGAGGACACCTGGTTGGGGAAGACTGGTATATATATATATATATATATATATATAACTGGAATCTTGCTTTAAACAGGATCTCTTTGTGGATATTATTGAACAGCAATCCTGGGTTTAAAAGTTTTGTTTAAGAGTATCTTTATTTGGAAAATATTTGGAAAATAATTGGGGATATATTTAGGGAAGGGCCTGGGCTGAGACTTTCCTATTGTCATGGACCCACAAATGTGTTAATGTGAGAGCCATTGTGGTGCAGTGGTTTGAGTGTAGGGCTACAACTCTGGAATTGTTGTTGTTGTGTGCCTTCATGTTGTTCCCAACTTATGGCGACCCCAAGGTGAGCCAATCATGGGGTTTTCTTGGCAAAATTTGTTCAGAGGAAGTTTGCCATTGCCTTCGCCTGAGCAGACCAGGGTTCAAATTTCCACTCGAGCATAAAAAGCCACTGGGTGCCTTTGGGTAAGTTGCACTCTCTCAGCCTCAGAGGATGTCAGTGGCAACCCCCTTTGAGGAAACATGCCAAGAAAACCCTAAGATTGTTCACCTTAGGGTTACCATAAGTTAAAAATGACTTGGAGGCATACAACAACAACAACATTGTGTGTGTGTGTGTGTCCCCTTAATGCTGCCTTTCGGTCATAAGCATGAGGCTGTGGTACTACATTTGTAGGTTAGATTTCAGAGGAAGAAACTGGGAAAATCAGAGTCTCCCTTTTCTAAGAAAATCCTAGAAAATTCAGGGGGTCTCCATAAGTCGACAGGGTCTTCAAGGCACACCCATCCACCCCACACACCTGTTGTGTGTGTTTATATGTGCCACTTACTCCCCTACCCAGGATTAAGTGGTACTTTTTCAATTAAATTAAATTTATTTAAGGGATTTCTAGCCCTCCTTCCCCCAAAATAGGACTTTTGTGTTGGCATGGCATGCCAGGCCTCTCAGTTTGATCGGTGACGTATTGCCAGTTTTATGGCTGGGTGTGTTGCCTGCATCTCATATGCAGAGAACTATTTGCTGAGGCTTAGCTTGGAATAGGGGAAACCTGGCTCGTTTTACCTGTGTAAGGAAAGAAAGAGGTGTGTTTCCTTCCCTCTCTCTCTCTCCACCTTAGGATGGATCTGCATTCATTTTTAAGGTTGCAAAATTTCCCCTTTTCTCTGGCGCCGGTGCCTGGAACGCGACAGCTGAACAAAGCAAACCCTTTTCTGCCTGCCAGTGAGTGAGGAGCAGCTACACCGATGGCACGGACGGCCTGAGGAGGTGGCCCACCCTCTTGCCTGGGAGTTCTGGGGTTTGCAGTAGAAGCTGGCCCAGTCCTGCCCCAAATAATTCAGTTTCCTGTTGTCTCTTGACCCCGCTACCTGATGCCTTCTTGGAAAGCGGGGCAGCTGGTGTCTTTTCGGTGATAGAGAGGCGGTTGGAGAGGGCTGCCTGATGTGTGTTTGTGTGTTTAGCACAAAAGGAGAACAAGGTTTGAGATGTGTTTGTGGTTGTTGTGTGTCTTCAAGTAATTTATGACTTAGGGTGACCCTAAGGTGAACCTATCATGGGGTTTTCTTGGCAAGTTTCTTCAGAATGGGGTTGCCATTGCTATCCTCTGAGACTGAGAGACTGTGACTTCCCCTCTCAGCCCACTGGGTGACCTTGGGCAAGTCACACTCTCTCAGCCTCAGGGGAAGGCAATGGCAAACCTCCCCTGAACAGATCTTGCCTAGAAAACCCCATGATAGGGTTGCCTTAGGGTTACCATAAACCAGAAATGACTTGAAGCCACACAACATTAACAAGAACGATAAAAATAACTCAAGTTCATTCCACAGTTGTTTAATTCTTCCTGATAATGTGGACTAATAATGTTTCTGCATTATTATGGTGGAACCTTATGAAGGAGTAAATGGAGTCCTATTACCTTCAGGTAGAAATAATGCAGAGCTCAGAGAAGCTGCTATTTTGGGGCTACAGTTCCCGGCCAGCATGTGGTATACAGGAGAGAACCTATGGTATGTTTTATTTTCCTTCTCCTGCCAGATGCCTCTTTGTGTGATCATCACAGAAGTTAATGAGCACTGAAGACTGTTAATTGTTTTTGAGAAGAAAGCCTTACTCAGGCGGTGTAGGGAGATGTCTCCAGAATGGCCTGTACTCCTTCAGGAGCAAATTCACGTCAGTTTGCAGAGATGTGTCTTCGTCAGTGAACAGATCCTAGCTTAAGAAATTGCGTTAGACTTAGTCTCCAAAACCTCTCCACACCCACAAAGTTTTGCATTCCTATAGACATTCTGATGCACAGGCGGCTTATACAGGTCTGTCCCTGAATTTTCCGCCCTGCCCCACGCATTGGAAGAAGTACATTCAAGTCTACAAAAGCTCTTGCTACCAACTTCTCTCTTTCAGTGAGTCTCAAAGGGTTTTTTGTTGTTGTTAGCCGTCTTTGAGTCGACCCTGACTCATGGCAACCCTTTGGATGCGACATCTCCAAGACTTCCTATACTCCACGTCTGTGCTCAGGTCCTGTAAATGCATACCTGTGGCCTCCTTAATAGAGTCTAACCATCTAGAATGTGGTCTCCCTTGTTTTCTACACCCCTCCACTTTTCCTAACATTATTGTCCTAACATTATTGTTCCTAACTGCATTGGCTTTATTGGCTGCCGCATCACACATTTGACTTAGTCTCAAAGGTGTTACAAGATCCCCTTGGAGTTTGCAAAACATTGCAAGGGCGCCCTGCAGAGAGCAGTCAGAGCCCACAGGTTGGCCAAACTTCCTTCACTCTTGTCACAAGATGCACAGGTGTGTCTCTTTAGGGCTGAGCATCATTATCTCTGTGCCTTGTGTCTGCTACTATTTTTGCACCTTTGAGCCTTGACCTCTGAGCAGCTGTGACTTTTAGCACATATTTGGAGGAGAGGTGTGCAGGATCTTTTTCACACCCTGCCAGGGCCAGGCTACCTCTTTTGCTCCCGCTGAGTCATAAAATACCTGTTGTGTTGGTTCATTGCTGTGGGGGTGGGAGGCGTGACCCAGGATCAGGGAAAGTGGGTTCCAGCCATGGGGTGCAGGATGTGGGTTTTCTGTCTGGCAGCTTCCCCTTGCTGCTTTTTATCTCATGCACCCTCCCTTCCAACCCACCGATGAGGCAAGGGGGCGACATCAGAAGGAACAGCCCTTGCTTTGCCAGAACAGGTACAGTATAACATACTAGGTGTTGGCGTAAGGTTGCAAGCAGGGTGGAGTCCCAATGTGCAAATAGTTTGCAAATACCTGAATTGCTCTCTGGCTCAGAAAGCTCAAGGTTCCTGAATGGGTGGATAGCTTCTCCGTGGCTTTTGTTGTTGTTGTTGTTGTTGTGTACCTTCAAGTCATTCCTGACTTATGGAGGTCCTAAGGCAACCCTATTCTTTGCAGGTTTGTTCAGAGGGGAGTTGCCATTGCCATCCTCGGAGGCTGAGAGAATGTGGCAAGCCCAAGGTCACCCAGTGGGTTTACATGGCTGAGCCGACATTTGAACCCTGGTCTCCACAGTCCATAGTCCAACACTCAGACCACTTACTTTTATTCTGTTCTTCATTTGTGTTGTTATATCCCACCTTTTTTCAATAATTGGACAAGATCTTAGAACTCTTATAGAGAGACATATTCCTTCAAATAGCCTGGACCTGAGTTGTATAACTTTTTATTTTCCCCCTCAATAAAAACCCTTAGCCAAGCATTCCTTGCCTTCCTAAGTATCAAATCCAGTCTTGGATTAATTGTTGAGGCCCATTGTGGGAATGCTTTGCGGCTTTTGCTGATGGGTGAGAGCCAGACTCAAGTCCCCCCCCCCCCCAAAAAAAAGAACCTCTGCTAACCTAATTATGTTTTGTTTATGGACCCTTATCTTGCCCTGGTGCTCTGGATGCCCAGAGAGAGTTCTTCCTTGGATGCCAAAATATCTGCAAGTGGGTTGCTCTGCGTTCTTTGACCAGGACCTGGTGTCCTGGGAGGGAGGCCTTGAACTGTTAAATGCTGAGCAAAGGGTCAGAGTAAGGGAGTGAGGGACGAAGAAACCGGTAAGTAATCCCACAGTAAACATGAATGCGCTGCTGTTGGGCTGGATCAAAGGTCTCTGAGCCAGATTTGGAGCTCTGTCTAGGAAGCCCATCCCTTCCAACTCCCTCAATTTGGTAAAAACTGCCCCAATTAATTCTCTGTTGTCCCACTTTTCCAGCTTCTTTTAAAATGTCCCACTTTCTCTATTCCTCTTCCTTCTTTCCCCCTTGGTCCTCAGCTTACTTCCGTCGCTGCAAAACTGATTTCCAAGTTGTACAGTTGGACCTCCATATCCACGGGGACCCTGGGAAATGTAACTTCACAAGGGACTCAGTACTTTTTGTTAATAATCCACCAGCCCTCTCAGAGAACTTTGCAAATTTAGGCAGTGTATTAGCCATGATAGTTACTGGACCTCCAGATATTAGTGACAGACAGCCGTGTTGAGGTTTCTGGCCAGCTGTTAAATTTGATCTAAATGTTGGCTCGATTTTATAATTCTGACATGGAAGAGAGGAGGCATTGTTAAGTGTTTTGTCCCAGCAGCCTTCCTGCTGAAACCAGGAATCTTTTTTGTACCTAAGGCTGCCTAACGCCTCCGGCCGTCCATCTTAAGGCTGTTAAGGAACGATATAGGCTTCTGAGCTCCACCTCCTCCATCATGTCCAGCCCTTTCTTTACCCCTCTCTGCCTGCCTTTTTTGGGTTTATGTTCAGCCTGAGGCTGAATTCTGGAAAACTGCAAAAACATTTGGCTGTTTTAGATCGTCCCCTGCTTTGGCTCTTGTGCCTTTTCGACAGTTCTTGGAAGAGTGTGTTTGTGTGTGGCCCAGGCATCTAGATGATGCTGGAAGCAATTTATTTAGCATCTCTGAGAGCAAGGTGCTTGGTTATGGTGCCCTGTAAACCTATTGTTGTTGTTGTTGTTGTTGTTGTTGTTGTTGTGTGCCTTCCAATCATTTCTGACTTATAATGATCCTAAAGTGACCCTATCACAGGGTTTTCTTGGCAAGATTTGTTTGGAGGAGGCTGAGAGAGTGTGCCTTGCCCAAGGTCACCCAGTGGGTTTCCTGGCTGAGCAAGGAGTCAAGCAAGCCCTGGTCTTCAGAGTCATAGTCCAGTGCTCACACCACTACGTTGCACTGGCTTTCTGATGGGGTTGTTAACTTAAAACCAAGAGTGGGATTCTTGAAGCTCTATAGAGGATGTTGGATTCTTAACTGCCATCATCCTTGACCACTGGGCATGCTGGTTGAGGCTGATGGGAGTTAGAGTTCCCACACAAGCACTGTGTGGAGGACTTCAGATTCCTCCTCTCCCAGGTTGAATCGAATGGCTTTAGATATAACTCTTGGGAGATGGGCTCCCAGGCTGTGATATTGACTTCCATGGGAGACTGGGCTCTTTAATTGCATTGTAACTCTTTTATCAGCAGGCTTTTAGCTTTGCCTTGTTTTAGCCTTGTCGTAAGCCATGCCAGGAGATAGGTGGGATAGAAATAAATATAAATGAACTTAACAATACTGTCATAATTTCTTCACTTTGGCCTTCAAGATCCTCTTGGGTTTCAGTCTGGGAGGCAGGATTAAGGGAGGAAGCTTCTTCCTGGTGCCTTCTAGTGGGCATGTTTCCCTTCCTACGTCCTCAAAAATGCAGGCTTTTGAAAGAGCCTCTGTTCTCCCCAATGAGAGAATCTACTTTCTCCCCCCCCCCCCCCCCACCACCACTTCCCCCTGGCTCAAAATGTAGTAGAGCTAAAGTGGCTGATAAATGGGTCCCCTTTTGACAAATAGCTTGTAGGGAACCCCCTCAGTAACTGTGATCCTTTCTCTGCAGGGTGACCTTTGGGTGAAGGAGCTCCTGATCTGGAAAGAGAAAGAGACATAGATGGCTTGCTCCAGCTAGTTCAGGAGAGGCACGGCTTCCTTGTCTCCTGAGAGAGGCCTCTGTTCCTTTAACAAAGACCTTTGTCAGCCGGGCGGATGACTCTCAGTTACTGGCGTCCAGAGAACGGCTTGCTTAGAGCAGAGCTTCAAACCCACAAACCCTCTCTGCTCCAAGACCTGTTTAGTAAGTAGAGAGTGCTAACCCTTGGTGAGGAGGACTATTATTGTTATTCTTAGTCAGGACCCTCCCTCCAAGGCTAAATGATGGTTTCTCACTTGATTCCTGTGCTGGATGAAGAGGTGGAACAGATGTCTACCTTCCTTGGCCAGTCTGCTTCCTCAACTACACCAAACTCCTTGGCTGTCAGGCTAGCACTTAAGTACAAATCTGGAAGAGACCTCCTAAACTGGGTGGTATACATACTTCATACTTCAGAGGCCAAATGTTCCCAGCTGACCCTGGGAATCTGGAGTTGCCTTAGACAGGTTCAGCCTATCCCTTCTAAAACAGAATGCTCTCCAAATGTCCCAATTGTGCAGGGATAGGCCTCTGTCGTCCCACTTCTCCTGCTGCTTTTAACATTTCTCTCTCCTTTCCCCACTTTCTCTCTTTATTCTCAGCAAACTTCAGTTGCTGCAAACTGAGTTCAGAGTACAGAAGTGGGTTGCACTGAGTTAACTCAGTGGAGAAAGGGGAGGGAAGTAGGCAGAATCTAGCCTTTTCCAGTAGGCTTTGAAAAAAGCAAACTGCAGCAGACTTCTCCTAGCTTGTGTGTTCTTCCTCATTCGTAACTTTTCCATCTCAACCATGCTCTGATGTTGCTTGGCCACACATGTTGTGTTTTTCATATATGAAATGGCGGAGCGTATGGGGTAGTATCATCTACTCTGACTATAAGCTACTCTTCAGGGCCTAAAGGAGGAAAATATTTTTCTTGGACCGTATGTATGTAAAGCAAATGTTTCACAAAGGTGGTTCTTAAAAGCCTGTCTGTCTATATAGCTATCAAATTGTTTTTGTGTTTTCACTGCAGGGATACTGGCAGGATCTGGAGTTTGGCTCCACTGGGGACTCACAGCAAGCCACCGCTGAACCTGGGACTCTCCCAGGCTAGTCTTCCGCCATGTTCCACTTGATGAAAAAGGACAGAGATGGGTCCAGAAGGGAGAAGAAGGAGAAAAAGGAGAAAAAGGAACGGATGTCGGCCGCTGAGCTGAAGAGCCTGGAGGAGATGAGTCTGCGTCGGGGCTTTTTCAACCTCAACCGATCCTCCAAGAGGGACTCAAAGGGCCGGCTGGAGATCTCCAACCCCATCCCCATCAAAGTGGCTAGTGGCTCGGACCTCCACCTGACGGACATTGACTCAGACAGCAACCGGGGGAGCATGATCCTGGATTCTGGGCAGCTCAGCACGGCCAGCTCTAGCGATGACCTCAAAGTGGACGATGGCAACTTCAAAGGGTCAGTGCTCCAGCGGGCTGCCAAGTTTGGTTCGCTGGCCAAACAGAACTCCCAGATGATTGTCAAGAGGTTCTCTTTCTCACAGAAAAGCCGGGACGAGAGTGCCTCAGAAACCTCGACCCCCTCGGAGCACTCAGCCGCTCCTTCCCCGCAGGTGGAAACACGGACGCTGGAGGTTCAGCTTGCCAGACAGGGTGGGCCGCCTTTGCTGTCCGCCTCACGAACCAGGCTGCCCGAGGTCGTCAGCAAGAGATTCCCAGCTGAGTTGAAGCTCCCGCTGGTAGTGCCCCCGCAGCCACCTGTGCCCAGGCAGCTGGAACTCCAGCGCCGCAACACTGGTGACTTTGGCTTCTCTCTGCGACGCACCACCATGCTGGACCGGGCTGCTGATGGGCAGGTATACAGGCGGGTGGTGCATTTTGCTGAACCGGGGGCCGGGACCAAGGATCTGGCCCTGGGCTTGGTGCCGGGAGACCGGCTGGTGGAGATCAATGGCCGCAATGTGGAAAACAAGTCCCGGGATGAGATTGTGGAGATGATCCGGCAGTCGGGGGAGACGGTACGCCTTAAAGTGCAGCCCATCTTGGAGCTGAGTGAACTGAGCCACTGCTGGCTGAGGATTGGGGAGGGCCTTCACCATCAAGCAGCCTTTGAGGTTAGTAGGTGCTTCACTTGGGAAGGGATGACTTGGGGAGAGTCACACAATGTTTTTCTTATCTCAACCCTCTGGTTTTCTCTCTTATTCCCTGGTTTGTTACCACATCTGAACACAGCCTCTGAATCTGGGACTTTGGGTTTTCCATCCTGGGGTGCTGACCTTGTGTGTGTTTGCACGCATGTGTTTTGTGTACCTTCTCTTTTAAGAAAAGCTGATGGATGCAAAATGTCACCCCATCTACCTTGCTTCCAGGAAAGTGGTTCTAAGAGAAAAGTGGAAATGCCCTTGGAACACTGTTCTGTTCTGAACTATCTTTTAATGTGGAGACTGAACATGTGCCTTTAATAAGTTTAACAATATTTATGGCAAAAGATGAAGCTGGTGGATGTGGAGCATAGAGTTGAGCTGAAAGATCTAGAGATTCCTGGAGAGGTGTTCTCTCAGGTTAAAAAAATAGTGATTTTTTATTTGCAGTTTTTCAGATTATAGAGGGATATTTTCCACCAAACTGTGCTGGTTGGGCTTTTAATTGGTAGATATTTTTGGTGTGTGTGTAAAAAAATTGTTTGGGATTTCAGCACTGCAGCACACATTTACTCCCTGTATTTAGTAGGGCTTAACAATCTAGTATTCTTAGTCTTTTGATCTATATTGCGGGCGCCTCTTCTTTTCTCACTTTGTGATAAGCATTCTTTAGAATTTTCCACTCGAGCCAATCTTTTTCCCTTTGAGACATTAGTTTTTGCTTGTTGCAACAGGCTTCTTTTATCACCACTTTCCAAAAAATTGGCTGATGGCAGCTGCGATTGGACCCTAGATATGTTGATCTTTCCTGTGACACAAACAAATGCCATGAAAGACCATCACAAAAAAACATAGATCAGCAATATTAAAGATGATAATAATAAAATAAATGAGGATAATGTTTACAGTCAATATGGATAAGAAATGAATAGATACAACACTAAATGAAATGCCACAATTTACAATCAGTAAGAAAACCTGCATAGAAGACTACCCAAAGTAGTACTGGTTGAGTCTCCTTTATCTAGAATTCCAAAATCTGAAATATTTTAAAATCTAAAATTGTCCGCATAAATGGCTGAGAGTGTGACACCTTTGTTCCCTGAGGATCCAGTGCACACAAACTTTGTTTCATGCACAAAATTATTGAACAATGTTATGTATAAAATTACCTTCAGGCTCTGTGTAATAACTGAATTTCATGTTTAGACTTGGGTGCCATCTCTAAGATATCTCATGATGTAGATGCAAATATGCCAAAATCTGAAATTCTAAACACTGCCGGTCTCAAGCATTTCAGATAAGGGAGACTCAACCTGTATTACAAACATAGCAAGAAAATCAAAATACAAAAAGCTGCTTCAGAACACAATGTAACAAAGAAAATGGATATAAAGTGAATGATGTTTATAAGAACATGTAAACTTGCAAATCTATGTCTTTTAAGAAGAAACTCCAGCTTTGGGCAAAACAGAATAGCTGCCTCCAAAGGTACTGGTAACTGGCAAACATGGAACAAATGCTTGACATAATTTGGTGACAGTCTTTTGTGGTTTATGACCCTTCCTGTGAACCTGTTAGTGCCCTGTGGAAGCACTGCCCCATGGAGGGATTGCAGGGGCAAGCAATAAAGACTTGAAGCGTACCTGTTGGGAGGCCTAAGTAGCAGCAACCTAATAGGGAAGTGACCCATATTCTGCTAGTCACATCCCTCTGTTAGCCACACTGGCGCTTGCTTGAGTGTGTATGTGTTTGTACCAGCGGGATCATTTTAAATCTCTGCAAAATCCCCAGAGTCTCCTGGGAGAAAGCCTACTGGAGCCTTCCTTCTTGGCACAGGAATAAATGTACCCTGTTTTCAAGCGGAAAGGAAGCACATGGTGTTTACAGCCCTCGCGTCCGGCGTGCAGCCGGGGCTGTTGAAAATCCGTATGCCCAAGAAGCTGCCAAGAGGACTCCTGGCACAGGTGTTGGGAGGAAGCACTGTGGAAAAATGCGAGAGGCACGAGTGGAAACTGCCAGGACCCAAGAGGGCTCCTTAAGTGGAGAGGAAGCCTTCCTTGAAATTGCCAAGCACAAAGGCCAAATGGTTCTGCTGCTTCTGGAGTGGTGGCAGAGAAGAGAGAAATTCCCAGGGTGTTGAAAAAAGATGGTTTTATTACTTATTTATTTACTATATTTATATGCCACTTTTCTCCCAGGCTGGGATCCAAGGCAGCTTGCATAAGAGCACATTAAAAACGGTTATAAAAATGTTTAAAACCAATTTAAAAAATACTTTTCTTGCAGTTATGCCAATGTGTTTCAGCTTAACAATATTTCATGACCTTCTTTTGGAGCTGGTAAAGGATTTTAAAAAAGAAAGAAAGGGACAATACATAAAACAACAAAAAATGATAACAGGAGACAAGTTACACTTTGCAACATCAGTTTTGGGTTGTCTCTTCTTTTATCAGGCCCAGAAGAAGGCCATGAAATGTTGCTGGGTTAAAATGCGTTGGGCCAATTGCAAGAATAAAACAATCTTTCTCAGCATCCTGAGACTTTGTTATTTCTCTCCATCCCTTCTATTGAGCGTTGCCAGGCTGCTCTGTGGTGGCGGTGGTGATGGGGACAGCCCAGGCCGAAGCCCTTCAGGTAGGAGTCCCTTTATCCTCCTCTCCCACCTGTTTGCCATGTCCCAAATCCACAACAGCGGGATGCAGGGATGGAATGCAGTTTCTGGCATGGAATTTAGTATCCTGGCTTTGCCATTTTTGGAAAAAGTCCTCCATAGAATTCTTGAGATGCCACTCCTGCTTTTTCTCCATCAGGAAATCTCCACGCTTGTTTGACATCTACTGTGAGAACCTCTCCTAAATGGCCTATAAGGGACATGGGGGCCTTTTTTCTACATTTTACCACTCCAAGGGCTTTTTTACTCCCTATTGTTCACTTTCCATTTTAAACTGGGAGTAAAAAACCCCACTTGTGATCTACTAGGACTCCTAGATCCCTTTCGCATGTAGTCTTGCTAAGCCAGGTGTCCCCCATCCTGGTGGGCGACACCCCCTGCTTTGTTCCCCGTAAAAACACATACAGCTTTTTGCTCTCACAAAAAGTTTTTGGGCCCCCTTGGGTCGTTTTAGATCCAATAAAGCCTTTTTTTTTTTTTTTACAATAGGATGCGGCCTAAAAGTTACTTCCGATATACCTCCTGTTTTAAACAATGGCTGTCTTGGGCCTGAAATGCCCAGCCCAACTCCAAACATGGCAAAAATGTTCTCCCTGTGTTCCTTGGAAACTGGGGCCATTTTATCATTATTTTTACCCCTGGAGAGCCACATGCAAGCTGCCTGCTGTGTTTTGTCTGCCCCTGCTGTAGGATTTTGCTTTTGCTGCCCTGCATCTTTCTCTTTTCCACTCTCGATGAGGGGTGAAGCTAGCTTGGACTCTTTTTGATCGGCACTTGTAGTTCGGAAACTACCCGGTTGGGATGGTGTTCTGTACCCATGGCTGTCCTTGAAGTCGTGCAACCCATTTATTGGCGCCTAGGGGCCTGAAGCCAATCCCTATAACAACAATTGTTTTTCAGTCATTTGCACTGGCAGCTGTTAAGCTTTGGGGACTAAGTCATGGCACTGTTTCTTTC
The DNA here is from genome assembly GCA_026167975.1 of Phrynosoma blainvillii. Taxonomy (NCBI): domain Eukaryota; kingdom Metazoa; phylum Chordata; class Lepidosauria; order Squamata; family Phrynosomatidae; genus Phrynosoma; species Phrynosoma blainvillii. Next base: position 13,024,748 of record JANUYF010000014.1, read on the forward strand.
CTCCCTGGAGTGAAAATTTGGATATATCTCTCCCCACACTTTTAAATCCCTTCAGTTGTGAGATTGGTATCAGTGCGGATCAAAACCTTCTCAGCAGTGACAGCAAGCTTTTGGAACTTCTTCCCACCTTGGTGCCGTTACTAGAATCTGGTTCTGTCTAAAAATATATACAGCTTGAGTCTCTTGTATCTGAAATGCTAGCTGTCTTTTGGATTTGGGATTTATTTATTATTTTTTTTGGATTTTGGAATATTTGGCTGCACATGACGAGATATCTTAGAGATGGGGCCCACTCTTAAACATGAAATTCATTTATGTTTCGTATACATCCTTATACACGTACTCTGAAAGTAATTTTATACATAATATTTATAAATAATTTTGTACATGAAACCAAGTTTGTGCGCATTGAACCCTTAGAAAGCAAAGGTGTCACTATCTCAGCCGCCCGTGAGACAAGTTTTGGATTTTGGATTTTCAGATAAGGGATAATCAACCTGTAGCTGGTGATAGCTGTATTGGTCAAGCAGCAAATACAACAACATCTTTTTAAATTATATTTTAATTAGTGTATGAATTTCACATCGAAAATTTACACGGCATGTACATAGTTCACAAATGAATAATTGTTTTCTAGTAAGAACTTTCAGAAAATTGGTGATGTTTGATTACCAGCTTGGTCATGAAACCCAATGGGTGACCCTAAGCAAGTCACACACTCTCAGCCTCAGGGGAAGTCAAGGGCAAACCTTCTCTGAACAAATCGTGCTAAGAAAACCTCAAGATAGGTTCGCCTTAGGGTCTCCATATGTTGGAAATGACTTGAAGGCACACAGCAACAACAGTTTGAGCTGTTGCATCATTGTGAGGGTGCTTCTCTGTGTGTTTTGCTTTGGGATAGTTCATAGGAGCCGTACCTGAGCTTCTGGTGAGAGCCTGAGGGTGGCCCGACATGTCTGTTTGTTTCCTTGTTGGATCTCCCTCTGCAGCATTCACAAAATTTCATGCAGATCTTGTGCTTTTCGTTTTCAGAGAGGGCTGGGCGGGGAGAGAGGCGGTTGTGGTGTGACGGTGGTGGCTTCTGGGTCACCCCACTCTTTTTCTAGAATAGGGCAGCCCCGACCTTCCCAGAGATGGTGATGAGCTCAGCTGCTGCTGGAACAATGTCTAGTGCTCATGAACGCAGTTGCAAACCCCCATGTTCCCCTGCTAACAAAGCACTTCTGCAGCGGACACAAACCTTGGCTGTGTGTGGACTGATGGATGGAGGAGCAGTGGAAACACCCCAACCCTCCCTGGAGCACACGGGGGCTTCTTGCAAAGGGGAGGACGCATGTCAGCCCCTCCTCTCCCATGGGCAACTTTGTCCTTTCCTCGGGTTTTTTTCCATCTCGTCATCTTATTGACCTCATTGATGGCATGGCTAGCATCCTCCCGCATGGGTAGCCATGTGGCATACAGTCATGTGCCGTCCCGCATGCTGTCTTTTAACAAAGTGGGCAGGCAGGAGTGGGAAGTCTTTAAAAGCTCCCTCCAAGTAGAATAGCCACCATGGTAGGGAGGGAGTTGTGCCAGACCGGTGGTACCCAAGGTTCCCAAGTTCAAATCATCCTCCAGATGAGCCAGATGTGAACTCCCAGAAGACCTAGCCGGAACCACAGAATCATAGAGTTGGAAAGATCATCTAGAATCACAGAATTGGAAGAAACTTCAAGGGCCATCCAGTCCAAGCCTCTGCCATATAGGAACATGCAATCAAAGCACTTCCAGTAGATGGCCATTTAACTTCTGCTTAAAAACCTCCAAAGAAGGAGACTCCACCACCCTCTGAGGGAGTGTCTTCCACAGTTGAACAGCTCTTACTGTCAGGAGGTTCTACCAAATATTTAGGTGGAATCACTTTTCCTGTAGTTTGAATCCATTGCTCCGTGTCCCAATCTCTGGACCAACTCCTAGTCCAGCTCCTGCCATGCAGGAACATACAAGAAGAGCCGTCCAATCTCTGTTTAAAGACCTCCAAAGATGGAGAGTCCATCACCCTGTGTGTGTATGTCTGTGTGAGATCTTCCCATTGCCTCTTGTTGGGCTGAGCTACTCTCCTAGCCAGACCATGCCCTCTGGTCAGTGCCACTTTCTTGCATGGCTTCCTGGCAGTCTGTACGGCTCTTTTCTTAATCCGTGCGTTTGAACTCTGCTGTGACTTGCTGGCTCTCCTCCAGCCCTTCTCTCCGGTGAATTTGCTGCTGCCGCCGCCGTGCCTAATGATCTGGAATGAGCCTCCTGCCCCGGTGGGCAGATTAGGAAGCCAGCTCCAGCTGGAGGGTTATGGGGCGCGAGGAGAAGGGTGTTCAGCTCTCTCTGCTAATCCCTCCCAATAGCCAAAAGCACTGGAGGGCAAAGGAAAAAAGATATTCCAAAGGGGGGCTTTAAAAGAATGCCCGTCTGTCTTCTTCTGAGTTGGGTGGTCCTGGTTAACTGGAGGCTTCTGTGGTTCCGCCTGCAATTCCCAGGAGCCTGGCAAGGGGAAAGGGAGATTATCTCCCCAAATATTTGGAAGGCCAGAAGTACACCATTCCTGTTAAGAGCTGGAAGCTTCCTCTTATCAGTCCTGATATTTCTCCTGTAAGCTACAGATGGAATGGGAGTTAACTGTCCACATTTCAGAGGTTTAGCAGCAAAAGGTCTTTTCTCCCTCTCTTAAGAGTAGCTGGGCTGACCTCCAAGTAAACAAGGTTATGAATTGTGTTACCTCATTCATTTCACCAGATTTCTGGTCTAGTCAGTTTCACAACTGATTTAATTGAGTAAATTATGGCACTAAGTTTTTATGGCCCACTAGGAAACAGTCTGGGTTGGTTTTAACCTGCTTGTTTGTGCTGTTCTGCCATGCACAGAAGTGTAAAATTAATTTTACCAGTAGGACAGAGATAGAGGGTTACGAAAGAGCCAGCGTGGCATAGTGGTTTGAGTGCTGGATGAATTCTTATTAGGAAACAGCATGGTCTAGTGATTTGAATGCTGGACTAAGACTCTGGGAGACTAGGGTTCAAATCCCTGCTCAGCCATGACAACTCACTGGGGGATTTTGGGTACGTCATAGACTTGGAGGAAGCCAATGGCAAACCCTTTCCAAGTCTTGCCAAGAAAACCTTGTGATAGGTTTGCCTTGGGCCTTCATTAATCAGGAGCAACTTGAAGGCACTCAACAACAAGAAGGTTGCACCCAAAAGAACCTAATACCCCTTTTCCTAAGCAACCCTGCATTAACAGAAATGCAGCTAGAACCTAGACATCCACGCTCGGAAGCAAGCACTGCTGTTTCTGATATAAATGGCTAATTAAATAGCTAATTGAAGTGTGTGGGTTGAGGAAACCTCCTTCCAGGAAGTAATGAATTAAAGCTGGATGCTGGTAGATCAGGCTTGTGGTACAAGACACGAACTGGTTCTGTAGTTGGAAATGCGCAGTCTAGGCCCAGGGGCATCAAGATCTCTATCCCACTCTTTATCTATGGACATCTCCTTCTATGCCTTGGCCTCAGTCACACGTTTTCTAATTCCTGCCTGCAGAGGTGTGAGGTTTTCATCCAATTCTTCCAAAGGGAGAGAATGCTAGCAACATGAGAGGATTACAATTGTTTTTAATTGTTTGAACCCCTAACCCTCAAATGGTCAGAAACATGGGAAGTTGCAGTCCCTCAGCACCCAGTTCACACCAGTGGGTGCATTGGATATCAGGGGTCTGTGTGTGGAAGGCCCTTCCTGGGTTTGCAAAAGTCTCCCTCCTCCCTGTCCCTTTCCTTCCTCATCTTGGCCACGACTTCAGGTTTCTTTCAGTCTCCTATCCAATAAAGGGATCAAGCTGTTGCAGCAGCCAAGGTCAGTTGCCTTGCTCCCCTTCCTCCCTGGCATCTCTACCTGCCAACAGTTGGCCACCTGTCCTCCTCTTGGCCTAATGGGCTCTGACTTGCTCCTCCCTGCCTTTCAGACACCATTTTTTTCTTCTTTGTTCAGAGAGGATTTTGAGCTTTGGGGCAGCAGGGCCCTTGGGAGTCCGTAGTTCCACAGAAGAGCCCCTTTCTGATGTCTTCCTCCTCTATTCTCTACTGATTTTATGGTCAGAAGTGGTAATTTTCCTCATTTTGGCTTCACGGCTTCCTTAGGTGGAGGGGGGAAGCTTGCAAGGATGTGAGTTGTTGCTGGTTTGGCTTTGGGGGAAACTGGCCTGTTGTACTGCTTGCCTTTTGGGACGTGAAGGAGATATGGCCAGTTCTTTGGATAAACCAGTTACCACTTCATTTGCTGGAGAAGCTGAGATTGTGCCAAGGACTCCTGGAGGTAGAGGTCCCTTCTGTGACAACGGTAGGCGTATAACACTGACCTGCTTGGACGCCAGGCTCCACCGCCTTGCCACAAACGTGGAACGGCTCACCAAAGAGTTTGCGGCACAGGGGGCACGTCTTTCTACCCTCGAGGGGCAGATGACCATCTTGGAAGATGCGTCGGAGAGGTTCTCATGTACAGAGAAGGAGGGACGGTGCCCCATTTGCCGTTTGGATGCTTGACAGCTCTTGGAGGCATCTGACAAGGAAGAGACTACCCAGGCTAAGTAAAATCCCAACTGTGAAGTGAGAAATTCATCTTCTATTGCTGAAAGAATTTGATAAATTCCTCTGGCTCAGGTAATTTGTTCAAAAGCAGCAGGAGCTCTCAGGTATGAATCTTTGGGGAAGTCTCCTCATTTCCTGCACTGGAAAACTTGCTTCTTCTCTGAGAAAGAGAGCCTTTGCAGACAATATGTTTCTTCTCTGAGAAAGAGAGCCTTTGCAGACAATATGTTTCTTCTCTGAGAAAGAGAGCCTTTGCAGACAATATGTTTCTTCTCTGAGAAAGAGAGCCTTTGCAGACAATCCAGTGACTGGAATTTGTTCTTAATTCTAGACCTGATCTAGCAATACTATGATTCTCACAATGCAGAAAGAGAATCTCATTTGGGAAATAGTTTTTGCATGTTTAGTCCCAGAACTCAGCTCTGTGAAACAGAATAAGTATGCAAAATCCACCTGAGGAAATGTGCTTCATCGCATAATTCATTAGAATTCTGGTTATTTCTTTTTTTTGAACTATGCTGGCAGAACAACAGACCTTGTTGGGCTTAGATGTATGAAGACAGTCTGGGGAAGCAATTTTCATTCTGCTGCAAGAAAGTCTTAGAAAACCACACTGTTTTTGAAGCCTATTTGCAATTCGGGACTTGTTCTGGGCAAAAATCACATGTGGTTGTTTTGCACAAGAACCAGCAGTTTCTGTTCCAGAAACAACTGTGCAGAAAATGTTGTTTCCTACCCAGAAAATGCTGCTTTCTATGCAAGTCAACCACATGTAAATTTAGTGCAGAATAAGTCCTTGGCAATAGCATTTTCTGCACAAGAAACATGTTTTTCCTGTCATCGCATTCAAAGCCCAAGGAGGCAATCCTGTAGGGATGCAAATACTGGATATGGAAAAGCTGGAGCCAGAGCAAAGAACTGAGAAGGGAGTTGTAGCTTTGGCCTTGCAGAGGGTCTGGCCTGGTCTAGAAGAAGTTGTGGATTTTATGTATTTGTAGCGCCCAGCTGGGTGAAGTCTGAAATGCCCCCCAGGATCATTCCAGGCTGGTCAGTTTTGCTTCCAGTGTCAACAGATGGGTTCTCCCAGATGGCATTCTTTTCCATGGATCCCCTTCTTGGAGGAATCAGCTGCCGCCGAACAAACTGGCTCGCTTTCCGCTTTTGGTGGTTGTGTGATGAACTCAGCAGCAACAGAACTCTTACCTCTTTCTTACCTCCGGGTAAATCCAAGGATCAAGCAAAACTCCACGCCTTGGAAACTCAGGGCAGAGTTGAAGGGTACATCTTCCTGACAGGTAAATAAATGGATCCAGACAGAGCTCTCCTGTGTCAGCTTAGATTCTCTGGGTGGTTGATGTTGCTCTAATTATTAGAGTCTAATACAAGGAGGGCCTAAATACCTTAAAGGCATCAGATCCTGTCTGATCTTGGAAGCTAAGCAGGGTCAGCCCTTGTTACTACCTGGATGGAGACCGCCAAGGAATTTTGCTATAGGCTATATTTCAGAGGATGGGACTAGCAAAGCTACCTCTGAGTATTCCTGGCCTAATAAAACCTTATGAAATTATGGGGTCACCATAAGTTGACAAGTGACTTGAAGGCAAACACACCCCTTCCAAGAGGGAAACTCTTCTGAAGGGGGTCTACAAAGACCACCTGCTCTTAATCCTCGAGATGCAGGTGGGTTTCTAGTTGTTCCTCAGCCCAGCTGAGGTACCTTGGAATGTGCCTGGTCCTGATTTAAACTAAAAATGATCTCCCCTGCTTTTTAAAACAGGAAATGATACACATATTTTGGGCTGTTGCTTTGGATTCATGCCTTTCTCTTTTGGGCTGTGGAACTGTGCCTTTGAGTGTGGAGACAAAACTTTCAGGTTTTCTGAATTTAAAACTGATGGCTTGCTGTGGGAGGAAGGTGTCAGCGCATGTCCTCAATCTGTCAGTTGAAAGAGTGGGATGAGGGGGGGCAAGATAACTTCCTGCCAGTAACTCCCTCTTTTCCTTCCTTCCTTGACAAATAATTCCTCCATAAATTTAGAGCAGGTAAGTGTGTAGGTTTGCCATTAATGTTGTTATTGTTGTTGTTGTGCACCTTCAAGTTGTTTCTGATTTATGGTGTCCATAAGGCGAACCTGTCATGGGGTTTTCTGGGGCTGAGATATGCGACTCACCCAACGTCACCCAGTGGATTTCCATGGCCAAGTGGGGAATTGAATCCTGGTCTCCAGAGTTGTAGCCTAACACTCAACACCACATTTAAATCACTGGATTCTCTTCCTGTCACCTTTCTTCACTGCCCAGCTTTCAGAAGGGTAGCTACGGTGGCATCCAGCAGTGGGGAATGGTTGCTTGCCCTTGCATAGTGGATGGTGGATGGGACCCACATCACATGGGATTGAGTCTGATCCAGCAAATGCTTGGAACAAGAGTTCGTGCTTAGCCTAGATTAGTTTGTGGTTATGCATGGCATTTTACAGGGTACAATTCCCTGCCCTGAGGAAAATCCAATCTAGAATTCAATGCAAAGGAAACAGTGGAGGAAGATGAGGGACGTTTGGAGGGAGGAGATAAACAAGGAAGATATACGAGTTATTTCAGCCACTTTGGTTGGGTTAATGTTTTTAAGTATGAGGGGAACCTGAGTATGTTTTTAAGTATGAGCAAAACAGTGTTCTTGCTTTGGACATTGTAGTAGAGCCTGATATGAAACTCTCTTGCTCTGACCCACATTCATAGAACATGCCAGCCTTGGAATCAGCTTGGCTGCTCCTGTCGTAAGACATTGGGGCGGTCCTGGACCATAGTTGGTGCTTGGAGAAAGTTGGAAGTTTTGTGGCGAGGGATTTGCAAAGGCAGAGAACTGCCTCTGGGCTCAGGCTGAAAAAACCCTCTCTCTTGCCAGACTCTCTGGGGAGGAATGAGTGGAATCCGCTGGCAGAGCGCAAAACCCTCCAGCTGCCAGTGGGCCAGATGTTTGTGGGGGGGGGGGGCGGCAGGCAGGACTGGATTCCTGAGGCTGAGCAGAGCCACTCGGGCAGGGGCTGGGATTCCTTGTCAGACCCTGCTTTCTCCAGTCCACATGCCCCTCTTCGCTCCCCCCAGCTTGATGTACTTTTGCTAAAATCTCTTGTTTATGCAAAACTTGGAGTGAGCAGGCCTAGTGGGAGGTGTATTTGTGTGTCGGAATAAGATGCCCAGGGATTTAAGGATCTTTCTCCAGCCATGCAACCGAGATTTCTCTGGATTTTTTCTCAGTGGGAGAAGGAATACTTTGAAGGTCCCAGGGGGTCTTTTGGGCCGCAGGGTTGGCAAGGAGGCCTCTTCCCTGATCCGAAGCCCTGGAACGAGAACCGGGCAGGACTGAGTCAGAGAGGACTGGTTCGGTTGTTATCAGAAGGCTGCCAAGCTTTGCTGTGTGATGTTTTCTGCCAGAGCGTTATTAGTGCTGGACCAGCACTACTTTTGTCATAACTTCTGTAGGATCTTTTTGGGAAAGAGTTTTGCACCAGTTTAATAGTCATAGCTCCATCCTGTGGAATCCCGGAAATTGTAGTTTGTTGTGGCATCAGAGCTTTCTGACAGAGAAGGCTAAATGTCTCACAAAACGGCAAACCCCAGAATTTCATAGCATTGAGCCATGGCAGTTAGAGCGATGCCAGGTTGCATTATTTGTGCAGTGCAGATGCAGCCTTGGAGTATTTGGTTTGTTTGGGATTTTTAGAGATCTAAGATACCTGGCTCGAGAACATGGGGTGCTGGATATTCTGGGGTGAACAGGATGAACAGCAATGCTTTGAATCCCACTTAGGGTGGCGGGATCTTGAGAAGTACAGAAGCACCATCCTTGATTTGGACATGGACTTCTCTGGTGGCATCACTCAAGTGTGCCCTCTTCCATCTCCAAAGAGGGGCTTTGTCCCCTTCTCTGGCAGACACTTTCCGGAAAAGGCCACTTCCTTGGGGATTATTTGAACTCTGGCTTTTGGTAGCCAGTGCATGGCAGGCGATGCCATCTGCCCAACATCCCCCCTGATGCGGGGACTGCATTAACTCTCCCTCCATTATTTGTGTTCTGTGATGGATCTTCCTTTAGCTGACCTTGCCTGTCCCTCCAGCCGAAAAATCAGCCCAGCTGAGCCAGACTGGCTCCGGAGAGCATTGGCAGCCTGCTTTGTGTTGATGTGCAGAGATGCCAGTCCCAGCATGCAGTGCAGCATGCTGGGAAGTGTAGTCCAACTCATTTCCTGCTGCTCTTCTTAAAGCTTTGCTCTTCTTAAAGGTTCCGAGATGAGATGGGGGGAAAGCAGGGCTTGAAAAAGTTTCCATTATTATTATTATTATTATTATTATTATTATTATTATTAGACCATAGCTCACAGCATGTTGTGTTTGTTAGAGTTGTAGTGCTTGAAAAAAGGAACGACTGCTCTGGGAAAGACTGCTTGTTAGCTGTTTTTGCTTGCGGCAAAACCTCCTTTCTGTCCATGGCCATTTAATGATCTTGACCCCAGGGTTCCTTGCAGTGCCTTCCAAAAACAAGGTTCATATCCAGATCTAATGCCCAGAGCGGGGAAACGTTGAGATTCAGGTTAAGCAGTTGCCCTGCAAAAGTGAAGAGGTTGGGATGATTGCTAGATGGAAATGCTGGGAGGGAATGAGGAACATTAAAAACAGTTCTGCTTATTCTTTGGTAAGGTGTATGTCAAGTGTAAAAATATATTGGATGCCAAGGTCAGGATCCATCCATCATGTCATATTTTCAATTTCTACATATATTGCACTTGTTTAAGGTTATAAGCTGCCTTGAGTCCAGGTTTTCGGGGGAAAGCAGGGTATAAATACGACTTGAAGGCACACAACACAGAGACTTTAGCATTGCCTTCCTCTGAGGTTGAGAGAGTGTAGTGAGGGGAGTTTGGGGGGTGTCTGAAGAACAGATTTGGGCTCCAACCCTGCATTTGGTCAATCCTTTGTCGAGACCATTCCTGTTGAATCTGTGTCTTGGCGACGCTGTGTCTGGCTAGGAGAGAGTGAGACAAGTTGCTTCTCTCCTTCTTTTCTGACTCCAGTCTTTCCCTCAAGGCTCCTCTCAGCGTCTGTCGGTGGACTGAATTCATGACAGGGACAGGAAGCAGAGGGCCGTCCACCCCTTGGATCCTGCTGCGCACAATTTCCTTTGCAGAGGAGCATCTTTCAGTTGGAATGTGGAATCAACAGGAAAGGCTGAGGAGGCTGAGGAGTCCCAGGACTTCTCCTGGGAGACGCTTGGCTGGCCCTGATCTTGTTGCTTCTGCCACCCCAACTTTCTTTTTCTGCCTTCGAGTGAAGAGCTCAGGCTTTGGAACCACTTGGGCTTTTGTGGGTAAATTCGTGGCTTGGCACAGCTGGATGGGGAATAGGCCACAAAAGCAAGGAGGGTTGCTCTGGAGCCAGATACAGTGTGTTCTGAGCCTCCGGTGGATACCAAAATCCCTGGATGCTCAAATCCCAAGATATACAGTGGCGTAGTAAAATGGCGTCCCTTATATAAAATTACAAAATCAAGGGTTGCTTTTGGGAGTTTTGTCTGTGTGAATATTTTCAAAATGTGGTTGGTTGAATGCATGGATGCACAATCTGTGGATACAGAGGGCCGACTGTACTTTGGGTGAGGTAGAACGGAGTGGCCTCTTATTAGGGGCATTGAGCTCTTTCATGGGTGTGCTCTGATTTTGGAAATGTTACCTTTTGGGATAACAGTTCCCAGAATCCCCTCAACCAGCATCTGGCAAGGAGCTTCTGGGGGCTTTAGTCCCCAAAGATAACATTTCCAAACTCCAGCAGTGTGACTTTGAGTTAATTTTGACTTATGCTGACCATCTCATAGGGTTTTCTAGGCAAGATTTCTTCAGGTTCGTTGTGGGCTGCAATCACTTAGAAACCTGCATTTCTGGTTCGCATACTATCTTTCTGAATCTTGAATCTCAACACGCTTAAGCATTTTTATTAGAATTCATAGAATCACAGAATATCATAGAGTTGGAAGGGATCCTGAGGGCCATCAAATCCGACAGACCTGCCATGCAGCAATACACAGGTAAAGCACCTCTGAAAGATGCCCGTCGAATCTGTGTTTAAAAATCTCCAATGACGTAGTCCACCATTTCCAAAAAAGTAGTCTGTTCCAGAACTGAGCAGCTCTTAGAGCCATGAAGGTCTTTCTTACTAACATTTGGGTGGAATCTCTTGTCGTTTGAATCCACTGGTTCATTTTTGTAGCCTCCGAAACAGCAGGAACACAAGCTCTCTTGATCCTCTTCTAACTAAGATCCCTTCTGATATTTAAAGTTAATTATCATGTCACCTTTCAGTCTACTCTTCTTTAAGCCAAACATGCTCATTCCCTTATTAAGGTGTTCCTCATAAGGCTTGGTGGTCTCCCCACTTTTGGCCGTTGTGGTCACCCTCCTGGCCAGTTTCCTTCTTGGACGGTGTGAGGTGCAGTGGCTGGCGGCTGGTTCTGTCCATCAGATGGCACCAGAATATAGCAAATGTTTCTGGTCTGGTTTATACCTTCTAAAAGTCAGAGGCAACATGCTCACTGAGCTATTTCCCAATATTCCCATTGTCCAGCATTGGGTCACACTTCAGCGCAACCAAGGAAACTTTAAGCTAGACTTGAAATAAAGGAATAAATTTGGTTCCTAAAAACTACCAGTGCCAGGAACTGCAGTTACTGGCTGGGGATTCTGGGCGTTGTAGTCCAGAATAACATTTCTAAGAACTGGTTCGCAAATAAATCTACCGTAGCTCTGATCCCAGGGCTGCATCTCCTTCTTTCTCCCAAATAAGTGGATCCTGAAATCCATTAGTTTCTCTTTCTTGGTTCAAAATTTCCAGGCAGTTTAAGGTAACTCATTAAAAGTCCATTAAAAGCAGTGGAAGTCAGGGGTTGAAACAATTAAGGAAACAAAATTCCAGATGTTATGGCTTTGGGGTGCTTAGATTTTTGTGTACCTGAAATGGTCCCTTCTTTATCCCTGCCTCTGTTTCCTTGCCCTTTTTCTGTTCTCATGTTCTATATAGTAAAGAGCAGGGATTTGTCATTTTGCTCTTCATAACAGAACTAATGTCATAACAAAAAATATTATTTTTGCATAAATTGCAAGCCTTTTCATGCTTTTTAATGAGTGCAGCTCCCTTGTAATCCTATTTTACATCCAGCCTGTAAAATGGCTTACAACAACTTGAAACAAAGTACACTAAAAACCTGTTTGATGCTCTCTTTCTCTCTATAATTAAACAGATCTGCTAACTAAGTTAACTTAGTTCTGCAACTAAGTTGCAACAGTAATAAAAATAGTAGTGAGTTAAAAGCATAATACTGTATACTCCATACACTTTGGCAAAGTAACAAAACTGAAAGGTAACAAAAATGAAAAGATACTTCCCTGCTGGTGGCAAGAAATAAGACAGGGGTCGTCTTTAATTTTATATAAATCATAATCATTTAATGTAATGTAATTTAATTTCATGCAAAAATATTAAAATAGGGAAATGAGCAAAAACAAAAAAACAAAAAACAAAAAAAGGCCATTCCTCTGTTTAAATTGAGGTAACTGGCAGACCAACATGGTGTAATGGTTTGAGCATTGGACTATGACTCTGGAGAGCTGGGTTTGAATCTTGCTGGGTGACTTTGGGAAAGTTACACTCTTTCAGCCTCAGGGGAAGTCAATGGCAAACTGCCTCTGAACAATTCTTGCCAAGAAAAACCCACAATAGGTTTGCCTTAGTGCCGCCATAAGCTGGAAACACTTGAAGGCACACAACAACAACAACAGCAACAACTGGTGGGGGGGGGTCTAGGAGACGATTTTTCTTCTCAGTTTGAGTGTAAAACAGCCCTGGATGACACCTGGTTAGACATTTTTCTTTGGGGACTGACTAGTTCACAGCTATGCCTTCCTGCCCCACTTTCTCACTGTCTTTTTATAATACGGAGTTTGGCCAGTCTCAATTGTAGCTCCATCCTCAGCCATTCTTCGGGTTAACAGGCAAGTAACGTTAGGCATTAAATGCAGAAAGAAAGAAAGAAAGAAAGAAAGAAAGAAAGACAGAATGATAGAGAGGCAGGGATAAGCATAATGAGCTTTCTTTTTCTTTTTCCACATTAGCTGCATTTGCTTTTTCCATATTCCCTTCCCATCAGGATTGTGGCAATGGAGGGAAGGATCCGAAGCTAAGCTGGGAGGAGAGAGGCGATGGGCCTCTGAATGACTTTTCCTCTCTTTTTCTATGCCTTGCTGCCTCGGCTGCCCCCTCCTCACCAGCTCCTTGGCCCTGGCACCCTTCCTTGATTTCATGGGCCTATTTATAGCCCCTTCTGTCAGCAGCCAGCGCATGGGGAGCAAAGGCACTCCCTGCCAAAAGAAATGTGACTTTATAGAGACTCAGGGGTGGAGCGAAGGCAGTCTGGAGGCCGCTTGTCTCAGAGAGAAAAAAAGGCTAGCAAACGGAGCAGAAGTGTGCAAGATTTTGCCTTCTCCGATTGGTTCAAGTCTATCTGGTTCAGGATTCATGCAGCTTTGGAGAGCCCTGAAGCTCTCATAACTCTTTGGATCTCTCTTCTTTATGAATCAGTCTCATCCCTTTAAAATGGGGTGGGTTACCACCATCTCCCCTATAGGTCCTAAATGCACCTCCTGTAGATATCCCAACTTCGTTGTTGTGTACCTTCAAGTTGTTTGCAACTTATGGTGATCCTAAGGTGAATCTATCATGGGATTTCATGGCTGAGCAGGGATTCAAATCCTGGTCTTCCAGGGTCCTAATCCAACACTCAAACCATATATCATTGCTAGCTTTCTCCCAATCTAACCCACCCATTAATTTTTTACCTGTTTGACACAGATCACTCCTTGTCTACTTGTCTTGGAAAGCCTAACTCTTTTCGATGAGAGCCCCCAGATTCGAGCATGGCTGTGGGAGTTGTAGTCCGCAAAAAGTAATTTTTTCCGCAAAAAGTAATTTTTTCCAAGGCCTGGCAGGGATGAAGTAGTGATCTGCATAGGGATTGTTGGCAGAGGGAAGAAAAGAAAGGCTCTCCCATCCTTCCCAGTAAGGAAAGAGGATTGGCATGCATATGCTCTCACGCACAGTCCATGAACCAGTAACACATGCAGGCCTTTGGGGCTGAAGAGGTTGCACATCTCTCTGCTTTAAAACACCACCTAAAAACCAGACGCACTAGAGTTCACACAGCAGTTCCTTCCTCATGCACCCGGCGTGTGGGCATTGCACAAGTTTGCTTTTGCCTCGGCCTCTGTTTCCTGTCTGCAAAAACCTTCGCCCACCAAGTCACGCTGAAGGAGATATTGTCAGGCACACATGCTAATCCTGATGGTATTCTCAAGCTCTGTGGTGCATGTGTGTATGTTCAGCAGGATTCATCTAATTGGGGAAAAGCAGGAGCCCCAGGTTTGTGACCCCCCATCACATGTGCCCACCGCGTTCTTTTTCTCTAGGTGTGGGTCGCTCACCTGTCAATATTGCCTGCTGGCATTCCCAGGGGTGCCATGACTAGCCCTTTGCCATGTGCCTCTGTCTTCTGAACACAGCCCTCTCCTCCTCTTCCTCTTCTGTTAAAAGCAGAGGGCAGCCCTTGATTTTCTACCCGTGGCATGCCACATGTGGGTTGTTGTGGAAATGGGTGGCATAGTTACAACTCAGAGCTGCGGGTACAGTTCTATAAATGCTTGAGATGAAAAGGATCTAAGAGTCCCTCAATCTAAAAAAAAATTTAGGTGAAGAATCTATCAGTTTTGGAATACAGCTCCCAGAATCCCCCTCAGCCAGTATGGCTCTTTCTGGAGAAATTGCCGCCCAAAATAATTTTTCCAGGCTTTTGGTCCAATCCCCCTGTTTAAGGCTGAATGCCAGATAATGCAAGGGTTTTTTGTTGTTTGTGACTTCAAGTCGATTCCAACTTAGGGCAATCCTAAGGCAACCCTATCATGGGGTTTTCTTGGCAAGTTTATTCAGAGGGGGGTTGCCCTTGCCAGGCTGAGAGAGTGTGACTTGCCCAGAGTCACCCATATACCTGCAGGGAATTTTTTTCTGGCTCATCTTTGTATACATTGACCACTCAGACCGGTCTTTAAAACTGTCACCCAGAATCAAATGGTGTGAACATTACTTCATTCCCACAAGCACTAGAAAAGGAAGGGCTTCACTGCTGGAATTTGAGAACAGTCTCTTAGTTGCAACACTGAATTATATTTGGAAGCAAATAATGAATTGGGGGGAAAATAGTATCGTACCCATAGTGTGTCTGGTTATTATTATCAGGTGGTTTTTGGTCGGCTTCTGGCATTTTAGGCACTCTTCTTGCCACGGCAGCTGCGGTGTTGGAGAGACAAAGGAACTCAGAGAGCATCGGTTTCCTGCCATGCAGGAGCGCCAACGGTTTGGCTGCAAGGTCCCCACATCACTTCCTCTCCTCTGGGGAGGCTTCTGGTCTCTTCTTCCTTCCAAATGTGGCTTCCCCGTCAGCCACTCTTAAAAGCCTCGCTTGTTAGGCAGCTGGGAGGCCCTCTCACTCGCTGCCTGTCTTACATTCCCAGCTATTTTTAGGCAGCTGGTCTCGGCTCAGCTGTCCCCCTGCCTCTGGCCGTCCTGCGGGGAAGTGACACTTGGCTTACCTATCGCCTTTCGCTTTTTGCTCGCTCTTTTTCCAACGGAAGCCCAGCCGGGCACCCGCTGGGCTCCTTGCTCCGGTGGTCCTCTCTCGGGCCTCTGGCCTGCCTGGACTCTCGGTAAGGTCACCCTTCCTTTCCCCCTCCTCACCCTAGATATGGTGCCCTGTCCCTCGGGGATGAAAGTT
The DNA here is from genome assembly GCA_026167975.1 of Phrynosoma blainvillii. Taxonomy (NCBI): domain Eukaryota; kingdom Metazoa; phylum Chordata; class Lepidosauria; order Squamata; family Phrynosomatidae; genus Phrynosoma; species Phrynosoma blainvillii. The sequence goes on from JANUYF010000014.1 coordinate 13,040,221, forward strand.
CGGAAGAGAATTGGGTCGAGAGGAGCAAGCGGGCCTTCGTTCTCTCCTGGCCCTGTTTATAGTTGCTTTGAGCGGTAAAGGGCTCTGGCACGGTTTCCCCAGTCACTGGATTATTTTTTATTTCAGCAAATGGCTCCTGCTCAACTGGAATAGGACCACTTGAGAGGTGCCGAGGGCTTCCCCTTTTCTCTCTTTTCCTCCTTGGATGGTTCCATTGCTCTGTATGCCGTGTGAGGAGTGTGGTGAACTGGGTGTTGGGTCAGGGATGCCGGGGAGCTAACCAGCCTGAGGAAATGCTAACCTCAACTTGCTTATAACTTGTAGTAAAGCCTCTATGGAACTAATTCTGTTTTCTCCTTCCTCCTGGCTGCCTCCCCCCCTCTTGCGGGACTAGCCTTTTGCAAAGGTCCGGAGTGAGTGCTGGGGTGCTTCCCTCTAGGGTTGGGGTGGCCCACCCAATATTGGGCTTCTCTGGGGTGAATGAGGAGATGGCACCTGTGTGGGGCTGGGGGTCCGAGCCTTTCTCGGGGAATCATTGTGCAGGTAAATCCCATTGATTCACTGGATCTTCTCTAGTAGGAACATTAGGATTGAGGCCTTTGGCTCTCTTATCTGAGTTGGAAGAACTATTCCCAATGAGGGGAGTGGCAGAGCCATGTACTTTGGGGTCTTCTGCAGCTAAACAGTGTGGCAGAGAATTGCAACCCATGTTAAAGGCAAGTTCCTAGACCTCATGAGCTGGGGGGGAAATGGATGCAGAGAGGGCCTGGAGGAATTGGCACTTTTCTGTATTTAGGATCTGGGGAGAAAGGTGGTGGGGATAGCGGTGACGTCCAATACTTGTGTTTGCCCCTTACCTTGCCTTACAGTTAGCAGGCAAGTGGGTAGCCCCAGGAGGCTGTAAGCCATATCCTAAGGGGCTGTCTCTTTGGGTCTCAGGTCAAAAGTCAAAGGTTGGGAGAGTCGGTGGCCGAAGGGATGAGGGGTGTCAGGGGCCTCCTCTCCTCCCTGTTTGGTCAGCAGCAGGGTGCCAGCCGGCCAGCCATGCAATAGCAAGCACCTGACACAGAGTCAGACCCCCAGAATAATTGCTGACTGCAAGCCTCTGCCATTCTGGCGTGAGTCGCAAAGAGTGGGCCACATCTCTTTTGAAAAAAGCCCCTTCCTTCCTCGTACTCTTTGGGACCCTTTGTCTGCAAATAGCCCACTTGAAGCCCCGGTGCACTGGCTGATTTCTTCGGTGCACATCTGCTCTTCCGCAATGGCCAAGTTATCACGGAGGCCTTTTGTTAACTGGAGATGTTGTCCTGCCATTCACCGTGCCAAAGCCTATTAGCTGGAGTCAGACCGCCCTAGAGATGTGGGGATGGAAGTCCGTGAAATGAGCTTTAGCAGGAGGATTTTGGTGCCCCCGGGGATGGCAAGCAGCCAAGCCCCATCCTTCCCCCCGCCATGGAGCTGAGGAGGAGGAGAAAGCCCCTCCAACTTTTACCATCCTCAGCTCTGGCGGATTTCTGCCCAGAACCAGGGGGTTGGCTTCTTAATGGTTTTTAATGGATTTTGAACAACTTTGAGTGCCTCTTGTTGAGGCAGACAGGTGGGACGGAGGTGATTTTAATAGATTAGATCAGTGACGGCGAGTTTCTTTGAACCAAAGAATGAGCAACTGTGTTGTGTTTGGTGTACCATCCCTTGTACAAGTGGTCTCAGAGTCTTTTGGGGCAACTGTTCAGATAGACAGGCTTGAACCTGAGCCTTCAGAAGGGTTTTGGGTTCTTATTGGAAGCTCATTGCCCCTTCGGCGGAAAAGGAGATAGTGTGGCTGCTGGACTTCTTGCAAGTACAGTGTCTGAAACTCATACCTGGTTGAGCACTGGCGCATTGTGGCTGCCCTGCTTTTCCCTACATTTACAGAAGTGGGTTATTATAACAGGCAGGTCAAGAGGAGCCTTCCGATATGGGTATAGCAGGTCACTTCCCTATGAATTTATATTTTGATTCATGAGATGATGGATGATAGGCCATGCTAAGAGAGGCTAATGCGTCCCCCCTTTTTACTGTTTAGCTGCATCCACAGAAGCTGAGATTGTATAGGTGCCCTCAGCAGTTTGAGGCTTCTGTTTCCCATACATATGACTGGGTTAGCCAAGAAGTACAGCGTATTTCAATGTAGTTTAGTGTTGCTCATTTGCCTCTTAAGTGGCTAAAGGGAAGAAAGAATGGAGCCAGGGAGGATGCTGAGTGAGGGGTTAATGGCAAATGACACAGGAGCCTTAATGGAAGGCTGATGCAACCAAGGGGTGCCAAGGTTTGAATTATGATGAATGCTGTGTTTCAACACTGTCAGGGGAGGAGAAATCATCGCCTAAGAAAGGGGTGGTTGACGTTGCTTTCCCAAGTCTGCTGACAAATTTAGCCTTATTAATTTTATTAAGCAAGTATGGCTGTGGCAAGTTTAATGCTGCTTTGGGAGTGTTTCGTTTTCAGTCTCTTGGGGCTGAGAGAATAACTGTGTGCCCAACACAAGTTCGGTGACTACTTCTGGCTTCCATGCCCCTACTCCCCCCATTGTGATTCCTTTCAGGACGCAGAGTCCTGGCCCTGCAGAATTTCTTCTGCCACCCTCTTACTTCATTCATTCTCTCTCTCTCTCTCTCTCTCTTTCTCTCTCTGTTTTCTCTCCCTTTTCTCCTCCCAGTCAGGAGAGTCTCAAGCTTCCAGCTCTGGGCAGCTGCCACCATGGCCTTTTCGTCACGGTTTGCATTCTGGGAGCAAAAGGGAAGTCTCTTTGCTGTTGTGGTTGCCAGCCTTCCCCTTTCCCCCACCTTCATTTTCTCCTGAATTGGGCACTTTTGCATATGAGACACAACGGCATGTTAACGGAGGCTGGGGAACTGGGTTTTGCCTGGACCCAGCAGAGGAGGGAGCTGCTCCAGAATGGCCCAGACCCCGCGGGGTGGATGTCCATGGTGGTTCTGTCCCGAGCCAGGAGAGGTTGGGGGGGTCAGTGGTCAGTCCCTGGACATCCCCCCCCTCCAGCTTGAATGAAGAAAAGCATAAGGTTGCTGGGGGTAGGAGCTGGCCTCCTTTTCCTCAAAGGACTGAGCAAACTGGCAGCCTCTCCCTCCCAGCCCTTTGCACTGTGTCTTTGGAATAACTTGCCTGGGAAATAACCTGTTTACTAACCGCATCCTTTATTAGATTCACTTGGTGGTCCTGTTAATACCACAAGCCTGGGTTTGGTCTCAGAGCAGAGTTCTTAGCACAATGGTTTAAGGCAGCCCTTGGTTGCCCCTCTTTTGCCTTTCTCCCAAGCCTGATGCCATCCTGGGCATTGCTTGGAGGCATGACATTTAAAGTGAACCCACCATCACCTGTAATGTTCCTTCCTTGCGCCCACCACCCCAGATAATGCGGGGGGCAGCCAACTGGAGAGTAACACAGTGAGTAGAAACAAAGTTAATTTACTGGGGCAATGAGTAACAGTTTCTATTTCCTTTACAAAGTTACTTTTTGAAGGGCCAATTTGGGCATTTATAGGAGGCATTTGGGCTAGATTTCCCCTCCCAGTTTTGCATTGTTCCTTGCTCTAAATTAAGGTGTGTATGTTCTTTTAAAAGCAGTGACCCCCAAACTTTAGTCCTCCAGGTGTTTTGGACTTTAACTCCCAGAAGCCACTGCCTGCTTGGTCAAAAGTCTGGGAGCTGAAGTCCAAAACATCTAGAGGACCAAAGTTTGGGAATCACTGTAAGCAACAACAGCAACAAAGTAATGAGCAATGGAAGAAGTTCCTTTCATGGCATTGTAATGAGCCACAAGTACACATTACTTTGGTGAATGTGAGGATGAATTGCTTTGCACAATTGACTTCCCTTGTTCTGTTTAGTTTTGCAGGGCGGACTTCAGCACTCTGTCCTGACGCAATGATTGTGTTGTCTGGAGGGAATTCATTGTTGCTTTCAAAAATGGCAAAGTGTTCATATTCCCAAAAGGGTCAAAGAGAGCTCAGCAACCCAGGCTTGTGGTGGTGGCTCTGTGTGTGTCTTTGGGCCTGTCGCTCCGTCCCGCAACCCTGTGCATGGCTTGAGTGGTTTGGGAGCTAATGGAGCCAATGTCTTCCCACACCAACCCTCCACAAATGTACACCTGAGTCACAGTTTGCTGTGATGCCACAGCGGTGTCTGCTTCATGATCCAGGTTTGAGACAATAAGCTTCTGCACTTTAGAACCGCGTCTCTCGCTTCGTAGGCGCTTAGCTTGCCAGAGTATGGCCTTCTACTTTAAAGGTTTTCTGTTCCAGGGTGTGTGTTTTGCTCTGCCTCCTGTCTTAGGTTGCTTAAAGGTTCTTGTTAGATGGATTTTGAGAGTGCTAGGGCTTAGAAAGACACAACAGGCCCAAAATGTGGAATAATTTCAAGACTAAGTTTCCCTCCAGAGTGGTGGTTTCTGGTCATTGTTGCCTCACCCCTTCCAAAAAGGCACTTTTGAAAATAAATAATTGTTCTTGCTTGGATCCCCGTGGACTGTACACCCCCCCCCCCTTATTTCTCCTGTGTTCTGCAGGGATGAATTTTGTACAACCAGCTCCAGCATGGACCCTCCGTCTAGGAGCAGCATTGGGGTCCAAAACTGCAAAGTAGCTGGCACTTGGAGGCCCCCCCCCCCCGACCCTATTTGTGCTTGTGAAAATGTCTGTGCCCTTGATGGAATGTGCTAGGAGAAGTGTGTATGCTGTTGTTGTTGTTTCTCTTAAGCTGTTTGGCTTTGCCTGGATGAAATGTTTGTATTTGATTTCCTCAGGTTAAGGATGAAGACAAGCCTTTAGCAGTGAAAACAAGTGAAAAAGAAGACTGGGTTGTAAGTGTCTGTAGGTCTGAGTGTGGCGTTGTCGTGAGCTAACTTTGAGGCCAGGACAAATTTGTCTGTGTGAAGGAAGGGTGTTTGAGCATGGAAAAGTCAGACTACAACTCCCAGCAGGGCTGCTTCCTTAGGGAGCCTAGAATGGTCCTCTCCTTGCTGTCAGTCCATTGTTTGGAGAAGACTTTTTTTTTAAAGTTACGTAAAATGATAAATATTACTGCAAAGTTATTGTAACTCCTTGCCATGCATGCATGGCCTGTTTGCAGGGAAGGAGTCACAATAAAGTTTTTCCTTTGACAGGTTGCACAATGGCGGTTGAAAGTGATCGCCTTGGGAAGAGCCCTCCCTGCCGTGGTTTTGGCCTACTTTTGGGACAAAGGACCCAGCAGGAATAAAGAGGGAGGGAGGTGTCCTCAGGCAGCCCTAAAAGCTGGAACCTCCTCCACCTCCCTTTGGCGCTTGGAGCCTGGCGTCCGGTTGGCATGATATGTCATCTCTGCCCTCTCTGTCTTAATCTTGTCCTTTCCCCCATTGTTGCCCTTTCGGCCTGGGGACAGTCTCTTCTTTCAGGGCTTGAAATTTAGCTGCCCGAAGTGTTGGGTGGAGAGCGGAGGGGTCTTGTCTCCCCGTTTGTGCCACAAATTAATTCCCCTTCTTCCCTCCTGCAGCCAAAAGGATCGGGCGCCTGCTCTCCCAAACTTTTCCTTTAAAACTTTTGTCTCCTTTTCATGAAGAGTGCGGCCTCTCTGGGACACTTTGCTTTTGGAGAAGATAATTAGGCTGGCTGCCTTTGTTCCATTTTTATGGCCTGGGATTTGGGAAGTGGGTACGTGGTTCTCAACAGTCTCTGGTTTTATCCTTGCAACAACCCTGTGAGGTAGGTAAGGCTGAGAGAGACGGGAGGAGTGGCTCTCAACCAGACCGCTGAGCTTCCTACTGGAATATGGGTTTTCTCCAGTTGTACTTGGGAAAACTCTCCCCAAGGCACCTCACTGGATCTCATGAAGGGGTGAAACTTTTTAGCCTTGTTGTTACCATATTCATAGAATAAAAGGGATGGAAAGGACCACAAGGGTCATCTAGTCTAGACTTGCATGGGAAGCAGAACCATAGAATCCTAGAGTTGGAAGAGACTTCAAGGGCCATCCAGTCCAACCCCAGTCTGCCATGCAGGAACTCACAATCAAAACACCCCCTGTGATAGATGGCCATCTAGCCTCTGTTTATAAACCTCCAAAGAAGGAGACTCCACCACTTTCGGAGGCAGCATTTTCCACCGTCTAACAGCTCTTACTATCCGGAGGTTCCTCCTGAGATTTCGGTGGAATCTCTTTTCCATTGCTCTTTGCTGTGGAAAACAAACTTGTTTCCTCTTCAATATGACATCCCTTCAGATATTTAAACGTGGGTGATATTTAATAATAATAATAATAATAATAATAATATCCCGCCCCTCTGCAGAGCAATCAGGGCGGCTTACAGCATTAAAAATTTCCATAAAATACAATCACAATCAGACCCCAGAGAACCCTGAAACCCACCCACCCTTAAAAAGGTATTAAACAATATCATAATTTAAAATGTACTAGATTTTGTTAGACTTCAGCCTCTACCAACAGCGAGGGATGCTGGGAGTTGCAGTCCAATAACATCTTGAAGGCTGCACATTTCCCTCCTTCTGCTCTGCTTGATCTGCTTTTAACAGAGCTTAGAAAAGTTCCTTTTATTTTATGAACAGCTCCCAGAATTCTCCCATCCACTATAATAAGTTCCTGGAAGCTGCAATTTCAATAAGAGTTAATGGGGTTATTTCCCCCTCTGTCCTCATTTCATTCAGGACAGGAGAGACCTTTGCAAAATGCACCCCTTTTTCTTGCCAACCCGATGCAGAGATGGCTGGCTCTGAAATATTTGTTGGTGGCTGATAGATGGAAGAGCCTCCCCAGGCAGGGGCAGTCTACCTCTCCATCTTAGCTACTGGAAATAAACAGAAATAGGAGGCCATTGGACTTCATGACTCGCTTTGGGAGCTTTGTGGAAAGTCAGGGTTCCTTAACTCTGCCTCCCTTCTTTATTATTCTTTATTTGTCTTGCCTTTGTCGCCTCTTCTGCTTAATTTCTGCCCCATTCCCTCTTATTCTTTATATAGCAAGTACATTTCTATACCATTTATATCATTACTTTCATTTATGGGCCTGAACCTTGGGTTTCTTTATTTCTGTCACATTGCTGTGGGGAACGTAAAAATCCTGAGGCAAAAGTTGTCTGAAACGTGATATAAAATGTATAAATCGGTGTGTTGTGAAAGCTAGAGCCTTACTTCAACGATAAAAATCGCCTCAGAGAGGTGAAAAGTTTCCCTCAGACTGAGGCAAAGTTACTTTGTATAAATGAGGCCTACTCTTGACAGTGAAGCCATCCCACTTTTACAAAAGAAACTGATGTCAAAGAAACGTCCGCATCCCAGCACTCCTCAATGTGTCGGACTACAACCCCCACCATCCCCACCCACCATGGCCAATGGCCATAGCAGTTGAAATGGTGGGAATCATTAGCCGCCATATTGGACAGAGGGAGGCTGTTTGATCACTTCGGAGTCAAGCTCTGTCGGAATTTATATGGCTGAGGGGGATTCAAAGGGGACAACTCTTCATTGGCCGTTTATCAAAATGCCGCTGGCCCTTATTGGCTCATAGCCATAGACCAGTGATTGGCTGATTTTGGGGGGTTTGTAGGTCATTGGCCGAAGGGTCTGGGCTGGGAGTGAATAAAAGGGACCCCCCCAAACCTGCCAGAGGTCATTTGGAGCTGAGCCTGGGAAGAAGGCAGAAGAAGAGCTGAAATCACTGAAGGCAGAAGATGGGAAGAAAGCAGAAGGAAAGCTGAAATCACTGAAGGCAGAAGATGGGAAGAAAGCAGAAGGAAAGCTGAAATCACTGAAGGCAGAAGATGGGAAGAAAGCAGAAGGAAAGCTGAAATCACTGAAGGCAGAAGATGGGAAGAGCTCATCCAGAAGAAGGCAGTCCTGAGAAGCAGCTGGAAGAAAACCTAAATGGCTGAAGGCAGAAAAAGATGAAGGGCAGATGCTGGGAAGGAGGCAGAAGGAAAAGTGAGGTCATTGCAGGTATTTAAAAAAAAAAAAGAGCTGAAATTTGGTGTATGGTGCTGAAATCAGTGTGTCTTCTTTCTTGTGATTTGTATGGGATCAAATATTGGGTGGTATCTTATTTAGGGGATAATGGCCATACATTCTGGGTCCTTTGGGAGCAAGTGGCTGCTGGGGGGCAAATAATAGATCTCCAACCCGGTCTCCTGTGTCTTTCTTGAGTCCTATCTGTAGTATGGGACTAAATATTGGATGGTATACTATTGAAGGAACAATGGTCATATATTATTACCGACTTTCATACCCGGGTCACTACACAACTGGTGATGTGTGTTTTTCTCTAGCATTACAAAGTGTGGTACGATGGTTTTTGTGTTTGACTTTGGGAGTCTGGGTTTCAGTCTCTCCCAAAGCCTGGAAACTTAAGTGGGTACTTTTGAGCAAGTTGCCCTCAAGGGAAAGGTAACTCTCTGAACAAATCTTGCCAAACCTATTCAATAACTAAGTGTACACGTGAAAGCACATAACAACAACAATGCTAGCATATATTACAAGGTTCTAATACTTGGGTTTAAAGAGAGATTCCAAGCCAAACATACACTTAACATTGAAGGTGTACTGAAGCAATGAATGCTACTCAAAATGGTGGACCAGGGCTGGGCCTTGAGGCCTCACTTGGCTGTTGGTTCTTGGAGGGTTTCTAGGAAAGAAACACAGTGCCAACCAAAAGGCACAAATATGGTACACTAAGGGAGAAAAAGTCCTCCACACCACATACCTTAAGGACTGGATTAAAAGGTTTTCGTAAGAATTTCCTAGTGACAATGGGACATACATAAGCGATGGGTTCACAAAACGAATTTGACAGTGCCTGAAGTGTATCTATCAGTTTGGTTGGACATAATAAAACTTTTGCCATGTTTGAGGTCATGGTTTAAAAAAAACAACAACACTTTCTACAAGGTTTGCCTGCCACTCCGTTCTCATACACCTCTATGGAAAATATAATAGACTCCATATGACTATGGAAACTGCACATTTATTTGGCATGCTTTAAGCCAGGGGTAGACAACCCTTTTGAGCCGGGGGCCGGGTTGCTGTCCCTCAGACAATTGGGGGGCCGAAGCACCAAAAATAAATAAAATAAAATAAAAAATAAAAATATATACATGCACACTCTCTCAGCCCGAGAAAAACCATGGCAACCCCCCCCCGGTGGAGATTTTGCCAAGAAAACCCCAAGAACAGGTAATAACAACAATAATCAATATGGGCGGCAGTGGCAGGACCGGCCTGGGGCCAGTCCAAAGGCCTCGGGGGGCCGCATCCAGCCCCTGGGCCTTAGGTTGGCTACCCCTGCTCTGGAGGGTCTGCTTGATGCTAACCAAGGGAAGATCAGGCTCCTCTTTCCATTACTTGCCAAGCTGAGCTCAGTTCCCATGAAGGGCACCAAATGCAGAGGAGTTGGCTTTTCAGTTTGCCTTATGGTAATAGGGGGTGGCAACTTGGATATTATGGTTTCAGGACTGGCTGGTTGGCTGGCTAGCAAGGTTGACCTTTGTTGCCCAGTTTTGGCCAGCACTTTTGGCCTGATAGGTCCTAGGAAGAGAACAATGTGGGTTGGTGAACAAGAAGCAGAATGAAACAAAGACATTTTGCCATTAATAGAATCATATCTTCCTTCTCTCTCTTTCTGTCTCCAAACTGTATTTATTCCAGAGAGGGGAAGATTTTTAGGGACTACAAGTCTCAGCATCACCCTGTGACTGCACCCAATAGGAGATTTTAGGACCTGTAGTCCTCCTAAGTGCCTTTTCCATGCCTTTTGTGACCAATTCCTTGTGATTAGATCTGCCTCCTGATCTCCTGCCTCATCTCAGGAGCACAAATTTGTCCTGGCCTTGTTTGCATGTCTGTAGCCAGGCTCACTCAACGGAGTTAGTCAAGAGAGCTGCTGTGGGTGAGAGCAAAGATGCCGCCAGACCTGGGCTGGCCACTAACTCCCTTGTTATCCAAATACATGTTATCCTTGGTGTGGCTTTGTGTGTGTTGTGTGTTTGAAGGGGAGATGGGAGGACTGGTCTGGCCTCCCAGCAAGTGTGTGTGTTGTGCGTCTCCAGATGGGCTCCAGGTCATAGAATTACAGAATCGTAGAATCATAGAGTTGAAAGAGACCTCCAAGGTCTTTGCTTGAATTGCATTGTTAAAAATATATACTGGTTTTAATGATTTGTAAACTGTTTTCAGTCCCAGTGTTGGGGAAAAGGTGGGATATAAATAATAATTTTTGTGTGTGTGTGTGTGGGGGGGGGTTCAGCACAGAGCCCTGCCTTCTTGTGACATCTTCACATATCTGTGACTGTAGTCGGATCCCCCAAGCGCAGCGAAAGAAGAACCTCGGAAACTGTGCAGCCCAGAGCCCCCCGAGCGGCCCAGCAGAGTAAAGAGCCCAGAGCCGATGCTCAACGGGGACATCTCTGGCCAAACCATGAATGGCACGGAGGGGTCCCAGGATGCTCAATTGGAGGCCCCTGGAGGCGACAGCGATGGCCAGGGTCTCTCCCGTAAAAGGGTGGTGAGGGTGGTCCGAAAGGTAGTCCGGAAGGTGCTGCCAGGGGAAGAGCCCGGAGGGACCAAGTCCCCAGAGCCCGGCAAAAAGGAAGAAAAGCCTCCCTTGAAGGCCCCTTCTTCACCAGCCAGGGTGCTTTCTCCTCCCCCTCGGCCCTCTTTGGCCACCTCCTCGAAACCGGAGCCCAAGCCAGCGACCCCCAAGGATGACCTCTCATCGGGGCTGAAAAGCCTGATGTCCAGAGCCAAAAGCAAGGAGCACAGACCCCGGTCCAGGCTGTCGGACAAGAAGGAAGAGGCCAAATCCCCTGAGGGAACCAAGAGCCCACTGCTGCTCATGGATGGGAAAGCCACAGATGCCAAAAGCACTGCAGAGCCAAAGAGCCGCTCTGCGGAGCAAGCTCAGCCGGCAGCACCAAACCCAAAGGCTTCCACGGAGAAGGTATTGGCGCACGAGGAGCGCATGAGACCAGCATCCCAGCACGGAGAGTGGTGTGTTGTGATAGGTAGTGAGCGTTGGTTAACTTAAGGCTTGAGAGTTGGTTCTTTTGTGTGCAGTTAATTTGGTCTTCCCCAGATGGTACCCCCCATGAGTGTCCTTCTCTTCTAGGATGGGGAATCATGTGGCCTTGGACTGCAAGTCCCAGCAGGTCCTAGCTAGCATAGGTAAGGGTGAGGAGTGCTGGGAATTGCTGTCCAACAACATCTGGAAGGCTGCATGATCCCCACCCCACTCTCTCCACTCAAGTTAATACCAGTGTCTGCCATTTTGTCTTTGCCAGAGCAGTTCCAGTGGGGAAGGTATTTTCTGGATTGCCTGCTTTGCAAGGAATTATACTTCTGTGGCCTTGGAAAACAATTAGGAGGATTCTAGGCTTCCTTAGGAAATAAAAAATAAAATAGGCCAGTAGCCGTGCCATTGAACTTAACAATAAGGAGGAGGCAGCCAAAGTTGCATCTCTCCCACTACAGGTCAGTTAAGTTTCATATTGGCAAGCTGGCCAAATGCTTTTGACAACGTAAGACAGAAAATCTTCCAAGTGCCTCTCTCCTTCTGCAGCAGCAAAACTCCAACAAAGATAATCCAAATAACTGACAGTTTCCTGCCCTTTCCTGACACATGGAGTCTGTTGTCTGAAGCAGCTGCCTCAATGCAGAGTCCAGCCCTTCAGCCTTCGGTTGGTACAAATATTTTCTTGGCCTTTGCTGTGGGCCTCCAAAGCAGATTATATTGTACTGAAATATACACTTTCCATAGTTCATTCAGGTTCCAGAATTGGATATGAGACTTCTTTCCCCCCCCCCAAAGTTGTAAGTTGTGATGTGTTTCATTTAGACCCCCCATGATACTAGAACAGAGAAGCTCCTTGGCTGGAGAACTGGTACTGACTTTCTTTAGATATGTGGAGACCAAAAAGCACTGCATTTCCTCACCTTCTTTTGTCCTATAGTACAACACCCCTACTATATATATATATATATATATATATATATATATATATATATATATATAATTTGTCACATTGCCTGCAAGCTCCAAGCGAGTGGAGGGATCTAGAGGCACTTGATTTGCTTTTGCTGAAAAACTGGAAGGGACTAACACTGTGTGGCATGAAATGCTTGATTAACAAGGGGTGAATATGGATATAAATGTGGTGAGAAAATATAAACCTTTTGCCTTTCCATCTGAAATGACCGTCAGACAGTTGTGGCGTGATGTGCCTTGAAGTCAAATTTGACTTTTGGTGACACACTCCTAAGGTCCACATTTCTTCAGATCAGGTTTGTCTTCCTCTGAGGCTGAGAGAGTGTGACTTGCCCAAAGTGACCCATTGGGTGCCTGAGGCTGAGCAAAGATTCAAAACTTGTTCTCCTAGAGTGCAAAACTTTAATCTCCCAGACCACACTGACTCTTAGGATTTCTTCAGAGGAAGTTTGCCATTGCCTTACTCTGAGTCTGAGACATTGTGACTTGCCCAAGTTCACTCAGAGGGTTTCCAGCACTGAGCAGGAATTCGAACCCAGGTCTGCCAGAGTCCCCATCCAACACCAAACCTCTACACTGCACTGGCAAACCAGACAGCTCAAATGCTGGCCATTGTTGCCACTATTCCCCTTACATCTATCAGAAAGATGTTATTGTTAAAAGCACTGTATGGATCAATATGTCCATATTTATCCATCATTTAATCAGATTTTTTTTTCTTTTAAAAGAGGAGACTTTCCCTTACAACGGTGCAAAACTGTTCCAGGGATTGTGGATTATGGGGAAGGGAGTCTTCTCGGTGAAGATGTATGGAACTATCCCTCACCCCTCACCCCTTGTTTGACCCTGCAAAAGGGAGGGATGTTTGGGGTCCCAAACAAGGTCTCCAAAAACATTGCATCTTTCTTCACCCTATCTTCCGTATGTGACACATGCGCAATATGTGTGTACTGGTTTTGTGTGTGTGTGTGTGTGTGTGTGTGCATGCATTATTGGGTTTTAAAAAACGTCATCATGATGATCTCTGTCATCCTGGCTCTTGCAAAGGAGAAGTTCCAGCCTGCAAAGCCACCGGAGAAGCCTCGGTCTTCCTTGACCACTGAAGAGGGACCTACCCAACAGGTGTGTCTTGAGCTGCAGGTGCTGGATTGGGTGTGGAGTAAGAAGGCTGTGCTTAGTCTTGGTCGCCAGGGTTTGGCAAGAGCCCCTGGCGTTCTAGAAAGTACCTGGAAGGCATGTTTGTGCAACTGGAGTGTAGTTCTTCAGTGCCTCTGGTGACCATAGTAAGTTGCAGATGTTTGCTCTTGTTTCTTGCAGCAGTGGATGCCTTCCCCCCCCTCTCTTTCTCCTCCAAAAGCCGCTCTTTTCTTGAGCGAGCCGCAATGTATATAAGGTGCCGGGATCTTTGGTAGCAGAGAAAACCAGCCTCTGCTTCCTCTCTGTTCTGCTTGATATATGACTGCTGTTCAGCAGTACTCAGAGCAGGACTGACTGGGAATGAAAATCCTTCATATTGCCCAGAGGGGAGATTTGTCCCTTTAAAATGCTCTGCTGAAGGTACATCTCAACAGTCTTAGGTGAAGGGACAAGATTTTCCATTCGGCAAAATTTAACAATCGATGGGCAAAGAATCTATGGACGATCCTAGGCAGAAGGGCAAGATTTTCCATTCTGCATTCTGCAAAATTTAAGCATCTGTCATTGAGTTTCCCTTATCCAAATGCTTGGGACCAGAAGTATTTTGGATTTAGGATTTTTTCTTCAGAGATATCTTCGAGATGGGACCCAGTTGTAAACATGAAATTCATTTATGATTCGTATACACCATATAAACATAGCCTGAAGGTTATTTTATACATAACATTTTAAATAATGTTTTGCATGACACATGGTTTGCGTTGATGAACCATCAGAAAGCAAGGATGTCACAGTCTTAGCCACCCATGTGGACAACTGTGGATTTTGGAGTATTTCAGATTTTGGAATTCCAGATAAGAAAGACTCATCCTGTATTTATTTTTTAACTGAAGTATTTATATCCCGCCCTGGATCCAAGGGTGTCAGGGCAGCATCCTGTAAAATCAATTTATAAGACAGCAAATAACGGTAGCAATAGTTTTAAAAGACTGAAAATATATGAAATCAGTTGTCACTCAAAGCCAAGTAAACCCAAAAAATGGTTGCTTCAGCTTTCTTGGCCCTTCACAAAGATGATGCTAATAATAACTTTGCATTTATATCACTTCTTGTGAGCATTTGGAGCATCTCTTGTACGTTGTCTTGGTAATCTTGCAAACAGCCTCCCAAGGAAGGCCAACATTGTCGCTCTCCTATTGCATATAGGAGGCCACCCCCGATTTTCTTGCTTTGAGATGAGTTGGATCTGCTCCAAATTCCTGTTGGGACTTAAAAGATCCATAGGCTCTGGTTTTGAATGTTCCCTCTGAATTTTGTGCACTTTGGAAATGGGAAAAATTTGCTGGAAATGAAGCAAATGGCTCAGTTCTTTTGCATCTTGCACCTTTTGCGAACCTTTTGCGTTTTGCATTTTGCAAACTCCCAGTTTCCTGACTGCACATGTATTTTCCAAAGGTACTTCGGTTTCTTTTCCTTGAGGAGTCCAAGGAAAGTGAGACTGTAGCTTTGGCTTGATATGCTTAGATCAAGTGAAAGCGGTGAAAATGTTTTGTACCTTGCAACAACATTTCAGATTACCCACATTAACTCCTAAACATGTTGATTGTTTAGCAATCTCCTTGAAAATGCAGTTCGATGCTACAGTGACTCCAAGCATCCAAAGCTGGTAACTTTGATTTAAGACCACTGCAAACCTTGTTTGAAACGATTGCTTCTTTATATTTATGATTCTGAAAGAAAATGTCAACTTCTAACCTTCCAATTGAAATAATGTTATTCTCTCATGTCTTTGGCTTTTAAAACTCTTTTCAGCCTGTTTTTAAAATGGTGTTCCATTTCTGTTTTGTTCCTCAGTTGCAATTGAATTGGGCATAGGGTTTTTCCCCCTGCCCTGTTGGGCAGCAAGATCAATTTATAAATACTTTTAACAAATAAATGAAACAATAAGGTTTCCATTTATAGCCACAGGGAGTGGAGAGGTTGCTCCTCTCTTAAATCTAACTCTTGGGTGTATCTGGATGGGCTGAATTAGCCTGTTCTCTGTTGGAGAGGTAAGAGTTAGGCCAGAGTATCTCCTGAATGCTCAGGATCTGTCGGTGGTGGCTAGGCTGCAAACCAGCGTCCAGTTGGATGCATCAGCTCTCCAGGCTTAAAGGTGCTGTCACATTCACTTCTTTTCATCCCCTCCCTCCTTCCTTTTTATGCTGCAAGAGACTTAACTCGACTACTTCTTTGAAAACTCCTTGAAGGGACCAGTTGACTTAGAGAATCTGGAGCCTGGGCCAGGAAGACATAAGCTGATGGCTCTCCGTGTCTCCCTCTTTCTCTCCCAGAGCAAAGCTTGCCAACTTATGGTTTCCCAAAAATTCAGCCTGTAGAAAATGGAGGTGGTAGTTACCTGGCTAGGGCTCTTAGGCCATCTTTTGTCAGGTCAGCTTGAAAGTCTTCTTGGCGTGAAAGCTGTATTGGATTTAAAGACCTTCCAGTGCTGGCTGCCCACCAAGTGTGTAATTTTTGCTGGTCAGACCAGTAGACAGATGGACATTTGGTAAGACAGCTCCATTTGGGTTCCCAGTTCTGCCACAATACTTTGGTGCCCATGGTACAACATTGCCAGGGCCTTGGGTTTGGGGAATGTAGGCTTGGTTGACCCCTACATCTCCAGAGGGAACACATTTATGAAGAAGCTGGTCTGGAGGCTGCTGCAGAAGAGACGGCTGAATATTGCTGTCTGTCTTCCTTTCCCTGCTGTTGCTCTTCCTTCACAGGTGTGTGCCTTTGTGTGTGTGTAATACACACACCCCTTTGTTGCCTCTCTCTCAGCCTCGCTGCTCACCTCTCTCTTTTTCTTTCCTCTCCCTTCGCTGCCTCAGCCGGAGCCTGCCACCCCTGCGGCTGCCCTAAGCCAGGTACTGTACCCAAGCGCGCCGGATCTCCCTCCATCTCCCGTCTGCCTCTGGGTTGGTGTTTGTGCTCGCGCCGCATGCTGGAGTGTAAGGCTTTCTTCCCCTTTGGTGTCCGGAGGCCTCGTCCTCCCTTTTCCATCTTGCTTCAGACTCTGCCGGAGGGGAGAATGGGGGAAAGGAGAGGGTGCATCTAGCATCTCCATTTCACGTCCCTGAGCCGTTCTCTGGCTTTACCCAAAATGGACTGTTTGTTGAGGAAGAGCCTGGGAGGCTCAGCACCCAAAAGCAGCGGGGAAATTGGAGGCCCAGGCAGGAAAACAGCCCCATTGGATCAGTAATCATTCTGGCCTGATGGGAGGAATCATTCCCAGTTGCTGCCCTTCCGAATTTGGGAAACAACCCTCCCCCCAGCAACATAAATTGATGATGGCCAGTATTTATTATTCGTATGCAATGTCAAGGTACCTATAGCGTCCCTTAAGAGAGGAGGTATAAAGTAAGGATAGGGAACCTTTGAGCTGTCCATATACCCTTTCTGCTCTGACCAATGGCAGGGGATTATGGGAGTTGTTATCTCACATGCCTAGAAGGCCAGAAGTTCCCTGCCTTGATATAAAGATGGATTTCCCCACTTTTTTCAACTATCTTTTTTTCAGCAAGAAGGGAAACAGTGACAGGGGAGAGACTGGGAGAGGGACAATTGAAAGTTCTGTATTTAGCTCTATTTTTAGGGCAAGAGATCCATTTGCACAGGTTGTGGTGCTACTGAGGTTGGCCAGAAACCCTTCCCATTTTGACATTTCAAAGGTTACAAAAGCTAAAAACCTTTGATTGCTTTGGGAGCACCGATGCAAGGACTTCACAGCAAGCCAAGGCAGGTGTGCTTTTGCTGCCCAGGAGATTGTCTGATCTTTGTGTACACTGGCCAACAGTCTGTTCCTTTCTCTATGCCTTCATTCCCTGTCCCTCCCTCACAATGAGCCTATGCTATAAGAATTGAGCTTCCCAGATTTGAGTTCTTTGAAGGTTGGAGGTGATGCTGTGCTCTTGGTTCCTCCACCTTGGCCTGAGGACCAATGTCCAGAGAGATCTAATATGGTCCCCTGACCGCTGCAGGTTTGGCTACTCCAGTCACAACTCTGTTGCTTGTTGATGTCTGTGGCTTGTGGAGTGGAGGGTGGGATGGCACATGGGCTGTGAAAACTCACTTTGGATGTGTGTATATGTCTGTGCTCTTTCGTGAGGGTTGTTTTCTTTAAACAAGACAGTGTGCTGTAATAGGACTCTGAATGAAGGTGCATGTGTGGGGTTTTTAGATACGATTACGGTACTTACCTTGCTTTCCTTCTCCTTGCCATGGGGCTAGTGATGGCTGTGGACAGAGCTGACCTTTAAGTCGATTTGGGAGGGCACAACCTATATCACGATAGTCCTTAAGACTTCCAGTTCAAGGGGAATCCCTGATCTGTTCCCCCCTTAAACTCTGCTAATTTTAAGCTAATTTCCAAGATGGCCACCTCTGTCATCCCCAACTAGTATGTATGGCCACTGGCACTCTAGGGCCCAGACTAGTTGGGGGATGGGAGAGGTTATAGTTCAGCACTACCACTGGGTGCCACAAGGCTGGCAGGGCTTGGTTGAGGCCAAAGGCAGTTTGCATGCTCTGCCCACTATCTTCCTCCTAGACCTGTTTGCCATCCACGTCTCTGCATAGATTTCCCAGAGGTCTAGCAATGTGGGGAAGCAGACCTGTATGTCACATGCTCATCTCTCTGCTTGTGGGATTTCCATATTTCCTCTTTTGGGAAGGGGCATGAGCCTCCACCCATTCACCCCTTTTCCCCGTAAAGCTGAACCCCAGCTGGCCTGGACCACTCAAGTGACCTCTCAAAGAGAGGAAGGGTCATGGTGCAAATTCAAGACACTCTCTCCTCCATGTATGTGTGTGAGACATTGCTGTGGGACAGGGGCATCTGTTCATCCCTGGGGAAATCATCTTGCCCCCCAAGACATGGGTGTCAAGGCAGAGAAAGGGCCAAATGCTTCCTATCAGAGTGATGCTGTCAACCTGAGGGGTGGTCTCACTGACATGTCCATTTCTTCTTCTCTTTCCCTATCCCCCCCAACACACACGGCAGGCCAAGACGGAGGAACAAATAGCTGCAGAAGAGGCCTGGTATGAGACGGACAAGGTGTGGCTGGTCCACAAGGAGGGCTTCTCCTTAGGTACGTGATCGGGGGCCTGGGTCACAGGTGGGATGATCCTCCTCTTCCGCCTCTTGTGTGTGTGGGAGACCACTTTGCATCATTGTACAGGGAGGCTTCCTTTTTTTAATGGGTATTATTTTTGTTATTGCAATATTGATAGCCCACCCTGTATCAGTGGAGCTGCAGATGACCAACACTCAAACCTCTACACTACACTGCCCCATAGGAACTGATAAAAAGAAACATTTTGTCTTTGCTACCGGAAGTAGTAGTCCTCCTGACTAGGGTACTTTGACGGCTGTAACCCCACAGTTGTGCCTCAGTTAAAGCATCTCAGGTACCTGCAAAGGAGAGTTGGGGAAAATATATATATCTATACCCAACCTGTCCATCATTTAAAGTCCAAGTTTTTAAAATAAGAGGTTTGTTGAGATGTCATGCAAATTTCTGAAAGGTATGCCATGTAGTAGAGGGAGCGAGTTTGTTTTCTGCCATTGCAGAGACTAGAATATGAACCACTGGATTTGGTTGACAAGAAGAGATATTCCACCTAAACATTAGGAAGAACTTCTTGACTGTTTGACAGTGGAATGGATCTGCATCAGAGGGTGGTGGAGTCTCCTCCTTTGGAGGTCTTTAAACAGAGGTTGGATGGGCATGTCTCGGGAGAGTTTTAGTTATGTGTTCCTACATTATGAGTTGGAATACTCTTGGATTCTATGCCACCTGTATGTATTTTTCTCTTCCCGCAATAAAATAGAATTAGTAATAGTTTCAAATCCCAATTTCAACACCCATTTTGTGTGTGGCTGGGCCGCTAGGTGGCAGCATTGCTTTAGCTCTGAATTTGTGTGTGTTTAGCTCTGTATCTTTTGCACAACTGAAATGTATGCCACTGGCCCTCTTCCTTCCCCACAGCAAGCCAGCTGAAGGCAGATGCTGCTGCCTCTGGCCTTCTACCTGAGGGGAAGGTCAAAGTGAAACTGGACTATGATGGAGCTGTGCTGGAGGTGGATGAAGATGACGTGGAGAAGGTAGGAGTTGAGCAAGGCCAGCTTCATCTCATCGGGGAGGTTGGTTTTGTTCCTGGTTATTTCTAAGCTGATCTCTCCCTTTTCTATCTCCCTCTCTTTCTCTTTCTCTCCCTCCCTCCATCAGGCCAATCCTCCATCCTGTGACCGCGTGGAGGACTTGGCCAGCCTGGTCTACCTCAACGAATCCAGCGTCTTGCACACGCTACGCCAGCGTTACGGCGGGAACCTCATCCACACCTACGCTGGCCCCAACATGGTTGTCATCAACCCTCTCAGCTCTCCATCAATGTACTCTGAGAAGGTCTGTGTTAACTGTGACAATGGAGTGGAGGTGAAGGTAGCCCAGGAGGGTCTCAGTTCTCCTTCCCCCCCCCCAAAAAAAAATCCAGATGAGGAGTGGGGAGGCTCTCCCTTCCCTGATGCCTTTGTCCTTAATGCCCAGTCCTTCTTTCCTTGGGTTTCTCTCCCGCTAATGCCAATGTTACTGCTTTCCTCAGGTGATGCACATGTTCAAGGGCTGCCGCAAGGAGGACACCTCTCCCCACATCTATGCCGTGGCCCAGGCTGCCTACCGGAATATGTTGATGAGCCGCCAGGACCAGTCCATCATCCTGTTGGGCAGCAGTGGCAGTGGCAAGACCACTAACTGCCAGCATTTGGTCCAGTACCTGGCCACCGTCGCTGGCAGCTCCGGGAAGGTCTTCTCAGGTGAGTGGGTGCATGCCTGGACCGTGGCACCATCAAGATCCTCCTCTTGTGCTCCCCACCTTTGTCAAAATACCCTTAAGAGAGGGCTATATCTGCACTGCAGAATTAATTCAGTTTAACACTGCTTTAACTGCCATGGCTGAATGCTGTGCAATTCTGGGGAAGTTTTGTGAGATACTTAGCCTTCTCTGTTGGAGAGCTCTGGTGCCTCAACAAATTACATATCCCAGGATTCCACAGCATTGAGCCATGACAGTTAAAAGTGGTGTCAAACTGCATTAATTCTGCAATGCCGATGCAACTGAGTTGGTACAGCCCTGAAAACCATGAACTGTGAGCCCCTTTCCTGGTGAAGGGCAGACCCTTGAGCAGCTGGCATGATGAGGAAAGTGGGTCCTAGTCAGTGCACCCAGGCACCTCAGGTCTCTCTACACACCTTCTCAAGCACACTTTGAAGCCACTCCAAGTGCCGTACCACTTGCTTTCTTTTGAAGGAACCCTGGCTCTGCTTGGGTTCTTGGGTTTTCTGGAACACAACTCCAGCCTCCTTCCTTACCTGTCTATCCAGCCTTCACCAGCCACCATCCTCTCTTTCTTCCCAGCTGATGGCTCGGTCTGGATTTGACCATGTACCTTCATGGTATTCATCCCAACAGATTCTCTTTCTCATAGCAATGCCAACTGCCCAGCTGTTTTGCACTCTGAGCATCCTTCACTCAGATTTGAAAAGTTTGCATGTCACAGTTTAGGCAGAGTTGGGTGTGAACATGTAAGAAAGAGCCTAGGATCGAGTCTTGGGTAGTAGATGCTGAGCATCCCACCTGCTCTGCAGGGCATTTTTCTCTGTTTGTGTGTCTGTACACACGTGAGCCTGCACCACTCGCTCTGTCCCTCGCATGCCTTTCCTTGCTTGTGCCTTGGCAGTGGAGAAATGGCAGGCCCTCTACACCATCTTGGAAGCCTTTGGTAACAGTGGCACCACCCTGAATGCCAATGCCACCCGCTTCTCCCAGATCATCTCGTTGGACTTCGATCAGGCCGGGCAGGTGGCGTCTGCTTCTGTGCAGGTGAGGAGCATGGATGTGTGTGGGTTGGAAATGGCTTGAAGGCACACAACAACAACAAACCAACTGTGCCTGTTCCTGGTGGAGCCCTGGCAGCGCAGTGGTTAAATGCTACTCTCTCACAGTCACAAAGTTATGAGTTCAGTACCAGCCAGGGACACAGGGTCGACTCAGCCTGGCATCCTTCCGTAGGTTGCTAAAATGAATACCCAGATTGTTGGGGGCAATTAGCCTACACTTTGTAAACTGCTTAGGGAGTGCTTAAGTGCACTGATAAGCAGTATAGAGATGTACTTGCTATTGCTATTCCTGGAAAAGTTTGATCTGGCCACAATAGCATATAACCTAAGCTATAAAGAATGGCATCCAATCATAACATGATGAAAAGTGACACAGAAAGAAGTTTGGGCCATATCTGTACAGTCTGTGTCAAGTGTCAGGTGTCCACTTGGTATCTGTGCCAAGCATTTCTCTTTCGTTGCATTCCTCAGACAATGCTACTGGAGAAACTCAGGGTTGCCAGGCGTCCTACAAACGAGGCTACCTTCAATGTCTTCTACTACCTGCTGGCCTGTCCAGACAGTACCCTCCGGTAAGGAAGCTGATAATGGTCCACATAGCAGCCTCCTTGTTGTGGCTCCCTGGCTTGAGATTCTCAAAATTTTGACTGGGGCAAAAAAAATGATGGTAGGGTAGGTGGTAGACCTGCTCTCCTTTTGAATCTGCCATGCCAGAACTGGCCTGAGATTCCCATCCTCCGGTGAAAGGAGGCCTGAGTTCAAGGTTGTGCTTTATATCTTTCCTCTGGAGTGCTGAAAGTGCCTCTGGGCCCAAGAGTGAGGAACAACTGTTTTCACTGAGTGTTCCTACAAGTCAGTCTCCCAGAAGATTGAGCCATTTAAGAACCCCAGCTCAGCTTGTATGTGTGTGTTTTACCCTCTGGCTTGGTTTGATCCAAAGGCATGTGCCCCAACATGGAGCCCAAAGGGGGAAATAGGTCTTTCTGTACTAGTCTGCACTCTTTGACTCTTCCCCCCCCCCCCTTCTTTTTTGCTTCCCAGGACAGAGCTCCATTTTAACCACTTGGCTGAAAACAATGTCTTTGGGATTGCCCCTCTTTCAAAGGTAACCCATGCAGTTGAAGGGCTGGGGAACAAATTACTTAAAAAAAATGCTTCCCAGTCTACCCAAACCTGGAGTACAGCCCAAGACTCCCTTCAGCTGGCTCAGGGAAATAAAAGAATCCTGGTACCAAGGAATGCAGAGAAGGAAGGGAAGGTGCTGCCATCATTCCTAAGGAGAAGACTTTGTGCTTTTTTTCAATTGTGCAGAGCTTACCTGGCTTTTTCCTTCAATTGTGTGTGTGTGTGTGTGTGTGTTGAGGGGGGAGTAAGGGAGGCCTGAGGAGGATGGGTGTGTGTATGTGGGTCCTTTTAACCTCTGTGCCCGCCATGCTGAGAGAGAGTTCATCCCTCTTAGCCTCTCTGCAGGTGGTGTTTATTGAGCAGCAATAAAAAGTCATTCTGGTTTTTAAAAATTGGGCCAAACGGTCATATTCTTTATTTCCTTTCCCTTTTATCTGCAGCCGGAGGAGAAGCAGAAGGCAGGCCAGCAGTTCAGCAAGCTCCAGGCGGCCATGAAAGTGATGGGCATCTCCAGCGAGGAGCAGAAGGCCTTCTGGCTTGTCCTGGGGTCCATTTATCACCTGGGGGCAGCTGGAGCTACCAAAGGTAATGAACAGAGCTGATTTAGTGCCCTGCAGCTTCTCTCTCTCTCTCTCTCTCTCTCTGGGGTGGTAAGGGCTTAGTATTGTAAGGCGGGCTCTTTGGAAGGTGGGGCAGCTTCAGATAGTGCATGGAGTGATAATTTTCTCCACCCACCCCAAATTAAGAAGACCTCTCCCTAAAGCCAGTTCCCAAGCCAGTTTGGCTGTGGCAGGCTTAGCCTTTGCCGCAGCCAAAGAGATAGTCTTCTATCTCTACACATCGCTGGATGTTTAATCAGATTTCATAGTATTTATTCCGGCTGCTGTAGTTGGGGCTGATGGAAATTGCAGTCCGACGACTCCTGCAGGGCTATAAGTTCCCTGTCCTTGCTCTAGAGCAGGGGTAGGCAACCTTTCCCCTTTAAGGGCCGAGGGACTTCAGCTCCCAGAATCCCAGGAGCTATTGGCCAACATGGGACTATTGGCCAACATGGCTGAGGCTTCTGGGAGCTGAAGTCCCTCGGCCCTTAAAGGGGAAAGGTTGCCTACCCCTGCTCTAGACTTTCATCTCCAGGCCCTTCAATTCCCTAGTAGAATTGGATGCTTGAAGGAGATGATTTGTGCGAGAGAAGATAGGCAAAGGGCTGTGTATGTGTGTGTGTGTGAGAGAGAGAGAGAGAGAGAGAGAGAAAGAAAGAATGTGAGAGATTTATATAGATAATGTGTTCTGTATTATCTGTGAGCCAGCAGGATGGAGTGCTAGGAGTGTTACGATTTTGGGAGGCCAGAGCTTGAATCCCTGCTCAGCCATGGAAATGCATTGGGGGACCTTGGACAGGTCAGCCTTTCAGGCTAAGAGGACTACAAAGACAAACATCTTGTGAATCTTTCCAAAAAAAACCCCCATGATTGGACTTGAAGGCATAGAACAACAATATATTGTCTATTATCATGTCGGTTGCATTTAGGTATAAACTCTACACCTATACATTTTGGACCTGTATCATAGACATAGGCAAAGGTTCTGGCATTTATGTGCTGCTTTCCCGCTGTTCAATGGTGCCCAAGAGGCCTGCTGCCAATAAAATCCAAATCAGCGAGTGCACTAATGAGATGGCATAACATCCATCATAAAGCAGCATAAACTGAGGGGCTATATAAATAAAACTAAAGAGGAAATTGGTAAACATTTCAGAAACTCGTTTCCCTCCAATGCCTCTTCCTACCCCAAGGGGTTCCAAATGTGTCCTGAAACCAAACCAGTGTGGGATGTGGGTCTCCAGACCAGGTGGGCTAGGTTGTGGGGGGGCTGCCTTAGCCTTGGTGTGAGCCTGGCTTCCTCATGGATTCACAATGTGATTGTCAACTTCCATGCCAGCTGATGGCACCCTGGCTGCTCAGTGCCCAGCTCACTCCTCCTGTTCCTCCTTTGAACTTCAGGTGGTCCACATGTAGTACCTGCAGTCTGACTGTGATGCTACCAGAAGAGGGCAGCCCAGCCCCAGCCTTCAGGGCTCTCTGGGCTGCTGTGTAGGGGAGTTGTGTGGGACTGCAATGTGGGTGACAATTTGTGCGAGAGAGTGTGTGTGCACGTTTTGCAGGTGATTTTTTGCAACCAACACAAGGATTCCTTGGAAGAGGGCTACATGTAGTGATTTAATACTGCATGTGTGTGTGTGCGTAAAAGAGAGGTGCAAGAGTTTTATCCATGATAGTATCTGCACCTGTAAATTACAGAATATGCAACCAGCATATCTGAAGAGTCCAGGACATCTGGCTCCCTATAGGAGCTTGGAAGAGGCCTTTCTCCCAGTCTTCAGCAGTGCCTAGATCTCTGCTTTTTAGGAAGGCAAAAAGAAGCCATGCCCCAAACGCTTTCCTTGCCTCTTTGTCTGCAGCTATAAATCTCAGCCCTTGACACTTGCCTTTGACACTAGCTGTGAATCTTGCTTCCTTCCCCGCTTCCCCAATTCCACCTCCAGTGAAACCTGCAGGGGAAACTCCAACCTGTATCCCACCTGTCCACAAATTGTGGATATCTTTGGCAAGGAACTCTCCTGCTGCCCCAACTCCAAGTGTGTTGACTTGTCTTGTGTGTGTTGTATGTACATGAGGGGTTTTTTTGTGCCTCCTTGCCCCCAAATGTCTCTGCAGGAAGCTTTTGATATGTCTGGGCTGCATTCTAACTCCCTCTTTTTGTGTTTGCATGGTGCATGCTGTTCCCTTTGCAATGCAGACAGCGATGAAGGTATGGTTCCTTCCTTCCTCCTTAAAGAAAACCCCCTTCTTTTCTGTCCTCTCCCCCATCCTGCCCAACATCTTCACAGTCATGTTCCTTGCATTCATGTGTGCACCAGGTAGTAATTGTGTTCCTATTTGTAGTATTCCTGCTGTGTGCTGCCTTTAGGGGTAGAGGTGGCCAGTGAGGTGTCGCATGGTGTCATGTTTCTTGAGCTCATTCTGCCCTTTGAACACATGGGAGGGGGACACATGGAAGACTTGGTTATCTGTGTCCTCCAAAACATGACATCAACAATGATGGAACAGTTTGGAAATGTCCCAGGATTTAAGGGGTCTTTCTTTCCTTACCTGGCAGCTGGGTGGACCTAAAAACTTTTGCCAGTGAAGTTGTTGCTTTCTCATGGAATGATTATCCTTCTGGACAGAGAGGGGCCTTGTAAGGCTGTCATCCAAGTGCTAAAGCCAGAGGTCCCATGGGAGACCCTTTGAGCTCTGCTTCTGAAGCCCCACCTACTGTTCCTCCTCACCAGGTCTTCCTTACCAGTGGCTTGCCAGGGTCAAGGGAACATCTGGATTGTGAATCAGTGTGGGCAAAGTGCTGTTTAGAGACCTCTCCTCTTTCTACTGGCACATGGGTGATGTGGTGTGGCTCACATACCAAAGGGTTTGCAGGGGAAAGGGGATGCCACCATATTGGAAACTGTCACCCTGCTGTAATGGGGTGGAATTATACCTCCGCTCCCTCGAATCCTCTTTGTCTTTTTGTTCTTTGACGTCCCTGCGGGCTCTCCCACCCATCCCCAGCTGTCTCCTGGAACAGCCAAGGGAGGGTTGCCTTTTCTCCACCATCGCCCCTGGCCCCTTCCCTTGCAATGGCTCATTGCCCTGATTAGCCTGGCAGAGGCACTAAGCTGTTGACCTCCAATCTTCTCTCATCAGAATCCTTAAATACATTTTCATTATGTCTCCCTGCCACCTCCTGGCCTCCCTCTCACTCTCTTCCCCCATCTTTATTTCTGCACATTGTGAAAAATGACAAGGCCAGGCAGCAGCGGCGGGGGGGGGGGGGATCTGCCAGCCGCCAAGACCTGAGAAAGCACAGTCCTTTGCCTAATGGAATTTCCCCTTCCTCCTCTCCTCCCAAGCCACAAATTGGTGCTGTCCTCGGGATGGGGAGAATCTTCCCCACCCCCTTCCATCTCATCTGGGGCCTTCAGGGGATGGGGAGGGGGAAAGGGGATGAATATTGCTGTGCCTCTTCATGGAGAAAGACTCCTCTCCTGTCACGAAATGGCCACTTCTCCCATCTTGGATTGGCAATGACACAGCCCTAATTTCTCTCTCTCTGTCTCCTCTTTGCAGCCGGGAGGAAGCAATTTGCTCGCCACGAATGGGCTCAGAAGGCAGCCTATTTGCTGGGATGCACCTTGGAAGAGCTCTCCTCCTCCATCTTCAAGCACCAGTCCAAAGGGACCCTCCAGAGGTCCACCTCATTCCGCCAGGGACCAGAGGAGGCAGCGTTGGCAGATGGCTCAGGTGTGGGAGAAATGGACAGGAACTATCTTGGGGATGGATGGCCTTTATGTCACTCCCAGTCCCCTTGGAAAAAAAACTCTGCATGTTAAGACACTGTTCAGGGTTACAGAACTATACAGAGTTCTGTATTACAGTACTTTTCATGCTATTTTGGGGAAGGGGGCTGTCAATTATCTTTTTCCAAAATGTCAGGGACTGGCACTAAATTTACCGTAAATTTAAATTTCTGCTTGTTGGCCACAACAGTTTCTTCCTTTCCTGGAAACTTGCCAGAGACTGACAAACTGGCTCAGGAACTGGCACAGGTCCAGCAACCACCACTTTGGAGTAGCACTGCTGCTGTTGTTAAATTCCATCAGGTCAATGATGACCACTTATGTGTAATGGTTTGTGCGTTGACTCTGGAGACCAGTGTTCGATTCTCCACTTGACCATAAAACTCACTGCACCTAGCGCTCTCCAAAGCAGTATCCTGGATTCTTTTGATTTCCGTTTTCCTTCTACCAAAAGAGGACTTTTGAGTGTACTTTGCCTCCTCACTGACTTTTCCTCTCTCTGTCCTTCATCCTTCAGGTCCAAAGGTGTCTGCCTTGGAGTGCTTAGAGGCCCTGGCCTCCGGCTTGTACTCGGAGCTCTTCACGCTGCTCATCTCCCTCCTCAACAGGTAGGAAGGAAGCATTGCTGCTATGCCCTTCCTTCTATTTAAGATGCATCTACACTGCAAAAATAATCCGATTTGACACCACTTCAACTCCCATGGCTCAATGGTATGGAATTCTGAGAAC
The DNA here is from genome assembly GCA_026167975.1 of Phrynosoma blainvillii. Classification (NCBI taxonomy): domain Eukaryota; kingdom Metazoa; phylum Chordata; class Lepidosauria; order Squamata; family Phrynosomatidae; genus Phrynosoma; species Phrynosoma blainvillii. The sequence goes on from JANUYF010000014.1 coordinate 13,067,565, forward strand.
TGCAGTTTATAATTGTAATAAACTGCAATTCCCAGAATTATTTCTGCACTGTGCAGAATGTGCAATTTTTGCAAACCGGATTATTTCTGCAATGTGGATGAAGCCTTAGAAGCCCATCTCCTCTCTGCTCTCCCTCCTGCAAATATTAACAGACTTCCATCAGTGTGCTGAACCTTCCCAGACCCCCCCCCCCCGAGCATTAGCTGAGCTAATGATGGAAAAAGCTTTTGACACCAAAGAGACCTGGCTGGTTCCTGCTGTGCAGCTTCTCTTCCTCAGACATTGCTCTGGGCAGGAGGACTTCTCACTGCCTCGACCACCCAGCCAGCATTAGATGGCCACAGATGCAGTGTGTGTGTATGTTATTTCCCCGCTCCAATCTGGGTATTGTATTGCGATTGCCTTTACTGAGGCAAAGTCAGCTATGTGACCATGAAAAAAGAACCTCTTGTTACCTTTGTTCATTCTCTTACAACAGAGATGGGGAAACCATGGCCCTGAACCTTCAGTTTTGTGGTCCCTGATGCCCCCAAACTACCTTCATTTTTTGGCATTTTTTCTGGCTAATTTTCAGACATTTTCCCTCCCCTCCCCCCATTGCTCACAATTTACCTCCTCTCCAAGAATCCCCCCTCCCATGGTCAGTGCCACTTTATCCAGTGCCCTTCCTTGAATAACATGCAATCTCTTGAATACAAAGGTCATTAACTGCCCTTGGAGGAATAGCCAGAAAAGAGCCATTCTATTCCCTTTAGGAGACAATTTCCAGAACCTAGGGGCAGACACTAAGGAGGCCCTGTCTCGCATCCTCATTGGAAATGCCCATGAAAGTGGTAGGACTCCAAGAAGAAACTCCTGAAGCTCTCAGGACTAGGTTCCTATAGGGAGATGATGTCAGTTTCCTTTATCTGTGTGAGTTCAGTCAACTGAGTGGTGGATGCAGATGAGACCGGGCCATCTCTTCCCTGTTGAAGGAGTCCCACTCTCACACTGCTGTTCTCCAGTCTTCCATCTTCCTCTCCTTCCTTCCAGGGCTCTGAAATCCAGCCAGCGCTCCTTGTGCTCCATGATGATTGTAGACACCCCGGGTTTCCAGAACCCTGAGATGGCCGGCCAGAGCCGCGGTGCCACTTTTGAGGAACTGTGCCACAACTATGCTCAGGAGCGGCTGCAGACACTTTTTCACGAGCGCACCTTCGTGCAAGAACTGGAGCGATACAAAGAGGTATAGTCTGGGGGACATTGTGCCACTGGTGGTGATCCGCACCCCAGTGTAACCTCAGTGCCTGAGCCAGATCTCTACTGCAGTGACACAGAAAAAGAGAGGACCCAGGTAGTGCCTAGGGACCCCTTGTCGCTCCCCTGGCTAATCCCTTTTCTGCGCTGCCTTCTAATTGAGACCTTGTAGAATACATCTGATTGAAATCCATGGGGGGGAGAACCCCTCATTTTAGATCTCTTTATTAACCCTTATTGTTTCTGGTCTGCCTAGAAAGCAGGGGTTTTCATGGGTAGAGTCATGTGGGGTTCTTCCAGCCTCCTCCTTCTCCACCCCTAAAATTTGGTTTAGATAATAGATCCAAAGAGACACTGCTTTGAGTGTTGTATTAGGATTTGAGAGGAACCAGGGTTTGAATTCACACTTAGCCCTGCAAATCCAGTGGCTGACCTTGGGCTCACCCTCTCAGCCTCAGAGGAAAGCACTGTCAAGCCTCCTCTGGATAAATCTTTTGGGGAGACAACATGGTTTACTGGTTGGAATAGACCTCCTGGAGATCAGGGTCCAAATTTCTGCTCAGCCATGGAAACCCACCATGTGATCCTGAGCAAGTTACATTAGCCTCAGAGGAGGGCTATGGCAACCCCCCTATGAACAAAGGGTTAGTTTGGAGAAGAGAAGACTGAGCAGTGACATGACAGCAATCTTTAAATACCTGAAGAGCTGTTACGTGGACGATGGAGTCGGCTTGTTTTCTGCCGGTCCGAGACTAGGAAACGAACCAGTGGATTCAAATTATGAGGGAAGAGATTTGGTAGACAGTCAGAGCTGTTTGACAGTGGAATGGTCTTCTTTGGAAGTGATGGGGTCTTCTTCTTGGGAAGACTTTAAACAGAGGTTGGGGGGCCATCTTTGGGGTGTGCTTTAGTTGAGAATTCTTCAATGATGGGGTTAGTGTAGATGGTCTTTGCCATACCTTCCAACTCTATGATTCAAAGGCACATATACCCAAAGATGGTTCCCAGTTCCCCTGTGTGACACCCAAAACTGACTCTTCCCTCTCTTCCGAGCAGAAAGCTCATTTCGTCCAAGGATGGATGCAGTTTTGAAAATTTAATTCTGCCCCAGTGGACAGAGCACAGGGTTATCCAGGGAAACCCCTGCTACCTGTGTGTCTCTGCCCTGTAGATGGTCTTTCAACTAATGCACTGACCAGAATCTTTCTCTCCTCTTCCCCCATCCCCATATTATCTCTCTCCCTCTGTCTCTTTCTCTGGACGCCTTTTAACTGTAATCTGTAGCCAAACGGGCCACTAATCGCTCCTCCTCTGTCCATCCTCTCTAGGAAAACATAGACCTTTCCTTAGATGCCTTAGAGCCCAGTACATCTGGTTCTGTAGCCACAGTAGATCAAGCATCGCACCAGGCACTGGTAAGCTGCATGCAAGGGATGCTCAGGGTTTGGAGATGACAGTCAACAGCGTCTGTCCATTTCTTCGCGCTCTGTCCCGTCCTGCCCTTTCTCCTCCTTTGCATCCGCTGCTGCCCTGTCTGCTTCGCAGCTGCTTGGCTGTGGCGTGTGTTTTTCATTTTAACCTCTGGTGGGGTGGCCAGGTGCGTCCATGGGAGGGAGAAGGAAGGGATTCCTGATTTTAAACCCTTTCCCATCCGTGGGCTGAGCCCTCTTTGTTTGTCTGGCCACCTAGGGAGTGGATGGGGATTGGGATCACTTGGGTTGCAAGCCTCTCTAGCCCAGGATGTTTAAAAAGCAAATCTTGAAGGGTTGGGTCACTTTTTCAAGGGAACCTTGCAAAGTTCAGTGTTTGGAAGTGTCAGAATTTCCAGTTCAGAGCTTGGAAATGTTCAGTTTTTTGGAGTGCCACCTCCAGAATCTGTGAACAGTTCTGGTGAAAACATAAAACTGGGACAGTTGGTAGAAAGACTGTGTGTGTATGAGAGAGCAAGAGGAAAAGAAAATGGGATAACAGAAAAGCTCAAGAGGACTGGCCCAAAACATTTTGGTGCCCAAGGTAGGCAGAACAAGATGGCTCCTGGCTGGTATCTCTGAATCTTCCTTCTTCCATATGTGAGGGCAACAGGATAGTTTAGAAGCTGACTCTCACTCCAATACATTGCTGCCACCTGGGAAGCGGCCTTCTTTGACAGCTTGTTGTTGTTGGTTGTTGTTGTATTGATTTATAGCATGCTTTTTCTCTAGTCTGGGACTCAAAGTGATCTATAAAGGTTCAAACAGATCCAGCTTTAAAATTCATATCATGCAAAATTTAAGAATATGTACACAGTACAGGTGGATTGATTCCATCACGGCTGCCCTGAATTTTCAAGACCTGAGCAGGGGCTCTTAGAGAGCTCTCATTCTTAGGCTCACTGTAAGTCAAAGTTGACTTGACAACAAATAACAACAACAGAATTAAGGAAGCCATGTCAGAGGAGAAGGTAAGTGACTGTCAGCACAACTGTGTGCTTTGTTTTCCTTGAGCCATCCAATTTTATCTCCCCCCCCCCCCATTTTTTACTCCTCTTCCTTTTTAAAAAAATTATTTCTGGCGACTCTGGAATAATTTTGGGGTGCTGATGGAACTCCCACGCTGCCACTTATGAGCGGTGCTAATCCTCTCCTTTCTCCCACATCTCTCTTTTGGTCTGGAAGATCATTCATTCATTCTTCCCACTCCCCTGGCCACCTCCTCTTAGGAAGCAAAGTCTAAAAAGCTGATAATGGGTTATAAAATGCTAATATGTCCTAATGCACACACATTTTCCAAACGTGTTTGTCTAGCACTCAGATGGGGCGAGGAGCCTGCGATGTGGCTGGATCTCTTACAAGCACTTGAACAAAGAACTGCTCCAGACACATGCAAAGTATCCTGATTGCAGTGGGTCTAGGTCTGGGGTGGGCAGAAGGTGGCCCTCTACTGCTGTTTTTGTGGCCCTTGGCCCCTCCAGACCCCCCCAGAGGGATCTTCTTGTATTCCCCCAAAGTGTGAATTGACTCATGTGGAAGCCTTCATGAGTGGGAACGTGCTTTTCAAGTAGCTCCATAGTCTCCTTGCATGATTTAACAGGAAAAAATACTCTGTTTTCCAAATACATTCTTAGCCATTGCAGAAGAAAAAGCAGCATATAAATGAGTAACAATCATAATACAAAATCAATATATTAATATCCATTATTGGGGGGAAATGCAAGATATAAATGAATACATCTGGTTGTCCACTGATTTTTTTTTATCTATAGATTCAGCCATTCACAGTTTGAAAATATTATATATATATATATATATATATATATATATATATATTCATTCCAATAAGCAAGCCTTGATTTTGCAATTTTTTATAAGGGAATCCATTTTGCTCTGCCATTGTATTTAATGGGACTTGAGCATCCACAGATTTTGGTATTCATGAGGGGTCCTGGAACTAAACCCCAGTGGATGCCAAGGGCTCACTGTAATAATAATAATATCTTCTTATCCCTTATAAAGGATGTACATTATTATGATCAATAATAACAACAATATTTATTTCCACTCTGAAAATATTCATTGAGTCTTGCCTTCCTCAACCTGCCATCCTTCAGGGGTGTTGAACTACTGTAAGCTGTTTTAGTTTTTCTTTTGGGGGTCTTTTTTGGCCCCTGAACCCACCGCAGTTGCCCACCTTGCAGAAGGGAGCTTTCCCAAGTGGAGTCAGCTTTTGGGTGGTGGGAAAAGAGGGAGGGGTCCTGGGAAGCTGCCACCACTGCTGTGCCTTGTGCCTGTCACCCTTGCAGCCCATAATTTTCCTTTTCCATTAGGGTTCAGATCCATAAAGAAGCAGGGAGGCAGCGAGGCTTGAAGGGCCTGGCTGCCGCTTGTCATTCTAATGGTGGGGCCCTGTTAGTACGGTGCAAATCCAGCGGTGATGAATTCCGACAGGCGAGCATCTCTGTCCCTTTCCCCCTCTCCATTGATTCCTTGCAAAGGCAGGAGCTTTTCCCCACCTGGGTTGGGGAGTGGAAGGAACCACCTACCCTCTTAAACCCCCCCCCCCATACTGTGTCTCTTTGCTGTCCTCTGGAAAAGCCTCTTCCTCCGTTTTCTTTCTCCAGAGAAAAGCCAGAGCCCTTTGTTATTGTTAACTGCCCTCAGGTTGACTTCAGCTTATGGCCACCCCATGAATGAGAGACCTCCAAGTCCTCTCATCCGTTGGTCTTGCAAACTCAGGATAGCTATTGTGGCTTCCTTGATTGAATCTATCCTCTGACCCAAAGTAAGGCTTTCTCCATTGGAAGATCTTCTGTTTTTGCTGACTAGCAGCTGCTCTCCAGGGTCTCAGGCGCACATCTCTTTTCCATTGCTTGCTCCTTGCTCCGATTAATAGGAGACAACAGGAATTGAACCCGGGGCCCTTCTGGAGGCAGAAGGCATGCCACCCTTCTGACGGGTCCAGGAGAATAGGGAACTGGAATTAAGTGTTTGGAATCTGTTTGGGCTGGAACAAAGAAGGGGCAAAGCTTGGAGTCTCACCTGGTCCACAGAACCTTGGAGGACAGTCCTGTGAAATTTGGGAGAGGTTTATCCTTCCCATTGTGCAGATGGGAAGCCTGAGGCTCGTCCTTTCCCACCACCACCAGCAAAGACAACTGAGCCATGTGTGTCTCTCCACATATGTGTGTGTGTCTTTGCGTGTTCACACAGTGCATCTGCTCCTCTGATTGCTCCCTGCTGAGTTGCGGGGAGTAATTTCTGCTGCTTAAGCCTCCAGATTGAATTTCTACCGAGTAAATGTCTTGTGCGGGAACATTTTACTAGACAATGTGTGTTTCTCCTGTCTCTGGTATTAAGTATTGATTCTTCCCGGGCGAAAGGATAGTTTCTGAGCTGAGCAAGACTGCCTCTCGCTGTTGCTTCGCTTTGAGGGCTAAGCTTTTTCCTGGGCTGGCTTGTGGCATGTGTGGAGCTGCATGGAGGGAGAAGATGTGGTGGGTGGGAGACCCCAGCAGTGTAAACCTCCATCCCTTAGCATCATTGCCCCTTTCAAGCATGGTGCATGCTCTAACCTTGTTTTCCCCATTCTCCTGGCCACAGACACCCGGGGGTCCCAGTTTCTCAGCAGAATGACAGATTCCGCTAACCCTCTTACTATCGGACGCCCTCCCTGTAGGTCCGCTCCCTGGCCCGGACTGATGAGGCCCGTGGCTTGCTGTGGCTTCTGGAGGAGGAATCCCTTCAGCCCGGTGGCAACGAAGACACACTGCTGGACCGTCTGTTCACCTACTATGGCCCACAGGATGGAGACAAAAAAGGTAAAGGAAAGTCTTTCAGTTTGAGCCCCAGAGGGATCCTGAGTTGACTTTATTTTATGCCAGCCTTTGCAGTGGCTATTTTTCAATACCCTGAAAGTACCAGATCCCGTTACATCTGGGAAGCTAAGCAGTGCCAGGCTTGATGAATTCTTGGGTAGGGGACTGCCAGTAAATCCCAGGTGCTATAGGCTCTTTTGTCATCTTTTCCAGTGATTAGTCTTGCATGCATTGAGTGTTTTTAATGGGTATCTGCCTGGAAAGGACTGGTAAACCCACCTCAAGGATTCTTTGCCCAGGAAAACCCTATGAAATTCCTGGGGTCGCCATAAGTCGATAGCCATCTTGGTTAGGCCAAGAAAAGGCTAACAGGGAAGGAGGGAGGCACAGTCTGCTCTATGATTTCTCCATCTTCTGCAGGCCACAATCCGCTGCTCCGGAGCAACAAGCCCCGCCATTTCTTCCTTGGCCACAGCTACGGCACCAACTGGGTGGAGTATGACACCACCGGCTGGCTGAGCTCCGTCAGACAGAACCCGGCCTCCCAAAATGCCTTGCCCCTCTTGCAAGAGTCTCAGAAGTAAGTTGGGCATTTGTCATTCCATAGTCCCCTCCAGAACACAGAAATAACTGTTGTCTTTGTTTGTTGCTGTCATGCTTTGACCACTTATGGGGACCCTCTGATTGAGAGACCTCCAGGAGACTCTGGTTTTCACAGTCCGGCTGAGATCTTCCAAACCCATCAAGCCATAGGTTTCTTGATGGAGTCCATCTATCTCTAGTGGGCTCTTCCTCCTTCCCCGGTACCTTCCTCTTTTCCTAGAATTGTCATCTTTTCCAGTGATTATTCTTGCATGCATTAAGTGTTTTTAATAAGCATATGCTCTTTTAACTAGTATTTTGTGTCTATTCCGTGTTATTGCCCACTGATAGTAAGAGGTGGGTAAGAAATCATAACCATAGGCTAAGATTCTACATCACAGATATAGTTATGAATGTGTAACTATATATTGTGTCCTAGCTTGACCCCCCCCAAACTTATTGTAATAGTCAGCAGCAGCACCGAACTATGGACATATTTCAAATTATCTTTCTGTCGACTTTCTTCACTCTCCAGTTTTCACTACCATACGCAGGAACTGGAAATGCAGGTAGAGTCTCCCTTATCCAAAATGCTTGGAACCAGAAGTGTTTTGTATTTTGGATTTTTTTAAAAAAATTTCAGAATACTTGTATTTGCATATACATACATAATGAGATAATCTTGGAGACGGGACCCAAGTCTAAACACAAAATTCCTTTATGTTTCTTATATACCTTTTACACACAGTCTGAATAATATTTTTAACAACTTTGTGCATGAAACAAAGTTTGTTTCCATTGAACCCTCAGAAAGCAAAGGTGTCATTATCTCAGCCACCCATGAAAAAAGTTTTGAATTTTGGATTTTTTTGGATTTTGGAATTCTGGATAAGGGAAACACAACCTGTATTGTGGCCTGGATGAGCCTGACTTTGGTACTGATGCATCCTTCCACTTGAGGATCTTATCTAGTTCCTTCATTTTCGATGTGGGGAAAGCCAGGCCCCTTCTGCCTTCAACAGGGAGATGTTGGGTGCTGCTGTATGAATGAGCCTCTGCCTCAGAATTTGGGGGATGTTGCTGTTCGGGGACTACAACTCTCAGAATCCCCCAGCCAGCAGGGCATATCCCAGATGGGAGAACATGGTCTTTCCAAGCCCTGAGAGAGAGGATGTTACCAAGGGAGGTGTTGATTCTTTCTGTATCTCTTTTCTTATTCTCCCTCCTTAGGAAAATAATCAGCAGCCTCTTTGCGGGCCGAGCTGGGACCACCATGGTCTTGTCTGGGTCCATCGCTGGCCTAGAGGGGGGCTCCCAGCTGGCACTACGCCGGGCCACCAGCATGAGGAAGACCTTCACGACAGGAATGGCAGCCGTGAAGAAGAAGTCACTATGCTTCCAGATCAAGCTGCAAGTGGTGAGTCTCTGAACAGCCTCGGGGCCAGTCCTGTGAGTTGAGAGGAAAGCCACTCTGCATGTTTGCAGAGGTGGTGCTGTTGCTGCTGGTATGTTAGTACGGCTTTGTGTTGTCCATAGTTGACTTGGCCTCAAAAACTCACTTTTGGACTGAGCCTTACTTATTTTTGGTGTAATTCAAAGAGATAGCCGTGTTAGTCTGTATGTAGGGAGATCTTGCAGCACCTTTGAGAAGGATGGTGGCATTCTGAATGCCCACCTTGAGACCTATGCTTGGGAGAAAGGCAGGATATAGACTAAATAAATACTAATCTGTGCCAGAAATCGTGAACGACAATTCCCCTTGGCCTCTCACTTGAGGTTTGGACCAAGCTTGTTGGAAATAAACAAGTTTCTTGCCATTTATTCCTTTTCTTGGCCATAAATGATGTCAAATTACAAGTGTACTGTGTCAAGGGATAGCATGTGTTTCTTGGCAGGGTAACTGTAACAATTTTCAGTTGTTCTTATAATTACATGAGGCTTCATAACTTGGGTGGGTCTTGTTCCACAAGCCAGCAGCTTGTAGCCATTCTCTTGTTGTTTTGTCCTAACTCACGAAAAAGTAACTAGTTTTGTCAGTTTTGAATAAAGAGAAAGTCAAGTGTTGTTTTTCATATTGTAACTGCAAGGTTAAACTAATGACTTCAGCAAGGCAACAATAATTTGTAACTGTTTAAACTAAGTAAATCTTTGAGGACAATAAGTGCAGTGAATTACTTAGAAAGAATTAGCATTTCCAAACTCCTGGCTCATGGAGCATGTGAGGTCTGCAATCCCACCCTCTTGCCCACCTTCTCTTGACTAAGGCTCTTTCTCTGCCACTCAGGATGCCCTCATTGACACCCTGAAGAAGTCCAAGCTCCATTTTGTCCACTGCTTCCTACCCAAGGCAGATGGCTGGAGTGGAGGCGACTCCCGGGGTCCTTATGCCCGGCGGGTGAGCACCAGCGAGCTGGACTTGCATGGTGAACACTGTGAGGCCGGCCTCATGCAACTGGATGTCCCCCTCTTGAGGGCACAGATCCGGGGCTCCCGCCTTCTTGACGCCCTTCGGATGTACCGCCAAGGTTGGTGCTGACTCTCCTGTGGGGAAATCTTGCAATGTGGGGGGGTTGCAGTTGCCCCTGGTGAAAATCTGCTACTGAATTAGCTGTTTCTGCAGGGACACTGTTTCTTCTTTATAACATATGGAGCCAGTTCAGCAATGGTAGGGAAGTACTGTTGTGTGTGAGGGAGTCAGAGAGGATTCGGTGGCTGTGTCAGATACTCTTCACTTCTGAATTTTGATGGAGTAAAAAGTTCTCCCACTTAATAATACAGTGGAACTTCACCATCCATGGGCTTGTTGTCTGCGGATTTCAGGATCTGCAGATGGCAAGTCCCAGTGTCCCAAATGGCATGTGCATTAAGTACAGTGGGACTTGAGGTCCCACATTTTTTTGTATCCGCAGGGCAGGGTAGGTGGGCCCTGAATGGATACGAAGGTCCATCTTTTTTTTTTTTAATAGACTTTTATTAAATTTAAAAAATGTATATACATACACAAACATATAAAGCAAATATATAATTTTCTCTACATACATATGTACCTACATACATATCAAATACATACATACCTACATTCCTAAGATTCATTCGTACAACTGCACACTTCAATTCCATGTTCTTCACACAACAACAACAAAAAGGTCCATCTTTAATGGAATCAGGATACACCTTTTTTAGTGTGTAGCACAATTTTCCTGGATGTGCCTAATATTTTAATTTTTGGTTGTCTCTTTCTTTTCCTCCCAAACACTGATGGCTGTGTAAGCTGCCCTTCCCAGTGCCGCCACTTCTGTATTCATCCTTTCGAAAGATGCACAGTGGAATTGGTGTTTATTATTTCAAAACCAGGTTATTAGTGCTCTGAAACCCAATCAATGCCATGTGGAGAACCCCGGATCAATGGCCCAGTGCAGGGGAGGGAAGGGGGACACGGCACCCTGGTCGATGAGGCTGATGATTAATTAAGACCTAAAGAATCAGCACCACTATCTCTGCCCATAAATTTAATTGCAGTTTGTACACAGTCGATAGAAGAGGTTTGGTTTCCTTTTGCCTGCAAGGTGCAGGAATGCAGACCGTCTGCATGCCCTTTCCAAAGCTGAACCATGCAAATGGTGTATTTGCCCTCCTAGGAGGAAATATTTGGGACCCTCTGGCCTGTCTCCTTCATTCCTTGGCAGGCTGTTCCAAAAAGGCTTCTACAAACAGACAAAACCATCAGCCTCTTGAGACTGTGCCTCTCTCTCACAAGGGCAAGTTGAGTTGTCTCCTTTTTTCAGACAGTTGAATACCCTCTGGCCTTGCCACTTTGGCCATTATGATGGTTGGGATTTTGGAAGCTGTAGCCAGAAAGGTAACATTTCCAAGCTCTATGCTTCCCATCCTGCTTCTAGCGAGCTGTTTAAAACAAGAACGAAATAGCACTGTTCATGTGCCCCAGAAAACTGAACCCTGTCTGGCAGGGCTCATCCAGCATTTAGGGTCCAGATTTTTAAAAACATGGAGTATCTTGAGATGGCATGGAAATATCCAAAAGGATGCCATGTAGAAGATGGAGCAAGATTTTTTTCTGCTGCTCCAGGGTCAACTTGCAAGTAAAGAGATTGCACCTAGACATTAGAAAGGACTGTAAGAGCTGTTTTAGAGAGCAGTAGAGGCTAGTAGATCCTTCTTCTTTAGAGGTTTGGATGATCACCTTTCAGGAATGTTTTAGTTGTGTTTTCCTGCCTGGCAGAGGGTTGGACTATATGGCCCTTGTGATCCCTTCCAACTCTGACATTGTATGATCCTGTGTCAGCCACAACATCTTCCCCTTCTTGGCAAGTTATGCCTCCATGAATGTTTGCCTCTTCTTTCCCTTGTCTTATGTATATTTTGCTTGCTTCTTCCATTCTGGACTTGGAGTTATTAAACATCCCTTTGCCTCTTGGGTGAAGGCATCTTCCTGAGCTGAGAGGGCACTCCATCTGAGATTGCTCCACGACCAAAGATGGCATTGATGTGCTAAACACTTGTCTTGTCTTGAGGCCCCGGGGAAGTGTGTTCTTTGTGGTCTCGAAGGACTCCCCCTTCTGCCTGCATCGCACCAGCCAAGTTGTTCCACCGCGTGCCGTGCCAGGAAAAAGTCTGGTCTCTTCTCCCTAATTGTTGGCCATATTTGGAATTTCAGCTTTAGCCAGGGAGGGGAGAAGCCGAGTGCACCCCTCTGAGATCTCTAGCCAATTAGGACCAGACTGTGGTTTTCCAAAAGTAATTCCTCCCTGTTTCAGTGCTTGAAAAGGAATTAATTGCCAGGACTCACTGCAGCGAGGTTAACAGGGATGTTGTTGTTACTTGCCTTCAGGCCAACTTCAACTTACAACCACCTTATCACAGGGTTTTCTTGGCAACACTGAGTTGGAGGAACTTTGCCAAGGGCTGCCTCTGAGGGTGAGGGTGACTTGCTGAAGGTCACCAAAGGAGCTTCCTTAGATGAGTGGGGGTTTAACCAGACTCCTAGGGTGCATCTACAGTGTTGAAACAATGCAGTTTGACACCACTTTAACTGCCATGCCCCCATCCTGCAGCATCCTGGGATCTGTAGTTTGGAGAGGCATCACCAGCCCTCTTTGCCCAAGAAGGTTAATGACCTTGTAAAACAACAAATTGCAAGATTCCATAAAATGGAGCCACAGCACATAAAATGGTGTCAGACTGCACTATTTCTGCCATGTAGATGCACTCCTAGTCTAAAACTCAAGCCACAAGATCATGGGGGCTCTCAAGATATATTCAGAGGACGCTTGCTATTGCTTTCTTCTGAAGAGACTGGGACTTGCCAAGGGTTCCTGGATGGTTTTTACAGACCTGGGTGCAAATTTGAGCCATCTCGTGATCCCACACACAAACTACTGTACTATGCTGGCTTTTATAATCAGAATTTTTTTCAGATGAGGTTTGGCATTGCCTTCTTCTGAGATTGAAAGAGTGATTTGACCCAGGTTACCCAGCAGATTTCCATGCCCAAGCAAGAATTTGAACCCAGGCCTGCTTGGCCCTTAGTCCAGCACTTTCAAAGTCATGTTGGTTGGAAGATCCTGAGAGTCGTAGTGTAAAAGAACTTTTCCCTGCTTTCTGGTCTTTTGGATGGCAAGGCTGTGGGCAGTATCTTCTCAGCCAGACTTTGCCTTGGGATGCATAGAGGTCTTCCCTCAATCTCCCTCTGTTTTGGCTTTACCTCTTCCGGCATCATGATTGCACTTTTCACGCCCATTCCTCTGTGTGCCTTCACAGGTTACCCTGACCACATGGTCTTTGCAGAGTTTCGCCGACGCTTTGACGTCCTAGCCCCTCACCTCACCAAGAAGCATGGGCGCAACTACATCGTCACGGATGAGAAGCGGGTACGGAGGAGGCTGGATGTCCAGGGTGGGGGGACAGAGAGGGGAAGCCCTTCCTGTGAGGTGATGTGGGAGGTAGAAGATTGAAAAGTGAGATGTTCCCACATGGACAACGTTCTGCAACAGTTGGGTTCCAGCATGTTTGGGAATTTGAGAGTGGCATTTTTCATGGAATTGCAAGTCTAATCCACCCCTGTCTGGTTGGAGTGTGTGAGACTCTGCAAGAAAGTATACCCCCTAATTTTCCAAATATACCATGGAAGTATGGGGGGCATTTTTTTCACAATTTTGGTCTGCTCTGGAGGGTCCAGGAGAGGCTTTCCTTTCAGCAGGAAATCACCTACTGTCCAACATTTCACAGATGAAAACTGGGACACATGTGGCCAGACAACATTTGAGTATGTTCAAGATAGCAAAAGTATTGATGGAGAAGAAAAACAAGCTAGGAGAGGCTGCAGCAGTTTGCTTTTGCCCAAATCTACTGGGAAGAGCAAGATTCCTGCCCCTTCTCTCCTTTACCCTTTGCTGAGTTAATTGAATGCAAATTACTTGTGGACAACAATCTACTTTTGGACTTGGTTTGCAGTAATTGAAGGAGGCCGATGACAAAAAGGGGAAAGTGGGAGTAGGTGATAGAATCTGGGACATTTTAAAAACAGCTCAAAAAGTGGGAAGGCAGAAGATTACGTGGGATTTTCGGTGCCAAATCGAGACAGTTGGAGGGTATGGTGTCAACTATTGAGTCACTTCCTATTGAAAGAAAAATAGTCTCTCCTGGGATTAAAACACGAGACCATTGCCCCCCATGACCTCTAGATTATATGGGGGGGGGGAGGCATTATGGGCCAAAGGTGACTTGTTTTTGAGGCTATGCAGCCCTTTAAGTTTCCCAGAGGGAGGATTGTGCTCCATTGACCCCCATCTCTAATGCAGACCATAAGTGGGAACTCTCTTGCAACCTTGAGAGCCAAATTCAATTTTAGAGAAATATTTGTAGGGAGATGGGAGGAACATTCAGGTGACAAGCTTAGTGAAAAGCATAACGAGAGGCACCAAAATGTACAAGTGTTTATTATTTCCATTCTAAAGCTGTTTCTGCCAGGAGATAAGCCTTAGCAAAGGGAATCCAACCTTTCAAAATGTCACTGTATGTGTTTGGTGGGGTACAGGTGTGAAAGCTGGGAAGCCACCAACTGATAGTAGCAAAGGGAAGGAAGGCGCTTGGGCATCCGCAGAACCTGAGGAGGGCTGGATTGAGCCTCAGGGCCTAAGGTTGCCCACCCCTGCTGTAGTCCTTGTGCTTGAATAAGCAGAGGAAGGAAGGCAGCCATTCAGCTTCTCTCTTCCACTTCCTTGCCTGCTTTCTGCTGATGTGACAATGAGCAATTGATGCACGGATCTCTCTTCCTCTCCTTCCAGGCTGTGGAAGAGCTCCTGGACTCCCTGGAACTGGAGAAGAGCAGCTTCCACATGGGCCTGAGCCGGGTAATATATTCATATTTTTATTTCAGAGGCTCTGTGTGATGGCTGCCCCTTGGCTTCCTTGGGTCCACCACTCATCAGCCAGTTTCAGTAAGCTTGTACCATTTCCTAGGTCATCTTTGCAGCTGTAAACTTTGAAATGTCAATGGGGAGGAGGCAGCCCTGAAGAGGTTGCTGCACTGCAGCTCCTGTCATCCTTCACCATTGGCTATGCTGACTAGGGCTGATGGGAACTGCAGTCCAACATTGATTACATTAGTGTCATATTTTTAAAAAAAATAGATATGAAAGTAGAGAGATCCATGGAACTAGAGCTTGGGAAAAAGAGGATTTGGGGACTTTGTTGGTGGTGTTATTTGTCTTCATATTCACCCTGATTTATGGCAAATCTGTCAAGGCATTTATTACAAGGAGATGTGAAATTGCCTTTCTCTGAGGCTGAGAGAATGCGACTTGCCTGTGGTCACCAGTGGATTTCTGTGAATGAGTGGAGATCTGCACCATGGACTCCTGGTCTGATGACTACACTGTGCTGGCTCCAATATAGTGACCCGGCTCAGGTTTTCTTGATCATATTTTCTCATAGGAGGTTTCCCATTGCCTTCCTCTGGGGCTGAGAGAGTGGGATTTGGCCAAAGGCACCCAGTGAATTTCCACGGCAGAGCAGGGATTTGAATCTTAGTCTTCAGAGTCATAGTCCAATACTCAGACACACTGGCTTTTAAAAAAAAAAAATTGGACCATGCTTGCAGAATCCCCCAATTTAGACTATCTGAGATTCTGAAAAAAAAGGTAAGTAGTCTAAGTTGGGAGCTGGATTCTCCAGCCAGCCATACATTCTTTAGTTGCCAGTACCTGGACCACTCTTCCAGGGCCAGGAACCTGGCTTAAAGCCCAATTTGAGTCTGTCTAAACATGTGTGTAGGTGAGACTAGGTCACCGCTGGTGCAGGAACCACACGCAATACACACTGGAGGACAAATGTTCAATGGCGGCTGCTCAGCTGCTCTGCGGGGAGCCAAGAGGGCCTTGCTTTCGCTTCTCCTCAGCTGGAGTTGTGTCACACTGCTGGCTAATGCGTAGGGACAGCTTGGAGTGGAAGGTTTGTCACAAAAATTGGGCACACTCCGGGAGCCTGTGGTTTCTGAGTGGACAGAGGATGGGCTTCTTTGGCACTCCTCTTGCCACTCCAGTTAAATTAGGCTGGCAGCACAAAAGCGTTCCTCCCACCACACCAACAAAGGAAGGGAGTTGGTGATGGGATTTCACTTGCATTCGTTGTAGGTGGCTGTTCACTTTCCATCCTTGGAAGCTTCTCAAGATCTCCTTCAATTGCAGGCGTTGAAAAAACCCCTCCCAAATTATAGCATTTTTGAGGAGCAGGACATTGCCCAAGATTTGCAGATTCCTTTGAATTCTTGACTTACCTTCCTAGCCCCCTAGATAGCCACAGGGCTCTCTCAGACTGTTAAACCCACAAGGAAAAAGCTTTGGGGTTGGCCATTTAGGTAGAGAGGTTCAGTTTTGCTGAATCCCAAGACTGGAGGATATTGTTGGGATGCAGAAGCTTCTCTCATCACTATCAACCTCACCCTCTCCTCCTCCCTTGTTGTTGTTGTGTGCCTTCAAGTCCTTTCCGACTTATGGTGATCCTAAGGCATAGGGTTTTCTTGGCAAATTTCTTCAGAGGAGGTTTGTCATTACCTTCCCCCTGCAGCTGAGAAAGTGTGACTTGGCCAAGGTCACCCCAGCCAAGCCAGGATTTGAACCATGGTTTCCAGAGTCCTAGTCCAATGCTGAACCCACTACACTATGCTGGCTCCTGCCCTTCTTGCCCCTAAATGTTCAGATCTTTTACTCTAGTGGACACCTCAGCAATCCCTGCATCCTTTTTCTACCCATCTTCACTTCTGTAGAGCGAAGCCACTACCATTTGCTTTGGGGCATCTGTCCCTTGCCAAGATAGCAGCACTTTTGCGAGTGCACAAGCGAGATGGCATCAAAAAAGACAGGACAGGGCAGGAGGCAATGTGGGTCCAGTTTGCCCACTCTGATGCCTGTGAAGATCTCAATTTCCTCCCCAATAACCCTTGCCGATCCCTGCTTGGTTTTCATTGTGTAACCTGGAACAGAGAACTGGGCTGTATTTGGAGATGGAACTGACTCTGGCCTTTTCTACCCTCCATCCCTTATCATTCACCCCACCCACCCAAAAAAGGTGTTCTTCCGGGCAGGAACATTGGCAAAGCTGGAGGAGCAACGGGACAAACAGATGAGCAGGAACATCACTCTTTTCCAAGCTGCCTGCCGAGGCTTTCTGGCCCGCCAGCAGTTCAAGAAGAGAAAGGTATGCCAGGATGGGTCTGTGGCCTTAAAAGTTGAGGGAGGGAGAAAAAGTGTGACTCACCCCCCTTCTCTACCCTCCACTGGCCTCTTCCGACCGTCTGGGCCGGCTGCTTTCCTGACACTTAGCCTAAAATGGGCAGCGCTGCCTCCCACAAACACTGGGCAGAGGCCCAGAATCACAGGCTCAGCCAGGAGTGCAGCTGGGACTCCCCAGCCCCAGGGAGATGGCTCTTTAATCTTCCAACAGGTATGGAGAGTCTCTCTCTCTCTCTCTCTCTCTCTGTGTGTATATACTGTATATGTGTGTATGTTTGTGTGTTTCTTTCATTAGTAGGCAAGGTGAATGGATTGGTGTCCCTTTCATTTCTACAACCAGATAGTCTATTTTGACATGATGGAGCATCCGGGGAGGCATGGGGAAGGCTTATGTGCTTTGAGAAGAAAACATTAGGGGTCTGAAACAAATGTGGGGTTTTTGTCTGTTTCTGGTACCACTTTGTAAGGCTCTGGGTCCATGGCTTTTGTAGGATGTCCTCCGTAAAGGAGGAGGATGCGGATAAGGATGCTGTTGCACATGAAACACCACTTCCTCCTCTCTTGCACTGAAACAAGAAGCAATCTTGGCTTTTAAAAGTAAACCCACTTGAAGGAATTGCCAAGTGGACAGTCCCTGGACAACTTTGTGGAGAAGGCACCACTCATTAGTCCTTATTAAGAGTTCAGATCATTACAGTAGGACCATTCACACAGCATGCATTTAATTCCTGCTCAGTGCAGCTTAGTTTATACACAGCTCTCTTGCAGGTGAGAAATATTGCATTTTTAAATTGCTATGCATTTTTGGGAAGCTGCCCAATGTACTTTTCCAATTAAAATGGACCAATTGGGGGTTGTTTTTGTCAGGACCTGTGAAAACATTTCCCTACATAAATCTCTTTTATAGTGACTGAGCCCAAATCCACTCCCCCCATTTTTGTCTCTGCCCTCCCAGTGAAAATCACCTCTCCACCTGCTTATTACAGGCTACCTTCCTTCCCATTTCTCTCTCTCTCTCTGTGTTTGTGTGTGTGTGTGTGTCTGCACTTGGGTGGAGGAGCCATTCTGCAGCAGGGCGGGCAGAGGGCTGTTATGTTAAGATTAAAGAGCTGTGTCAGCTACTCCATTATGAAATGCATAAACCAGAGATCCAGCCAGGGGGCTGCTCCCCTCCCGCCCCGTACCCATGTTTTCGGCAAGATTAAACTTTACGGCTGTGTTTGGGAGAAGGTATTTCATGAGCAGCAAACGATAAAAAAGAAAAGGACAAAATGATAACTAATTTAAGGGGGAGTAGATTGCTCCCTTGTCACATGCAGATTCTCTTCCCTCCGTCACTGAGACTCTTTAATATTGCAGAAGGAGACACTAGGTGTTTTTCTCCATTGGGCTAGTATTTCGGCTATGAAATCGTTCCTTTGGACCAATTGGTTCTCTTCTGCTCCCCTCCCTTCCTTCTCTTTCCCCAACAATCGTACAGATCCAAGACCTGGCAATCCGTTGTGTGCAGAAGAATATCAAGAAAAATAAGGGGGTGAAGGACTGGCCTTGGTGGAAGCTCTTCACCACTGTCCGGCCTCTCATTGAAGTCCAGCTCACCGAGGACCAGATCCGGGGCAAGGATGTGCGTATGATTCCTGGGCTGGAGGGGAAAGGCTGGGTAATAATTCTTCCAGGTGTATCTTTCAAAGGAATCCAGGGGAAGCTGCCTTGGTCTATGAGTTTATTTATTTCATTTTTAACCTCCTTTCCCCGGTGTGAAACCCAAGGTGGCTTGTCATCATCATTGTTGTTGTGAGGCGCCTTCAAGTCAACTTCAAGTTAAATTTTGTTCACCGCCTTCAGTCCCTATTCTGGAAGAAAAGTGGGAAGTAAATAAATAAATACAACTCAGAACTTGTAGTAACACTATCCTAAGATTTTCTTGTCCAAATTTATTATTCATTCAGAGGAGATTGGGCCTTGCCTTCCTCCTGAGGCTGAGGCTGCATCCAAACTGCAGAATTAATGCACTTTGACACTGCTTTAACTGCCATGGCTTCATAGTGTGGAAACCTGGGGTTTGTAGTTTGCTTTGGCACCAGAGCTCTCTGACAGAGAAGGCTAAATATCTCACAAAACTACAAATCCTTGAGGGTCAACACACGCCAGTGCAGTACAGTCCAAAACAGGTACCTTTTCTGAGCTCGGGTGAGAAGACCTCTGCAGTGCCTCTGGAAACTTCAAGCTTCACATTCCTTGAATTTTTTTCCGTAGGGTTCCTTTTTCTGCCAGTGTACTCTATGAATGTAAATGTCCATCTAAAGATCCCATATTTCTCCCAATACCCCTCTCCCTTGAATTAAGCTCCATTTTTCATCCTCTTGCAATGGGATGTTCACCCCTTGGCCCTTACCAGGCTTTGCCCTTCTCAACAGGAGGAAATTCAGCAGCTGAAGAGCCGTCTGGAGAAGGTGGAAAAGGAGAGGAACGAATTGCGGCTGAACAGCGACCGCTTGGAAAGCAAGGTGCATCCCTAGGAGTTTGATGAGAGCCTCAGTTTGCTCATTCGGGCTTCTAGGAAAAGTTCAGAGCTAATCTACTCTCAGACCCAGTTATTGCTCTTTTGGGCCATCCATGATATCCACAGAGCTCTCCTCCAGCACCACATTTACAAAGAGTGGATTCTTTTCCTGACAACTTTCTTTACTATCCAGATTTCTCAGTCATATGTAGAAATCAGAGCTAGGATGGTGTGGTTGATTCTGACATAGAGATTTAATGATATATCTTTGCATTTGAGGTTTTGCAGAAGGTTGGGGGGAATTTGTGATCCACTTAGAAAGATCAGTAGTCGGGTAAGTCCCACTTAACAGCAGCCTCCCTTTTTTGCCTCCTTTTTACATCTCTTCTGCTTGTTGTCTCCTCAGATTACTGAGTTGACCTCAGAGTTGACCGACGAGAGGAATACGGGCGAGTCGGCTTCCCAGCTCCTGGACGCTGAAACTTCAGAACGGTTGCGAGCTGAGAAGGAGATGAAGGACCTGCAGGTCAGCCCAGAGACTCAGGAGTAGGGAGGCTTTGGGGCCACCTGGAGGGGAAGAAGATGCTTTGAGTTGGCAGCCCTCAGTCCCACCTCTTTATGCTCAGTGCAAGACCCACTGTGTCCTGCAGTTGAGCCACCATCCTTCAGGTTCACCAGAAAAGGCTGAGCTGGTCTCTGATGTACCCTGCAGGGGTTAATTTTTTAATCAGCAAAATGTGAAAGGGGGCTTGGAAAATGGGAAAGGGACTGGGTTTGGGGGCAGTGGTTTTGTCTTGCATGCTGAAGTGACCCACTATTTCCACCAGGCCAAATATGATGCCCTCAAGAAGCAGATGGACTCCATGGAGATGGAGGTGATGGAGGCCAGGCTCATCCGGGCTGCAGAGCTCAATGGCGAGATGGACGATGATGACTCAGGTGGATTCTCTGGCCCTTCATTTTTGCCTTGCCTCACTCTCTGTCTCTCCCTGGCCACAGCCCCAGACCTTCCTAAGAGATTGCTCCACGCTTTGTTGTGTTTTGGAAGAAGAATGAATTTTGCAAAGTGGTTCAGGGCCTCATAATTGTAGCACTTATTCCTTTATACAAAATTTTTTAGCATCTTGTTATGTATGAAAGCAAAGCTTTCCAACCCTCAGAGAGGGGACATCCTTTAAAACATGGGATGCCTGCCAGCTCTTGAAAGGATAAGCCCAAATGTCCTGGTCTCCAAATAAAGGGCATCCCTTATAATATGGGGCATGGGTAAACCCTAGCCCACACTCTCTGACTCTCTTCCCTTCGGCCCACAGGTGGTGAGTGGCGGCTCAAGTACGAGCGCGCCATCCGCGAGATTGACTTCACCAAGAAGCGCTTGCAGCAGGATTTTGAAGACAAGCTGGAGGTGGAACAGCAGAGCAAGCGGCAACTGGAGAGGCGGGTGAGATGTCTTTCTTTGGTCTTATTTCTCTTCTTCACAGACATGTGAATGCTCCCTCTGCTCTCAAACACACTTTGGATCAATGAATACTGGACAGTCACTGGGTTCTCTCCAGGACTCGGTTCTCTACTGCCAAGGCTCTTTTTGGGGGAGGGGAACAGGCCTTTTATAAGTTCCCAGCATGCTGTTCTTTTTCACATTGATGCGCCAGCCTAGCTCTTTGTCATGGCTGGCCTTTTTCCGTTTTCTTTAGAACAATATTTCTGGCTGTTTGGAAGAACTTGCAGGCACTTTTTACCTTTGGAGGCAGGTTCAGGGTGCTTTTACTCTCTTTTTGTAAATCATTTCTGTATTTCTTGCTTTGCCTTTTCTTATTGATACAATTGGATGTGGAGGACTTTGCTGTGCTTTGGGTATAGGACATTTGGCTAAAGGGCATTTGGGGGCAAAAATTGATTTTTGTATGTCTCTTGGAGGCCTAATGCAGCTCCCTACCTTCCAAAAGTTGCCTATCTCTGGTATAGAGGGCTTTTCTTTTCTTTTTTTGGTGGTCTGTGGAGTGGTCTCATCTGCTCTCCCACCTCAGACCACCTTCGTGACGGTCTGCTTTCGTTTGCAGCTGACGGACTTGCAGGCAGACGGCGAGGAGAGCCAGCGTGCCCTTCAGACCCTGAAGAAGAAGTGCCAACGCCTGACGGCTGAGCTTCAGGACACCAAACTGCACCTGGAGGGACAGCAAGGCCGGAACCATGAGCTGGAGAAGAAGCAGCGCAGGTGAGGAAGGTGGAGGAGGGAGACCTTTTTTAAGGGAGGAGGGCAAGAGCTGAACAAGCTTGGCTTTGTGGACTAATTTTGTCTTTCTGAAAAGATGTTCAGGTTGCTCAGTCCCTCTTGGAGTTGGAATTAATAAAACCCAGAGCCAGTGGTAACAAGATAGGCACACATCCCCCAAAACGGCTATCAAAGTAATCATCAGTCATGTAAAAACACAACACAGAACTGTGAAATGTACGTTTTGAGGGCTGCCTTTCTGGGACTGCAGCCCCTCTAAGGGCCAAACAGCATGGCTAGTGGTTGGGAATAGTGTGAGCTCTAGTCCAAAACATCTGGAAAGTACCAGGTTGCCCTCACCTGCTATAAGGTGTGTGTAGATGTTTAGAGTACCTTTTCAACCATTTCAGTTCAGGATGATTTGAACTGTATCCAGTTTGAGCGTTGCTGCCTTCTGCTGTTAATTTCTAAAGGAAACTATCAGTGCCCTTCCCAATCCACCATTCTCCAACTGTATTGTACTGCAACTCCTATCATCTGCAGTCTGGCTGGGAACAATGACAGTTATAGCACTGCACTTCAGGAGGGAGGGTCAGTTTGTACATGGCTGTGTTTGAGCCCTTTCGTCTTACAACAGACTTTCCTTTGGTGTCTATGATATTATTTTAAAAGCTGGCATCGTGCAGTGGTTTGAGTATCAGACTAGGACTCTGAATGGACCAGGGTTCAAATTTCCACTCAGTCCTGGAAACTCACTGGGTGACCTTAGCTAAATCACATTCTTTCAGGAAGGCAATGACAACTCTCCTCTGAAGAAATCTGGCCATGGTGGGGTCATCCAAGTTCAGGTTGACTTGAAGGCACATCACAATAACAACAGACAACTAATGCCTCCCCTTCTGATTTCACTGGTGCTTCACAGTAGCAAACGTTGCAGGTTTCTGTGCTGTTCCTTCATTTGAAAATGGCTGTGGGATCATAATACAACTTCTGGAACCTGGAGTCCCTAAGGGACAGCCCCTTTGTAAAAGAAGAAGGGTTTATGTCACTGATCTAGTTGTCTTCCCTCTGCCTCACCTTGCCATTCTGTATCTCATTTTGCTGTTCTTCATTTGAGGTGGTGGCATTAGCACAGAAAGCTGCCTCTCTGACAGCACGCTGCTGCTTCGAATCCAGGTCGCTTTGTCTTAACGACAAGCCATTAAGGAATCGAGAAGTTGTCCGGAGAGCCGTTAGCATAAAAGCCAGCCCCGGGCTGTGCCCTCCTCTCCTCCGCCTTCTGCTCACCTCGCTATCTCCTCTTCCATTACGAGACTCTCCTCGCTTTTTAAAAAATGTTATTAAGCAGCAGAGACGCTTTCATCTCATTATGGTAATGATCATACGGCCAAAAGGAGGGGAAGGAGGGAAAAGGAGGGGGAGAAAAAAGAGACCCGGCAAGTGAGAGAATCAACCTAATTAATTTCAATTTCCGAAGAGCAGAGCCCGTGTTAATGCTGCTATTTATTACCCACTGGAAAGAAGAATAGGGATTAGTTGACGTTTAACATGGGTCACTAAATAAACGAGCAAATGACACCCGCTGTTTGCTCTTAAAATGGGCCAGAAACTGGAAAGGGCATGATGGGCTTGATCCAGGTTTACTCCTTGTACGCTTTGCCCATTTTCATGGACGCACTTGAGGCTTCTGGTGAAGGTACGGGATAGAAACCCTAGGCTCTCATTATGGGATTTACAGGCACAGTTTTAAGTTCATCGGTCCCCAGACACCATATGTTTTGAGCTTAGCTAATTTCACCCTAGAGAGCCAGCGTGGTGTTGTGGTTTTAGCATTGAATTAGGACTCCAGTAGACCAGGATTCAAGTCCCTGCTCAGCCATGGCAACCCTTGGGCAAGTCAGATTGTCTCAGAAGATTTCTGAAGAAATCTGGCCAAGAAAACCCTATGGCGGAATCCCCATAATTCAGAGTTGTCTTGAAGACATGTAACGATTTCACATTTTCAGCAATTTCAGAGAATGGCAATGGCAACCCCCCTTTGAAGAAACATGCCAAGAAAACCCCATGATAGGTTCACCTTAGAGTTGCCATAGGCTGGGAACAACTTGAAGGTACACAACAAAAAGTTGGTTCCAATCCAACAATAATTTTTTTATCATCACTATTAGTTTCACAGTCACCGACTAGAGTTTTGGACCATCACTGGTTCAGATTGTATCCAAGAATCTAGGAATTGGTGAAGTCTTGTCAGATAATGTGGATAATTGTCCTGATTGTGATCCTATCCATGGACATTTCATTCATTTTCTCAGTCCAGTCGGAATGGCTTACTGAAGCCACAGTTATTTTCTCTTCCCAGAGGCACCGACACATCATCATCACAACTACTATATATATGGGACAGGAACTCCCATGGCTGATTGGGGCATTCTGGGAACTGCAGTCTCTCAAAAACCATGACTCCCAAGTTCTGTGCCTACTGTCTGTCTCTGCCTCTCAGGCTTCCCTCTCGACAGATTGTGTCTGTATCCGGTCTTCCTCTGGTTCTTCCTCCCAAGCATCTACCAGCAATGAGGGGTGCTCCTTTCTCAACCCAACCCCTGGTTTTGTC
The DNA here is from genome assembly GCA_026167975.1 of Phrynosoma blainvillii. Taxonomy (NCBI): domain Eukaryota; kingdom Metazoa; phylum Chordata; class Lepidosauria; order Squamata; family Phrynosomatidae; genus Phrynosoma; species Phrynosoma blainvillii. Next base: position 13,091,748 of record JANUYF010000014.1, read on the forward strand.
CTACATGCCTGTTTTAACTCTGCTCACTCTCCCTCCCCACTACAATGGGTTTTCTCGATTAGCAATTCCTACAAATAGGCGCCAGGGAAGATTCTCTGCAATTTGCTCCCCGCTTGTGCTCTTCTGGTGGAAATTAAAGGCTTGTAAACAGTGGAGTTAAGAGAGGCCCCCAGCTGAGATGAGATTTAAGACAAAAGGGAGGGAGAAGGAAGGGGGATCTTGGCAGGGGACCAAGCTGGCGGGTGGCCGCGGAAATTTCAAGAGGCAAACTAAGCAGAAAGGAGCTCTTTATGGTTCATTCGGGGTTGCGTTGACAAGTCTCCTGCTTGGGTTCCTTCCCTTGCCAAATGCTGCCGGATGGAAAACAGAGCTCGGAGCAGCCTCACAACCCTTTGAAGCCATACATTCTCCATGCTGACTTTGTTGCATCGTGCAATTTGGTAGCAAGCAAAGAATGTGTCACGGGATTTGAAGTGGCAGAGTTTGAGGTGATGAGATTTGGTGTTGCAGAATTCAGTGTCAGAAAAATTTGGTGTCCGTGCTGTTTGATTCAAGTCAATCTGTTTTATCTGTTGCCTTTCTCTCCCACTTTTCTTTCAATGAAGCTGCTCAAGGGGGCATTTTCTCCTCCTTTCCCCTACTTTATCTTTCCCAACAACAGCCCTGTGAGGCAGGCTAGAGGAGAATGAGCGAGAGAAAGTTTTTGAGAGACTGGGCCAAGGTCACCTACCAAGTTTCATGGCTCAGTGAGGAAGTAGAAATTTAATAGCAGGAAAGTAAATGAAGATCACAGGAGAACATAGGTAGGCTTCAAAATGAACAACGATAAACATGACATAAAAGGAGGCACTAAGAGCTCTGAAGAAGCCTAACAGAGCCACCAAAGAGAAGTTCAAGGTTGAAAGGCCTTTAGCATTCTTGTGTTTATGTGGAAACTCAGTCTATGCTATTTTAAATACCTTTGTAGAAGCTGGGTTTATGTTGGTAGGAAATTATCCTTAATAAATAATCACTGGTTGTTTGTATGTTGTTGAAAACCTCCTTCCTTTATATCATCTAAGTGGTGCCCATTGTTGAGCCTATCTGTGTTCTCACTTGATTTAATTTCCCCCCTTTCTATTGGATTTACATTTTCCTGCAAATCAATTCTGGCATCCTTAGTTTTGGAGAGCATTATTGGTAGGCAAGGGTTTCTTCCTTCTTATGTGTATACACAGTGAAGACTTTCAACCTGGTTCTCGCAGGTCCAAGAAAACCACTTTAACTACTAAACCATACTCTTTCACTGTATTAATCATGGTTGTTGTTGCTGTGTTGCCTTCAAGTCGTTTCTAGCTTATGGCAACCTTAAGGCAAACCTATCATGTGGTTTTCTTAACAAGATTTGTTCAGAGGAGGTTTGTCATTGTTTTCTCTCTGAGGCTGAGATAATATGACTTGCCCAAGGTCACCCATTGGGTTTCATGGCCAAGCAGGGATTTGAATCCTGGTCTTTAGAGTCCTACTCCATAGCTCAAACCATTACACCACGTTGGTGGTGTTTCAAAACATTTATAAATATCTTAATGCTTCAGTTACCCCAGATGAGGTCAAATGCAGGTAAGGAACACATGGATGAAATTGCAAGAGCCCAAGGTGTAATTGAGGCTGCAGCCAGGTAGAATTTCTTGATTTCTTTTTAAGAAGTTAGACTGGTCTCTGTAATTATCTTCTATCGAGAAAGGCCAATTTTGAGCTTAAGGCTGAATTGTGCTCCCAGCTGATGACTTGGGGAACCTGATCGAGTCCCTCCTCGCTTTCCCTTCATTTGGCAGTCTCAGCTCCTATCTGGGTCTTTGCTAAAGTCAGGAAAAGTTACTTCTGGGAGGACTAAAACTTCCAGAATCCCTAATGCAGTGTCCATACTGGATGGCATGTATGTGTTTCCTTCCTCCGAGGCTGTAGATACCAAAACCCAAAAACAACCTCCAAGAGGAAACTGCAGTATCCTGCGTTCCTGGTCTCCTCAATTAAAGTTAAGCCTCCTGGTGACTAATCTGCCACTATTTATTTAAGGACATTATTTAAGACCCCTGGTGCCATGTGTGCTTCCAATCCCCTTTTAAAGCCATTCCAAGTTGGATGTCTTGTGAAAAGCACTTTTATCTATGCTCTGTCTGAGGAATGTTCCAGTATGAGAAGATAAGCCAAAAAGTTCCTCTTTTTATAGAAAGATAAATGGGGAAGTTTAGCAGTTGTGTATTTTGAATGAAATCTCCCAATTCTATAACAAAATTGTAAAATATATCTAAATCTAGGTATCTATCTATCTATGAAGGATAGGGTCTGTTATTTTAACACTCTGAAATTAGATATATATGCATTGAAATCCTTTACTGTTAAGAATGAGCAACAATATTTGGAAGAAATAATTAAATGCAAAGGTTAAATATAATTCTCAAGAGTTGGAGAATGTCAAATCTGGAAGAAACACCTGACACCGAGGGGTTAGGAAGTTACTTCATTAATTTTATTTTGAAAATCTTGTTTCATAAATAGATGATTTCTTACTAATTTAGCGGCAACAACAAGTTCTATGACAAATTCTGTTTTATTTCTAGGTTATACATTAACCCCTCCTAATTCGTGGGGATCCATGCCAGACCCCCTGGGAAAATGGCAGCTCGCAGATATTTGAGGCGCATTGAAAATAATGGTGCACACCCTGTTTTGTCCCCCTCCATTTGCCACCCGCGATTGGGCGAGGGATGCGGACTTCAAGTCTGTGAAAACGGAGGGGCGACTGTATATCATACTGTACATAGTATAGTTTTTTCTTCCCCACTACTGAATAATAATAAAAAGTACCTCCTGTTGTATTTGCTGTGCCCATGCACCCACCACCATCCAAGGTGTGCCTGAAAAGTATGTGAGACAGGACCTTCTTGGTGTTGGCAGCTTCTCTTGGGAGGCTCCTTCAGGCCTTTTTTCTCCAAACCACGGTGGTCAAAATGGCCCCATTTCCAACACGGTGCTGAATGCTTGTTGGGTCTCCAGAGTTTTCTTGATGATGCTGTTGCGCCGTTAAGCCAGTTGTTTGTTTTTAATTTTGATTTTTATTCTTAGTGCTTTTATGAAGTTGCAAGCTGCCTTGGGGGCTCTCCGTGCCCTCAGAACAGCAGCATATAAATATTCATCGCAAACGAACCATGCAGCAGATGGGATCAGATTGGGAGTGGAACGTAAACCATCCTTGAGTGCAGGTGGCAGGGCCAGGGGATGCTTGGCTGGTCTGGGACAGGCAGTGCTTCTTCAGCCGGCAGCAAAGAGTGGATCCTGACGTGTACATCTGGTTTTTATTTCCTCCCCACCCTTGACAGATTCGACAGCGAACTTTCGCAGGCTCATGAGGAGGCCCAGCGTGAGAAACTGGGGCGGGAGAAGCTGGCCCGAGAGAAGGACATGCTCATCGCTGAGGTTTTCAGCCTCAAACAGCAGATTGAGGTGGGCAGCCCAGAAGGATGTAAGCCAGTATTCTGTATCAGCTACTTAGTTTAGAATAGTCACATGCTCTCAGCCTCAGAAGAAGGCAGAGGTAAACCTCTGAACAAATCTTACTAAGAAAACCCCATGATAGGTTCGCTATGTTGGAATCAACATGAAGGCATACAATAACAAGCAATTGTGAATATGGAGCAGTTATGACTGAGTGAATTAAGTATATTCAACTAAGTGGCTGATACTGGCTTTAATTCTTTGCTAATTTCCTTCTTGAAGAAGGCAATGAAAAAATTGGCAATTTTCATCACACTGTAAGAACATCTTTGAAAACCATGCAGTTTTTGAAGACTATTCGCAGTTTGAGACTTAGTCTGCACAAAATTCGCACATATTTTTTCTTTGTGTGCCTGCGTGCATGAAACAGCATTTTCAGCTGAGGAAAAAGCATTTTCTGCACATTTTTGCCCAGGGGCCAGTCCTTCCCCACAGATTGTGTACAAGCCCCCTCCACTCCCACTGTTTTCATTAGGTTCTGCTCAAAATCGTGATAGGGAGGGATGGAAGAAGAGGTATTTTGGTGCACCATGGGCATGTGTCCTATGAAGGGGACATGGAGAGAAGTTACCCCTTGGTCCTTACACTGTTATCTGCCCTTGTCTCCCTCATCAAGGCAAACCTTGGGCCGAAGAAGGCGCAGCCAACACCATTGGTGGCTCAGACAGGCTCAGTTGTGGTTCTGAGCTTGCCTTTCTCAGCATCCTCTTTCCTCCCTCTTCCTCTCAGGAGAAAGACTCAAGCATGGCCAGCTTGACCCAGAAAGTGGAGACCTTGGAGGCTGAGCTGCAAGACCTCTCCTCCCAGGAGTCCAAAGACGAAGCCTCTCTTGCCAAGGTCCGGAAGCAGCTCCGGGACTTGGAGGCCAAGGCCAAAGACCAGGAGGAGGAGCTGGATGAGCAAGCAGGCACCATCCAGATGTTGGAGCAGGTGAGTCCGAGGCACGGTACTTCTCGCCCTCTTTCAGACAGTGCTGGCTCGGCCGGTTTTTTGGGTGTGCCGGTTTCATGGAGGTGTGCATCCTCCCCTCTTCTCTTTAATTGTGTTTTGACACCCAAACTCCTCCTGTCACTCTTCCTGTAGAGGAAGCGGAGGCTCTAGTCAGGCAGGTTTGAACCCAGGCAGCAAAGGGGAGAGGCAGGCCTCTGCGCGTCTCCAGAGGTCCTGGCAGATGGACCCAGCCATGCGGGCTTCCGAAGCAGCGGCAGCCAGGCGAGTAAGTGCTGGTGGCCTTTTGGAGCTTACTGAGCCAGAGGAAAAAGAGAAAGAAGCTGTTTCCCCTGAGCCCCCCAATGCCCACCACGCTGGGCTTTTGTTTGCCATCCACACTTGAAGCTCAGCAGGCTGGCACTGCTCAAAATTTCCTAGCCCAGCATGAGCCAGTTGGACAGGGCAAACCCTGGCAAACCATGCCCAAGTCCTACAGGCACAGCAGCCTCCTGGCTGGCCTGATTCTTAATGCAGAAGGCAGTGTATTGATCAGATGCTGGGGTTTCAGTGTTTCTGCCAGCAAAAAAAAAAAAAAAAAAAGGGCATTTAAGTGGGACTTGAAAAGCTGGCATGAAAATATTACCAATAAGCTCAGGGAGTTGCCATGTTATAGAGAGATACGTAATTTAACATGTCTTGAGCCTTGAGGAGAGATGGGAAAGAAATAAAATGTATGATTACCATTATCATTATCCAGTGTCTGAAGGGAGAATTAAGGGCCAACTTCCCTGTTGGAAGACACTGTTGCCTCTTGTTGTGTTAGAAGTGATGTCGCTCTCGTTTTCTGCAACTGAAGCTTTAAGTGGCTACAATGCTAGAAATTTGGATAGGGAAGCTGAATTCTTGTTTGGGAGGGGCAATGCCCTCAATATGTACCCCCATCTACACTTGTGAAAAGTCAGGCACAAGTAGACAGTCCTGGGATGGCATTTCTTGGGCTCTGGTGGTCAACAGCCAGCAGAACACTTAGCATCAGGTAGAGAGATCCTTGCTGATGCTAGTCTTTGGTCTTCAGTCTTATGGTTTCTTTCTTCTCCCACCTCAGGCCAAACTTCGGCTGGAGATGGAGATGGAGCGGCTGCGGCAGACGCACTCCAAAGAGGTGGAAAGTCGGGACGAAGAGGTGGAGGAGATCAGGCAATCCTGCCAGAAGAAGGTAAAGGGGTGGAAGCTGTGACTTTGGGGTAGGGGTGGTGTTGGTGGGCACCCAGCAAGCCTCTTGGAAGATGGAGAGCTATTCCAAGCCATTAAGTTTTAGGAGAGGTTTAGCTTGGGGGTCATTACTGTCATTAGCCTCGGCACTGGCTTCTCTGGAGCCTCTTCTACTCCCTATTTACTCCTTTTTATGAGCGGAAGCCTCAGGGTACTGCAAGTGACCAAGTTGGGCTTCCAATTAGCAGGGTAGGAAGCAAGCCCAGGGGGGGTCACCACCAGCAGGAAAAACCGAAGGAGAGAGAGAGGAAGGAAGGAAGGGAGGAAGGAAAGGAGTGAACAGGGGCATTATCTCCTCTTCGTGCTTCCTTACTTCTTTCTTGTCTTTCATTCAATACCCGCCCTTCATCTTTGGATGACACAGTAATCACACACAGACTAGGGGAAAAACAATAACACATCATTGCAATACTTTGCATTCATCTTGGGTGGCGTTCACAAGCACCTTTGTGTCCCAGCAGTGCCTTACAACATCACTGCTGCTCCTAACCATTATCATAGAATCATAGAATCATAGAGTTGGAAGAGACCACAAGGGCCATCCAGTCCAACCCCCTGCCATGCAGGAACTCCCAATCAAAGCATCCCCGACAGATGGCCATCCAGCCTCTGCTTAAAGACCTCCAAGGAAGGAGACTCCACTACTCTCCGAGGGAGTGTGTTCCACTGTCGAACCGCCCTTACTGTCAGGAAGTTCCTCCTAATGTTGAGGTGGAATCTCTTTTCTTGCAGCTTGCATCCATTGTTTCGGGTCCTAGTCTCTGGAGCAGCAGAAAACAAGCTTGTTCCCTCCTCGATATGACATCCCTTCAAATATTTAAACACGGCTATCATATCACCTCTCAGCCTTCTCTTCTCCAGGCTAAACATCCCCAGCTCCCTAAGTCGTTCCTCATAGGGCTTGCTTTCCAGACCCTTCACCATTTTAGTTGCCCTCCTTTGGACACGCTCCAGTTTCTCCACATCCTTTTTGAATTGTGGTGCCCAGAACTGGACACAGTATTCCAGGTGAGGCCGGACCAAAGCAGAATATAGTGGCACTATTACTTCTCTTGATCTAGACACCATACTTCTACTGATGCAGCCTAAAATTGCATTGGCCTTTTTAGCTGCTGCATCGCACTGTTGACTCATGTTCAACTTGTGGTCCACCTGGATTCCTAGATCCCTTTCACAGGTAGTCTCATTCAGCCAAGTGTCCCCCATCGTATATCTGTACTTTTCGTTTTTCCGCCCTAAGTGCAGTACCTTACATTTCTCTGTGTTGAATTTCATTTTGTTAGCTTTGGCCCAACTTTCTAGTCTGTTCAAGTCATTTTGAATTTTGATCCTGTCCTCTGGGGTATTAGCTACTCCTCCTAATTTGGTGTCATCTGCAAATTTGATAACTATGCCCCCAATACCGTCATCCAAGTCATTAATAAAGATATTGAATAGCACTGGGCCCAGGACAGAGCCCTGTGGCACCCCACTGGTCACTTCTTTCCAGGTTGAAAAGGAGCCATTGTTGAGCACCCTTTGTGTTCGACCAGATAACCAATTACAAATCCATGTAACAGTTACTTTGTCTAGCCCACATTTTACCAACTTGCTTGCAAGAATGTCATGGGGAACTTTGTCAAAGGCCTTACTGAAATCAAGATATACTATATCCACAGCATTCCCTTCATCTACCAAGCTGGTAATTTTATCAAAAAAAGAGATGAGATTTGTCTGGCATGACCTGTTTCTCTGAAACCCATGTTGACTTTTTGTGATTATGAAATTATCTTCCAGATGTTCACAGACTCTCTGTTTAATGATCTGCTCCAGAATCTTTCCGGGTATTGATGTCAGGCTAACTGGACGATAATTGTTGGGATCCTCTTTTTTCCCCTTTTTGAAGATGGGGACAACATTTGCCCTCCTCCAGTCCGCTGGGACCTCTCCTGTTTTCCAGGAATTCTCAAAGATTATTGCCAATGGTTCTGATATTACATTTGCCAGTTCTTTTAATACCCTTGGGTGTAATTCATCTGGTCCTGGAGACTTATATTCATCTAGATTAACCAGATGTTTCTGTACTATCTCTTTACTTATTCTGTGATGAAATTCTCCTATTCTGTCCTCTGCTCCATTATCCTCAAGTTGAGCACCCTTTGCCTTTTCTGAGAAGACTGAAGCAAAGAAGGTGTTGAGTAATTCTGCCTTTTCTCTGTCCCCTGTTAACTTTTTGCCATCTTCTCCACACAGTGGCCCTACCATTTCCTTCTTTTTCCTTTTGCTACTGACATACCCCCAAAAGCCCTTTTTATTGTTCTTAACCGCTCCAGCAAGCCTGATTTCATTCTGCGCTTTAGCTTTTCTGACTTTAACCCTACACGTGCTAGCTATTTGTTTGAATTCCTCTTTGGTGATTTCCCCATTTTTCCATTTCTTATACATGTTCCGTTTAAAACATAGTTCAGTTGCAAGTTCCTTAGTCATCCATCCTGGTTTCTTGAGACACCTCCCATTCTTCCTCCTCATTGGCACGGTTTGAAATTGTGCCTTCAGTATCTCCCTTTTGAGAAACTCCCATCCGTCTTGAACTCCCTTCTCTTTTAGTATTCCTGTCCATGGGATCACCCTCAGTATTTCTCTAAGTTTAGTAAAATCAGCTTTCCTAAAGTCTAGAATGCGTGTCTGACTATGCCTGGCTTCTCCTTTCCACTGTATAATAAACTCCAGGAGGACATGATCACTCCCGCCTAAGGATCCAACCACTTGCACCCCATTAACTAGGTCTTCCCTGTTAGTTAGGATCAGATCCAAAATAGCTGACTCCCTCGTTGCCTCTTCCACCTTTTGAACAATGAAATTGTCTTCGAGGCAAGTGAGGAATTTGCTAGACCTCAAGGATTTTGCCGAGTTTGACTTCCAGCAAATATCCGGATAGTTGAAGTCACCCATCACTACTATATTTCTCCTTTCTGAGTGTGTGGTCATCTGTTCTAGAAAGGCATCATCCAGTTCTTCTGCCTGAGTCGGGGGTCTGTAGTAGACTCCCACAATAACATCCCTGTTGTTTCTTTCCCCTTTAATTTTTATCCAAATGCTCTCCACCTGGCTTCCAGGATTGTTGTCCTGGATTTCTTCACTGGTGTAAATATCCCTGACATATAATGCTATTCCTCCTCCTCTCCTGTTTGGCCTGTTTCTCTTGAAGAGGTTATACCCCTGTATTTTTACATTCCAATCATGAGACTCATCCCACCAGGTTTCAGTGATGCCTATTATATCATATTTGCTTTCTTGCGCTAGGAGTTGAAGTTCATCTTGCTTATTTCCCATGCTCTGTGCATTAGTGTAGAGACATCTAAGACCATATGTCTCCTTTACTTGCTGCCTTAGCACGTTTTTTTGCCTCCCACTGTTGGGTCCCTCTACTGTTTGCTTTGTTTCCTCTATGACAGTTTGACTATTTTTTCCAGTCCTTTTGTCTTCCAGGGTGCTGTCTCCCTTCCCCACATAACTCAGTTTAAAGCCCTCCTGATCAAATTCTTCAGACTGTTGGCAAAAACGTTTCTTCCAACTGGTGTGAGATGCAGCCCATCCCTTGCCAGGAGTCCACCCTCATGGAACCGCAGCCCATGATCCAAGAATCCAAATCGTTCTCGACGACACCATCTGCGGAGCCAATTGTTGACATCTGCTATCTTCCTCTCTCTTCCTGGACCGTGCCCTTCAACTGGCAGTAGAGACGAGATGACAATCTGTGCCTCCATTTCTTTCAGCTTCTTTCCTAGAGCCTCGTAATCCCTTTTGATGTTTTGAAGGCTGTGTCTTGCTGTGTCGTTCGTTCCCACGTGAACCAAAAGGAAGGGGTATTGGTCGGTAGGCCTGACCAGTCTTCTCAGCCTCTCTGTCACATCTCGGATCTTTGCCCCAGGGAGACAACACACCTCCCGAGACATCTTGTCAGGCCCACAAATCACTGCTTCTGTCCCTCTCAGCAAGGAGTCCCCCACCACGACCACACGTCTCCTACGAGGCTTAGCAGCGACTGTTCCCTGTGGTGGTACTCCCAGCTCTTTCCCTGAAGTCTGTTCATGCTGCTCTTCCTCATCCTCCTTGGTAAGGGAAAGAGCTTGAAAACGATTCTGTAGCTGCAAGCTCCCAGAACGATCTCTGGTCTCCCTACTTCTACGTGTGACATTCCTCCAGCTGTCTACCTCATGTGTATGTGGTGTGACGTTCTCTTCCCCAGCAACTTCCACTGTGTGGTCCCTGTCCAAGACCGTTCGTTCCGTTCTGTCTAGGAAAGCCTCTTGCTCCCTAATATTCTGAAGTGTAGCTACCCGCGCCTCCAGCTGCTGTACTTTCTCCTCCAAGAGAGCTACCAACTTGCACTTGGAGCATGTGTAGTTCCCGACCTCTGTAGGTAGGAAGACAAACATACCACAGGCATTGCAGGTGACGGCAGCAGTTCCTTCAGTATCCATACTAAGTATTAAAAAGGACTATGGCTTTCCTCCTCAAAGAAAATCTCTTGCTAAAACCAATGTTAAAGTCTGCAGATGACCAAAAGTTTTCTACAATTGGTAGTGGATATAAAATTCGCGCGCCGTTACACGCGGCTCTGGTAGCAGTTGTAAAGAGCTAACTGCCTAGCCCACCCCCTATTGATTTGCAAATGCTCTTAACAAAGCCCCACCCGCTGAGTCACAGTCACACTTCCCCCAGGAGTTTTTAAAAAGAACTTAAAAACTTACCCTCTCAAGATGGCTGCCTGGAAACTGTTTTCTTCCTCTCTCCTAGCAGGAATTGGCCTGGAAAGCTTTCTTTCCTGGCAGAAACCTCTTTCTCTTTCTCTTCTCTTTTAGAAACTGGCCTGGAGAGCCTCCTCCTCCTCCTTCCCTGTCCTGGCCGAAACTGACCTGAAACTGACCTCTGGGAGCAGTTGTAAAGAGCTAACTGCCTAGCCCACCCCCTATTGATTTGCAAATGCTCTTAACAAAGCCCCACCCGCTGAGTCACAGTCACACTTCCCCCAGGAGTTTTTAAAAAGAACTTAAAAACTTACCCTCTCAAGATGGCTGCCTGGAAACTGTTTTCTTCCTCTCTCCTAGCAGGAATTGGCCTGGAAAGCTTTCTTTCCTGGCAGAAACCTCTTTCTCTTTCTCTTCTCTTTTAGAAACTGGCCTGGAGAGCCTCCTCCTCCTCCTTCCCTGTCCTGGCCGAAACTGACCTGAAACTGACCTCTGGGAGCAGTTGTAAAGAGCTAACTGCCTAGCCCACCCCCTATTGATTTGCAAATGCTCTTAACAAAGCCCCACCCGCTGAGTCACAGTCACACTTCCCCCAGGAGTTTTTAAAAAGAACTTAAAAACTTACCCTCTCAAGATGGCTGCCTGGAAACTGTTTTCTTCCTCTCTCCTAGCAGGAATTGGCCTGGAAAGCTTTCTTTCCTGGCAGAAACCTCTTTCTCTTTCTCTTCTCTTTTAGAAACTGGCCTGGAGAGCCTCCTCCTCCTCCTTCCCTGTCCTGGCCGAAACTGACCTGAAACTGACCTCTGGGAGCAGTTGTAAAGAGCTAACTGCCTAGCCCACCCCCTATTGATTTGCAAATGCTCTTAACAAAGCCCCACCCGCTGAGTCACAGTCACACTTCCCCCAGGAGTTTTTAAAAAGAACTTAAAAACTTACCCTCTCAAGATGGCTGCCTGGAAACTGTTTTCTTCCTCTCTCCTAGCAGGAATTGTTGTTTTTGATTAACTTTATTTATGTTCCATCGTTTCCTCAGTGCTGGGACTCAGGGCGAGTGATGCATTAAAAAGATTGCAATTTAGAACATACAAAAAGTAAGCATTAAATTATTCACCATATTAAAAACCTACGCTCTTAAAAAAGAATTTTAAAAGTTAAACAATACAGCCAGCCCTCCATATCCACGGATTCTACATCCACAGATTCAACCAACCATGGCTTGCAAATATTCCGGCGGCGGGGGGAGGGGGGAATTCCAAAAGGCAAACCTTACTGTTCACCATTTTACTACCCCATTGTGTATAATGGGACTTGAACATCCATAGAGTTTGGTATCCATGGGGGTCCTGGAAGCAAACTCCAGCAGATAACAAGGGCCCACTGTACAAGTGAAAACAACACAATTCTTACAGCCCTTTCTTTAAAAGACTTCAATTTTGAAAGCTTACCTGAATAAAAAATCTCTTCGTTACCAACATATGCTTTGATTGGGAGTTCCTGCATGGCAGGGGGTTGGACTGGATGGCCCTTGTGGTCTCTTCCAACTCTATGATTCTATGATTCTATGATATGTATTGTATTCCTGCATGGTGGGGATGGACTAGATAACCCTTGTGATCTCTTCCAACTCTATAATTCTATGATTCTAACATGAATAGGAAGGAGGAGGTCATTCTGACCTCCCAAGGAAGGGAGTTCCAAAGTTTAGGGGCAGCTACTGAGAAGGTCCTATCTCCCGTGGCCATGATGGTGGTGGTAATGAGAAAAGGGCATCTCCTGTGGATTTCAGGGTTTGGACAGGTTCATATAAGGCAGGGGTAGGCAACCTTTCCCCTTTAAAGGCCGAGGGACTTCAGCTCCCAGAAGCCTCAGCCATGTTGGTCAATAGTCCCATGTTGGCCAATAGCTCCTGGGATTCTGGGAGCTGAAGTCCTTCGGCCCTTAAAGGGGAAAGGTTGCCTACCCCTGATATAAGGGGTAATGGTCTGTCAGACCATATCACAGTCACAGTCTTTCCTCTAGGGCCAATATACAGACCATTGCCTGTATTATCTAAGCTTGTAATCGAACACCATCTAGAATCACAGAGTCCCAGAGTTGGAAGAGAGCCCAAGGGGCCATCCAGTCTAACCCCCTGCCATGCAGGAATCCACAATCAAAGCACACCTGACAGGTGGCCATCCACTCGCCTGTTTTAAGGTTTGGGAGATGGACCAGGTTGTTATAAAATAGGAACGGGGAGGAGGAGCCTTTAACCCTCCAGATGTTTTGGACTACAACCCCCATCCACTGGCCATGCTGGGTGGGGATGGTGGGAATTGCAGTCCAGTATCAAGAAGACCGTATCTTCCCCACGTTGGCCTTATTGGGGAAGGGGAACAGTGATGAGAGGAGCCTGAATTTGAGAGCGTAATGGCCCAGGAGGAAAGACGGTGGCTGGGACTTCCTTGGCTCTCAACCCACTCCCTGATTCTCAAATTAATAAATAATAAGCGTGACATTTCACAATCAAGAAGTCAATACTGGCAAATGTTCCGCTCCCAGGGGAAGCAAGAAAGCTTCCTTAGATGAGATGAAATCCCAGCCTTTCTGGAGACCTCAGGGCAGTTTATAACAAGCCTCTGCCAGGGAGCAAATTGCAGAGCCACCGCGGCTGGATCAGGGCCTCCTCAGTGCCTTAATTGGTACAGATGCAACTGTAACACATTCAAGGAGCACAGGGGCAAAGAATACACTGAGAGAGACTAATAATAATAAACATAATCCTCCATCCCTTCATGTTGAAAGGCCTATGTACATTTCTCTGGAAGGACCTCCCTTTGTGCATTATGCCCCTTCTGGGCACCAAGAAGGATATCGATAAGCTGGAAAGTGTCCATAGAAGGTGGCCGAGAGGTTCACAGGTCTGGAAACCAAGGCTTATGAGGAACAACTTAGGGAATGTGTTGGGTATGTTCAGCTTGGAAAAGAGAAGACTGAGAAGTGACAGTATCTGAAGGGGTGTCATGGAGAAAAGAGAACCAGCTTGCTTTCTGCTGCTCCAGAGAAACTGGGACACGAACCAGGCGATCCAAATTGCAAGGAAAGAGATGCCACCTCAATGTTAGGGAGAACTTCTTGATTGTAAGAGCTGTTCAACAGTGGAACGGACTGCCTGGAAGAGTGGTGGACTCTCCATCTTTGTATATCTTTAAGCAGAGATTGGATGGGTATCTCTCAGGAGTGTTTTAGCTGTCTGTTGCTGCATGGCACAGGGTTGGTCTAGTTGATCCTTGTGAACCTTTCCAAGTCTAGATTCTATGTTCAGTAGTGCTTATTCCCAGCAACTGTGCACAGGACTGAAGTCATAGTTACCTTGGTCCCTGAAAGGAAAGCTAGAAATGTAAACAATGCCAGATGATTATTTATTTATTTATTTATATCCCGGCATTCTCCTGGTATAGGGATTCAATGCAGCTAGCCATTAGATTAGCCATTAGGAGGGTTTAATTTTAACGGAAGGGACTAGAAATGTAGGACACCCTCCCAAACCCTGTTTCTTTTTGCAAGTTGCTTGGGTTCTGGTGTGTTACAGCCTCCGAGGAATTTTAAAAAGGAAGGCAGGTAGCATTTACTGAATAATGGCAGGTTCTTCCTGTGGAAATCTCACGCTTCCTTTGGTAACTCTAAAAGGCAAATTTATTTCATTTAATAGATTAATTAATTGGTTGAAATGCCTATGATTAACCAGCTCAAAAGTTCCCTAATCAGTTGACAGCTGAAGAATAATGCCTCAATTATTTATTGGTGTTGTTTGTTCAGTTTTTTTGGAAATCATTTGTTTTAAAAAAAAATTATAAAGACATCTTGGCTTCCTGCGGACCAGCCTTTGGCCCGTCAATGAGACTTAAAGTGGGGTACAAATTTGGGGAAACGACTCCCCTGTAGGATGTTTGAAACCATGGGACATCTGGGGGACTGGGTATCTTGTGGGAGAAGGGACTCTGAGATTGAGAAGCCTGGCGGGAGAGTGTAAGGTTGCAAAGGAAAATTTGAACTCAGGTCTTGCTTGCTGGGCCAAGGTTTCACCCTGCAATGTACCACAGCCTTCTGTGCTGTGTGGCTTGTGGGCATTGTGTGGCAGGCAGGCAGGCAAGTGTTCTTTACCAACTGGCCTCAAGCAGCCAGTCTTCCTGAGTCTGCCCTGTTGACCGGGGTGCTCTGCCATGCTTTTCTGAACTGGTTTCCCTTCTCCTGGACTGCTCAAACCCATAGTTGTAGTGTCCAGTTTCAGTCTGAAAAACTAACTTTCCCACATTCTAGGCTTAGCCACATCAGAGATGGCATGCATGGCCTTCCAGATGGTGGGACCATGCAGCAAATGAACATCTGGCTCCAAATCTCCGATAGTAGCATAAAGGACTTTAGGATCCTACAACCCTCGCTTCGTATGCCTGACTCCCCCGGCCACATTGCTCCTGAAATTCTGGCCCCAAACCATCCTTTCCATGCAGCGAGAGAACTCCAAAAGAGACATCCAGACTCAGCCCTTTTATAAAAACTTCCAAGTGTGTGTTTCACCCCACTGCCTCTCACCAGGCATGATAAACTCACCCGCTGTCTTAAAATTAATGAGCAAGACTGAAAACGTCTCATAAATTGCCAAACTGGTAAATGTCCTGATCTTTAAACCAATGGCAGTTGTGAAATTATGAATATGGAAATGTTGCTGGATTTTGACAAACCAGAAGAAAATGTCAGCTCCTTCTGACTGTGCTTGTGAACTTTCCAGAAGCATCTCAGTGCACCTGCTGGAGATGGAACCTTTTGGGCTGGTCTAGAAGAGCAGTTCTCAAGCCCCAAGCAGAGGATCATAGAATCGTAGCATTGGAAGGGACCCGAAGGGCCATCTGGTGCAATCCCTGCCTTGCAGGAATCCACAGCAAAAGCACTCCTAAGAGATGCTCATTCAACCTCTGTGTAAAGGCCTTCAAAGAAGGAAAGTCCCCCTCTTTCCAAGGCAGCATGTTCCACTGCTGAACAGTTCTTATAGCAGAAAACAAGCTGGCTCCATCTTCTAAGCTCATCTTCAGGTGTCCATAATGTCACCTTTGAATCTTCTCCAAGCCAGACATACTCTGCTCTCTCATGGAACTTGGTTTCCAGACCTTTGACCATCTTGGTTGCCCTTCTCTGGATACATTCCATCTTGAACTATGGTGTCTAGAACTGGACAGAAGATTCCAGGTGAGGTCTAATAAAAGCAGAATGGAATGGCACTACTACTTCCCTTGAGATGGACAATGTGATCCTGTTGATGCAGCCCTAGAACTGCATGGACTTTTTAGCTGCTGCACTACACTTGGTTCACATTTAGCTTGAGGTCTACTAAGACCCCTAGATCCTTTTCACACGTACTGCTTTCAAGCCGGATTTCACACATCCCATATTTTTGCATGTCATTTTACTTGCATCGATGTAGAAATTCATTTTGTTAGGCACACACAAAAGTAGGATTTTTTTCCCCAGCCTGTATGTTCATGTTGGCGTCCTCTCCATCCTTTTCTTTAAAACACGTACATGAAGAAGTATGTTTGGACTTCAGAATTTTGGCCTTTTTAACAACAGTAGCAGAGAGCAATCCTGCACCCACAGAGCTGTCTTGATCTGCTTTGGTTTGCTTTCACTGCCCAACAGCTGAAGCAGATGGAGATGCAGTTGGAGGAGGAATATGAGGAAAAACAGAAGGTGCTTCGGGAGAAGAGAGACCTGGAGGGCAGGTTGGCGGCCGTCAGCGACCAGGTACAGGTTCCTGGGATGGTGGTGCTGGCAGTGTGGGAAAAGTCTTCTTGAAGGTGGCTGTTGTTGTTATATTGTGCCTTTTCCCCATCCTGGGACTCGAGGCGGCTTACAGCATGCAAGGACAGCTAAACATTCACAGAATCCAAAGTTATGATTAAAATGTCATTATTGAGAAAAAAAATCTCCCCTTCCCCCTCCCCTCATTCCAGGTCAACCAGCGGGACTTTGAGACGGAGAAGCGGCTGCGGAAAGATTTGAAACGCACCAAGGCCCTCCTGGCTGACGCTCAGGTCATGCTGGACCACCTGAAAAACAATGCCCCCAGCAAGCGGGAGATTGCCCAGCTCAAGAATCAGGTGGGCACCCATTGGCCTGGAGGAGTTGGCAGTTTAAAAAGCTGCATTTGCCCAACCATTGCCTCATGGTTTGGTTGGCAGAAGTGTCTCTTTAGGGCTTGCATCTCAATCCAACTGATGGCCTTTGGTTTTTAAGAGCCTTCACAGGGTGGGCCTCTCAAAGCAGTTCCACAAGAGGCCAGCCCAGCCCAAGCAAATGGCAGTGTTGTTGTCGGTGTCACATTAGTAAGGATTTGGGATCCATTTGCCAAAAGGCTGGGAATGAAGTGTGGGAGGGAAGGGTATGAATTTCTGCAACAAGTATCCATCATCCTAACGGTTTCTTGCCCTCTGGGCTGGGGCTGTGGGATGTGTGTGTGTTTTCTCTTCAGCTTGAGGAGTCAGAATTCACATGCGCAGCTGCTGTCAAAGCTCGCAAGTCCATGGAGGTGGAGATCGAAGACCTGCATCTACAGATTGACGATCTCTCCAAGGCCAAGGGAGCAGTAAGCATGCATGGTTATTTGTCTGTTATTATTTATTAAAACATGTCCTACATCCAAAGATCTCAAGATGGCTTACAATAAAATCAATTTAAAACTGGTGATTCCAGGCTCAGCTTTTCAGAGCATGCCCCCATAGACAAAAAAAGCATGCCTGTGACTGAACTGAGCAAGGACACTTCCTAAATAAGCTCACTTTTCTCTAATATTCTTCTTCACCTTAGTTTCCTCTCAGCCCAGCTTCTAGAGAAGTAGGTGAGTCCCATTCTTAGCCATGCACCCTGGTACCCATGCAAGTGAGAAAACAAAATAGTGCCTATGAGTCTTTTCATTGGCCAGTGTGTAGAACAAACTTGTCAAGGTTTCCATGTTTTCACATACAATGCTCCAAATGCTCCTTTGGTGCAAGGTGTAAGGGTTGTGCTCTCAAATTTGTAGGAAACTCCCAATGAAGGCCTTTTAGATTAAACTAATGCCATGGCACATGCAAGCAACATCCCACTGGCCCTGAATGGCAATGTGTCTTCACAAGGTCATGGATCTGAAGAAGACACTCCAACCTCCAGCCCTGTTAGGTGGGATCTTCTTAAAGAGTAGCGGGGATTAAGAGGTCATCCAGACTTCACTTATCAATTTCTTTGTCCTCACTAGCTGGAAGAACAGTTGAGCCGCTTACAGCGGGAGAAGAATGAGGTGCAGAGCCGTTTGGAGGAGGATCAAGAAGACATGAATGAGCTCATGAAGAAACATAAGGCGGCTGTCGCTCAGGTGACCAGAAATCTCCCTGGCCTCCTCCTTTTGCTGGAAAAAAGCTTTATCTCTCATAGAAGGAATAGCAAAGCACAGCATCTTTTCAGTTAGGCTGGAAATTGGGAGGAAAGCTTACTCAGGGCTGAACCTTTTGGTGAAAATCTCACTGCAACAGAAAACTAACATCTCAGGGGCAAGGGTTTCTGTCCATCTCTGGACCCTGGATAGTCAGAGTTGGCCAGTGTGGTAATCTGGATTCTCATGAACCAAGGATATTGCACTGTCTTCCTTAGGCCTCCCGGGACCTGGCTCAAATCAATGACCTCCAATCACAGTTGGAAGATGCCAATAAGGAGAAGCAGGAGCTACAGGAGAAGGTACTTTCAAGGAAGCCATATGCCCCCAGTTTGTCTTCTGCCTTCATAAAATCCCTTTCCACTAAAACCTCCTTTGACTGAAAGCTTCTTCCCTTCCTCCCTTTCCCTCCTGGTCTCTCCAGCTGCAAGCCCTCCAGAGCCAGCTGGAGTTTGTCGAGCAGTCCATGGTGGACAAATCTTTGGTCAGCAGGCAGGAGGCCAAGATCCGTGAGCTGGAGACGCGGCTAGAATTCGAGAGGACACAAGTCAAGCGCCTTGAGGTAAGGAACCTGGAGCCATTCATTAAATTTGTCTAATGACAGAATCATAGTGTTGGAAGGGACTGTAGCAGTCATCTAGTTCATAGGTAATCCACAGCTAATGCTCTCCCAAAAAATGCCCACCTAACCTCTCTTTAAAGGCCTCCAAAGGAGAGACAACCACCCTCCAACATAAACCATTCCATTTTCAAACAGCTCTTAGCATAAAGAAGTTCTTCCCGATCATAGAGTCTTAAATTTGGAAGGCACCCCAAGGGCCATCCAGTGCAACACACTTGACATGCAATGAATAGACAGCTAAAGCACTCCCAAGAGCTGGCCATCCAAACCTCTATATAAAAACCTCTAAAGAGGGAGAGTCCACCATCCCATTCCACTCTTGTAGCTCTTACAGTCGAGAAGTTTCTCTTCATCATAGAATTGCAAGGGACTGCAAGAGCCAAGTCCAACTCCTTGCTGGGCCAGAATCCTCTACTAAAAATATTCCTGAGAGAGGGAAAGGGAGAAAAATCAGCCTAAGAATAAGGAAGGGAGGAGAGGAGGTGGTGGTGAAAGAGAGGAGAGAAGGAGTGATCCATCCCCTGCAGACCTACACCTCCTGCTATAAAGAACATGATCTCCCAAGGGACTTCCATAGGGGGGAAAACCTCACACAGAACTCCAGGGACTGTGAGTGGAAAAGATAGTGCAGCAATTCAGGATATTTGAGACCTGTGACAGGTAAGGGTGAGCCAACCGTGAAAGAGATGTATGTGCTGATGGATGAACAAGGATTAACCCTACATCTCCCCTGCCCCAAATTCTCCTCAGCCATGATTCCCTGCCCAACATGAACCTCCTGGTGCAGCCTTGCAATGTTAAACCACCCCCATTCCCCCCACCCCAAAGTTTCTCCCCCTGGAAGGCCAGCCTTTTCTTCTGGTTCTGCACCTGTCAGATGCCTGCCCTGCTTGGTATTCTGCTGCCGCAGCGCCTTCTTCCGCCGAGGGAGCCGAGAAGCTTTAGAGCTCCCTCTTAATATTTCCGTACCATTATTCGCTTCTTCCCCCCCTCAACACATGCCTCGCCCCACCAGCACCATAAATATGCAGGGGACAGCGCTCAGCTGCTGCCAAAGGATGGAATCTATTTTTCTCCCTACATTACATGCTGTAATTACTTCACACCAAGTTAAATCTATTTTTCCAATTCACCAAAGTCACCCCCCCAACCTCCGATTATTCTGCCCACACCTGGGGGTTGTGGGGTGTGTGCAGAAGAGAAACGTTCCCCTCTTTTCTCTCCCAAAGGCACAACTCAGCAGCCCTCCTTGGCTCTTCCCTCCCCCTCTCCCTGGTTCCTCCACCCCCCTCATGTAAATTCATAGTGCTGGGTTCGTTTGTTCCATTAGCGCTCAATGGGGAACGATTGGGCCACGCTCATTCCTGAGCTCCGTCGCCGGTAATTGCCGCTGTCTGCTACCATTATGCGCAGCAGATGAATATTGATGCGCCAGGCCCTTCTGCGCTCCTGCCGCCTCCTCACCTGTCATAGCTCTGGAGGGGGGATAGGGGACAATGCGGGGTGTGTGTGTCTTAGCTTCTTTCTTTGAGCCCACCAGTGCCAAGATCCTGTCACTCTCCTGGCCTGGCTGTTTCGGCTCTGGGACTCTTTGCTATAGAGAGAAGAGATCCGCAGTAGGGGATTGTGGTTCCTGTGTCCAAGGGGGACAGTGAATTTACGCCATGCTTTAAAAGTCCTTGGATCTATTAGGAGGGAGATGGCTTAGCACCTTGAACCATCTCCTTTAAAGCTCTCTAAAACATGGATGAAATTCTCGGCCCCACAGGGCTGATGAAGGGCCATTGGATGCCAAATATTGATGGGGAAATCTATCCCTTTCTTTTCCCCCTCCATTTATATTCTTCGAATCTCAAGCTCCTTCCATCCCAAGCATGATGATATTTGCCAACAATGGTGGATTCATGTCAAAATTAAACTGAACTGAAATCCTCCCCTGTTTACATTGGCCAAATTCTGTGGGTACAGCTCTTTGTTCCAAGCACAGATAGGTCCATATTGTACTCACTTGCCATGTTGTTTGCTGTCAAGTTGAGTGAGACTCTTGGCTGTCCTCTGAATAACAAAACATATCCTGAGGTAGCCATGTTGGCCATATAGCAAAGAACAGTATCATCCGAAATCCACAAACAGTGATACCTTTGTTGGGACAACTAAAATGTACATTATGCATGTTGCAAGCTTTTGAAGCTTTCGAAACTCTGGATGAGTCCTTGGAGATCCTTGGTCACCCACAGTCTTGCGCAGGTCTTGCAAACCTCAGGGTAGCCATGGCTTACTTGATGGAATCCATCCACCTGTAATGAACTCTTCCTCTTTTCCTATGCCTGCCACTTTACCAAAGATTATCTTCTCCATGTCATCTCATGGTATGTCCTAAGTATGACACCCTCAGTTTAGTCATCTTGGCTTCTCGGGAGAATTTAGGCTTATTTGCTCCAGACCCATTCATTTGACTTTCACAGTATGTGGAGAACTCTCCTCCAGCATCACATTGATTCTCTTCCTATCAGCTCTCTTCACTGTCCAGCTTTCATAGCCATGCATTAGAAACTGGAAATACTGTGACCTCCAAATGAAAATATTACATTTTCATTCAATTTTCCTTCAGTCCCTACATTTCTAGTTTGCAGGGAGTAAGACCCTGAAAATCTTTCACACGTAGACCTGTTCGCTGCACTGTTTGCATCCCTGTGGTCACTCTGCTACTCTGTTTCTTTGGATAGCTAACATGTATTTTTAAATGCCCAACTGGAGTTTTCATTTACTGAAAGGCTAGAAATGTGGGATCTGAAGGGAAATTTCATTGTTGGGGGGAGGATTCTTAATTGGGGCACAATGCCCTCATTCCCATAACTGCAACCTTTGGTCAGGTGTAAGGTGTGTACCTCTGTCTTTCCATCCTACCTGCCCCATTCTGTCCTTCCCAGAATTTGGCCACTCGCTTGAAGGAGAACATGGAGAAGCTGACCGAAGAGCGGGATCAGCGGACGGCAGCTGAGAACAGGGAGAAGGAGCAAAATAAACGGCTTCAGCGCCAGCTGCGGGACACCAAGGAGGAAATGGCCGAGTTAGCCAAGAAGGAAGCCGAGGCCAGCCGGAAGAAACATGAACTGGTAAGGCCAGGAGGAGAGAGTGGGAATGGCATTCCAGAATGCCCAGATTGCAACGCAGGTTGTGTCTATATGGTGGTCCAACTGGGGATCTAGGTTGCCTGTGCAGTTAATGAAAACAGACAAGGTCATGAGCCTCTTTTGCTCATCCAGAGCTGATTTCTTCTTCCTCCTGCTAGGAGATGGACCTGGAGAGCTTAGAAGCCGCCAACCAGAGCCTGCAGTCAGACCTGAAGCTAGCCTTCAAGAGGATTGGGGACCTGCAGGCCGCCATTGAGGATGAAATGGAGAGTGACGACAATGAGGAGCTCATCAACAGGTAAGAAGAGTTGTGTGGGTTTTTGGCCTGAACTAGAAGACGCAAGGCTGGAGGGAACACAGACCTTTTGGCCCATGTGGACAACTCCCTAGACTGTTGATTCAGAAGAACATCTGTTCTTGTTACTTGAATCAGTCAATTCAGGAACCACACCAAATCTTACTCACTCACTTCGCATCCCTTTGAATAATGTCAAGGCCAGCAAAAATTATCATTGAGTTGCCTTGTCCTCCTTCCCTTCCTCCCCATTTGCCATTTTTTGGTTTCTGTTGCCCCTTTCTCACCATCCCATCCTTCTCGGATCTCTTTGTTATTCTCCTTTTCCATGTGTTTTATTTTGCTTGTTATATCTTTGTTCTCCCCCCCCCCCCCCCCACTCCCCCAGTTTGCAGGACATGGTGACAAAGTACCAGAAGCGCAGGAATAAGCTGTGAGGATGAGTTATTCTCCTTGGTTTTCCAATAACAGCTTGTTCCTCCTAACCTCGAGCATGTCATGGAGGGGAAGGGATGGGGTCCAGCGTTTCCTCCCACCCCAATTTTATTTGCATGTCCCCTCATGCATGTGCATTGACCTTCAAAGCTCTAACTGGCCTTGAGCTCTCAGTTCCTGTATCTCCAGGATGTGAAACTAACTGTGGCATTGTAGGAGAGGAATGTGTATGCCAGACATTTGCATTGAGCCTGGCTTGGTAGAGGTCAAGGAGAAAATAAAGGGGGATCGTTCAGGATTTAAGGAAAAATATGCTTTCACCATTATCATTATTATCATGATTCCTGCTGGAATGCACACCCTAAGACCCTTTTTGAAGATGGATTCAGCCCTCTGGCCAGAAGAAGTTTCCCACCTTGGTTTTAAGCAGGGATGGGATTCCTGCTGGCCATGGACTGTTGTTGTCATTTGCTCTCAAGTTGACTTCCACTTATGGCGACCCAATAAGATCTGCAGTTGCTCACAGTCCTGCTCAGGTCTTGTAAACTCAGGGAGCGCTTCCTTGACCAAATCCATCCATCTGTAGTGTGGTCTCCTCCTTTTCCTACTGCCTGCCATTTTACTAAAGCATTATCATCATTTCCAATGAGTTATGGCATCTCATGATGTGTCCAAAGTACAATGGCCTTCGATTTAGTCATCTCGGCTTCTAGGGAGAGTTGATTTCCTCTAGATTCATTGGCCTTTTTAGCAGTCCATTGTATCCCTAGGTTCTTCCTGGACCCCCATGAATTCCCCCATTGGAAAAGGGGCATTGGCAAAAAAATAGATAATTTTTGCTAAGAATCTATGGAATGGCTGTTTTGCATAAAAAGAAGGTACAGTATCCCTGTGTTTTCTTTCCCCCCCAAAAAACCCTTGCATCAGAGGAGTCCAAAGCCTGAAGTGGCTACCTAGCTTTACTTGGGGTGGGGGAAGCTTTACCTTCCCCAGACCTGTGGAGCTTGTCCACCTGTGGTTGAAACCATTGTCTCACAGTGCTTTTCTTTGAGTCCAGGATCTCAGCTTGGTTGGTGGAATGATTTTGATGGCAAAGTATCTCTGTCTTTCTTTCTTCCCCCCCCCCTCCCCTTATCACCTCCTCTCTTTTCTCTCCCTGAGCTGAAGATGGGCCTGACTAGGGCTGTGGCAGGATCTATACGGGCTAATGATAAATGTAATTGTGTGCAGCAGTGATAGAGGGCCGCTGGAGCCTCGTTGTCACACACAATTAATGTCCCCCACTGTTCAGTCTGCGTTTGCTCGTTCCCCGGTGATTTGGATCCCAGTTAACTAATGGCACACTAGCCTGGACATAAATTGCCTTTGACGGAAGGTTTAATTCCGACAATTTAAAATCTCAGCTGCCCCCAGAGTTTGTTTACGGGGCGCTTCGGTGTCTGGTCTTCCCCCCCCCTTCCTCTCCCCAAGCCCAAAAAAAAAAAATAATAATAAAATAACAAACTGCCTCCTGGCATTTATTCCCAGAGAGGGAGACAGCTAGGTTTTGGCTGATCAAGGGGAGTTTGTTGCTTTGAATTTAAGGAGGAAGATTCGGATTCAGAGGGGAGGTCGGACTGTGGCAGGAGCTCCTCCAGATAGAGAAAATAAACCCACAGTGAGGTGGGGTGAGGAGAGCATTCATTAAACACTACATTAGATGTCTTTTGAAGGGGTCTGCTCCATTTTGGAAGAAAGCTTCTTGGGAGGGGATAGATTTCCTTCTCGGCTCTTTCCACTTAGCACCACAGGGAAGTCAGAGCAGAGAGTTATTGTGCCCAGTCAGATGGGGAAAGCAATAACGCTCCGATTTACTTATAGATACCGCTCTTATTGCCATAATCCTAATGAAAGCGGTAAACAGCCCCACATTAGTGGGGAGATTTATACGGGAGTAGTGTTAACATCTCCTCGCCTCCTTCCCTAGACGTAACAGCACTACTTTCCCTGCTCAGGGTAATCAATACTGATATGAACACTGCTTATAAATTTGGAAGCTTTTGGCTGGATGCAGCAGCTGTTACGCTCATATATAAATCAGCTTTTACCTTTTGGGGGAGTGGGCATGCTCAGAGCCATAAATCCAGGGTGACCAGATATCCCAACGTCAAAGGAGGACAAGGGATTGCAAAATGTAGGCCCTTAAAGAAAAATGGCGGACATTGCAAAATAAGAAATGAAAAACACTCATAGAAATGTAAATTCGTGTTTCTAAGTATTGCTCTGCTTGGATGACATTTTGACTTTCCTCCTGTCCAGAAGGCTGAAATGTAGGACGCGTCCTGGAAAAGGTCGACGTCTGGTCATCCCACATAAATCCTGCAGCTTGCTAAACTCCCATAGTGACAGTGGGTTTATTTCTTCCCAGCCATTGCCTTTGTGTGAAAAACTCATTGAGGGAGAGCTGTAAAACGAAGACCTTCAATCCTCCACATCCACCCCTTTCCTCTTGCATCTGCTTGCTGTCTCTCTTATTATCTATCCAAGGCCATAATTCTGGAGAATGTTTTTTTTTTCTGATGCTTCTGTTGTGGGGAAAAGATGGATACGAAGAATGCACATGTGGGTGTATATGTACACACACATCTACAGGTACAAGAGGGAGTGTATTTATCATTATGTTATGAACTAAACACATTGACACAGCAGCTGGAAGGTTAGTTTTTAATTCCAAGGAGCACCAGCAAGTGCTTGGTAGATTTGAGGGTTTTAATGGAGTTAGCCTCTCACCATTGTGCTTCTTATTTGCACTTCATCTTGAAGGGGCTACCTCCCCCTTTCTCTCTCTCAATACCACCCCCACACTTTAAAAAAAGAAGAAGAAGAAGAATTATCTTTCCTTTCCTTCTACATTTCCTATTCCCCACTCCGTGTCTCTAAGCTCTGCTTGCCCCTGTGGGTGTATATCTACAACACAAGCTTGTATTGGAGTTATTTATACCAGCTTAACGATCTGTTTTTTTCCCCTCTGAAGAACTGGAGTGTAGAGTGGATGTTGAGAATTTTTTCACGCGAGAAGTAGAGAATCGAAGGGCTGCATTTCTCGGGAGCTTAGATGTAGGATTCTTAGTGTCCTTCCTCAGCTGCAATCTCTAGGAATACTTCTTTTTTTGAGAGAGAGATCGGGGGAAAGCTTGATTGAAGTTGCATGAAACAAATATAAATATATTCTCAATGTCACTGTGGTTAGCGGCGTGTCGGAGCCCGTGCTTTGCATGCAAGAGATTCTGGTTTCAATCCTCATCATCCACAGATAGAGTGTGGGCAACTGTTGGTGGTTAAGGGGCTGTAGGGGAAAATGGAAAATGGAAAGAACTGCACCCCCAGTTCCTCCCAACACTATCTAGGAGGTTAATCTCACATTTTGGGACTCTTAACCAACACTAAAGCTGCAGAAATAATCCAGATTGGCACCACTTTAACTGCCATGGCTTGATACTGGGGAATTCTAGGAATTGTGGCTTCTTGTGGCACCAGAGCTCACTTAACAGAGAAGGCTAACCAAGCTACACTTCCCAGTATTCCATAGAATTAAGCCATGGAAGTTAAAGTGATGTCAAACTAGATTATTTTTGCAGTGCGGATGCAGCCTAAGTGACCTGGAAGTTGGGGTGGGGGCAAGATGGGACAGATTCTTGCCTCCAGTCTTGAAGAGTCTCTGCCAGTCGGTGTAGATACCACTGAGCCAGATGGTCACCAGTGTCCAGACTGGGTGCAAGACATCTTCCTAATGGGGCAGGTGAATGGATGGAGCAAACAGGGGGCTCCATGGAAGAAAACATTTGGGAGGGAGTTGGTGAGGGAGAAGATATTTGCCTCGCTGAGTAGCTTGAGGGGGTTAACACTGTTTTTGCTTCCCAGTCCCTGGGGACGCAAAGCCTCGAGGACAGGAACATATTGTGAGAATAGAGAACAAAGACTTTGGAGCGATGAGAGATGGTTTACAAAAATAGGTTGACGCGGACGGCTGGGGGTGCTTAGAAGAACCTCCATGAAGGCAGCTTGGCGGCAGCCGCCCACCACGAAGCTGGCTAAGCCCTCCTGGGAGAAGCAGGAGGTTTTCTCCTATTTTCTCCTCCTTTACAGGGGGATGGATGTGCGTGCTGTGGAGGCTTCTTTCTTCAGCTGGGGAGAAAGAGAGAGGCAGGCATGCATTGGCTGTTTGTTTAAAACATATGCCCTAACCGTCAAGAAAGTCCTCCTCACATCTTGGCCAATGGAGGCTGGAAGTGACCGATAATGGTGTTTGCTTGGTCCGAGTCAAGATTGCATCATGGTCTGTAAGCCTCTCCGGCTTTCCACCTCTGGGAAAACAAAGCTTTGTACGTTTTTAAATCTTCCAGAAAATACCAGAGGCAGCAATGGATGGAAAAATATGTGAATAAACAGTAAGATGTAGCAGAGCTGCTTTCTAACTCCACAAAATGATAGTTTCCCCCCTCCCCAATCTGAGCAAGTATGACCTGGCATGGTTGTGAGAATCTAAAGGAGGAGAGAGCAACCTGTGGCCTGCCAGATATTGTTGGACTGCACTTCCCATCAGCCCTATCTGTACATCCATGGGTGAGAGATGATGATGATGATAATTTATTTATACCTCACCCCTCTGTTAAAACAATCGGGGCGGCTTACAACAGTTAAAATTACAGCAATTACAGACCAAACCCCCAGGGCCCTACCCTCCCTCCATTAAAAAGGTATTAAACTACACATTTTAAAAATTAACATAAAATCTCAAGGAAAAAAATTAAATTAATTAAAACAATTAAACAGACAAATGTAAGCTGCGAGCACGCAAGAGCAGAAAGGGGTAAGGAGACACGACTCCTGAGGCCGGGATCTAATTAAGAAGCTAATCAGGAGATGCTGGGGTTTGCATCCAGAGGGCCACAGATTGCCCACCTCCGAGCTAAAGATTTAAATCCATTTATTTATTGTAGAGTTGACAAGCATGTGGACCTCTAGGTAAGGTTGGATTGCAGTTCCCATTAGTCCTACATAGGGATGGAAAGAATATTTGTGACTATTCCTTCCTAGGTCAAAAAACAAGATTTTCTGACACGTTGGGAGCCCTGCTAGGAGGAGCATTGAGATTTT
The DNA here is from genome assembly GCA_026167975.1 of Phrynosoma blainvillii. Lineage (NCBI taxonomy): Eukaryota > Metazoa > Chordata > Lepidosauria > Squamata > Phrynosomatidae > Phrynosoma > Phrynosoma blainvillii. Next base: position 13,119,277 of record JANUYF010000014.1, read on the forward strand.
CTCCCAGTAGCCAAACATCCCAATGTGTTGCAGGGGAATTATTGTGTGGAGAACAACACATGAGGAGTTTTGCACAGGAATCCCTGTTTCTACATAGAAAATAGGGGGTTTTGCACAGAAAAATCTTGTTTTTCCCCCACACAGCATAATTCTTCCACAATCCTCTAGGACTTCTGAATACCAGGAGAATATTTTAGAGAAAGGTTCACTTTCTCCCGCAGTAGGGAGAAAACCATAGTAATTATATGTTCTTGCATGTGAGGCCAAAGTACTCATGGATTTACTTCTATAGTCTTGGTCAATATAGGCAGTGGTGTGGGGTGATGGAAATTGCAATCCATCGACAACCAGAGGGCCACACGTTCCCCTCTATTAGCATGTGTGATCCCGTAGAGTGTGATTTCTTGAGTCCTGATTAACCCTCTCTTGGCTGGACCTTCTAAGCCCTTGTGCATGTTGGATCCTGATGTTCTTGGTTCCTCCTTAACCCCAGAAAGCAAGAGAATGGTCCTCTGATGTCTCTGTTGCTCCCCCCTGTTCCAGTGATGGTGACTCGGACGCCGATTCAGAGCTGGAGGATCGTGTGGACGGTGTGAAGTCATGGCTGTGTAAGAACAAAGGCTCTTCCAAGACAGTCTCCGAGGATGGCAGCTTAAAGAGCAGCAGGTGAGGATGGCCAGCTTGGACCTTCCCCTTGGGTTTGTGGGTGTCACTCCATTTCTGTTGGTGGAAAGTATCCTTGGATTGGCCATGTACCAGACCAGACATCAGATGGGTCAGTGGTAGCTGTGAAGAGCCAGCCTTCATGACTTGGTTGGGTCCACCAAGGTGATGACAAGACAAGGCTGGTGGTCACTCTTTTCCATACAGAGCAGTGGGGAGTTACATCCAGGTAGCCACCATGTTGGAGTTCTGTGCACCACCCTTCCAAAACATCTTCAAAGAGAGATGATATTGGCATTCTCTGATGATGGTGAGGAGGAGAGGGTCTTTTCCAGAGAGCTGCTGAGAGTTAGTTTCTCTTGAGGGTGCCTCATTTTCTTGGGGGTGGACACTGGGGTGCCCAAAAGCCCCCTTTCTTTTGTGCAAGTACACAATCCCTCTCTGGGGGAGGAAAGCAAAGAAGGCAGATTTTCAGAAATGGAGTCTTCAAATAGAAAATGAGTCAAGGCAGTGCTGGAGTTGGGGTCTTGAACCTGATTGTGAGAAGGGAATGTCTTGAGGCAAGAGGTGACCTCAGGTTGTGGTGGGCTGGTGTTGGGGAGACTTCAGTCAGATTAACCTACCCTCCCCTCTGTCCCTCCTTCCTTCCTTCCTTCCTTCCTTCCTTCCTTCCTTCCTTCCTTCCTCACATTCTTCTTATCCCTTTCCTTACCATTTTGTGGTTTGGAGGGCTGATCCCTAACCTTCTCCCAGACACCACCTACGGTGCCAATAAGGAGACAGCCAGGCAGGAGTTGCCCCATTGCCCACCTGCTTTCCAGACCTCCTTCCTCCACCCTTCCTTCCTTCGGTCCCTTCCTTCATCATCCTTTGGAAGTGACCAGGAACCAGACATGGGGCTATTTATAGGACACCTGTTGCCATGGCAACCAGCAGCACCGCAGCACTGGCGATGGCGTTGGTGCATGGCAGGCTCAAGGCTGATGGCGCTGCTGCAGCTGCCACCGGGTGAGCTGAACCACCATTGCCATCATGCCCGCCTGTAGCCGCCTGTTCTCCCAAGTGCATTTTGTGCACCTTGGGAAAAAAGACAGGAGTTGAAGGGCGGTGTGTAGCTAGTGCATGTGTGTGTTGTTGTTGTTGCCAAGGGCCTCCCTGCCTCGCTGCCTAGTTCTTCTCCTTGGCACCGCTTTTGGGCAGAAAATGCTAGGGGAATGGCGCCAGCTCCCCCTTTCCTCTCTTGTCTTCCCCCCAACTGTCCCTGCTTAGCGAGGAGGAGAGATTTCATTTGGTATCAAAGCTGTTTCTCGCTCAAGTGCTGGAAAAGGGAGGCACACAGTCGCCTTTCCTCCTCCTTTCTTCTCCCCCGACATCTCCTCCATAGTGTTCATGGGAGTGCCAAGCTGGGGGGGGCGGGAGGAGATCTGAGGCACGCTCTTAATTGGTTTAATTTATTCCTCGGCATGGATGTAAAACATTTTGTTAGGGAAGATAATGCTCACGCTCTTCCTCCCCCCTTTTTAAATTATTTTCATTTTCATTCCCTCCCCTTTGTTTTTGTGATGCCCATGTTCTCCAGGTAGCTGACAACAAAATAAATCTAAATCAATTGTAGCATTACCCCCCTTCTTTGGTGGAAAAGCAGTGTGTAAACAAGGCCTTGAATTGCACAGTGCTTCACACAGCCATACACACTTGCACACCTTCTCTCACACTATTTGCCCTCTCTCTCTGTTACACACAAGTGCACTTTCTCACACTGTTTCTTTGGGCCTTTTCTCTCTTGTATACACTTACACACCCACACACACAACCTCTTGAATTCATCTGCTCTCTCTTTCTCTCCTCTCTTTCCCTCCCATCCCATACAACCTTTGTGGCCTCTCCTTCTCTCCGCCTCTGTCAGGCCTGGCCTGAACTTGTCAGGCAAAGAGGCCAAGGAGGCAGAGGAGACCAGGCCAGCGTCCGTCATGAGTTCTCTGAGCTACAGGAAACGGGGCAACCTCAAGGACTCCATCGGAGGCAAAGGGGACGAGGAGACCCTCTTCTCAACTTTGAGCGAGCGCCCGGCCTCCCCTGACCGCTCCTTCCGCAAAGCCAAGCACAACTCTGTCACCGATGGCTTGGACGAGGGGGGCTCCGTCGCCTCGTGGAAGAAGGCAGGGGGAGACGAGATGGATGGGAGGAGTTCGGTCCTCTCTCAGTCCTTCTCTGAGACTGGCAGCCACCTCCAACGGGGCCTAGAGAAGCGCTGGTCCATCTCAGCAGCAGAGTTTGATAGGTCCTCTGTCCTCTCTGCCCCAGTCAGTCATGGTGGGGCCTCCTGGTGTGGTGGCTTGGAAACCCGGGAAGATGATGCCCGATCGTCCCTCAGCTTCGCCCTCTCCAGCCCAGGCAGTCTGCGGCGAAGCGCTTCCCGCCTGGATGACCTCAGCCCTACCTATAGCCGGCCAAGTTCACGCCTGTCTCTTGGCCGTTCCCAGCTGGATGACGTGGCCAGTGTGACCCTGAGTGACTCGCGGTCCCTTTACAGCCAGCACTCGCTCTCCCGCAGCCTCTCTGTGCCCCCTCGCCCTCGGACCTCCGCCTCGGAGGAGCCACAGGCAGAGGATCCTGACATCCGCCCTGTTGGCCACCGCAGCTACCTCGACCCAGACCTGGAAGCCGCCATCCATGAAGTACTCAACTACAAGCCCGTCAAGTTCAAGCGTTCCAGCCTGGATCCTGACTCGGAGGAGGATGACCGGAGAAGCATCCGGAGCTCCAGAAGCGCCGCTCTGTTGGAGACGACCGAGCATCCGGCCAGTAGCCTTCGTAGGTCGGCCTCGGCCCTGGATTTCTCCAGGCCCCACAGCGCAAAGGGCAAGAGGAGGAGTAACAGCTCCTCCAGTGACTCTTCTTCCTCCTCCTCTTCTTCTCCCGAGCGGCAAAGGAAGAGCTCCCGAAAACACTCCAAGAAGTCCAAGAAGAAAGCAAAGAAGAAGAAGAAGCAACAGTCTGGGTCTTCCTCTGATTCGTCTTCGGGTTCCACCGTCTCGTACCGTAGCAACTCCAGCATCAAGAAGGGCCCCAAGCGGGCCTTGGAAGGGGAGGACACTGGAGCTCCCAAGGAAGGACCAGAAGCTGGGAAGTCAAGCAAGCAGCTCAAGAAGGAGGAGAAGCAACGCAAGAAACAGGTGGACAGCCTCATGATGAAGTACCTGTACCGGCCAGAGAGCGACTAAGGCAGGTGGCATGGAGTGTGAGCATGGTGTTCTCGACTAATCTTTAACCATGGGAGGGGAGGGAGGGCATTGGGGAAGGAGGGGCAGCGCCAGGCTAGATTGGTCCTCCTCCCAGACTGAAAGACATCCAACTAACCAACTGGGAAGAAGTCCAAGGACACCTTTCCTCCTGCATGTGGACAATGGATGGATGACAGGGGCTTGCCTGGAATTTGTGGATTGACTCAATGCACAACTTTGTCTCTCTCATAACTAACCTTATCCTCCCTGACTCTTCAACAAGGAGCTACGGATGGCTTCTGTTTCTTTATTGTCTTCAGGGCCGGGCCATTGGCCTGTAAGGTTGAGGGCAACTGTAGTGGGAGCAGGGACCAGTCTTACACTCCTGCGACCCTTGGAAGGCTGCATGGATGGGCAAAAATGGCCCCCCAAAGAAAACAAAACCTGAAGTGGGCAGAACTCTACTCATGGTTTTGAAAAGTGGGATTTTTCATCTTAAATAGTGGCAGGAGAAATCAGCTCCCTATTTAAAAGCTGAATTCTTGCTCATGGAAGCATCCACATATGTCCAGTCATTCTCTTTTCTGGAACCACAAGAAGGCCATCCTGGAGGGGCCAGAGCATATCAACAGACTCGGAGGGCAACTAACCTTGGGTTTGGGCTACAAGTTGGCCACTCCTACTGTAGGAGGTAGGTTTTAATCCCAGGCACTGTGATTTAGACCCAAGCCACTGACAGTTAACCAAGGCCTTGTCATTGGTATTTTGCATGGCTTTCCACTTCCTTGAACTGATGCAACAGGAGGCAGGTTCCATGCTGATGGCGGGCACCAAAGATGCCAAGACGTGCAAACTTTACCCACTTCTAAGGGCAGCACTTCAGACTGCCATTTGCTTTCCTTTTTCTGAGTTGGCCACAGGTCGTTTGGTTGGCAGTTCTCTTTTTGGATGACTCTCCTCTAATGTGTGTATTTCTTTGTCTAGAAAAACTGAGGCTGAAGCACGTGTGTGTTTGGTGTGTATTTGCAAAATAAGCCTCTTTTCCATCTTTACTAATTCCTTTGACCTATACATAGTTAAAACTGGACAATCTCAGAGTGTCCACCGGAGTTTGATCGGCAGATGCCAGTATAATGCATGGAGTAAAATTTCTGGTGAAAAATGGCTTTCTTTAATAGTCAGAAAGAATAACAAAGTGGCAAGAATTTTGTGCCATGTTCACCTGGTATTCATACATTCTGATTTTTATTTCCTCATGTGGAAACAGACATAGGTTCTTTCCATAACAGTCACGATTTGGTGTGTGTGTGTGTGTAAAAATCACCTGTGTCCTTTTGCATGGAAACCATCTTGTCCAGATAGCCACATGGGTCTTTTAATGCCAGGTTTATTTATCTGTGTGCAAATCAGCCATCTTGCACAGAGAAAACCCACCTGTGACTACTTGGGGAAGCTCAGTTTTACCCTCTAAACCATGATTCTCACTCAAAAAAACTACCTGTATTTCTGTATAGAATGATACCCCTTTCAGAATGTGCGAATACTAGATGAAAACTGTATAGACTTATGCATTTTCCCCAGTGGGGAGAAAACTGGAAATTATTCAGTCTCAATTGCGAGAATGAAATTGTCATAGAGCCTTAGAGTTGGAAGGGACCCCAAAGGCCACCTAGTCCAGCCCCCTGCCATGCTGGAAGCCACAACCATACCATGCCTGACATAACCTCTGTCTAAAGGCCTCCAGAGAAGGAGACTTCACCCCCTCCAACGTAGCCTCTTCCGTTGTCAAACAGCTCTTAAAGCCAAGTTCTTCCTAATGTTTAGGTGGAATCTCTTTTCTTGTCATTTGGACCCATTTGTTTGTGTTCTGGAGCAGCAAAAAGCAAGATGGCTCCATCTTCTCTATGCCATCCCTCCAGATGTTTGAAGATGTCTGCATCATATCTCCTCTCGGCCGTCCCTTCTCCAAGCTAAACGTCCCCAGCTCCCTAAGTAATTCCTCACAAGGCTTGGTTTCCAGACCTTCCACCAGTTTGGTCACCTCCTCTGGACATGCTCCAGTTTGTCCACATCTTCTTGAATTGTGGTGCCCATAAATGGACTCGGGATTCCTTCAGGTGAGGTCTGACCAAAGCAGAACAATGTGGAACCAGGACTTCCCTCAATCTGGACATTATATTCCTGTTGATGACTCCTTTCCCCTTTTTCTTCTCTGCTTGCGTCTTTCCAAGAAGAGCCGCTCAGGATCCGACCAAGGGCCTGCCTCGCCTATCGCTTTGTTCCCTCGCTCCCCCAAGGATTAGTTGCAGCAAGGAAAGGGACACTGAGATGCCTTAATCCTCTCCAGGGCTGTTTCAAAACTGGCTGTATTTATTTCCCGCACAATTAATGGGCTTCGATGTACCTCTGCCCTCTCCCATATGCAGCCGGCAGATTAGTCGCTACGAGGCGGAGAGATGGATGTTTGTGCTCCTGGGTTTTTTTTTTTTTAAAGGGAATGATAATAATGGAAAGAAAGGGGAATACCAGCTCCTGAAGGAGCCTCCGTCCTTCTAAACCAGGCTCTTGCCTCCTTTACTTCTACATTGCTACCAAAGCCACTCCAACTGTACATTGGCATTAGTTTCTGGAAACTGCCCACCTTTTGTTCCTCTTGCAAAAGCCACAGTGAGTCAACTGCCCACTTGGGGCTTGTTTCTTGGACGGCAGAAGCTGGTAAGCAAACTATCCGAGGTGTGTATGTGTTTGCAATTCTGTGTGGCAACAGAAGCAGCCCAGAATGCAAAAACTGGCTTTAGGATTAGTAAACTCCACCAAGGACCTCCACCTCCCCACTTCTTTCCTTTAAAGCCAGTTTCTCTCCACAGTCCCATAACCGCCAAACCAAGTGTTGCCTTTCAGCCTGCCTGAGCCTTGACAACCTCTTTGTGTGCAATCTTGGACAAACAGCACAAATCATGATGGCGGCACTCTTTTGAAGTGCGTTTGTTATGCATCACACCAGCATCGGATGGAGAGACCAGCTAGAGAAGGATGGAGAGTTTAGTTGGTTAGTTGATTTCCTTTGCTGAGGTCCTTTTTCTACCCACCTTTTTGGGGTATATTTTGAGGTTGGGAGCAGGGGATATCTGGCACTCAGATGCAACTATCAGTCTGTGGATCAAGACCCAGAAAGCAGAGATGTCATTTTCTTCTCGAAAGAAGTAATGGATAATCCTACCAAAATTTCTTCCCAGTGCGAGAAAGTCTTCCGAACTGCGCAGCTGGCAAAGATGGTTTACAACGGGGGAATTAATTCTGTGCAGAGTTTGCATGGGGCCTTTTTGTGTGCAGTAAATGGAAAGGCAGGCTGGTCCCCAAGCTGAAAATGTTACTTTCTGCACAAAACAACTGTGCGCAGGATAAGTCCTGAAACGCGAAAGTTCTTGTCATCACAGGATTTTTGTTGACATGCAAGGAACATGTTTGTTGACCATTTTCTGGGTGTTTTTGAAGACTTTCCCCACCCTCACCAGAAAGAAAGTAAAGGAGGCTGGAAAACCCTGCCTCCGCACTCTTCCTCCATTTCGCGGTGCCGAGTTCGACAGAGCTGAGCCCTCCCCGGTGAGGCAGTGCCTGCCGTGGTTGGCAGCTGGTCCAGCCCCCATCTGAAGCCCTTTGTTTGCCCACGTTGCCAGTGTGACAAGAGAGAGGCGGGTGACAGGCGCATGCAAAGGGGGCGGACAGAATCGCCCGGGTTGGTTTTGCAGCAAAGTATTAGGGGACACAACTGCAACAGAGACAAAATGTGTGGCTGTGTACTCCTCTCTCGAGCGTGTGTATACCTCCCCGCACCTATATATATATATGGTTTCTGACAGCTCTGAATAGGAGAATTATGGGGGAAGGACGGAGTGTGCGTGTGTGTGTTTTTAAGGCAATTTCCTTTTAAACTGTTCAATTGCTGTAGCAGCCTTCTGCAGCTGGGGGAATGTTGTGCTTTAGATTTCTTAATGCACTTAACGCTCCAGCTGACATAACAGAAATGGAGCCAGGAGGGGTGAGATTGGGTTTGAGCAAACGTGGAAGGCGGTGGGAGGAGAGGGAACAGGGGACGCATTTGTTGCAAGACGCATTGCGATGGAGGGTGCAAGGTGTTGCAGAGCTGGAAGGAGGGCCGGGAGAGATGGTTTTGCATGTCTTTGCACACATCCAACGTTATCTTCCCCCAGTTCTTATGCGTGTGTGTGTGTGTGTCTGTGTAAGGGAGAGAGAGACAGAGAATGGGACTGCAACAGTGTGCATTGTGGAGAAAGACATTTCTTAATCCAGATTCCAAAGATCTAGCCATGTTAGTCTGGAAAATCTCTATGCAAAGGGATCTTGCAGCACTTTTGAGGCTAATGAAAAAGAGAGGTTGGTAGCATGAGCTTTTGTAGACTTGAGCCTACTTTCTCAGATGCATAGGGTTGAATGGAGGACCCTGGGAGTGATCCACGTTATTTCCCTTTCCTTTTTATTTTTTGACTGTATAGACTTATGCATTTTCCCCAGTGGGGAGAAAACTGGAAATTATTCAGCCTCAGTTGTGAGAATGAAATTGTCATAGAGCCAATGCCAGGCCCGGGCCCTTGGAGGCATTATGAGGCAGCGTCATGCCATTGAGAATGCCATAGCAGACAATGGTAGAGTTTGTGCCCAGGCTGAGCCAGTCTGGAGCCCTCACATTTCCTACCGGTTCCAGAATTGGATGCTGGGTACATAGGGAGCATAAATAGGTGCCTCGGATCAGTTGCGCCATGTGCCTTTCTAATTTGGCATTGCCTACTCTGTCTGGTAGTGCCTCCCTGGAGTCTCAGAGTCTTCCTATGCTCCATGGTCCTTTTTTCTTTTTTACACTAAAGATAACATGAGACACCTTGGTTATACAAAAACCCCTTTGCTCTCTGTTTCCTCCCCTGCCTGTTCCTCTCTCTCTACTCTGCCATCATCTCTAAAATTCGATAAAAGCCTCATGTTTGGAGAACCTTCCCTACAGAAGTTGGCTCAATCTCTTTGGAGCACTGAGCGAGAATGCATTCGCTTGCCTGGTTTTGCCCAGGCATCCTGCCACCTGGAGCGGACTGGTTTTAATTGGGTTTCATGGTTCGGCCTGGCTTGTTCTATGGCAGCGTTGCTTTCTCATGAAATATTCTTGCCTAATTTTCCCCCTTTGAACACCACAGAGAGGGCTCAGAAATTCTTTGACTGAGGGATGCAATCCTTTGCTGGTTTTCTTGAAGGAAGCATGGAGTAATTCCCACTGAGAGATAAGTCTTTAAAGGTTTCAATGACTATTTGTAGTTTGGGACTTCATTCTGTGCAAACATTTCTCCACATGTTACATTTGTACAGAAAAAAGCATTTCCTGTGCAGACAGTAACATTTCTGCATAGAAATGTTATTTTCTGTGCAGAAAGTACTGTTCGATGCACAAAACATGCTGTTTTCTATGCAAAACTGCCACGTGCAAATTTTGCCCAGACTGCAAAGATTCTCATCCGTTCTGGATTCCTCTCATCAGGGTTTTTCGGTGATGTTTTTCAAGCATTTTTGAATAATTTGATGTCTACTCTGAATACAGGAAAAAGCAAACAAACCCAAAATCCTCTTTGACTTGCGACAGTGGCAGGATGAGTGCGTGGGCACCATGGGCAAGTACATCTCTTCTTTTGCATCCTCCTTTGCCCTGGGTTGTGGGAGATGCCGTCTGGCCATGAGCTCATATTATTATTATTATTATTAATATTAATATCCTGCCCCTCTGCAGAGCAATCACATATCTTCTAGTGTGAACTCTTTTCTGATCACAGAACAGATACAGAGAGGGATTCTCCCTCCTCCGTTTGCATGAGCCCTAAATCTGGAAAGCCGCAAGGCCCAAATTCCCGGAGCTTGAGAGGTGATGGCTAGATCTACTTGGATCCCCTAGCGATTTGGCTGCGGCTCAGTCTAGAGCCTCACCTTGCCTGGAAGCCATTGCAAAAGTAAAGAGATGGATTCCCAGCCATGCACTTGGGTTGGCAGAGAGCTTAAACGCACACTGGTGTCTTCGTCCAGCCCAGCTTTCATAAATGAAGCCAAAAAATGCTATTGCTGAGGACCAGGGCTCCAGAGTTGGTACGGCAAGCCTACATTTTTTCTACTCTCCGACTCTGGCTCCTTCATAAATGGCAAATGCCTATTCATTAGTAATACCAAGTTTATTGTAGTAAAATGGGAGCACATGGTCATCACTACCACAAAAATCGACAGGATGATTAGACGGATCGAACATAAAATCATAGAATCATAGAGTTGGAAGAGACCTCAAGGGCCATAAAATCCAACCCCTGCCATGCAGGAATTTACTTATGTATTTATTTGATTAAATTTCTGTACAAGAAAACGTTCCAAAATGCCTACGAAGATAAATATGCAACAAACTAGGCATTTAATATGGTTCGTTTTTATTTTGAAGCCAGAGCACGTATTTTTCTACCAACTCGCAACTCCACTGAAAATTGTTTCCGATTTTCTTGGCTGCTGCTGAGGACGTAACATACTTGGTGTTTATGGAGGCCGGTCTAGTTGTGTGTTTGTGAGCGAGGAAAGCTCAGTTGTGTGGGCCCAGTGGCAAATTGTCCCTCCATGTTCTGGGAGGGAATTTGCAAATGGCTGCATGTAATGAGCACCGTTTGCAAATGTATTTCTCCTCCTCCTCTTCCTCCTCCATCTTCTCTTTCCTTCTCCCCAAGCGTAGCTTGCAACAGATAGGGGTGAAATTTCCAACAAATGCCTGATTTGCCACAGATTATTTGCTTAGCCCTGCTAACTATGGGGGAGAATAAATCACGAACGCCCTGGAAATGTTGGAGGATAAAAAAAAGTAATAAAGATGAATAATGAGTTCTTGTGAAAGCAGAGCAGTTGGCTTAACCGTTCACCAAGGCGAGCTTACCATTACTCTTTTTTTGAAAAGCGGTTTTTGGATTTCTGATATATATATATATATATTGGATTTTGGAATATTTGCATATACACAATGAGATATCTTGGAGAGGGGACCCAAGTCTAAACACAAAAATTCATTTATGTTTAGTCTAGACCTTATTATACGCATAGCCTGAAGGTCATTTTATACATAATATTTTTAAATAATTTTGCACATGAAACAAAGTTTGTATCCATTCATCCCTCAGAAAGCAAAGGTATCACTATCTCCGCCACTCGCAATTTTGGATTTTGGAGTAGTTCAGATTTCAGAATAAGATTCCAGAAATGGAGGAGAGGAGAAGGAACCAGGACAAGGAACCAGGACAAGTAAGAAGGAACTGCAAGGGTCCTCAGCCGTCTTGAGCAGAGGTAGGCAACCTTTCCCCTTTAAGGGCCGAGGGACTTCAGCTCCCAGAATCCCAGGAGCTGTTGGCCAACATGGGACTATTGGCCAACGTGGCTGAGGCTTCTGGGAGCTGAAGTCCCTCGGCCCTTAAAGGGGAAAGGTTGCCTACCCCTGGTCTAGAGGTAAAGAAGCCAGGAATTCATTAGTAGCTGGGAAAACGAAGACAGGCGGAAGAGTAATCAGGGCTGAATTCCAAGTGTCCAGAAGCTTGGGTGTCTTTTGTCTTGGAGTGAGTGACAAGCGTTGTTTCCAGCATCTGACAAGTACTTATCTAGGTAGGCCCATTGTTTCAGGGTGACTGAGCTTCAGGGGTGCCAGACCTTTCCCCATATATATTATGCTCTTCTCCTGCTGTACCAGAACGAAGGATGACCCAGGAGCAAAGCTGCTTTCACAGGTAACACTATTGAGACCTCTTGCCTGTCGGTGCATGTGGTTTGCATTGCTCACCTGTGGATGGCATGAAAGTGGGACTACTTTTTGAAAAACGAGAAAGAGTTTTGAACCTCCATGTGTCCTAAAAGGTACGTGCTAATGGCCTATAAAGGAAATGGCCTCTGTTAATCTCTCTCTCTTTCTCTTTCTCTGTCCCTGTCTTTCTCTCTTTGTTCTCACCCTCCCTACAGCCCTCCATCCTACCGGAAGTCATTTCCCTACGACAAATCTGACGAGGAGCGGGATATTTTTGATGGCGCTCCCAGGTCCAAGTATTCCTCCCGCAGTTACCTGAGTGACAGTGATTCGGAGAGCAGACCAGCGGAAACCACAGCATAGTCCCCTATGGGAGTGCAACCGGCAGGCAGGCAGTGTGCCCTCCTCCTCTTCCACCCCACGGACGGACACACACTGGGCACAACACACATCCCCCCTTCTTTAGGATCCAGGACTCAGCCTAGTGCATTGTTGGAGTCTGTCTCTCCACTGGGGCTGAGGTGGGACTGCTGTCCTTTTGGTGGAGTGGAGGGGATGAAGAACCCACAAGGCCACCCGACTCTGGGGGGGGGGGATTTCGGACTGTGTGCGTCGGACGGATTTTGCTCTCCTGCTGTGTTCCCCTAGCAGTCCCCTGTTTGGTGGACAGCAGGGGAAGCCGGACTCCTCTTTTGGCTTCGTCCATCTTGTGTGTGTGTATATGTGGGAGGGGGGTTCTCTCCACAGTGCCTGCCCCCATCTTGCATCATAACTTATATCCCTTCTGATATCCCACAGAAAGCCGCTCCCTCGACGTTTGAAGCATTTTCTTTTAACTTGAGCCAAAAATTTGTGTGTGTTTGCATAGACGCATACATCCTTATTCTCCCTCCCCCCATCATGCCCCCCAACCAGGGAAGAGTAGAATTTAGGAAACAGGTTCATCCCTTCCCTGTGAGCACTTGAACATTCAGACAGCTGAGTTGTTGAGCACAAGCACACCTTATGCTTGTGCGCCACATGGTTGCACACGCCGCACACCGCCTCGTTTCCAATCCCGCTTCGTTTTCTTGCACTTGGTTTCTGCAGAAGCCCTCCGAGGCACCGCATCTCCACCAATACTTCTTGTTTGTAAAAACAATTCCTTTTAAAGGAAATCCCCGGAGCAAATGATCACCCCTTTCCCCAACTTCTGCCATTAACCACGCACATGCTGCCCCACTTTCTTCGCAACACACCTGAGGTCCAAATGTGGACCCGATCTTTCTTTCCGCTCACAGGATTGTCGGATTATCCAAAATGGCTGAACAACACACACCTTTTTCCTTGATCTTTTTTTCTGGGGCAGGGTGAGAAAAGCATTTAGCTGTTTGCTGCTTGCTGCTTCAGCTGACATCCAAAGGAATTTTCTTTTCTCCCAATGCCCGAATCATTCATCTTCTTCCCCCAAATGCGCACGATCCACCTCACTTTTTGGCGAGGTGCCTTTCCTGTTCCCCCACAAAATGCTGCGCCCCGAGCACTTCCGCAAACCCTTGCTATGTTATGCCAAACTGGAGTCAACAGGACATGGGGGGCAGAGAAAGAAGAAGGAGGAGGAGGAAAGTGTACAAAGGAGCATCCTGTACCGCCTTGCTCTCACTTCGTCCGAGTTTGGTTTATAATATATTTCCTCTTTGTTTTGCACTACTTCTGTTGTGCGTTTGGTTTTCATTCCTCTTTATTTTTCATCCCCTTCCTTCCGTCTGTTAACTTGAAATAAGAAAAATAAATGTCATTTACAGCTGGTAGTCCTTGTGGCCTTTTCTTGGAGCGAGAGTGCCAGGTCGGTCAGGAGGTTCTGCACGAAGGGGAAAGACGATGGAGCTGTGCCGAGTTTTAGTCCAAGCTTTAAAGATGTGAGTGTTGGGTGGGAGCATTGAAGGGTGAGAACCAGGGTGACATCCCTGACGGACAACCGTGTCTGTGATCCAGAGAATGCAACGGGGAACAGAGCTTGAAGGAAGATGTAATGAGGAGCCTAATAATTGCCATGCAGTATGTTGCTCTTGTTAATTTAGCAACAAGCGCCAGAGGAAATTGCTTTCCAAAACAAATGAGATGAATGGAAACAAAGCGACGGCATAGTAAGTCAGCACTTCCACGTTACTTTTAATACTTACTTTTCAAGGGGGTAACAGGCATTTTCACTGGTGTTTCCCCAATAGTTACGTCATCCCCTCATTGATGCACCAATTTGCTATTTTTTAAAACCCCACTATCGGTTCTGACAAAGGAAGGAAACAGCCACAGGGTTAGTGAAACTTCATGTCACTTGGGGAAGGGAAGTTGTGCTGCGGGCACGGTGTCTGAATTCACATCCATGGCCCACTCTCTGTGCCGAGTGAGTCTCCTTAACCCGGCCTGGCAGGTTCCTGCCTCCAGCGGCTTCCCTTCTCCTTCTGGATCATGGACGATTTTGATTTGAGCGATCTGGAATGTGTCCTGAATTTTTTTAACCACACACTTGATCTCTTTCTTTTTCTCAATCTCTGCCCATAGACTTGGGCCAGATCCACTGCCCTTTAGGGGGTGATTTGTGACCTCTGGTGACCGCTGGGCAGCATCTCCCAGCATCCTTGGAAGGGGGCAGGAGCCATGCCTTTTGTAGAGGGAAACCTGGTCCATGCACGCTGGCCCACAGAATCATGGAAACTTAGAGCCAAAAGGGACCCCCAATGGCAACAAGTTCTCAACCTCCAGCTGAGATTTTTCACTCCTGCTCCGCTACAACCCACAAGCCTGTCTTGCCCTTCCGTCCCTCCCCATGGTGTCTTTCTCCCCTCGGACACAGAGGAGGCAGAAATTGTTTTGCATCGGGGAGGATGTAGGCCACAAATCCTGGCTTGTTTGGAACAGATGGTGCGGTCTGCAGCGCTTTGGAGCCAAGGGCTCTCCCCACCTGCTTGGTTGTGCAGCAGCATAATCCGCTCAAGAGCAACGGCGGCGGTGTGTCATAAACACAAATGCCGTATTTTCCCAGAGATGCTCCCATCTCCTCCTCCACGAAACTTTGCCCTGGAAAGGACGTTGGGTGTCTATATGGAAAATCCAAGGCCAAGGAAGCATCAGCGGATGCTGGCCCTCCCATCAATAGGGTGGTGAATCCACTCTAGCTTTTCATCCAAGCTCTCAAGCGGCGGTTCCCAAACTTTGGTCTTCCAGGTGTCTTCGACTTCCGGTCCCAGAATCCCTGAACATCAGCCAAGCTCTCTGGGACTACTGGGAGCTGAAGTCCAAAACACCTGGAGGACCAAAGTTTGGGAACCATTTCTCTAAAGTAGTGATCCCCAAACTTTGGTCTTCCAGGTGTCTTGGACTTCAGCTCAAATCCCTGAACGTAAGCCAAGCTCAGCAAGACTTCTGAAGTCCAAAACATCTAGAGGACCAAAGTTTGGGAGCCATTGCTCTAAAAGAACTTATCTGAGATCCTATTTTGCAGTCAGTGGTAGTTCAGACTTTAGACTTTGGATTAAAACCAACCCTGGTTATTTTTAAAGGTGTGCGATTCTTCTTTTGCATTTGTGGCGTCTCCTGAAACCAGTTTCTCCTTCTTCCCGCTGGAGGCAAAAATAGCAGCAGCTGTTTCGGAGACCTTGCCGTCATTATTTGCTAATTGAAAAATGCAATGTTTTGAGACCAGGATTCATTTATTGTTTATAGAATCCATCTTTTCTAGAGTGTTAATTGGCCCCAAACCAACTGGATTTTCACATTTAAAAGAGGATCTTTTCCCCCTCTTTGTATCCAAAGGGAAACTGAGCAGAAGTTTTAAAAATATCAACAACAAGCAAAATCCTGAGGGTTAAGCAAAGGAGATTTTAGAATATTTGGGAGGCTGTTAGGAAGGGTTACTGGAGAAGAAGGCAACAGTGGCCCTCCAAATCATAAGAATCATAGACTGGGAAGGGTTATCCAGTGGTCATCCAGTCCAACCTTCCTTCTAGCTGGGCCAACTGTTTAAAAAAGGAGAATCCATCACCTTCAAAGGTGTCTCTTTCTGTGTCCAACAGTACTTACTGTCTGAAAGTTCTCCCTCATGTTTAGTTTTGTCTTGTATGTTTATTTAAATGCATTGGTTTGGGTTTTACCTTCTACAGCAGCAATAGAGGACAGGACTGCAACTACCATTAGCCTTAGCTAGCAGAGGCTGTGGTGAGGGATGATGGGGTCTGAAATCCAACAATTGCCATGCTGTAATCCAGAGTGAGAGAATTGGAGAGCTGGGAGGCCCCCCCCAGAGGTCATCTATTCCAACTCAATACAGGATCTCCAGTTTACAGCATCCTCAGACATCCAGAGAAGAAAACTCCACCATGTCTCCAAGGAATCGATTCCATGGCCGAAGCAATCTTATCTCTCGTGCTAATGAAAAGGTGAGTTTCACCGTTGCCTCTCTGCAGCTCAGCCTTTCCAACGTTGTAATGGAAGGGGAGAAGCGTGTGATTGTGTGTTTGTGAGAAGGCATTTGTCTCCCCTGGCACAGTGCCCGGGATGTGGCTTATGCAAAGGAGCCGGGCTCCTTCCCATTTCCATAACTTTCAATAATTAATGAAAGCGCTCGAGGGCTCCAATTCACCGCTCCTCATCTGCATATTTATTAAGGCCTATAAATGATTCAAGCCCCCTTGCTCACACACACACCTTGGACAGGTTGACCTCATCTGCCCCCCACCTGTCCACAAGAAAACCAAAAAATGTGAACCGTTCCAGAGGATTTCCCCCCTTTCGGCTACTTTTCTGACCTAATTTTGCTTCAGGTGTGGGTTGGATAGGAAGAGAGAGATGGAGAACAGAAGCTGTTCTCATCTCAACAGGGTTTGGGGTGTATGACGGAACGAAATCTACTCCCATCTTCCAAATCTCTCCTGCCACAAAATTTGCCTCTAAATTGGCTTGAAATGACATTTTGAGATAAGTTTCCAAAGTCCCGTCCTCTCCCTCATGGGTTGCCAGATCTCAAGACCTGTCCCTGAATCTTCTGTTTTCATGCTACATTTCCAAACGGGGGACAAGAGTGCAAATCTCTAGTTTTGGGGGCTCGGCTGCAGCCGAGAGGAAAGGCCTGGGTGCAAATCTCCAGCTTCCCCAGTTCATTTGTTACAATTTACAGAGGTTAGATTGATTTGTTGCTGCAGCTTGCAAAGGCTGTCATCTAGAGACACCATGCATTTTCTTTGCTAGCTTTTTCCTTCTCTCCTTGCCAGGACTCACCCTCCGCTCTGCTCTGCATCCAATTTCTGGCTAGAAGCAAGTAGACTAGATTAAATGTTCCTTTTCCCATCTCCCCAGGTAAGTGAGAAAGAATAATCCCCTCATCTCACCTTGATCTAGGAACAAACCCTTTGGCTGACCTTTCCCTCTTACGTCACAAACAGAAGGATGTGGCATTCTCACATGCACAGAATTGTGCAACCCTAGAAAGATGTGGCATTCTCTCATGCATACAGTTGTGCAACACTAGAAGGACGTGGCATCCTCTCATGTATGGTTGCAACCCTTGCGATGTTGTGAAGACACAACCCTTCCCGCACATTGCTTCCCCAAGTTACTTTGCACCAGACTTTGCACTCTAGCACAGGGGCTCTCCTCTGCTCTGGCCTGGAACCATAAAGCCGGCATGGCAGTAATGCGCCTCTATTAAGCTAAGCTATCTAATGATCATAAAATGGCACATTTAACTTTAAAACATTTCGCCTGGCTCTGTGGAGTGTGCATCGGTGGGTGGGCGGGAGACGAAGGAAAGCTCCGCTCATCAGACCTCGACTCATTCTCTCACCTCTCCTTAATGAATCCCAATGTTAAACGATTTCTTTGCCGAGTTTATTGTACTCCTTTGAGTTGGCTGAAAAGGAGGATGGTGGGAGGATTTTGGAAGGAATGATCCTGACTCCGGGTCATTGCCATACAAATAGGGTTGCAAAGTATCACCATAATCCCTAAGGTTTCCAGGCCAAAATCTAAGACCGAGGGACATTGGTTGCCATTAAGCGCCAGTACCAACCACAGTTGCCCATAGCTTATCTTATCTGGAAATTAAGAGAGAAATCTCAGCTAAAGGGGCTGATCCCAAATCAAGGTGAAATTTCAAGGTGATATTTCTCTTTCACTTAGTCAAAGTCCTGCGGCTTTTCCAAGTGTTATAAGGTGGACTTTGGCACTCCTGAGAAGCGGCTGATCCGAAATGGGGCCAAGTCGTAGGATGGTTTCTCCCCCAGACTCAGCTGGCAAAGGATCTTTCCAACAACTGGACCAAACTTGAATCCATGACCTGTAGAAGAGACAAAAGGCTTAAAATGGGAAGCAGGTAAACAGAATTCCCACTCTTTCCTTCTCTCCACACCAGCACTTACCTGAAAATCCAGCCCCGATAACAATATTTCTGAAACGTGGATGCCGATCTAACACAAAGTCCTCATCCGGGGTGTTCTGACGTGATTATAGATGATGTAAAAAGTGAAAAAGAAAAGAAAAAGATTCATGTCTCATCATTATCATCAATTCATTTTCATTCTGCCTTTCCCCAAAAACTTAAGGAGGTTAACATTAAAATAAATTCAGTTAACATGCATCTTTCAGAAGAGCCGTAGTTGTGCATTCTTGCATGGCAGGCACTGCTCCAAAATACGCTTTAATCAATTACTTCTTGTTTCTGGGGGGGAAACTCACAAATTCTCCTTACTTCCAGATCATCCAAATGAGCATTCGACTGGCCGCTTTCTAAATTTATTCCTCTTTTCTTTCCACTATTGAAAGGTAGACCTCCTCTTGGATATGGAGGCTCTGTTGAATAGCACAGCTCAGGGCTGCAAATCAAAGCCCTCCCTTGTCTGCATTATATATTTCCTCCTCTCTTTTTCCCCCTCCAGTCTTTTCTCATTTTCAAAAACCCTGGCAATCACTTCATCCTGTGGAATCGAGGTCCGTAAGTTAATTACGCCTCTTTTGGAGAAGTAGTTCTTTCATCAGCTCCGACTGAAGCTCCTCTCAATCAGCTTTCGAAGAGGAGGCAAAAGGGAGGGCAAAAATGCCCCGCTCTTGATTGTTTGCGGCGGTGACATTAGCAGGCAGAAATCCAACAAGTGAAGCCTTTCTCCCCCAGATCTGCAAAAGTTGCAAAGCCAAACAAGCCCTCCCAGGGTAGAAATGATCAGATTTCACTGAAGTGTATGTTGGGCCAAGGAAGAAGAGAGGGGCTGAATCTTGACCTTCCCAGTTGGCTCTGGCAAAAGCAAACTGCAGTCGCTTCACCCAGCTTGTGTTTTCCTCCACATTGATAACCTTTGCCATCTTGACCATCAATGATTCAGATTGCGTTCAAGTATTAGGCATTACAGAGCTCTCATTGGACAATGGCTTATCTCAATTTGGCAGGGACAGTCCAGTGAATCCTCTGCCATCCCACTTTTCCAGCTGCCTTTACAATTTCCCAGTTTCTCTCTCCACCTCCTCCTCCATCCTCAGCTTACTCTCCGTTTGCTGCAAACTGAGTTCAAACTGCAAAAGTAGTTTGCAATCAGTTAACTCAGCAGAAGGAAAAGGAGATTTAAACCCATGGACCTGTGCCGTGCCTTCCCACCCCACTGAATTCTATGGGTCACCCACTCCTTACCGTATACAAGCAGCGTTCCTGCAAGGCAGGTTCGGGATCGAGTCCCGGCAGGTACTTGCTCACAAAATCCTGCAGGATCTGAACATCGGGGATGGGAGACGAGCTTTGGCTCAGTCGGTCTGGCGTGTCGGGGTCCACAGGGTTGCCATGGTGGTAGCAAATCTAGGGAGGGCAGCGGAAAGTCAGGCTGCAGCTCAGCGGGCAGAGCTTTTGCTTTTCAGGCTGAAGCTCACCAGGTAAAGCTTTGGAGAAGATCTGCTCCAGCCATATTGAACTAAGGTGGATGCTGAAGGTCTGATTTGGCATAAATGCATTTTGTGGAGTTCTTTTACACTGCAGATTTATTGCACTTACAGTCATGGCTCCATCCCATGGAATCCTGGGATTTGTAGTTTGTAGCCCTGGAGTTCTCTGGCTAAGAATTCCCTCTAAAAGACAAATCTTAGGGTTCTGCGGGTTGCAGCCAAGGCCATTAAAATGGGATTAAAGTACTTAGTGTGTGAGAGAGAATGTGCATTTATTTCCCTTTGCTCACAAACAGTGAGGAGTGGGATCTTGACTTTTGGAGGAAGGAAATAAAGAACGAAATGGTTGTTCCCCCTTTCCCATTCCCAAACTGGCTGTGGCCTTTTCCCTCAACTTTAGTTATGAGGATGCAAAGTGCACAGGTCTCCCATCCTATCCCATCATCCACTACCCGAGGTTGGCACCTGGCACCTTGCTCATGGTTGATCCAGCCCTGTTGTTGTCCTGCATTTTATGGAAAACTTGGTGAGAAAAAAAGGAATTATGCCAACAGGCCGCCTAAAAGCTTTCCTCCTCCATTCCGAGGTCTCCAGTCCTGGTGTGCCTCCTCTCGTCCCCTCTGCTTGGCATTTCCCTCTCACCTTGACAAGACCCGGGTAATCGCCGGCGGGCAACCCATAAATGTGGTGCGTGTCTCCATTGAGGTTGATGCCTAAGAAGCAAGGAAGTTCTTTGATGATCCCAGGACGGTTTTCTTTCCAGTAGCAGACAGTGATGCGCAGGGGCTGGAGAGAGGAAAGAAAGCCAGCCGCATGAAATGCTAATGCATGGATGCATGAGATGCCCATTAAGGCAAAAGCAAACTGCAGCAGCCTCTCCTAGCTTGCCTTTTCCTCCTCACTGATAACTTTTGCCATCTTGGCCATCAGTGATTCGGATTGCATCCAGGGATGTAGGCAATGGGGAGGCCTTGTTGGACAATGTCATACCCTTTGTTGGACAATGTCATACCATTCCGACTATCCCAACTTACCTGGAGAGGCAGGTGGAGCCCCAGAGGAGCTAGATGTTGGCTGGTCCACGCTCCTGCTGTGACCACTAGGCTTTTTGTCTGATACTCCCCTTGGTGGGTTATCACAGTGACCACGGACCCAGGGATGATCCTGAGCACCTTCTCTCCATCACGCACAGTCCCTCCATTGCGTTGGAACTGGTCCTAGAGTTTTATTTTGGGGGGCAGGTGGGAAAAAGGGGAAGATTTGGGTTAAACTCATGGTGGTGGCATTTTATTCCCAAATTTCAGCCTCTTAGTGTGACCTTTAAAAGTCATTTTCATTTTCATTTTAAAGGCACCATCCTAATTCGGGCACTGAGCTCAGGCAACTTGGTTGGTTCCTCTACAGTTTAGACTAAAAGACAGAGTGGACAACTGCTTCCCCAACACAGAAGTGACCGCTGCTAAGTGTCCGCCCACGACAAATCTTGCATCCTCTCCAGAATTAATAGGTAATGTTTTGAGTGAAATTTGGGGGGTTCACAGCACTCCCTCTATCATTTAACTAATCAATAATCCAATAATAATCAATTAATCAATCATCTTATGGCTCGCCTAGCTGCGACATTATTGCAGTCGGTCTCGGCTTTGCCTGAGGCTTTTTTGGGGCAGAAGGCCCCGGAGGGGCGCCTTTGCAGCCTAAGACAGGAGAACACATTCATGGTTGTCACAGCTGTGAGATATTGCTGTGGGGTATTACAGTCAGGAGGAACACAGAGCTCCATCATCCCCAGACGGCCAAGGGAAAGAAAGCTGTTTAATCCAAAGAGTGGGATAAAATGCTGGTTTGCCCTCACAACTCCCGGAAAGGTTGTCAAACTCGCTTTTATGGCTTCGCTGTCAAGCCCATTAAGAAAAGGAAAGACGTGGAGTTTTTTTATGATTATTTTCGCTGGGTCCTTTGGACTCGCCCGACGCTACCTTCCTCAGATTTTATAGCATTGCATTTTGTTTGCTGAAACGTTTTTCCTGCTCAGCTTTTCATTTAAGAAAAGAAAAAGAGAGCGGGGAAATCTATGCTGTTTTATGGCTCTGTTTTTGGATCTGGCTCAGCGAGGGAGACGTGTTTTATTATTATTTATTCTGTCGGCTGCTCCAAAAGCCTTGAGGCAGAGTGGCTGGCAGGGAAGGGAAGCCATAGGAAATCAGACCTGACAGAGGGCCAGAACTCGATGCCACCCCCCACCCCCAGGTCGCATGCGCCGACAGGTGGGTCTCCCCCAGAGAAATGGGCTCCAAGGACCCTTGAAGAGTAGCAGCATCTCAGGAAAGAAGGAAGGAAAAGGATGGATGGAAGGAAAAGGGAAAGAGGAAAGGGAGGGGAAGGAAGGAAGGAAGGAAAGAAGGCAAAGAAAAGGAAAGAACAGAAAACAAAAAAGGAAGGCGGAAGAGCTGAGAGCGAATCTCACTTCCTCTGCCTGCTCCCAGCGTGTCTGCATTACCTGGAGAACTTGAAGGGCCTTGTCAGGGTACAAGACCCCTGCGGTGCGGTCCGACACGGCCATTTCCCCCCCGCAGAGGCGGAACCCAGGGAACCTTTGTGCAAAAGCCTCGGGACTCAAAGCCTCTCTTGGCACTCGGTGGCGCTCCATGGTTTGCCGGTAGCTTTGGAACTCGGGGTTCTCTTGGCACCCCAGAACCCACATGGGGGTCGGTCTGTAGGGGAGAGTTTCAGGGAGTTGGTTTTTCTGTGGGTGAAATGCCAAAGAAGTTCAGCCTTTGAGGCTGAGAAAGAAATACCCGGACCGCCTTGCATGCAGAAACTCCCAGGTTGAGCCCTCTTGGGCAGAGAAGACCAAAGATCTTGCAAAATTACAAACAGCAGGATGCCACAGCATGGAGCTACAGCATTGAAAGTGGTGTCAAACTGCTTTATTTCCACAATGTAGATGCACCCGTCTGGGCATTTCTTACCCCAAAAGAATCATTAGACTCTCAACCTGGTCAGAGCAGACAACACTGGAGGCTGAACGGTCCAATGGTCTGACCTTGTTCCACGAAAACCGGGGCTGCCAGGCGGTCCCGCAACGGCGGCACCGTCTCCGCCTGCCCGTCTCCTTGCTAACAAGATGGATGGGTCTATTACGCCTGACCCTGGCGAGATGAAAAATCATTTAGATGCGCATTTCCTTAATGGCGCTTCCTTTATGGAGTCACATAAATTACAGGGAGAATCTGTCTCCCGAGCGTGCCTCTGCTAGGGAAAAAAAAATTCACAATTTTTGAAATAAGGTGGCATGGTACAGCGGGTAGAGTAGGCATGACTTAATCCACAGCAACTCCACCTGGTTAAGTCAGTGTGGCATCAATTAGAATTCTCTGAGATGAGAATTCGAATCCGGACTCAGCCATGGAAATCCAGAGGATAGCTTTGAATAAATCAAACAAAGGCCTCCTCTGGAGAAATCTTTCCTGAGAGACAACGTAATAATAATAATAATAATAATAATAATAATAATAATAATAATAATAATAATAATTTATTTTTATCCCGTCCCTCTGCATAAGCAATTGGGGTGGCTTACAACATATAAAATTACAATGAAAATACAATGAATATCCCATAACCCCCCTGCCTCTTAAAATAATATTAAACCAAGAAACATTATAAAAACATAGTGAAAATAAATTACAAAACAAACAATAAACAATAACAGCTGCGGCAAGGGTTAAGGGGGAGAGTAGACTAACTCTTGAAGCCGGGGTATCTATTCAAGAAAGGCCCACTGGAAGAGATCCATCTTAATAGCTTTTTTAAAGCTATTTAAAGTGGTAATATGACGGATCTCATCCGGCAGGCCATTCCATAACGTAGTGTAGTAATTGGGTATTAGAATAGGACTCCAGAGACCCGGGTTTGAATCCCCATCTATCTGGGTGACCCTGGGCAAGTCACACTCTCTCAGACTCAGAGGAATCCAACAGAAAACCTCCTTGAAGAAATCTGGAAAATTCTAGGAGAGAGCTTCTATAAATTGGAATTGATTTGGATCCAGGTGTAGTGGCTTGAGTGCTGAACCTACTTGGATGGGGTTCACCAACCTTGACCGGTTCTTTAAAGTTTGGACCTGAGCCGGGAGTGGATTCACCACCTGAGTTAGTAAGGGGGCAGCCCACAGCCGCACCGTGTCTCTCATCCCAGCGGAGGCTCACCTGTAGAGTTTGGTGCCCGTCTCGGCCTCCAGCTGTGCCCAGAGGTGGAAGGACTCTACCATCATGGCCATGTAATAGTCCTGCGGGTAGGCGCTGCGGATCACGCGGCTCAGACCATGAGAGCTCCCTCTGCTATGGGGGAGGAGGAACTGCAAGGGGAAGGAAAGGGGGAGCTGAGAGACGGAGATGACCCCCCCAAGACGGTCTCCGGGGTCAAGGGCCACACGGATAACCTTGACCATATTGGCCCAGGACCACTTTTTACCCAGGAGAGAAAGGGAACCTGAGGCACATTTGCAGGCTTGGTTTGGAATCTGTAGAGAGGAGAATGATTTATTTATTTACTTACTTATTGCAAAGGGATCTTGCAGATTAACTGTGCGAAAGGAGTTGTAGCATGAGCTTTCGGTCTACTTCCTCAATACTTCCTCATTGTTGTTCTATGGTCATCATCAATTTGTTGTTGTGTGCCTTTGAGTCATTTTCCAACTTATGGCGACCCAAAGTCAACCCTCCTATGGAGTTTTCTTGGCAAGATTTGTTCAGAGGAGGTTTGCCATTGCCATCCCCTGAGGCTGAGAGCGTGTGACTTGCCCAAGGTCACCCAGTGGGTTTCATGGCAGAGCTGGACTCGAACTCTCCTCTCCTCTCCAGAGTCCCAGTCCAACACTCAAACCACTACACCACACTGGCCCTCAATGTTGTCATCAATATTGATGAGTTATAATCAGTCGTCATCAATATTGATGAATGATTTGCACAAATTAAATAAGAATGTTGCAGTTCTCTTATTTGGTCATTCTTACTGGGTTATATATAGGTTTCTCTTTATGGAAGCTGGACAAAGCTGATAGGAGGAGAAGGACCTACTTGCTCCAGGAGCAGCGTCTTCTGTTGTCGCTTGGCCAGGTGATAGGCAGCGAAGGTGCCCTGGATGCCGGCTCCGAGGACAATGGCGTCGTAGCACCCTCCGGGGATGCCTTTCTCGGGGTCGCCCATGGCTGCCGACTCCTGTTCCCTTCCTCGAAGAGCTGAGCCAATGGTCAGAAGCAAAGTCCACCCTGGGCCTACCTTGTCCTTTCTCTTTGGCAGCAGATTTTCCGGCCCTCGCTGGAAAACTGGACTTTGTCTCTCTTCCTGCCCCGCAAGTAAAGCAGGGCCTTTTGCCAAAACTTTGCTTTTGCTGACATCTGGAAAAAAAGAATTGGATTGAACTTCTTTGCGGTCGAGAGAGCTCACCCTCCTCTCTGTTGGCTTCCCTTAAGTGATTTTGAGCATAGATTCTACAATATCTGCAGAATTCGTCTCCGACATCACTTTTTGAATGAGTCTGTTTTCTTCTTTCAGCTTTCTACAGTATTCGTAGGATCCATCCAAAATTGCTTTTCTTCTTTCCAGTTTATTACAGAAAAGATTGCGTAACATATTTTGTTTAAAAAGAAAAGAGGTCAGACTGTTCTCGGGTTTAATTTTTTTAAAAACATTTTTTCGGGGGCAAGCGAAGAGTCTCGGCTTTTCATGGACTGTCCCCATTACAATGATATTTTAAAGAGCCACTCCTAGGGTTCCTGGAGTCATCAAGATGAATCAGTTTTTCCCATTACAAGTATTTTTTTACCTAGAAATAACCATCAATTTTCCTTCCCTCTCTCCATCCCACCCTGAGTCTTATTTAATAAGCCTAAATATACATCGCTGTCTCTTGCCATAGATTTAACTCATCTCCAAAGTACTGACTCAGGCTAAACATGAGTCATGCTGTGTGCTGCGGCAGCCAAAAATGCCAGTGCAATTCTGAACTGCATCAACAGGAATCTAGCATCCCATTTGAGGGAAACATTGGCACCATTCCATTCTGCTTTGGTCAGACCTCACCTGGAGGAATCTTATGTCCAGCTCTGGACATCACAGGTCAAGAAGGATCTGGACAAGGTGGACAACCCGTCCAGAGAAGGATGACCAAGATGGTCAAAGGTCTGGAAACCAAGCCTTGTGAGGAACGACATAAGGAGGTGGATATGTTTAGCTTGGAGATGGCTGAGATAGAGCTGTCTTTGAATATTTGTAAGATTGTCACGTAGAAGGTAGAGTTAGCTTTTTTCTGCTGTTCCAGAGGCTAGAATGCAAACCAATGAATTGAAATGAGGAGGAAATATATTCCACTTAAAGGTTAGGAAGAAATTCCTGACTGTAATTGTTGTTTTGAGGGTGGAACATGGACTGCCTTGGAGGATGATAGACTCTCCATCTTTGGAGGTCTTTAAACAGAGGTTGGATGGTTATCTTTCAGAAATGCTTCAGTTGTGTATTCCTGCCTAGTGTTGGGTTGGACTATATGACCCTTTGGGGTCCTTTCCAACACCAAGACTCTATGATTCTATGGAACGGCTTGTATATTAACACTCAAAATACACTTTCCTAGAAAGACGTTGAATTAGATGGTGGTTTAAATCCTTAGCTCACACGAATAGCCTAAGCAATAAAGTACAACAACATCTAAAATCCACAAAACAGGGATTACACATGATTTGCATTTTGGTTGGCCTCCTAAAGGTACTCTCTGTTGTTATTGTTCTTTGCTATATGGTCAACACAGCTGCCCCTGAATATGTTTCCTCATTGTGTATGTTAGCATTTCCGCCGTGCTACAGGTCACACAGCTCTAATGCTATAAATCACACTTTCAGGTGAAGGGGCACAGCACAAAAGGAAAGGCGGATGAGTAGGGAAGAGGAAAAACCAAGTAACGGACCCATGAGTTCTGAGTTACTAACCAAGGTGGTGAATCGAGGTAGGCTGGTCAGTGAAGGTATTGTCCCAAGGAACAGCTCTGAAGAAGTGATGGATGGGTGATACAGTATTCTTCCTGCTCCCGCATCTTTTCCTTCCCCACGTCTTCACTCTGCGGCTCCATCTGTTAATACCTCTTTTGTGGCTCCGGAGACCCTGCTTTATTCCCTTACTTTGAGTTTGTACCAGCCGAGCTGCCAAGCCAAGCAAATCCGGTGCCAAACAATCTCTGCTTTGAAGCGGCTGCCAGTGCGAAATAGGCCAAGTGGAAGATTGTTAATTTTACTGTGCAAATGGGCTCAACTTCAGCTGTGGCGCCGAGGGAATCCGATGCCCAATAGCCACGGGAACCAAGTTGGCCAGAGAAGGCTGTTTTTACCTCTTTCTGGGCAGGCAGCTGTACTGGATTGCTGGGTGAATTTGCTCCGGGTTTTATTCCAGATTTCAAAGTTCTCTCCAGCATTCGGAACTTTATGATCTCAAAATATCCCTGGTTTTAAAGGCTCTGTCCCTGGTGCTGAATTACAGAGTCCAAAGAAGACTTTAAAGGAGTTATCCAAAGTGCTGGATTGTATTATTTGCAAAATGTTGAAGCTCTCTGAGGTATTGAAACCAACTGTTCCAGGCAGGGAGACTTTGGGCAAGTCCCACTCTCTCAGCCTCGGAGGAAAGCCATGGCAGACCACCTAGGAATCCATTTTTCCAAGAAAACCCTAAGAAAAAGGGTCACCCTAAGTTGGCCCCCTTGAATGGTGATTCCAGCAGTAGTTTGCAATTCAGTGTCAATAAAACCCGAACGGTCAACCGGGGGGCATGGATTCAAAAATAAAAACTGTGAATTGGGAGCCCTGGATGTCCAAGTGGAGGATTTTTGCATAGCAAGGAAGCCACAAATAACCCACCAAATGGGAGAAGGTTGGAAAGGGGAAAGAAGGGCGTTCTTTTCCATGACTTATAAGGCCTTAAAACCAAGAGAATCATTCACCATGTTATTATCTCTCCCTCTTCTTCCTGGAACGGGGAAATAAATGGAGGGTTTTAGCTCTGGACTTTAAGAGCAGCATTTAAACAAAAGAGAGAAATCCCCAGTTCTTGAAGGAGAAAGAAGGGAGTTCCATTTTCCAAAAGGCAGCTCTTGAGATTGCGTTCACGATGGCAAAGGTGTGGCTCCTTGGAGTGCAACTCCCAGCATTCCTCACTCTTGGCTTTGCTGGCTATGACTGCTGGGTGTTGTCTTCCTTGCCTAAGAAAACGCTGTGGATTGAATGGGTCGCCATAAGTCAGCAAGAAACTTGAAGGCACCGACACACACACAGCATGTCCCTCTGTGCTTAGTCTTAGTCTTTGCACTGTGGTTGTGCATCTTATGCTTTGCACTGTGATTGTGTTACATGCATTGTGGTTGTACATTGTGGTTGTGCACCCTTTGTTGTGCACTGCAGTTGTGCATCCTATATTTTGCATTGTGGTTGTGCCATATGCACTGTGGTTGTGCATTGTACATTGCAGTTGTGCCACATGCATTGTAATTGCGCCACATGCATTGCAGTTGTGCACTCTTTATGGTGCCTTGCAATTGTGCATCCTAGCCTTTGCATCATGTGTTGTGCATTGTGCAGCGGCACCTGGCCACCACCGAGATGTGTTGTGCCGTGTTGCTATTCTGCAGATAGACTGTGTTGTGCGCCTGCTGTGTATCTCCAAAGGCAGACACGGACGCTATGCTAAAGGGATGTTGGATTGCAGCCTCCCTGTGTGTGTTTGTGTGTGTGTGTGTCTGTCTCTCCAATGCCTCTCCTCCCTTTTACGTCTTCCAGACTTGTGTCTTGGTATGAATAATAAGAATAATGAGGATAATGAGGAAGGCTGGGCTTATCTCGTCGGCAATTTGGCGTCTGTGGCCAGAGGCAGAGAAATGGGAGGGGAGAGGAGGGGAGGTTCGGAGAAGGAGAAAAAGGGTAATATTGTACTTTCCATACGAAGCCTCAAGATGTGAGAGCAGAGGGGGAAATAGGAGGAAGATTGGGATAATAAATAAATAGGTGAAAATTCACCGCACTCCAGAGAGTGGCACATGCTGGGAGATTCCTCCGGAGAAATCGCAGGAAGGATGTGAGCACAATTTCTAACAGCCGAGACAAGCAGAAGAAGGAAAGAAGATGGAACGAGGGAAAGGAGGAAAGGCAGAAGGAGGAGAGAAAGAACGCGTTCCCCAAATCCGTCCCTTTGGGTTGCTTTGAGGCACTCTGAAATAGTTCCAGGATGGCTTTAGGTTTTCCATTTAGTGTTTTGCAATCCCACATTGTGGGCATCTTCATGGCCTGTGGGCCATATATAGCCCTCCATTACCTTCTCTTCTTGTTGTTGTGTATTGTGTTTCCGACTTCTGGCAACCCTAAGGCGAACCTATCATGGGGTTTTCTTGGCAAGATTGGTTCAGAGGAGGTTTGCCATGTCCTTCCCCTGAGGCTGAGAGAGTGTGACTTGCCAAAGGTTGCCCGATAGGTTTTACAGCCACACTGGGATTTGAACCCTTGTCTCTAGCACTCAGACCACTCTAATCTCCCTAAAATAGCCTCAGAGGTCACATCCTATCCATTAAAGTTCGGTTGGCCATGGCTCACCATTTTATCAATTTATCGGAAAAGTTATTGGAAATGGTTTCCACCATTTATCGGGAAGGTTTCCACCATTTATCAGGAAAATTTCCACCACTTATTGGAAAGGTTTCCACCCATCCACCATGAAGGCCTGCTTTTCTCTTTTCTCTCCACAAATCCCTCCTAAATTTATCCTACCAGCAAATTAAGACCTGTTTTCCCTTTGCAATCTTCCACATTAGACTTGAATATGAACCAATGGATCCAAATGACAAGAAAAGCACTTCCACCTAAAGGCGAGGAAGAACTTCTTGACTGTAAGACTGTGAAACAGACCGCTGGAAGCTTTTAAACAGAGGTTGGGTGGGCATCTTTCAGGAGCTGCTTTAGCTGTGTCTACAACATGGTAGAAAGGGGTTAGATTAGATGACCCTTGGGGATCCTCTTTAACGCTGAGATTCTGCGATTATGGATGGTGGAGAAAGCACCAGCCTGTGGACCAGATGCATTGTAAGCATGAGCAGATGCTTCTGGAAATCCTGGAGGATCTTCCCATCTGGAGCTGACAGTTCAAGGGTTAAGCCCAAAGCATTGCTGTAAAAAATGACTTTTTGAGGAAGGATTTGAAGAAGGGGATTGAAAGAGAAAGGCAACCCGGCCAAGAACCTAAAACAAGACCCCCAAATGATCCCTTTTCTTTGGAGGAGTGACCACCCCTCCTGTTCTGCATCCCTTCTTCTGCTGGGAGCCTTCTTTCTTTTTTAAAAGCCAGGCTGAAATTCAACAAGTGTAGAGTCCAGGAGGGAAAATTGCGCCTGTTGAATTTCCGCCGCTCGCTCGGGTAGAAGGCAGAAATTGCTGAGCATCTGTCGGGAGCGACAGAAAGGAAAAAGAATATATATATGACCAGGTGGCGTCCTTTGTATATCTTTATGGATCGCCCTGAGTTTTGACTTCCTCCTCATTCATTCTTCTTTTTTGTGTGTGCTTTGAATGGAGCCAATAAATCCTAATCGTAAGATTGCAGAAAACAGGATTGTGATAAATATGTTTTGTAGCAATAAGGCAAGGTGGCTTTCCGATGAGTTATTTTGCCACGGCGGGTGGGAGACTCAGGCATGGACATACTAAAACTCTCCCAGATGAGGATTTTTTTGGGGGGGTGGGGATATTGAAGCATATTTGGGTTTTTGTAAACTAAATGAAAGCATTGCATCCATTCTTTGGGACAAGAAACCCAGTTGCAACAGACTTAGATGTCAGTGGACTACATCTCCCATCAGCCCTCGCCAGCCTTCACCTTCCCTTGAGGCTGAGAGAGAGTGACTCACCCAGTGGGATTCCACAGCCCAAGTGTGGATTCGAACCCTGCTCTCCAGAGTTGTAGTCCAGCGCTCAAATGCTGCAGCCACACTGCAGAAATAATCCAGTTTGACCCCACTTGAATTGCCATGGCTCCATGCTATGGAATACTGGGATTTGTAGTTTGGGGAAACATTTAGGCTCCATTCCAACTTTCTGTCCAAGAGGAATTGCAAAATGTCTCCCATTCAGAGTGACCAGACATCCTCCTTTTCCAGGCCACGTCCTCCATTTCAACCTTCCGTCCAGGAGGAATTGCAAAAGGCCGTCTAAGTAGAGCATGAGGAAGAAGCATGCATTTACATTGCTGTGAGTGCTTTTAGCTTACTATTTTGTAATATCCTCCATTTTCTGGAAGGTCCTCCATTTGGGGGTGCCTGGTCCTCCTTTGCAGTTGTGAGGACATCAGGTCACTTTGCCCAAACCGGGTTCGATCTGCCTCCTACTGCTTTGCAATAATAATAAATAATAGAGGAGGAGGAAGAAGAGGGATTTGTGTGTTTGTGTGTGAAGAAGGGTTGTCTGTTCAGCAACATGGACACTTCCCTTCTTTTTTAACAATCCAGAAACCTAGCCGGCCGCATCAGCAAGGAAAATATCAAAGGGAAAATCAAAATAATATTTTTTAAAAATCTTTGTGGTTTAAAAAATCTGTGTTTTTGAGTCTACAGTTTTTCTTTAACACTTCGGCTTATTAATGGGTCCTCTCTCTCTCTCTCTCTCTCTCTCTCTATATATATATATATATATATATCATCCTCCTTTTTGTGCCCTGTTTCTGTCAGCCTGGAAACCAGTGCCCGTCTCGACGATCCTCAGCATCTCTTGTGACTTTTTAAAAATTTCATCAAAGAGAGCCGAGTGCGAGAGAGGACGGGATCAAAGCGAGGCAGGGGGCCAGATGAAAGGGCTGCACGGTCCCCTTGAGGTTGTGGGGTTCCTGTGATCCTGAGTGCGAGAAAGAAGAGATTCACCAGCCAAAGCTCAAAATCCCATTGGAAAAAAGTGGGCGAGGTGAGAAAAGGATGCAGAATTTCTCAATTTGGAGAAGGTGGGTAGAGGTCATCTAAATGGTCCTGGCACCAGTCCTTGGCACCTCCAGGTATTTATTCAGTATATTTTATTTAGGTATGGCCTGGGAGTCAGCACCTCTATGGTTGAAGCACGGACCATTTGCTACTTGATCCTTTTGGATGAGAGATCCCAGGATTTGAACCCGGGACTTCCAGCATCTGAGCAACAGCAAAGTAAGTTTCTAGTCCACATGGTTCTGCAGGATGCTTTAGTTTAAAAAGGAGCACAGGAAGGCTTAGGCTGGGTCACACCATTGGTCTCCATCTGTATTTTCATTAAGCCCTATCATGCTATTATAGTGCTATTATTCCACTTTAACTGCCATGGCAACATCCCATAGAATCCTGGGATTTGCAGTTTAGGCTTTGCAGCCAGAGAGCCCTTGGGCATCCCTAAACTACAAAGCCCAGAAAGCCACAGGATGTTGCCAAGAGGAATAATAGCGCTCTGAGAGCGCTCTGAGAGCTCTGGAACGCTGGACTAGGACTCTGGAGACCAGGGTTCAAATCCTGGCTTGGTCATGAAAACCCATTGGGTGACCTTGGCCAAGTCACACTCTCTCAGCCTCAGAGGATGACCATAGCAACCCCCCTCTGAAGAAACTTGCCAAGAAAACCCTGTAATAGGTTTGTCTTAGGATTGCCGTAAATCGGAAATGATGTATGAAAGCTGGAGACTCAGGACCAGGATTTGAGATCTAGCAACCCTCCAAACCTGTGTATTAATATGCATTTTTTGGAGACGCTGTTGGAAAGGAGAGACCCTCGACTAGAGCAAGGGAGGACAATCTTCATAGGTCTAGGGGGTCCGAATTGGATGTGAGTCCCAGCATCCACCAGAGGCCACAGTTGCCATAGAAATCCATCTTTTTCTCCTCAACAAAGGGTCTGAGCTGGGTCTCAGGACGGAAAGGAGGCAAGCAAGGAGGAATTTCATGCGCAGAATTGAGTGCGAGAGGCGACAACGTTTGGCCTCTCCTGAAACAATGTGATTCATGGAGATCCCTGATACTCTCAGCCCCATTTATAAAAGTCAAGGCAGAAAATTAAACAGCCGGGCCACTCACTCCTGGCTATGGAGATACTTCAACCCGGCGAGAGCTGATAAAGTTTCTGATTTATAAGGCATGAATAAGATCAAGTGTTTAGGATATATATATATCCTATATATATAGGAAGTGAGAAAAGTGGAGAAATTAAAAGCAGTCTTTCTGGCCTTGCACCAAATTGGGAGAGAAGTTGATTTACGGAAATGGCACAGACCGCGTATTTACACACAGATACACAACCAGGAGGGTAGAGGGTTCAAGAGCTGGTCGAAGGTATAAATCCAAGCTGGGCAAGTTGGCCGAAGGTATTAAATGGGGAAGAACCCACCAGTGTGGAGAAGCTGCAGCAGTTTGCTTTTGCCGGAGCTGACTGGGAAGAGAAAGATCCAGCCCCTTCCTCTCTTCCGACTGATTTAATTGCATGCAAATGGCTTTTGCATTTTCAACTCAGTTTGCAGTAGTTAAAGTAAGCTGAGGACTAGGGGGGAATGGGAAGAGGAGAGAGAAACCGGGACCTTTAAAAAGCGGCAGAGAAAATTGGATGGCAGAGGATTAATCAGGACTCTTCCTACCAAACCAGGACAATTGTAGGGTATGTCACGTTTTTTTTTGGGGGGGGGGGTGGTGGCACAGACCACCAAAAAGGTCCACTAAAGAACTAGAAGAGGGTGAGTTTTTTTTTTTTTTTTGGAGGAGTGTGTTACATATGAAAAGGGTGCCTTGCAACTTAGCATTGCTCTTGTTATTATAATTATAATTAAAATTATTTCTATCTTTTTCCTGCAGCCTGGGGATCAAGAATAATTCTTGCTGTCTTGACCACACGCTCAGCCACTCGTCTCGCTCGATTTTCTTCTGTGAAATTTTGGAAGGTAGGACTATAAAACCCACTGGGTAGCCTTGGGCAAAGTCACACTCTCTCAGCCTCTGGGGGAGACAGTGGCAAACCTCCTCTGAACAAATGTTGCAAAGAAAATCCTGTGATAGGGTCATTTTAGGGTTGCCGCAAGTCGGAAATAACTTAAAGACACGCAACAAGAAGGAAGCACACTGGCTCCTGATACCCTACAAACTACCAGATTTCAAGCTACAAATTTAGGAGAGGGGATTTTCAATCGATTAATTGCCTTATTTCTACCCCACATTTCCCCCCAAGAGTGGGACTCAAGGCGGCTGGAAAATCTTCCCGAAGCATACCCATTCCCATGGCATTGAGCCTCTCCACAAGCTTCCTTCGCCGCTGGCATGCCGCCGTTGCACCTGAAAAATCCCGCTGCCTCGCAATTGCGGCATGTGCAATAACGGTGATTGCTTTTATTAGAAAACCTAATGAAAAACACCGAGCGGGAGAAGGAGAAAGGAGGCAGCCGAACCTTTTCCTAACCCCATTCCCCCCCCTCTTTGGTGTCCCTGGAAAGGCAGCTAATAAGATTGTGCGCAAAAGTGTTGCTTGGCAAGGAATGAGAGGAGAAGGTGCATTAGCGGGGAGGCAGATAATCAGATAAATGAGAGGCCTGGAGGTGAAAGGAGTCTCATGCAGCGCAACGGTAAAATGTTAATTTCCCACCGTTCTTGTCCTCCTGGTCTGGTTGTGGCTTCTCCATATACACTCTATAAGTTCTGTCCAGAAAAGAATTGGCCTTGCAGGGAGAGGAAGGAACCTCTTGGCTTCTCCGCTTGGCATTGTTCAGCAAATATATATATAGGTAGACAGACACACACTTACACACACACACACACACACACACACATATATATATATATATATATATATATATATATATATTGTGTGTGATGATATATATATTGTGTGTGTGTGTAAGTGTAAGTGTGTGTCTGTCTATCTATCTATCTATCTATCCAGTGTGGTCTGACTGTGATCTGGAGACCAGGGTTCGATTCCCACTAATCATGAAACCCACTGGGTGACCTTGAGCAAGTCACACGCTCTCAGCCCTATGACAGGTTTGCTTTAGGGTCCCCAGAACTTGGAAATGACTTCAAGGCACACAACCACTACCACAACCTCTCCTAGCAGTCCTGTCTTTTTAAATGATAGGACCTGTAGTCCAACCCAATGAAGTATCCCTGGGTTCAGGAAGACAAGTTTGGAGTGCCCTGCAATGACTTGGTGGACCCGGATTCAAGTTCCCTTGGGTCAGTTGAGACCTCTTGGCATCACTCTACCTGTTGTGAGGGCATAAACAGGGGAACCATCTAGAATTTTGCAGAAAGGGCAGGAAAAAAGCTGAAAATAGACAACAAGAGTGTTGTGCCGCACTCTTTGTTTCCCGTTTTTTAAAACAAGGGCGATGAACAGAACACTGTAGTGCTTTTAACTGTGCTGTTTTTAAAAAAACTGCCATTTTGCTGTCTTAATGGCATTGTCTTTAATCCCACTGATGGTTTAATTAGCTTTTAATGGTTGCCTTTTGTCTGTTTTTGGCAGCATTGTGTTTCCTTTCATCTGTAAGCCACCTCGAGGCCTGATTTTGGGGGTAAAGGCACGATATAAATAAAGATAATATCACTATTGTACTTATCACCCTCATTGCCTCTAACTCTTGGCCTGACCTACCTCACAGGGTTGTTGTGATGATAAAATGGGGAGAGGGATGGCTGTGTGTGCCTCCTTGAGCTCAGTAAAGGAAAGCCAAGATATAATTGCATCATGATGATGATGACGATTGCTGTTAATAATTATGAAACTTTCTAACCATAGTTTTATGCGTAATGTTTTTATAATATTATTAGGAAAAAATATTAAAAATAGCTGGCATTCTGCTTAGGATCAACATCTTCGTAAATAGCCTCACGCGTGCACAGAATTGGGCGTCCCATGTGCAATGGTGGAGAGACGGATGTGCCATGGCCTGATGGGCTACGGGCCCCGATGAGCAACAAGCCACGCTCCCCACGGTGCATCCGGACATTGACTAAAAAACGTTGTAGCACCACAAGAGGTGCCTAGTGCATGTCAGAAGTGCTCCATGTGCATCAGAGGTGCCCAATGTATATCAGAAGTGCTCCATGTTCAACAGTAGAACATACTGTCTTGGAGAACGGTGGAATCTCCTCCTTTGGAGGTGTTTAGACAGGAAGAGCTTGGATTGTGTGTCTTCTTCCCCGGCAGAATGGGGTTGGGGTGGATGGCCTTTGGGGATCCCTCCCAACTCTAGGATCCTAGGTGCATCGGAAATGCGCCACATACATGAAAAGTTCCCAATGGACATCAGAAGTGCATGATGCAGATTGGAGGACTCTTCCCGGTGTCCGGATGCACACCTTCTCAATTCACCGACAGGGTTCCTCTGCGTTGTGAAGTTACAAAACGTGGATTGCTAACAACAGTGGTATTCATGCTCTTCTCTGATGCTGCTCTGGAGCTGCATTCGCCCCCCTCCCCGCCTGACCCTTGGTCTTTTTTGCAAAGAGGATTTCTTTGCAACCCATCACAAATTCTGTGCAGGCCTCGGCTGTGCTGTCATTGTGGCATTCTTCTTCTTCTTCCTTCCCTCCCTCCCTCCTTCTCTCCCTCCTCCTCACTCCCCGGCTGGCATTTAAAAACCCGACGTGCTGAGCAAAGCGAATGGGAAACTTGCTCCGAGATGAATCTTTTTCTCCACGCACCTTGGCATTTCAAAGTGGGGAAGCCGCCTCTTCCTTTGCAGGGGAAGAAACTTGCAGCTTATTCTCAGGCCCCCTTCCCACAACCTGTAAGCAAGAGTCCCCCCACTTTGATGCTCTTAGTTAGGCTTCTCACAAAGCCACACTCCGGAGCTGGGAAGACCTTGTGGCTGTGAATTTTGCCCTCTTGACCGCATTCTGAAGTTGCTTGGTCAGTTTTCACCTGTGAAATGTTGGAGGGTGTGTTTTCCATGCAACTGGAGTCTCTTTTTTCATCGGGAAAGAGATGAACGCACTGCCTCTTTCCAAGAGCAGATGCATCTCATGCATCTAAATATATATATATATATATATATATATATGTATGTTGTGTGCCTTCAAGTCATTTCTGACTTATGGTGACCCTAAGACAAACTTATTATGAGATTTTCTTGGCAAGATTTGTTCAGAGGAGGTTTGCCATTGCCTTCTCCTGAGGCTGAGAGCATGTGACTTGTCCAAGACCACCCTGTGGGTTTCATGACCAAGCAGAGAATCAAACCCTTGTCTCCCCAGTCACAGTCCAACCTCAAACCACTATGCCACACTGGCTCCCTAGGGAAGGTGGAGGGTGGTAGAAAGAGAAGAAGACCGTATGTCAGATGGATAGATGCAGTCAAGGAGGACACGGGCCTGAAACTGCAAGACCTGAGCAGAGCATTTGAGGACAGATGGGGGCTTGGAGGTGTCTAATTCACAGGGTCGCCATGAGTCAAAGTCGACTCAAAGGCAGTTAGCAAAATCAAACCAGCCCAGTTGGCCGCATTAGCTAGGCATCCTGCATTTAAAGCGGACCAGAGCATTTCCTGATCTTTTGCTCTCTGTGCTCTCATTTCCCTCTCTCCGTAGGATGAAATGCTGTGCAAGGACAGAACTTTTTCTGCTTGTTCCAGTATCATGGCAGGACTGCCAGCCTCCTCTGACCCCAGGCTGGGCTCACAGCCTTGCCTTTCCTCTTCCCCTTCTTCATCTGAGAAGGCCACCCCCAAGTAGGACATCTCCAGCACGTCTCTGGAACTGAATATGGTCCTTGGAATACAAGACCCAAACCACCCAGGCTTTTCAACTTCATCAGCCCCATAGAAGTTGGTTTTGTGTTGTTGTGTTAGCAGAGAAGGGATCTTTTTTTCCTCCAGCCCAGATCTGGACTTGGAAGTGTGGGGGATGGACTGGCTCTGTGTGTGTTGTGTGCTCTGCCTGCCTCAACATCATTGTCTCCCTCCCTCCTTCTCTTCCTTTCCCGAGCTGGAGACAGGCAATTGCTTTTAAGAGGGTCGAAGGTGGGATGAGAAAACACCTCCTTCTCTCTGTTGGATGAACTCATTTTTGTATCTTTCCAGTGTGTGTGTGTGTGTGTGTGTTTTCTAAAGCACTAAAAGACCTGAAATCTGTTTACTGGAGATGGCAGGGAGGGCTAGGTGTTGAGCGGTGCATGGAAAGGAACTTTCTCAGTTGCATCCAGAGCATGGAAAGAAGGGCTTGTTTGGACTGCAACACCCAGAATCCCCAGCATAGCTTCCATCTCTACTTACTTGGGTCCCAGTAGAAGCTGAGGGCTCCCAGCTCTGTTAGGCGGGGTTGATGGTGGTGGTGGAACCGCTCTGGATTTTAGTGTGAACTGTACAGGAGCGATCCAGTTTGACTCTCAACCTCCTCTCCCCAATAGATCCAGTGCCTTGAAGATCCATCAGTGGTTTAAGGGTCCAGGGTCCAGCACTCCAGATGCCTTCTCCTGAGTTTGGACTGAAACCCAAAGCAGATTCATCGCCACCATTGATGAATTTAGCCCTGGAAGTCGGAGGAGGCTGGCACCTAGTTTTCCCAATTTTTGCAAAGTCTTCTGAAGTCATGCACCAATTGCTGACAAAGGCTGTCAGAGGACTTTGCTTCTTCCTCCCTTTCTTGGCTTGATGGCCCATCATTCCGCCTTTAATGGCATCTGCTAATTGGATGGTTTTGATTGTCCCGTTTTAATTGAATGGTTTTTAACGGCTGGGGGAGGTTTTAATCGTATTTATGTCAGCTGCCTTGGGAGACGCACCCTGGACTGAGAGGCGAGGAATTGATCGAATAAATCCTAGGCTCTCTGCACATGCTCAAGGTCCTTTTAATGCTGCCTCCTGTGAGCCGTTGCAGTTTGAGCACTGAACTGTGGAGACCAGGTTCGAATCCTGGCTGGGCCTGGCTCAAATCAAGCCTTGCATGAGAGCAGTGGGAGTTGTAATCCCAAGACTCTGGAGGACGATGGTTTGTGGAGTGAGCAGAGACTCCTTGTGGTTTCAGACAATGCTGGTTTCTTCCATCCTGGATTGAAACAGGAACGTTCGGTGTGCTTTGCACAACCAAAGCAGGCTTCTAGTCCTCATGGGGGGACTTAAGATTTAAGGTGCACCCGTCCCAGACTTTATTATTAAAAACCAGAAAGTCCCAGATTTTGTTTCTGTTCTTTCTGATTTTATTTTGGAGATACATAAATATTACATTTATCCCAGAACAGTTTCCAGTATGATCAGAGATTCTTTATACAGTCTCCCTGAGTCGGTTTATTTTAACCCAGTGTGAAACTGAAAAGAAACTGGACTTTTCCACCAGTCTGGATGTGCAGGGATATAGGATGCTTTAATGCAGGGGTAGGCAACCTTTCCCCTTTAAGGGCTGAGGGACTTCAGCTCCCAGAAGCCTCAGCCATGTTGGCCAATAGTCCCATGTTGGCCAATAGCTCCTGGGATTCTGGGAGCTGAAGTCCCTCGGCCCTTAAAGGGGAAAGGTTGCCTACCCCTGCTTTAATGTATCGGTCCAGCTACACTGTCTGGACTCGTATTGCAGTGTTTTGTGAACAGTCTGATGCGGGAATGCATCAAGGTTTTGCCCCCAATGGACCAGGGTTGTTGCTGTGGCTGTTGCCTGCTTTTAAGTCATTCCTGACTTATGGAGGTGAAGATTTTCTGAAGCCAGGAATCCTGCCCATTTGTGGTGAGTTTCCAGGATTCCTCAGAGGTGGTTTGGCCAGTTGTTGTTGTGTGCCTGCAAGTCGTTTCCGACTTATGGTGACCCTGAGGCTATGATCGGGTTTTCTTGGCAAGAGGAGGCTTGCCATCGCCTTCCCTTGAGGCTGAGAGAGTGTGACTTGCCCCAGTGAATTTCAAGGCCAAGCAGGAATCAAACCTTGATCTCCAGAGTCGTAGTCTAATGCTCAAAGCACCAGTTCCTTCCTCTGAAATAGAGCTTTTGCATTAAGTTACAAAAAGGATCTGTCCAAAGTGCTGAATTCTCTCTCTAAATTAGGTTTGGCACCTTTGAGAGCAACTGCAGGCCGATCCCCTTCCTTTGCATGAAGAAGGCATGGAGATGGGAATGACGACAACCAGTCCAGGTAGACCAACACGACTCTAGACTAGAATTGATCCATCGGCTCTTGGCTGCCATTTGTGGTGAGTTTCCAGGAAATGAAGGAAGGAAGGGGAAAGGAAGGGAGGGAAGGAAGGAAGGAAGTATCTTCTTGCATGGCAGAATGGGGTTGAACTTTGGGGTCTCTTCCAGCTCTAGGATTCTAAGGTTTCATTGCTTTTTTACATCACATCTACAGATTCATAAAGTTGCAAAGCAAAGACCGTGATGTCAGTCCTTGGCTGCGTTTATCGACAGAAACAGAGGTCATCTAGACCCACCCGAATCTCACGTCCATCTGCGAAACAACCTCTGAACCCAAAGGAATGAAAAACGAAACATACGCAGGTGTGTTTATTCTATGTTATACTAAGGAATGCTGGCAGACTGTGAATTTAATTTTTTGCACTGTTGAATTTGTGGATTTTTATGTCTCTCTCATTCTCCTTGGCGTGTTTGCATGTGCCACCAAGTTTGAATTTCAAAGGGTTTTCTGGCCTTCCTTTTCTGGACCTCCTTTTCCTTCCCATCATTAAAAAATAAAATAAAATTCCAGGGATGTCTTGCAAAGAAGCATGTAAAATATTAATGGATGGATACACAGCCATTATAAATT
This sequence comes from Phrynosoma blainvillii, assembly GCA_026167975.1. Lineage (NCBI taxonomy): Eukaryota > Metazoa > Chordata > Lepidosauria > Squamata > Phrynosomatidae > Phrynosoma > Phrynosoma blainvillii. Next base: position 13,159,621 of record JANUYF010000014.1, read on the forward strand.
CATACTTCCCATCACAACGCCCTCCACCCATTCCCCCGAGGCCTGGTATCCTAGCAATGTGCGTTTTTGCCCGCTCGGCTAGGAAACTGGGTGAATGCCTTTTGTTCACCAATTTGGTCAAAAAAGGTTCAAAATTCCCTTAAACTTTTTGCAAATCTGTGCTCTGAGGTGGGTTGTGCAGGGATGGCGTGGCGGTGCAATCCTGACCTGGAGTTCTTTGCAATTGCTTGAATTACGTAACATGTGTCTATATGTGTATATATATATATATATATATATATATATATATATATATATATATACACACATATATATATACATATATATACACACACACACACATATATATATATATATATATATATATTTGCTCATGTCTCTCTGTATCTGTAGGGATACATGGTGTGCATATGTGTATTTGTTGCAGTTGTTTGCCTTCAAGTTGTTTCCGACTAAGACGAACCTATAACAGGATTTTCTTGGCAAGATTTGTTCAGAGGGGGATTGCCATTGCCTTCCCCTGAGGCTGAGAGAATGTGACTTGCCTAAGGTCAATAGTCAGTCAGACAGACAGACAGATAAGTTGTTGTTTGGTGTGTGCTTTCAAGTCCTTTCTGACTTACAGCCACCCTAAGGCAAACAAATTACAGGGTTTTCTTGGTGTGTTTTGTTCAGAAAGTGTTTGCCATTGCCTTCCTCTGAGGCTGAGAGAATGTGACTTGCCTAAGGTGTATATATCACTAGAGAGAGAGAGGGAGGGAGGAAGAGAACGTTGTTGCTAGGTGCCTTCAAGTCCTTTCGAACTTATAGCGACCCTAAGGCAAACCTATAATGGGGTTTTCTGTGGCTGAGAGAGTGTCACTGGCCAAAGGCCTCCCACTGGGTTTCTGTGACTGAGTGGGGGATCGAACCCTAATCTCCAGAGTTGCTGGCTCTCTAATAATAATAATAACAATGATAATAATAACAACACCACTGATACCAGCCCCACTTCTCTGCTGATTTGCACCTGCTTGAAACTGCTACTCCCATCCTCTCTTACCCAGAGATGGGGATGATGAGCTTTGCAATCCCACTGGGGGAAAAACCTCTCCAAAAGGGAACCTTTTTTGCAAAGCTTTGTTCCGATAAATCTGCTTCCTTCTGCCCCTTCCTTGCACACATTACAGGCCTTGCAAGGTTTGCAATCCTCCAGCGGCGAATGGGTCTTGCAGGCCGGAAAGCATGCGCTGCGTTTGCTGCAAGGGAGGCAGGCATTTCTCTTTCCAGGGCAATTTATTGCATCCATAAAACAATCCAAGACCCCCCTTTCCACCTTCTGCCTGCGTGATTTGAGGCCTCCAAGATCTGAAAGAAAACCTCTGTGTGTATATATATGACTTTCTTTCCTTCATCCATGCAAAAGAAAAAGGGGAAAGAATAAATAAAATAAATCCCAAGTCGATTTAATTTTGCAGAGACGCTAATCCCCCAGAGATGTTGAGCATCCAATCTGGTTTGGGTTCCTTTTTGTTCTCTTTTTCTAGTTTCTTCAAATTATTCTCTCGCTATATATACATATATATTTTTTTCCTCCAAGAGCAAAAAATAAAATAAAAATAAAAATTTATCTCCCCTCGATTGCATCTCATTGGCAGGATGAATAATACATTTAAACATTTTGCAAACTGCGTTTGATCCCTTGCAAGCTGCAAGGGTGGCGGCGGAGGGACTTTTCCTTTGAGCTGTCAACGGCTTCCTTTTGCAAAAGGCCTGATTGATTAGCCTCCGTTCCTTTTCATATACAAATAGGATTTTATTTTATTATTTTATTTTATTCCCTCCCTTCTTTTCTTCAGAAGCAAGAGAGAGGCATCCCTGCGGATGCCTTGCTTGAGAGATCTGAGCACTGTTTCCTGGCTCCTGGCTCTTGGTTGGGATAATACATCTCTTTGCCACGTTCATATATATATATATATATATATATATATATATATATATATATATTGGCCCTGCAACAAAATGCAACAAAACCCCAATTCCACCAAAAAATGCAGAAAGTGAATAGTGCAAGGTTTTGAAGCTACACCGGTTTCTTCATCAGGCAAACCATGTCAAAAATCATCCTACATTGATATCCTGTTTCCCAGACTTTGGTCCTCCAAATGTTTTAGACTTCAGCTCCCAGAATCCCTGACCGTTGGCCAGGCTGGCTGAGACTTCTGGGAGCTATAGTCCAAAACATCTGCGAGTCTAGATCTCATAGGACGCATCCGTGGCAGTTAAAGCGGTGTCAGAACTGCATTAATTCTGCAGTCTGGATGCAGCCAGAGAAGGCAAAATCTCTCGCAAAACTACAGATCCTAGGATTCCATACGATGGAGCTGTGGCGGTTAAAGCAGTTTCAGACTGCATTAATTCTGCAGTGTGGAGGCAGCCTTCTAAGAAAGGAGCACTCGACATTTCTCCTTCGCGATTCGTAAGTCTTTGGGCTCCTTTCCCTCCTCCCTTCCCTGGCGGGTCCCGTGGTTTTATTTCATTATGGCGCCAGGGCCTGCAAATGCCTCGCTCAGTGTCACCCGTATTAAATATAATGAGTGACGGCCATGCCGGTTTCACTCCAAAAGGCCATCCGTGTCAAATGGGTGACTTGTAAGACATGGGCCTCTAACCTTGATTAAAGCCCAGGATTGAAATTAATAAAAGGAAAAGCCGCCGTCCGCGGCCCTTCATTTGATTCCAAGCGAATCGTCGTATCACAACCGAGATTTCCTTCCAGCTCTAACCTTGCTGTTGAAATAGGACCATTCCCTTCTCTTCTCTTCTCTAGCCTGCTCCAATTTATGGCCGTGCTTTTTGAAATGAAGCACCCAGACCTGAACACAGGACTCTGGATGAGGCCTGGCTAGCGCAAGATAGAGCGGAACTATGACTTCTTTTGACTTGGAAATGATCTTTCTATTAATGCAGGCTAGAGTCACATTCACCTTCTTTGCTGTGGCATCACAGTGCTGGCTCATGCTCAGTTTATGATCAACGATAATCCCAAGGTCATGTTCACAAGTACTGTTTCTAAGCCAAGTAAGTCTTGAGATATTTAAAGAACTGCAGTCATGCCACCCCTCCGTCTTCTCTCCACCAAACTGAACATGCCCAGCTCCCTCAACATTTCCTTATTGGCTTTGTTCTCCATATCTCTTATCATCCTCATTGCCCTTCTCTGAACCTGCTCCAATTTGCCTCTATCCTTGTTTCTATTAACTCAGGCTAAGATAGTATTTGCCTTTTTTGCTGCAGCATCTCACTCCTGGCTGATGCTCAGTTTAGGATCAACAGTCATCCCAAGGTCCTGCTCACAGTTATTGCTACTAAACCAAATAAGCCTTGAGATATTTAAAGAGTTACAATTATAGCACCTCTCCATTGCTTGGGGATGATCAGAGTTAATGTCTGGCGATGTCTGGGCAGCCCCAGGTCTCAAACCATTCCCCCATTTCTTATGAGTGTCACAGTGGTGTGGCTTATGGTTTGCAAAGGAAGAACATCTTGCAGCAGCAACATGTTTGAAAATTGAGGCGTGTGTATGCTGCGCAAAAAATGCTATAAGCAAGACCTGTTTGTCCTGCTTTCTCTGTTTAGTGCGCAGCCTTTCTGCCGGTGTGCGGCCGCCGCCGCGGTGCCATAACTCTTGGGCGACTTAAACGGCTGCTGGATTTAAGGCCTTTCATTACTCACCGGGGATAAGCCCCATCTGAGCCCGGCCGGGCCGAGGGATATTTATGCCTCTCGCCTGAGCTGCTCCCATAAAAAGAAGCAAAGCACCACCGTTGTTCAGTTGCGCAGAACGCCTCCGGCTCACTAAATCTGGCCGCGTCAGCCTCAGGGTTAAAGCGCCAGTTCTGGCGGGTCAGAGAGGGCACCGTTCTGCGCTTTAAAGGGCCCCCGGAGAATCATGTTGGGCCATGCGGTAGTAGCGGCTGCCACTTGGCTCGGTTCAACACTGACCCTTTGAGGTGGGCAAAAGGAGGGAGGTTTGGGCACACGCTTGCCCATAGACACTGGCCCGTCCCTGCCAGGCTGAGCCCACCCTTCTCCTCCTCCTCCTCTCGGCCAGTCTTTGGGGGTGAAGGGGGGGTTTAAAATATAGGACCCAGATCTCACACCAAGGTCTCCATTCCATGACTTTATGACTCTGTAGCCACCTGGCAGAAATGTCATGAAAGCTTTGTGAAGACGGGCATTTGGGGGCCAGCGAGAGCAATTGGGTGGGCACTGGGCACTTCTGGGGCCTGTTGCATGTTTCCCTTGTGCACCGGCGTTTCCTAGCTGATGTCCGGATGCACATCAGGGAGGTCTTTCTTTCTTTCTCCTATCTATCTATCTATCTATCTATCTATTATCATCTCTCTCTCTCATCATCATCATCATCATCATCATCTATCTATCATCTATCCTTATCATCATCATCATCATGATCTATCTATCTATCTATCTATCTTCATCATCATCTCTCTCTCTCTCTCTCTCTCTCTTTATATTTATTATCTATCCTTTATCATCTCACTATCTATCTTTCTATCTCTCTGTCATCCCTCTTTCTCTCTTTCTATCTATCATCTGTCATCTATCTCTCTGTCACTATTATCTATCTATCTATCTATCTATCTATCTATTATCTGTTTGTCTATCTATCCTTGTTGTTTTGTGCCTTCAGGTCATTTCCTATCATGAGGTTTTCTTGGAAAGATTTGTCCAGAGGGGGTTTGCCTTTGTCTCCCTCTGAGGCTGAGAGAGTGTGACTTGCCCAAGGTCATCTAGTGGGTTTCATGGCTGGGCGACGATTTCAACCCTGGTCTCCAGAGTCCTAATCCAATGCTCTCATCGCTATGCCATGCTAGCGGTATGTACTATCTGTCTACTAGCTGAACATGGCTTAGAGCAGATGCTTTGGGTCAGTCTTTGGTAAAAGGTGAGCATGGCTGGAGCGCATGGGCTTGGAAGGTCCTAGTGGCCAGTGGGTCTTTTCCGGAGCTTGTGTGGCCAGGTCAAGAGCCCCACAAGAGGAATGGGTTATGCCTCTGGACTCTGGATTTTGTTGTATTTTGCTGTAAGGCCAACACAGGAACCGCCAGCCCCAAAAATACGAAATCAGAAGTGTGGAGATGTTTAAAACCAAATACATATTCATTAGAGGGTTGCGAATTCGAGGCTTGGAAAAGACCACCGCTTCTCTCTGTCCAGCTCTCTGCCCAAGGCAATGCCAGGCCTCTCCAAACCCCAAAATTCCTTGGGCACCTTGCGCCTCCGAAAAAGTGTTGCAAATGCAAGGCACATCCTTTCAGCCCTGTCCCTGGGAAGAGCGCATGGCTCTGCCACAGTCGGTTGATGGACCGTTTATGAGCAATGCGCTTGTCAGGGAGGCCTCTAAAAGCAAAATTTATGGAAGGAAATGTCTCTCTGTGTGTGTGTGCGCATGATAGGAAAAAACGAGATAGGAGAGATTCCCCCGCCCCCCCCAAAAAACCCCATCAAACCTTGAAGCTTTCTGAGCCGTAATTAAAAGTGTTAGAGGGAAGGTAAAGAGCGATGCCTTGGCGGCTGCCAACTGGTTAATTTATGAACTCAACCTGGCAAGGGCTGTGCCAAAAAGCACTTTTTTTCCAGCTGCTAGGTCTATATATTTCATGAAATGGAGCCCACCAGCCTCCTCCTTTTCCTTTTCCTTTTCCTTCCCCGTCTCTCTCTTTCTCTCCCGCATTAGATCTGTGCTTAAGGAAGGAAAAATATATGGATGGAAAGGAGGAAGACCACCGAGGAAACGGGGAGGCCATCCTTGGCTCATTTCCTCGTTGAGAAATTTCCGCTGTTTTCTTCCCACCTTCCAAAACGGCACAGTTTTGGAAGACGATTTGGTCTCCCCAAACTACAAACCACGAATTTCATTGCGTGGAAGGGAGCCACGGCAGCTAAAGCAATGTCAAACTGCATGACTTCTTCCCTGTAGATGCAACCAGGGTCTCAAGCTAAATATTGAGCCTACAGTGTGACGCAGCGGCCCAAAATACCAGTGCAATACTGGACTGCATCAACTGGTGAATAGATTGAAGGAAGTATAGTGCCACTCTATTATTCTCTATTTAGAAGAGGTTGGAGGGGGGGTCTTCTAAAGGGTGGACTCAAAACTGGAGCGGACGCACTGTTCCCATTGCTGTGGAAAACACCGGCTGCCCCAGATCTTAGTTGTAGGATTAGAAGTTGGTGTGGAAAATGTGTTTCTGAGACTCTTTGTAGTTAGTAGAAGATACTAGTAAGGAGGAGAACACCCTTCCGCCGTGGTCGGACTGCAACTCCCATCACTGATAGAGTGCAATTCGCACTCGGGACCTTGGCTTTCCTCCCTCACTTTCTGTCCCCTCCCGCCTTCTGTCGCTTTGATCCTTGACAGCTAATTAGGAGAATTAATTTACTGATGGTTTTTTCCTCTTCCTCTTTTAAAATATAAAGATGGCATTATTAGCAACTAATTGTTGTTATTACAAAATGTTAAATATCATAATTTATTTCTCTGCCCCTGAACGACTAATCTCCTGGTAATTTATTAAGTGGTGCGAAGAACCTTAATCACATCTCTCCTTTCCCCTCTCCTCCTCCCCCCCCTTTTTATTTTATTTTATTTTATATGGTCGTTTTAGCCAATGGAGGGGGAAAATAATAATAAAATTGAGCCCCAAGAAGGGGAAAGTGGCAATATTTTTAATTTAATAAAAATAGTAATGAAAATATAGAAGCTTCTTTGAAGAGCTGCAGAAGAGAGGAAATGTGGGGTCACAGGGGCTCATTTGCAACGAATGCTGCAGGGTGCAAACAAGCGATGGAGATAAGATTAAAAATTTTTAAAAGCAAACAAGATCTGGGGAAATGGGCAAGTAATTAGAGATGATGTTTGAGTCAAGATTACTGCTGATTTGGGTGCTTTTCCTTAACCCTCCGGCTGGGCAGTTTTTGGCATCCATCCGTTTCACATCCGTCTCGCCAGCCTACTTCAAGAGATGCTGCCTAGTTGTTGTTGCAGCAGTTGGCACAATATTTGTGTGTCTGTGTGTATTTGGGGTGGTGGTTGCTGTGTCTTTTATTGTCTTGGAATCATAGAGATCTAGAGTTGGAAGGGAACCCCCCAAGGGTCATCCAGTCCATCCCTCTTCTGCCATGCAGGAATACATAGGATCCTAGGGTTGGAAGGGATTCCCAAGAATCATTCAGTCCAACCCTCTTCTGCTATGTAGGAATATATAGGATCCTAAAGTTGGAAGGGATTCCCAAGGGTCATCCGGTCTAACCCTCTTCTGCCATGCAGGAATACATAGGATGCTAGAGTTGGAAGGGACCTACAGGAGTCATCCAGTTCAACCATAAGGCAAAAATGACTTGGAGGCATGCAGTGACAACAAAAGGTGGTTTTCTTGGCAAGACTGGTTCAGTGGAAGCTTGCGATGGCCTTCTTCTGAGGCTGAGAGAGTGTGACTCACCCAAGGCCAGAAACAACTTGAAGGTATGCCACAACAAATCCCAGATGTGGTCTGACCAAAGCAGAATAGATCAGCACATTTGCACAGTGCATCGTTGTGCTCACAGTTGCATGGAAATGTACGTTTGGTTGTGTATTCTGGTTGTGCAACATTGCAACGCCGGCTTGTCCACTTTCTGGCTCCTGATGGTGAAATCTCTGAGTTACATGCTCCTCTTTCTGCACCATTTCTCCAGTTCGTCCCCATCATCCACGCTGCTCCTGATCCTGGAGGCTCTCTCTTGCAGCCTTATCTCTCTAAAGGTGCCAGAGGTCAACTCCTCGAGTGAATAATGGGATGCCTGCCAGCCCTGTCTGGCCAAAAAAGGACTGATTCACAAACACAGAGACACACAGAGAGAGACACACACACACTCCGCCTGGCTGGTGGCCTCCGGGATTAAGGATTGCAGTAAACCTTGGTGAGATTAACTTTGCATTTGGCTGTTTGCTCTCCCCTCCCGCCCCAATTGGCCATTATGTAGCCTGGGATAATGCTTCCCCAAGGCCCTTTTTAATTTCCTTGTAGTATCTAATGAGGGTAATGGATCGGCGCGTGTTTGGTCTCTCGGATCCTTTTTCATTTTTTAATTTCCTTGCAGCGGGCTCATCGGAGACGCCGAGCCGGGTGGGTTTTTGTGTCCGCCCCAAATTTCCAGAATAAAAATAACTATAACAATGCTAAAACTCGGCAGTGAGACCGAAGCCAGAGTCATCTCCGAGATTTCAAATCTGCACAGCCATAGAAGCATAGGATCCGAGAGCTGGAAGGGACCCCCCAGGGCCATCTATTCTAACCCACTGCCATGCGGATATAGTCCTCTAAAACATTCCCGAAAGAGGGCCATCCAACTTCTGTTTAAAGGTCTCCAAAGATGGAGAGTCTATCACCTCCCAAAAATGGGAATGTTCATGACTTCCTCCAAGTTAGGAAGTTCTTCCTCATTGCTGCAAAAACATCATTGAAAACTACAAAGACTGCCCATAATTTGGGACTTAGCACAAAATAAAGAAATGCACATTTTTTTTTGGTACAGAAAACAACAGTTTCTGCGTGGGACACAATATTTCTGCATGGAAAATAAGCTTCCTGTGAAAAATGCAGTTTCCTGGGCTGAAATTTTATTTTCGGCACAGAAAATGCTATTTTCTTTCAGGAGAAACCATGCACAGATTTTGCACAGAATAAATCCGAAATTGCAAAGGTTTTTGACCCTCTGTGAGTCTCCTAACCTGACATGAAAGAAACCCCCCCTATTCTTTAACCATTTTTTAAAAATTGTCTTAACCATTTTCCTTTTTTAAAGTGCATGCATCTGTACTAAGATCAGCTAGAGCAGAATCCCATTCTTTCCCAGGTCAAGCTTTATTGCTTTGTTGACAGCAAACACACAGTTGCAACCTGATATAAAAGGCTGCCTTTCTCCAGCCCTCCTTTGCCATCCTCCCAATGCCAATGCTGCTAAAAAACATCCAGCTGGACGGAGGATAAGAAAGAGAAAAGGAATACTGGGAGGATGTAAAAAGACTTTGCAAAAAGGAGCATCTTTGTCAGAGTTTGTGTTAACCGAGGGATGCCTGTATTTCCACCCGTCTTGTTTGCGTTTGTGTGTTTGCATGCACTTTTTGATCATGGCTTCTCGCTCGAGTGGCGCCTTTCAAGCACCCACACCTGCTTTTAACTCCAAGGAAGGGCAAGCAGAAGAATAATTAATTATCCATGAAGCCTTAAACGGGCAAATGAACTTGGCCGCCACTCACGGCGCATAATAGATGGAGGTCGGGAAGCGCTTCAGCCAGGCTGCCCGGTGTATGCATGCGTGAGAGTGTAGCTATGGCGCGGAGGAGAGTTTGCTGATGCACGAGACTCTCGGCCTGCAGGGAAAAAAGCGTTCTCTCTCCTTCGTTGTAAAGAAAATGAACTTTCATCTCAGAGGCAGGTTGCCTCGGAAACTTTCTCAGCAAAGACTGTGCTGAGACTGTGCCTCCTGGGTCAGGTTTGTCTTTCTCCGCTTCGCCTCCACTAATGGCACTCCGAATCTGACACTTGAGGTGACCTTCCTTCGCTTGGCAGAAGGGATCCGTCGCTTTCGGGTGCTGCATTGCCTGCAGAAAGGCCTGAGGTTGAAGCCTGGCGTTGCCCAATTTTTAAAAAAAATGAGTCTCCAAGCATTGGCATCACTAGGGTTGGTGGCACCAGCGGATGGCCAGAGCTGGAAAGACCTGGGCAGCTGGACAGGTGGACTTCTTTACCCAGGTGGGCAATTCTTTGCAACAAGGGCATCCTCTCCGCTTTCGCAGAAGTGCCAAGCTGGTGGCAGGGGTGGCGAAGGGGTTTAAGATGGATAAGTGACCACCCCAGGGGTCACCCTGGCCTCTTTGGACTTGGTTTTGGACCTCGCAGGGCCTCTTATCCCCCCCCCCCCGCCTTCTGTAGCCTGCAGGAGTAACTAAAAGCGGAGCAGACGGATAGCAGCTGTCTCCGCAAAACAGGCTCATTTGTAACTGTCGGCCTGCGGCGGGCAAACCCTGCAACATGGGCAACGTTTCCCTTTGCAGAAGCATCACTGGGCCGTGAGGCTTGGCGTCGAGGCTCGCACCCAGGACTTATTGCTGACTGAGGCTGGCCCAGGGCCACGATCCTCTGGCATGGATTCCTTGAGTCGCAAAACTTGGCAATGAGGTGCAAACCTTTCCCCCTCCATCCACCCACTTTGCTTTTTCATCCCTTTCTCCAGACCTTGGCAATGCCAGCACTGCAAGGTAAGCAAAGCCTGTAAAGCTTTGAGTACCTTTTTATAACATCGTGTGTTGGACTACACCTCCCAGAATTCCTCAGCATCATGTGGGCCATGCTGGGATGGCAGTGGCTGCCGTACAAGCGACAGAATCTGTGCCTGGGTTTTAGGCCGAACTTCTGAAAGCAGCTATCTAAGGTTGCGAACCTACTTTCCATTAAGATGGATCCGTGACAGTTAAAGTGGCATCGAATTGCATTAATTCTGAAGTGTAGATGCGGCCGAAGTGTCTTCTCGAAGGACGCAGCGAACCATTTTCTCCCCACCGTGAGAAATTCTCCACAAAAAAATTCACAGTTTTCAAAGCCTATTCAGAATTCGGGATTTATTCTGTACAAAAATCTGCACAAGGTTGATTTTTTGTGCAGAAAACGCAACAACCACATTTCCTACACAGAACTGCTACTATCCCATGCAGAAAAATATGGCTGTAACGAAGAATTAGATTGCTCATAGATTGTATGCAGGAAGTAATATTTCTGTGCCAAAATAGTAAATACATGATAAATATGGTTTACTCTGCAAATCAACTGCGTTCAAATTCTGCACAGAACAAATCCCCGACGGCAGCTTTTTCTAGGCAGGGACTGCGAGCCGAGTTCTCCGTTCTCTCCATCCGTTCTCTCTCTCTTTCTCTCTCTCTCTCTCTCTTGTCTTCCTCTCTTGCATGTTAGCCATTTTCTCCTCTGCCACGTTTCGACGCTCGGCTCCCGGGTGCCAAGGCTGACAGGATTGATGGCCGACAGATGAGGGTCTGTGTTGGCACCGCCGCGGTCGATCGATCCGTCCCTCTGCAGAAAAATGCCACCGTGCCGAACTGTCATAATTGCATCCCTGCCAGGGAGAGGAGAAGAGAGGAGAGGAGAAAAAGCAAAGGGAAAGAGTCGGGTAATTAATCTCTCCGTCTGATGGCCACCCAGGAAACGCAGGGCAGAGATATTCACTGGGGAGCTGTTGCACCGTCTCTCCTTGGCATCGCTTTGCCCGCCTGCCCAGCCTTCCTTCTCCCTGGCTCCTCTTCAGCCTGGACCTACAGTGGCCCTAAAGCAACCCTCTCCTGGGGTTTTCTTGCCCTTTTCTTTTCACAGGGCCCTCCTCAGAGGCTGAGAGAGTGTGACTCGCCCAAGGTCACCAGAGCTTTCAGACAGAGAAGGCTAAACATCTCATGAAACTACAATTCCCAGAATTCCATAGCACGGAGCCGTGGCAGTTAAAAGCGTTGTCAAACTGGATTATTTCTGCAGTGCAGATGCAGCCTAGGAGTCTTTCCAGCTGCAAAGAAGGGCGGAAATATAAGTAATACATAAAGAAATAAACTTTTAGCAATGCTACAGGAAGTAAATGAAAGCATTTTGCTTAATTATAAGTTTTATAAATCTTATAAGTCTGCTCTCTTTCCTCCTCCACTCTACGTTTTCAAGACATCTATGGTTCAGATTTTCAGGCTGGAGGTTAACATTTGGGGAATTTTTGAAGTCATCAGTGTTTATTCGCAGCCTTCTGAGGAGGAAAAGAGCAGACTTAATAAGATTTGGAAGGTTTGGGGATCGTCTTAGCAATTTTTTTTTTTAAATACAATTTCAAGTGGCGCTCCAAATCTGTCTCCAGCGTTAAGCAAAACATGCCAATTCTTTCTGAGAGATGAAGGATAGAAGAAATAAAAAAGAGTGCAAGATGTGTATATATAGTAGCAATGCCAGAGATTGATTTAAGGGGTGATTGCATGCATGCATATATATATGGCAAACTTCCTCTGAACGAATCTTGCCAAGAAAACCCAGGATAGGTTCACCTTTGGGTTGCCGTAAGTCGGAAACGACTTGAAGGCCCACAACAACAACAACAACAACAACAGAAGTTACCCACCGTTGGGTAGATCCTCCATGCCATCTGATCTAGAACTGGGCAGGCGGATGGGCATCCATCTTCTTGCAAGACCTCTGGGACTGCAAAGCCCATCAGGAGCAACCAGAGATCCCCCTTTGCTCCTCTCTCCTCCTCCTTCGTTCATTCACTTGTTCCTTTCTTCCTTCTTCTTCCGCTCTGTCTCTCTCCCTCCTTTGAAGATCAAGGCGCCTGCAAAGCAGCCATCGCCTGGCAGAGGCAGAAAGAGAAATAAACAAACTTTTGGGCCATTCGAGTCCCCGTTCGGGGAAGGCATGAAGGCGGCGGAGAAACCCACAAGGCTGGTGTTGGTTTTGGAGACCCTGGGAAAGGCAGGCTGGTGTTTTCCTGAGATTTTCCTAACACACACACACACAGAGAGACAAAACACACACAACCGCGCTCCTCTGCTTGCTTTCCTCCAATTCTAGCTCCTATTCTCATTGTCATACAAAGCCAAGGATTGAAACCATTTGGATTGTGACATATGCACAACATACCCAGAATTCCCAGGCAGGGACCCCATCATGAGAGGAGATAGACTGACCCCTTGGAGCTTATTCCAGAGTAGATGTGTTGGCCATGTAACAACAAAATCCAAAATCCACAGAGCAGGGATGCCTTTATCGGACTGACTAAAATGCACAAAATACATCATGCGAGCTTCCACAGCTCCCCTGGCTTCTTCATTAGGATATATATGCCTTCAAGTCATGAATTTTGTAGGGTTTTCCTAGGTCAGGAATCATCAGAGGTGCCTTTTGCCAGTTCCTTCCTCTGAAATGTCGCTTCCAGTGCCCAGTATTCATTGATGGTCTCCCCCTCCAAGGACCAACCAGGGGTGATCCTGCTTAGCTCCCAAGATCAGATGGGATTGGGTGCCTTTAAGGTATTTAGGCTTTTCAATACCGGAGGAGACCAAGGTGTGGACCAGGACCGAATGTGTTTTTTCGCAGCTTCTTTCCAGCTCAGCCTTGCTGTTTCTCCTCCATTTCTTTCAATAAATCCAGACCAGCTCAAGAGATGGAGAGAGAGAAAGAAAGATGGATAGAAAGACTGAACCAGGCACAGAGGAGAGACACTGCAGTAGACAAATTCCCGGAGGCTGCTGCCCTGCTATCCCTGACCCCTATTTTTCAGTTCGTGGCTGGTAGCTTCGTGGCAGCCAGAAATCGGTTTCCGAAAGACCCCAAGAAGGTCAGGACAGACATTGGGATCGGGGAACAAAACATGAAATACAGGCAAGCGAAGCATCGCCAAGATGGATGAGATTCTAAGCTGGGCCATCAGGTCTCAGAAATAGAAGCTGGGAACTACAAATCCCATCCTCCTCCAGCTCTAAGTTGGTCCACCAGGGCTGAAGCATGCTAACTTACGAAACAAAGCTTAAGGGAAATCCTTTCTTCAACTCCCATAATCCCTGGGCTCCAAGATAGTCGAGCAGGGTTGAAGTGTGCTAATTTAGGAAACAAAGTTGAAGGGAAGTCCCTTCTTTGGACTACAACTCCCAGAATCCCCCAGCCAGTATTATTACTCCAAGTCTTTTAAAGACTTGGTGAAGCTGCTGGCTGGGCAGGAAAGGGAGGCAACTCTGCCATCAGGTCAGCAGAGCTCCCAGACCCAAAAGTCAACCCCTTCCCACCAGCGCATGGGAAGGCTGTATCCGTAACTGCACCATATCCGTAACGCCGCATCCGTAACCACTCTGCATCTGTAACAGCACATCCGTAACTACTCCGTATTCAGGAAGACAACATAGAGGAGCGTCATTGCGAGAGGTGCGGACAACACCGGGTGACAACTCAGAGGGGGTGCCCTGTCACCCGGTTCAGTCCGCATCTCTTGCACTCCCCTAATGACGCTCCTCTGAGTCGTCTTCCTGAATACGGAGTGGTTATGGATCTGTAACAATAGGTTGTGAATCTACAGCTGCAATACACAGAATACTAGCCATTCTTGTTACATTTGCCGGACAGCATGTCCTTGCTTATTCTCCCAAATTCTCAGGTCAGGCTTTGCAAAGAATAGAAAGTTGGAGAGGTGAGTGGTTGGAGAGATTGCAATAATTTGTAAAGACAGGGAGTGAGGCAGAGAGAGCGCAGGAGAGGTGGATGGACTCATTTAAACCCGTTTGCTGAGCTCACAGGTGAGACTCTCCATCGTCCAGAAACAGCTTTGCCTCCCTGTCTTTAAAAAAGAAAGGAAGTACAATTTCAAGGTGGAGAAAAGAAGACGGCGATCTTTGACAGCAAGTATAATTGCCAGCCGGCCTGGTCTCTCAAGGGACAGATCCTTTCCATCGCTCAGAACCATGACCGCCCTGGATAGGGGCAAAATGCTTCTTCTGCACAATTTGCTGGGAATCAATGCAGGGAGGAAGGCTGTCGGTCTGCCACTCTGTCCATCCATCATCCGGTCTGTACTTTCATCTCCCGGTGCTTTGAGAAAAACAACAATCCTGCAAAAATCGGACTTTAGGAGGGAAGGATAGGTTAAACATACTTTCCGTTACCCTAAACCAATACCTTCAAGTTCAGGCTAGAACCCAGAGCAGATTCACTGCCTTATTGACAACCTCTGAGGCTGAGAGAGCGTGACTTGCGTAAGGTCACCCAGTGGATCCCGAGTTGGGATCCAAACCTGGTCTCCAGAGTCCAATGCTCAAGCCAATATTGGCAAGCGGCCGAAAGATAAATACAAGAAGAAGCCAGCGTCCTTCCCGGCTTTCTCTGAGAAAGTGTCAGAAGGTGTCTCCTTGCAGCTGGTGCTAAAATGTGTTTTTTAAGCAACCTCTCAAGGTGAGTTCTGGAACAACAGAAATGGCTTTGCCTTCCTTGAGAGAGCGACAGATCTAGCCAAGCCAAATGCAGAAAGAGAGAGATGGAAGAACAGGTGGCGGAAGGCGAGACCAGCTGCCTAACCAGGTCATAAATATGGAGAATCCAGAGGGAGAGGCGGCAAAGAGAGATCTGGACAGGCAGGTGTTTGCAAAACCTGCACTGCTTGACCTGGAATTTTAGTTAATTTTAAGCATTTTGGAAAACAGTTGCAGACACTCAGCATCGAAACACTCTCTGATAGGCATAGGAATGCATTATCGTTTCAAAAGTATCCAGCTTCAAGAACTGGTGCTTTGTTTTCCTCTGCTTCCTCCTGTTTTCCTTTAGTGCTCTCCTTTTTTTAAAAATGGCATCATCATCATCTAAAAGGTGTGATATAAATGAATAAATATAATGTATTATTATTAAATAATTGCTAATGTTGCTGCCAAATCGAGACAGTTGGAGGGTATTGAATGGAAGTAAGATGAACACAAAGAGGGAAAACAGGAGGAAGAGGAGGAGGAGGAGGAGAGAAACTGGGACATTTTAACAGCAGCTGAGAAAGTGGGACAAAAGAGGAATAATTGGGACTGTCCTCATCAAATTGGGACCGTTGGAGAGGATGTGAAGATGAAGGGGGGAAAGCGGGACATATTTTAATATTGGATGTCGGAGGATTAATCAGGACTATCTGCCAGATTGGGACACTTGGAGGGCATGTATGGGGAGATACGAGCTTTCAGAGAGTCTGGACCTAAGCTGTTGATGTGGGTTTTCTCCCCATTTATGTGTTTTTCATGGATCTGGGCCCCCTTAATTCCTCAACGGCACATTGTTTGCCCATGCTGGCTGAGCAATTTGAGCTCTTGTGTGTGTTTTTCCCCTCTCCGCGTTGTTTACCGACTTAGCGTCCCATAAGCCCCGGTTAATCATCCTTCCCTCCATCTACATCTTGCTATCTGTCTCTTCCGCCTCTTCTTAGCCTCTCCCCAACCCCACATGCAAGCAATCAAAACTAACTCATCTCCTCATTTCCAAAATTAAAAGCAGATTGCAGCCCTTTGTTCCTCTGTGTCACGCTAAAGAAGATAGATTTCTCTTTCGGGAGTGTCAAGGAGCTGGGATTTAAACGGATCGGTCTGGATTGCACCGAGGCCTGGCTGGTCTGGAGGCCGTGAGGTGGCCTTCCTCTCTCTTTCTTTTCTCTTACAATTGATTCCTTTAAGACCTTAATTCGCCAGCAGCGGCAAGAGGAAGGAGAGGGTCTATTGACATCCCCTGATGAAAGAGCAGCAGGCTCAATATTCATTAGAAAATGAACCTCAGGATAAATGCAGAGGAGCTCGGTGCAAAGATTTCGGTACCAATGTCTGCAACTTTCCTTCTTTTGGAGACTGCAGCTCCCAGAATCCCCCTACCCAGGATTCGGGGAGTTGTGGTCCAAAAGGAGGAACCTTTCCAAGCTCTATCTCATCCCCTTTTAGGGTTTCCAGATCTCCAAATCTGGTCCCGAGTCTCCAGTTTTCATGGGTCATCTCCAAGCGTGAGATGAGGGTGCAAATTCTCCAGTTCTCTCCGGTTAAGAGGAAAGGGCTGGGTGCAAATCTCTGGCGCACAGGGTAGAGCAGGAGCTTGCCACCATTTGCAAGGCGGAATTCATTGGTTGCTGCAGTTTGCAAAGGCTCTCCAAAGAAGGTCTGTGTATTTACTCCGCTAAGTAAAACAAAGGAACAAACAGGTGGAAGTCCAACAGGTACTGCCTTCCTTTTCTCATTGCAGCAGTCTGTTGAATCCCTGCCTGTCATGCAACCACCAAAAATAAGAGGATGCCACCCACTGCTACAACCAGGCATGGATGGGACATTAAAAATCACCTCCAATTTCAATTTACTAGCTACTTTGGGGCTCTGTAATACCAAGAGGAACCCTTCTGGGTCTGCCAAGATATGGCTCAGGTAGTGGACTAATAAATTAGGATGTCATTGGGGTTTTTTTTGGGACGGTAGAGATATTTTTCCCCCCTGGTGTTGGTGTTGGTGGTGGTTGCCTCTGGGTATAAGTTTCTTTAGATTTTTATTCTTCTGGTGGATGGAAGAGCTGATTGGAGATGACATGAGGTTGCGTATGGAGGCAGCCGAGATAGAGATATATCTGGGAGCAGACCGGTGCAATGCGCGGAGAGAAATCGCACACAAATTGGCAGCTGTGGTGTGTGGGCGCCATGGCAGGTTAGATCTCTATTATTCGGTCGGATGGACAGATCCAAAGGAGAGAGACACGGCTGGTGGAAGGCAGCGTCCACCTTGGTAAAGCCAGGCAAGCGTCATGGACCAGGATGTCCGATTTCAGTTTTAGTTTAAAGGAATTTTGGGTCCGGTGGCCATATCTGGCCCACTTGGGGTCCTTATTTGGCCCACGGTGGTCCCCCAGGCGGCCACAACCTCTTCCTTGGAAGATCTTTCTTGCATGGTTGGCTGCTCTAAATATGGGGCTTCCTCTGTCCAGGAAGATGGAAATCCCTTTCCAAAGATTTAGGGGCTGGAAGAGCTCCAAGCCCTGGCATTTGACTTCATCTCCTTTTGCTTTTGGCTCTGCCCTCAAGAACATTTCTGAAATCCAACATGGCCGTTGGGATGAGGATGCATCCACACTGTAGAAATAATGCAGTTTGATACCACTTTAAGTGCTGCAGCGCTATCCGATGCAATTGCCAGCAGCAGCCTTTTTATTCTTATGTGCCTTCGAATTAACTTTGACATGATTCCCTGTTTGGCCAAGAAACCCACTGGGTGACCTTTGGCGAGTCACACTCTCTCAGCCTCAGGGGAAGGCAATGGCAACCCCCTCTGAAGAAACTTGCCTAGAAAACCCTATACTAAGTTCGCCGCCAAATAAGTCAGAAATGACTCGAAGACACACAACAAGAAGCCTTCAAGTCAACTCCAATTTAGGGCACAATTTCTAGCTTGGCCATGTGATCCACTGGGTGACCTTGGGCAAGTATCACTCTCTCAGCCCCAAAGGAAGGCCGTGGCGAACCTTCTCTGAAATCTTGCCAAGAAAATCCCATGATAGGTTTGCCTTAGGGTTCCCATAAGTTGGAGATGACTTGAAGGCACACAACAACAATAAATCACAGAGTTTTCTTGGAGAGGTTTGTTTAGAGCGGGTTTGCCTTTGCTTTCCTCTGAGAGAGTGTGACTTGACTTTGGTTTTCCAGGACCAAGTGAGGATTCGAACCCTTCTCTCCTTGAGTCTTAGTCCAAGACTTCCGCCTGCACACTGGTTTTCAACCAAGCCAAACTGAAATAAATCTCCCTCGCTGGTCCCCAGGTCTCTGCAAGCTCATTCGAAACAGCTGGTCCTGGTAGACGATGTTTATTCCACCAATATTCATATTTCTAAAGGGAAAGAGACGTTATGGCAGCTGCCTGACAGGGATGTCGGGAAGACGTTGGCGGGGAGTTATTCTGCAAAATACACAGTCCGTGGCTCCATCTTGCAATTACCGAGGTGGGAGGGAGAAAGTCTAAAAAGCACATAAGGAAGCCTTTTGGGTAGGTGCTTATTATCACCACAAGGAACTACACCATTGCTCTTATTTTATTTTTATTTTATGTTTTTTCACCCTCTCCTACAGCATCTCCGGACCAGACAGGGAAACTTCTGCTTGATCCTTGATGTAGGTTTTGCAGAACAGTTGCCTTGCCACTTTCCCGGGAGGACTCCAAAGAAAAATCTTTCAGCTTCCAAAAGCCATGGAACGGAGATATTTCCTTTTTGATCAGAGGCCACAACAACATTTCAGATGGAAAAATGGGTAAGGCAACCTGTGTCTGAAAAAGGAAAAAAATGATTGCCACTAGCAATGATGATGATGATGATGATGATGACGATGATGATGATGGTGCCAAGGAAATTTTACTGCAAAAGCAGTCTTTGTGCATGTGTTGGCAATGGGGAAGAGTTGCATCTTCTCATGCCTAAGAATTTGATTAACTGAGCAAGAGTTTTAAACAATTTTGTGGGGCATGGTTTGCAAGTGTCCCCATAAATTCAACACAAAGAACCTAAGATTGCAGTTGTCATTGTTGTTGCACCTTCAAGTCATTTCTAACTTATGGCGACCCTAAGGCAAACCTATCATGGAGTTTTCTTGGCAAGATTGCATCCCAGTTTTGGGGGAAAGAGGGATATAAATAAATATGAAGATTATAATTATTATTATTATTATTATTAGTAGTAGTAGTAGTAGTAGTAGTATTTGCACTTAACTCAGCAGGGAGGAGAAGAGAAGAGACAGCAGAATCTTGCCCTTCCCAGTAGGCTCTGGCAAAAGCAAACTGCTGCAATCTCTCCAAGCGCACATGTCCTTCCTCATTCATAAGATCAATGGGGATTGTATCTGCCAAATCCAGACAGTTGGAGAGTTTGCAATGGAAGTAAGAAGAGGACGAAGTGGAAAAGCGGGAGGAAGAGAGAAACTGGGGCATTTTAAAAGCAGCTGAGAAAGTGGGAGAGTTTAGGATTAACCCGGATTTTTCCCTTCCAAATTGAGATGGTGAGAGAGTATGGGGCTTGGGGGTTCCCCTTGAAGCTAGGGGGTGGCTAGGGAGGCTGAAAAATTCACCATGGCCCATACTTCATGAGCGAACGAGCACGGTCTCAACCACGTCGCCATCACAACCTGCTTACCCTTGGCCCGTTGGCTTTGCGGCTGACGTGGCACACAATTCCTGCCGGGGCTCATTAGCTCGACTCCCCGAACAGCCGGGAGGGAATGAAGAAGCCGTAACAAGCTTGCAGCTGCTGCGCTACCCTGCCAGCGCCTGCAGCAAATTCCAGCATCACTCTCTCCCCATTCCTGCTGGCAAATGTGGGCCCCTGGTGCATACATGCCAGCCAGACAGCTCCACAACGGTGCCGGCTTCCTTGCATCTCCTCCTGGTCTTATCCCCTTGCCAGGCTTAATCCAGACCTGGAGACCCGGGCTATGATGTCGTTGGCAACTGAGGTCCATGGGTATGGCCGGGTGCCCCTGGCAAAGGTGGGGATGCCGGGCAACAGCCAGCCTTGCCCATCCAGCCTTGTGGGGCTTGGCAACCTCTGGGTTCCTCTCCTCTGGAGAAAAGTCAGGGTGGGCACATACAGATGGAAGGAGGAAGGCTGGAGGGTGTCTGAGATCCTTCTTTGGCTCTTGGAAGGAGAGACAAGAAGGGAAAGCAGATCTCTTGTCCCAATCATAAAATCCTAGAGTCCAACAACCCCTTACTGCCATCCAAGCACTCCCATCCAGCCTCTGTTTAAAAACCTCCAAGGAAGGAGACTCCAACACCCTCCAAGGGAGCGTATTCCATGTCAAACAGCTCTTACTCTCAGGAAGTTTTTCCTAATGTTGAGGTGGAATCTCTTTTTCTGTAGTTTGCATCCACTGCTCCATGTCCTGTTCTCTGGAGCTGCAGAAAACAGGCTTGCTCCATCCTCAACATGACATCCCTTCAGATATTTAAAAATGTCACTCATGTCCCCTCTTAACCTTCCTTTCCACAGATTAAACATCCCCAGCTTCATAGGGTTTAGTGGTTTCCAGATCTTTCATCACTTTGGTCACCTTCCTTTGGACATACTCCAGCATGCCAACATCCCTCTTGAATTGTGGTGCCCCCAAACGGACACAGTATATTCCAGGTGAGGTCTGATGGAAGCAGAATTGTTCTTGTTGTGTGCCTTTCAGTCATTACTAACTTATTGCAACCCTAAATCGAAGTAATCATGTTTTTTGGGGGGTGGAAGATTTGTTCAGAGGAGGTTTGCCATTGCCTTCCTCTGAGGCTGAGAGAGTATGACTTGCCCAAGGTCGCCCAGTGGGTTTCAATGGTCTCCAGAGTCTTAGTCCAACACTCAAGCCATGTTGGCTCTCAATTATCTATATAGCCTTTTATTAATATTAATATTATCATCATAGTCCAATGCTCAGACCACTACACCACACTGGCTCTCAATTATCTATATTATTATTATTATTATTATTATTATTATTATTAACAATTAGAGCAGCGATCATGGGACTGCAGTCTGTGCCAAAGGAAAATAAAAAGAATAAACGTTTGCCCAGAGTGTTTCCAAGGAAAATGAGAAAGCTGTTTAGATTTTAGAAGAGAGAAAGAGAAGGAAAATACCCACAATAATCTTGGTCAGTCTCAAAATGCCAACTCTTCCAATTTCGCTCTTTTTCTTTAATCCTGTTTCCACACCTGCTTTCCTCCCCTCCATCTTGCGCTGTTGGAAATGGAATTATGTATTTATTTTTTTTGTAAGAAAAGGACTTGGATGAGGCTTTTGGAAAAGGGGGGAATTAAATCTGGAGGGCTAATGAAACCCAAGGTCTCGAGACAGGCCTTGAAAGGGCTTTTTTCCTCCATCAGGGTTGCAATTTTGCCCATTATCTCGGCGGTCTTTTTGCACCGGGGCCGGTAATGAGAATGACGGCAGAGAGATTTGCGGATGAGGCTGGGATTGAGGTCAAAGCGCTGGGCTGCCTTTACAACAAGATCCTCCTCATCTGAGCTGGAGGAACTAATTGTGGGTAGAAAGATGAGTGACAGAAAGAGAGAACGAAAGAGGAGAAGGAGAGAATAAACGAGTGCAATGCGGCCAATCTAGAGCGAATGTCAAGAGGGCACAGCAAAACTCACCATCCTTTCTCCCATCACGTGCCAAAATGGCTTTTCCCATCCAAGTCTGATGTCCCATCAAAGTCCAAGAGGGCTTTTCTTCTCGTGGTGGGAAGCCAAACACAATATATATTTGAGGGCCTTCAAATCTCCTTTGACTTATGGCAATGAATTTTTCCAAGGGTCTTCTGAGGTGGTTTGGCCACTTCCTTCCTCTGAAATATGGCCCCCAGCACCTGGGGTTCCTTGTCAATCTCCTATCCAAGTACCAACCAGGGCTGACCTTGCTTAGCTTCCAAGCTCTTATGGTGACCCCATGAATTTCACAGGGTTTTCCTAAGCAAGGAATCCTCCGAGGTGGTTTGGTCAGTTCTTTCTTCTGGAAAATTTCCTCCATCATGTGGGATTCATTGGCAATACTTCTGGGCTTGAAGAAGGCTCTTCTTTTTGGACTGCCAATCCCAGAATCCCCAGGACTGGGGGATTCTGAGAGTGACAGTCCAGAAAGGCTCCTTTTTCTCCTGCTTTGGAAGTCCAAGCCTGCAGCATTTGGAGAAAAAGGACCAAGGTCAGATCTTGTGTGTCGAAGTCCCCTGTTGACATATGGCAGTCCTGTGAATTTTGTAGGGCTTTCTTAGGCCAGGAATCCTTAGAGGTGGTTTTGCTAGTTCTTTCCTCTAAAATACAGCTTTTGCACTGAATTTTCATGGGGGAAACAAGGAAGTATCCAAAGTGATGAATTGTCTCTCCAAAATAGGTTCTGCACCCTGGAGAGTGACTGCAAGCAGAACCCTTTACTTTGCCTGGAGAAGGGATAGAGATGGAAACAATGACAACCAGGCCAGGTAGACCAACACAACTGAAAGGAGTGGGTCTGTGGACCGGAGATGATCTATGCGCTCTTGGCTTCCAGTGTGTGGTGAGTTTCCATGTTTTGAGATCTTCCTCGTGGGTACATTTGGTGGGAACAAAGGAGATGGGGTCTTCTTGATGGCTTCTCCTAGGCTTTGGAAATTCCCTTCCTAAAGCGATGAGACTAGAGCCTTCCTTGCTATCCTTTCTTTGCAAGGTTAAAAATAACTTGTCTGTTTTAGCAGGCCTTTATGAACTGTTTCTTCAGGGGAAACAGACTTTGTAAAATGTGCAGGATTTATATCTCCTGTTGCCATTGAATGGTTTATGTTTTTCACTCGTTCACATTTTTTGATTGCTTAATTACTTTGTAGCTTGCGTATACTGTGAATTTTTAATTATGTTTTCTGCTGTTGCAAGCTGCCTGGAGTCCCAAACTGGAAGAAAGGCAGGCTATCAGTAAATATTTTGGTCAAGATTCTGTATCACAGACATAGTTAAGACTCATTAACTATATTTGTTGTTGTTGTTGTTGTGTGCCATCAAGTCATTTCCAACTCGGCAAACTTGATTTGAGTGTTGTACTATGGCTCTGGAGAGCAGGGTTCAAATCTCTGCTTGGACATGAAACCAACTGGGTGACCTTGGGTAAGTCATGCTCTCTCAGCCTCAGAGGAAGGCCATGGCAAACTCCCTCTGAACAAATCTTGCGAAGAAAACCCTATCATAGGGTTGCCTTAGGGTTGCCATAAGTCAGAAACTACTTGAAGGCACACAATAACAACAACAAGATGCACCCGTAATTGTGTGTGAATGCACACTGCTACTCTGCATTATTCAATGCAGTATCACAATTTGTCCATTGCACACTGCACTTCTTGCATCCATTTCATTCTGAAATCATCCATTGCACACTTTTGTCCATTTCACTCTGTAATTTCATCCATTGCACCCTTTCATCCATTGCACCTACAATTTCATACATTGCACACTTTTTTCCATTGCACATTACAGTATCATCCATTACACAATTTTGTCCATTGTACACTGCAATTTCACAATGGGTTGTCGGCCATGTGCCTCAACTGCCCCTCTCTATGCGTCGTGTGCCATCGGTATTCTGGAGAGGGTTTGCGTCATTTAACCCTGCCGATGGATATTTTTGCTGCACTGAAGCTCTTGGTCAACATGCCACGGAAGGCCCTGTGCATCGAAGCGCATGCAAGGAAGCCTCCAGGCGCAATCCCACCGCAGGCCCAGCTCTGTTCCTGCAACCATAAAGTGAAGGCAGGCGTTCCACATCGACAGAAAGATGTCCCATCGCTTCTGTAGTGGAAATCGACGCAGGCATAAGACCTTGCAGAGCGACTGTCCTGATCTAACCCGACGAGTTGTTACGCCTGCAGCATTTCTGGGCTGACACAAAACAGCTTTGCCCCCAATGATTATTTTTGCACAACTCCTAAACAACAGGGGAAAACTGGGGACAGTCTCCGTTCTGGTTCTCTTTACGCCGGGGAAATTCAGCCTGACATGAAATCTATATCCCTCCTGCTTCCGCCTCCATCTCTTTTCCACCCCTCCTTTCCTCTCCTCTTTTGACAGGGAGTCACTGATTTACATCCCATTTATCGCTTCCCTTTGCATATCTGGAAGCGTTAAGCAAGCTGGGTCCCTACTGATCTTGCCTGACCGACCCTAATGCAAAAATCTTTATCATCTTTAGCAGGGAAATCCATGCAAGGCGCTGGGGAGAGAGGGGGAAGGGTTTGACGGATCAGAAAACGCTTTGGTTGGCGTTGCGATCATCAACAGTTTATTAATTCATTACCGCCACCATCTTCTGAGTCAACAGTGTGATGCCGGAGCCACAAAAGCCAATGCAATGCTAGGCTGCAGCAACAGGAACATAGTGCTCAGATCACGACAGGAAGCAACAGTGTGGTCAGCTTTGGTCGCCCTTCTCTGGACACCTTCCAGCTTCTCCAGATCCTTCTTGACCTGTTGTGCCCTGGCATCCTATCCTGTCTCCAGTTCTGAGCCCCAGAGAAGAAGGATCTGGAGAAACTGGAAGGTGTCCAGAGAAGAGTGTCAATGATGGCAAAAGATTGGGAAACCAAGCCTTGTGACTGAAGGAGCTGGGGATCTTTAGCTTGGAGAAGACAGAGAGGTGACATGACAGAGCCCTCTTGAAATCTCTGAAGGGATGTCATAGAGAAGATGGAGCAAGCTTGTTTTCTGCTGCTCCAAAGATACAGGCCAGTGAATTCTAATGACAAGAAAAGAGATTCCAGCTAAACATTAGGAAAAAAAACCTCTTCCTTCTTTCTTTCTTTCTTTCCTTCTTCCTTCCTTCCTTCCTTCCTTCCTTCCTTCCTTCCTCATCCTGGCCTACCTTGCAGCATTGTTGTTGTGGGATTAACAGAGCAGATGGGTACCATCTTTCTGGGAGAGAGGTGGAATAGAAATGCACACATTTATGCACCAAATGTTCTCCCTCCACAACGTTTCCCTCTCTTTGTCGTGATTCTTCTTCTGACACTCCTCGTAGATTCTCATTTCCAACCCGCCTCCTTTCTCAACTTGATTCATTCCTAGTTACCACTCGTTTCCCCCCCCTTTCCCCCATTTATTTGTTTCCAACACGCACAGAGACTCACGCACGCAGGCACACACATGCCCTGGCAAGCCTGCTTCGCTGGTTCATCGCCCTTCCTGGCAACGGTGCATTATGTTCGACAGCAAGAATAACAACGAAACCCATCCTCCCCCCTCTCCCGTTGCCTTGAGAAAATGTTCTCTGTGCTGTCCTTGTTCTGGCGCGGAAGTGCAATGGTGAGCCCTTTCCACCTCCGTCCACGTTCCACGGAAGAAAGAGCCTCCTTCTGCCCACTTGATCTCTCCCCATTGATGGGGGGCGACTCAGAGAGACTGGCGTGTCAAGGGCAGGTTGCCTAGCGATCGGCGGACGCACCCGCCTCCTTGCCAGATGGGCATTTGGAAATGTGTTAATTAATTAATTCGGCGGAGGAGGAGTCATGGAATCATAGGACTGTGGAATTTGATGGGACCTCAAGGGCAATCTAGTCCAACCCGCCGCCAGGCAGGGACCTTTGCTTGCTCTCTGGTGTAGTTCTGTAGTAAGACGATGCAGCCTTACTGAATATACGCTCGGCCCTCCACATTTGCGGATTTGACTTTTGCAGATTTGATTATTCATGGATTTGATGAATGAGTTCTCTCAGGAAATCTCTAGGTCCTCCACCATGACTCTGTGGTCAATTTCCAACAGATGTTGCACTGGAGAACATACCGATTCCTAGAGAGAACACTTCTCTAGGTTTATGGAGGTCCTTCAGAGGAATTCTGTGGTCCACGTCTGGCAGATGTTGACCATAGTTTTGGTAGGACCCAAAGAAGTGTTCCCTCAGATTGAAAAAATATATATAGTGATTTCTTATGTCTGTGGCTTTTCCGTTTTCACAGGAGTCCTGTGCCCCTAACCCCAGCGAATGTGGACCAGTTATAAACCACTGCAGACCAGTTACGGTTTCTGAATGCCAGCCGCTCTTGTTCTTACAATTGTCCAAGTGGACTGGGCTTTGGATGCGAGGTGCGTGGTGTGTGTGTGTGTGTGTGAAAGACAGACGGCGAGAATAACAGCACTCTTGCGGCAACTCAGCTGTCTCTGCATCTGCTCACCGTCGTTCCCCGAGAAGAGAAGCAAGCTTCCCAATTAAACCCTCTTGTCCGTCTCCTTCTCCACTCTCCAGATCTTTGCAGATGTGCCAGGATGCAAAAAAAATAAACATGCTGGTATGCCCCAGAAATGCACAGACGTATGGCTCTTGCGAAGCTCTGCCATCTCTTTCCTTCCTCAGGTACATCTTCTTTGCAAAATGTCAGTATTTCCAAAGCACTCCATGTATGTGAGCCTCTCCAGATTTTAAAATCTTTGGAAAAAGACCTTTTTTAAGGTCCCAGCACTATCAGTGGACCATTTGGTGAGGACAAAGGAGATAGGGCCTTCTTGGTGGCTACGTCTGGGCTGTGGAACTCCCTGCCACTAGAGATTCGATTGCTCCTCCTTCTTCCACCAGCAGCCTATTATTATATTCAAGTCTTTGGCTTGTCTTTCATGTGGCAGGAAGGGCTTTTCACGGAGTTCTCCTTTTATCCTTTTAAACTGTGTTTTAATTCTGTTTCCTGTTCTTTTTGCATAACGTTATGCAGTGTAGATATAGAATCATGGCCGCCAATAACCAACCAACCAATCAATCAATCAATTGGACTCACCCTTGTTTCTCCATACCTCCTCCCTTGGGATCGGTTGGTTCTTATCTCCCCAGTCAATGCCGGGTTTTCATTTCACTTTATGTTATCTTACCATCCGAACCTCTTTCCTTCCCTGCTTCGCTCCCTCTCTTTGTCTCACCCTGGTTCATTAGGAGTCTGCGAACGCGCTTCCCGACGAGCCGACGCGATTAAAACCCATTTGAATAGTATCATATTAGAAAGTTCAATTTCCCCAACAAAACGCCCTGCTTCGGTTCCTTTTCTTCTTCGATGTCTTTCTCCCTCCCCCCCCCCTTTTCCTCCTTAAGTTGCTTTATTGCATTAAACATTTATGGAGCAGAAAAGGATTAAAGAGATGCCAAATTTAGCCATGGGCAGGGCCTTGCGGTGATGGCCTTTCAAGAGGAAGGAAGGAAGGAAGGAAGGAAGGAAGGAAGGAAGGAAGCATGGAGGGCCTTTCAAGAGGAAGGAAGGAAGGAAGGAAGGAAGGAAGGAAGGAAGGAAGGAAGGAAGGAAGGAAGCATGGAGGGCCTTTCAAGAGGAAGGAAGGAAGGAAGGAAGGAAGCATGGAGGGCCTTTCAAGAGGAAGGAAGGAAGGAAGGAAGGAAGGAAGGAAGGAAGGAAGGAAGGAAGGAAGGGAGACTCAGAAATACCCCCCAGGCCATATTCAGTGCTTCGGTGGCAGGTTGTCCACTCTCATTTTAAGGGTCCCCCAGCATGCAACCAAAAGCAATGGCCATCCCATCTCTGACCGCCTGTACCTGCCACCTTTTCCCATGTAGGAGATTTTAATATCCTCTCATCCATGCTTGGGAAGTTACTTTTAAAACAACGGCTAGGATTCACGATCGCAGTTAACAAAAGCGTAACACAAAAGGTTGCCACCTTTGCAGTTAGAATTCTTAAGAGTAAATCTTTGCTTTCCTTCTTGTTAGTTCTTGCAGGAGAACCTTGCCAGCTTGCAAAGGAGAGCGTCTGTTTTGTACAAGGATTGTCCAGTCCGCAAATGGGATCTCCTCTTCCATGCCAAACTTTGGCAATCTGCAAATGAGAGCTCCTGTTCCATGCAAAGCTCTGACAGTCTGCAAACAAGAGCTTCATTCCATGCGAAGCCTTGCAAATGAGATCTCCTGCTCCGTGCAAAACTTTGCCACTCTGCAAAAGAGATTGCCTGCTCCATGCAGAATCTGCCAAGGCTGCCATCCTGCATTTGTTTCCCTGCTAAAAACTCCCTCAGTTTCAACTTCTGATAAATTGCTGACCAAAGGTAAGGGCAAAAGAAGCTCCAGAAGTCCGATGCTGAATTTCTGGGGACTGGATTAGGCCCATAGGATGGAAGTTTTCCTTTCCCTGGCCCAAATCCAACCACATATCACCCCATCTCCTTTATGTGGCAACTAGTAATTTCACTAAATAGGATGTGAAAGCAGTAGGCTCCTGCTTTGCCATTCATCTGTCCCATTTTGGTGCTCAGGAGTATACTGCACCTGAACATGGAGGCACCATCTTCATCCCAAAGGGATTTAGAGAGGAAATGTGACATTCTCTCTCCCCTTTTCTGCTCCCCGAAAGTAGTTTCTTTTCCAAATCTGAGCTGGCGAAAAGAGAAAGGAAGGCTCATCCAGGCAAGAAGTCAGGTAATGCCTCTCTCCTAAAAATAACAGCCGTGTTTCACAGCCAGGTTGGCGTACTTCAACCGCCCTTTGTAGTTGCGAGAGCCCTGTGATTCCTCTCCCCGCTTTTGCACGCTTGGCACCCACAAGAGGGACCGGCTGATCAAAGCATCGCCCCCCAACCTGGCGCTGAGCTCTTTTGGAGAGGCTGGCTTAATGGTTGGCGCCTCAGGCCAGGCCTGCAAGCGAGCGTTTTGCTCACAGAAGAGCTCCCCCTGAACAGTTTAGATCCGGCCTTGTTCCGGCGAGTGTTGCGGTCAGCCACCGCTGTGACCAGATCGACCCAATTTCCAGCCTGGCAGGACCTTTGATAAAGCAAGGAGGTCATTCCCAGGGAGGGGAGAGAGGTGAAGAAAAGCAGCCTCTAAACACCTAAGAACCAGCATTGAACTATGACGCGGGAGACCAGGGTTCGAATCCTGGCTTGGGCAGGAAACCCACCGGGTGCCCTTGGGCAAGGCATGCTCTCTCAGCCTCAGGGGATGGCCAAAGGGAACCCCCTCTGAACAAAGCGTGCCAAGAAAACCCTGTGATGGAAACCCATTGAGTAACTCTGGGCAATCTCTTAATCTCAGAGGAAGGCCAAGGCAAAGCCCCTCTGCACAAATCTTGCAAGAAAAGGGTCTGAAATAATTTGAAGGCACACCACCAAACATCTAACATATTGCACCCTCACATTGACTTTTTGTCAAACTCTCTCCTTGGGGCATGTCTACACTGTCGAAATAATGCAGTTTCACACTACTTGAACCGCCCCGGCTCCATCCGACAGAATCCTGGGATTTGTCATTTGACGGGGCACCGGCACTCTTGGGCAGAGAAGGCATACAAAACTACAAATCCCAGGAGTCAATAGGAACGGTGTTGACAGCACTTAAACCGGTGTCCAACTGCATTATTTCGACAGTGTAGTCCCAGAACACAAACCAAGGGATTCGAATGAAAGGAAAGGAGATTCTCACTGAACATGAAGAAAAACTTTTCTTTTTTTACACAATAAGAGCTGTTTAGAAGTGGAACGAACTGTCTGGGAAGGTGAGGTGGACTCTCCGTCTTTGGAAGTCTGTAAACAGAGGTTGGAGGGACATCTTTCAGGAGTACTGTAGTTGTGTCTTCCTAACATGGTGGTGGGGTTGGAGTAGATGACCCTTGGGGGTCCCTTCCAACTCTGTGACGTCTCGTATGCCTGTATTGGATCACATAAGTAAGACTGCAGGATCGGCAGGTGATGTGTTAAGGTAATAGATCCTGTCAGCATACTATGTATATATATATATATATATATATATATATATATATATATATGGAATGGCACCATCTCTTTCTGTAAAATGCAAAATGTCAGTCCCCTCCCTCCTCCCAAACCCATCTGGATTTCAATTAATGTTATATATTTTTAAATAAATAGCCAAATTTCTTGTCGATGCCCCCCTTCTTTTCTCCAACATCAAAGGAAAGGGCCAGAACTCAGCTTGGGGCTGTTAGATCTTCCTGAATGCCATCTGCCTTCTTGAAGGGAAAACTCTCAACACTCAAATCAAATCTCCCATCAAATCTCTCCACATCGGTAGGAGGTTAAAATTCAATTTAAAGTAATTTTTTTTTCTGGAGTGTCTTATTTTATGTTATGTTTTTTGTTTAAAGGCAGGTTTTTAAAAATGAGCCAGGGGACAAGAGAGCAGACTTCTGGAAGCTGTTGCAATCCATTAGCTGTATTAAATAAAGAGGATCGCCACTCGGATTTAATTGTGCGTGATAATCGCTGCCCCGGAAGGAGACCAGGGTGAGAAATATGGCACAGTTCAGAAAGTCCCACAGTTTGGAAATATACTCTCATGAAAGCATCCCCCCCCCCCAATAAATAAATAAATAAATAAAACCTGAAAAATGAATTGGGGTCAATGGAGCATGATAGCTTGTGAATGATAAGTTTTGCATGATAGATTTTACATGGATAGGTTTTGCATGATGGGTTTTGTGTGATAGGTTGTACATGATAGTTTTGCATGATAGGTTTTAGCATGACAGGTTGTACATGACAGTTTTGCTTTATAGGTTTTGCGTTATAGATTTTGCATGATCGGTTTTGCAACCCTGGGGTGAGATTTCCCCATTGAGGACATGGATTCAAAGGAGTGAGTCTCCAGATCTTGGATTGCAAATGTTGTGTCTCCTGGTATCCTTCTCAAGCGGATGGGTTGGTGTGTTTACAGGACGGGGCCTTATCTAAGGTGGCCCCTCTGTTATGGGACTTGAGAAAGTCAGGCTGACCCCATCCCTACTAATCTTCCAGCCAGACTGGGTTTGAATGGTCCCCCAGCCCCGTATGCAACCAAAAGCAACAGGCGCCCCATCTCCGACCACCTGTACCTTTTCTCTCTCATCCATGTGTTTTTTAAAAGAACAGCTGGAATTCAAGATCACAGTTAGGATAGGAGCATTTCCAGCTTTTCTTTGGCCACGTCCCCCGTTTTTCTGGAGCGCCCCCCATTTTGCAGAGCCTTGTCCCTTGCAGTTAGGACCTTTGCTCTGTCTCCCTGTCTTGAGGCTTGATGACGACTGCATCCATCCATTTTGCTTCCTGCAAACCCACCATGAAATACAATGCGATGCTGGGAGGATAACGGGAAATTAATTTTTGCCTAGAGCAGCAGAATTGCTTGGGCCTGGTGGAAGATTTTGCACAGGAGAGAAAATAAAATAAACTTCCTTTCTCCTTTCCAGCCAAGACAAAGGAACATAAAAATCACAACCTTGGGCTCTTTCTTGAATCCAAGCCCAATTCTCCTGGTTGGCTTTTGGACCCATCACCAGCCAAGGTGGGTTCTCTGGTCCTCATGCCCATCTTTTTCCTCCTCCAGGTCTCCCAGCAAGGCCCCATCTCTTGCCTCAGAGGCCCACTGGCTTTTTATTTGTTCCTAATATAATGATAATTAAGTTCTTTCTCTCTCTCTCTCTCTGCCATCCCCAAAGCCCCCCTTTTTCTCTCCCCATTTCTCCTGTGAGCACCGATTGCTGCTGAGGCAGCTGCCGGCAGCCTTGGCGTTTATTGAGTGGAAAGTAATAATTTATTGTCCTTTGTATGCTCAAAAGCCATCTTCATTATCCGGAGAATTTGTAATGCCGAGAGGAGAAGGAGAAGGAGAAGGAGAAGGGGGTCTTTGGATCCGCGTTTTCCAGGGGCTGAGGAGGGGAGCCCAGATCCCCAAAGGGGCCTTTCTTTCCTTGCCTTCATCCCATCCATCCCAGGCCCCTCTGGCCCAGGCTTGCATCCTCTCTTCCATTTCCTCAGCCGCTTCCTAGTTGTGTTGGATTGTTGGATTGGGGTTGTGTGTGTGTGTGTGTCCTTTGGGAGATGGAGATTGGGGTGAAATTCTGCAAAATGGTGGAAGGAGGAGAAGAAAGGAAGAGGAAAGGGAAGAAGGAAAGGAGGGGAGGAAGAGGAGGACAAAGAGGAGGAAAAGGCAGATGAAGGAGAAGCTGTGGAGGAGGAAGAGGAGGAAGAAGAGGAGGAGGAGGGGAAGTAGGAAAAAAGAGGTAGCAGAAGAAGCTATGTGAGAAGAAGAGGAAGAGAAAAGGGGGAAGGAGGAGAGGAGGAAGAAAAGAAAGGGGGACAAGAAGGAGGAAGAGGCAGAAGAAAGAAAGAAAGAAAGAAAGAAAGAAAGAAAGAAAGAAAGAGAAAGGAGGAGGAAGTGGAAGAGGGCAAAAAGGCTGAAGACTTTCTTGGCTGGTGGCCTTTGCTTGCTGGAGACCCCCAAAGAGTGCCAAGAGTCAGAGAGAGAAAGAAGGAAGGAAAGAAAGGAAGGAAGGAAGGAAGGAAGGAAGGAAGGAAGGAAGGAGGGGAAGACCTCCCCCCAGGACCCCTCCCAGCGGGGTGAGGGGGGTGCTAGAGGCGTTCCTCTTCCTCTTTGCGGGGGGGGGGGGCGTGAGGGGATTGTCAGGCGGCGCTTTTCGGAGGCTTACGGTAAGGCGCTGTCTTTGGTGCTGAATCGGGCGGCGCTGTTCTTGGTGCTGAAAAGGAGCGAAGCCGGAGAGAGAAAGAGAAAGAGAGAAGAGGAGAGAAGAGAAGAGAGAGAAAGGAGAGGGGCTTTTGGGGGGCGCCCAGAGAGAGAGAGAGAGAGAGAGCTGAGCAGGGGCTGTCCAGGAGCAGCCCTGGAGGGGGGCCGGAGCCAGGGGTCCCCCAAGAGGAGCCCACCGGACCAGGACCCCCAGTGAACCCCCCCCAAGAGGAAGGGGCCATGGAGGAGGGCTGGACCAGGGGGCTCTTCCTCCTCCTCCTCTTCGCCTCGGATGTGGGGCTCCAGGCTCAAGGTAAGGGATGATGGGGGTTGTTGTTGTTGTTGTTGTTTTGGGGGGTGAGGGATTGAGACCCCAAGGTGGGCACAGGGGGGTGGGAGTGGGCTAATCCATGTTGGCTTGAATTGTATGCCATATATATATCTGCAAGTGGTTTCCTAGCCACCCGCCCACCAGCCCTCCGCTTTCGCAGAAATTGCCTTCTCCAGCCCCCCAAATCCCTCTCCTCCTCTTCCTCTTCTTCATTCTCCTTTCCCCATCCTTTCTTCCTCTGACCCCCCCCCTTTTCTTTTTACAGCCCAGGAGCCATTGCTGGGGGGGAGAGAAGAGGGTGTGAGGGACTTGCTTTTGCAATCATTCAGATTCTCTCTTAATGCCAGGCTTGCTCCAACTGTGCTTTCCAAATGCTCGTATTGTCTGACTGGGGTGGCTCCGTGGTGGTCGGTTCCTTTGGAAAATAATTGATTTCTTCCTCTATAAAACCACCCCCCCATTGCAAATCCACTCTCCCCCCCCCAAAAAAGAGGCTGGCAATTGTACATAAAGGCAGGCGAGGAAGCTGTTTTCATGTGGTTTTCAGAGGTTGTCAATGGTGTATCTGGCGAAGGTGGGGATGCCTGTCTTTTTGGGTGCCTCCAGCCCCAGAGAACAGCCTCCAGCTCCCAATATCCCCCTTCCCACCCCCCCAAAAAATAACCCCATTGAAGCCTGTCTCCATTCAGCCTCCTCTGGAGTGTCTTTCGCAGCCCTTTCTTCCCAAAAGCCTCCTCCGCTCTTCCGAACAAACTTCTTCTCCAAGTTGCTCTTCTTTTCTTTTGTTTTGTTTCCTTTTGGGGCAGGAGCTGTTTAGGGTAAGAAGGAAAAAAGAGGAAAGCTTTGGGAATCCAGGTCTTGAGATCATTCCCACCCACCCCAAAATACACAAACACACACATAATAAGGGTTTGAAAGGTGTCCCTTATGATAAGGGATCTCCCTTATTTGAGGGCTGGAAAGCTTGCCCCTTATAGGGCTGGCAGGCTTCCCATATCCTAAGGGATATATCTCCTATTTGAAGAATAAATATTGTCCCTTATCAGACTGACAGGGTTCCCTTATTACAAAGGATGTGCCTTATTTTTGGTCTGGAAAACCTGTCCCTTACAAGGCTGGGATGTGTCCCTTATTTGAGGGCTGGAAAGCTGGTCCCATAGAGAAATGGAAGAGGCCGCTTATTATTAGGGACATCCCTTCTTTGAGGGCTAGAAAACCTGTCCCTTGTAGGGCTGGCTGATGTCCCTTATTATAAGAGACGTTCCTTATTTGTGGACCAGAGAGCTTGGCCCTTCTAGGACTGACAGAGGCTCCTTATTATAAGGAATATCTCATATTTGAAGGCAAGAGAGCATGTCCCATAGAGAAATGGAAGATGCCCCTTACTGTAAGGGGTGTCTCTTATTATAAAAGATGTCCCTTAATTGAGGGCTGGAAAGCTTCCCCTTTATAGGGCTTGGCAGGCATCCCATATCTTAAGGAAAGTCCCTTATTTCAGGGTCAAAAATCTTGTCCCTTATAGGGCTGGCTGGTGTTTCCTCTTTTAAGAGATGCCCCTTATTTAAGGACCAGAAAGCTTGTCTCTTATAGGACTGGTGGGGGTCCCTTTTTAAATGAATGTCCCTTATTTGCGGGTTGGAAAGCTTACACTTTATAGGACTGATAGGCATCCTTTATTATAAAGGATGTCCTTTATTTGAGGTCTGGAAAAGCCGTCCTTTATAGGGCTGGCTGGTATCCCTTATTATAAGGATGCCCCTTATTTGAGGATCACAAATCTTGTCCCTTATTGGATTGGAAGGCATCCCGTAGTATAAGTGTTGCCCCCAATTTGGAGGCTGGAAAGCTTTTCCATTTATATAGAGACCAAACCAGATATAAGAGACAAAAGCCCTATATTTTGCAATGTGTGCCCGTCCTCCTTAAAGCCAGAAATGGGTGCATCCTGTAATTGATGAATAGGGACCAAGGTATTAATTTCTACAGAGAAATACGTGGCAAGGTTATCTGCAATCAATACTTCCATAAATTTTGACATTTAGGTAGAACGCCAACTTGTTTGTCGCTCCTCCTTCCCGATTGCTGTGAATTTTGACAGTCCTTTATCGCTGTGTGGAAAACCTGGTCACATTAATACACACACGCAACCATTCTCCTTGAGGTGGATCGTCCTCTTTTTAATCCAGATTTACTTCTGTCCCTTGACCTTCTCTGGCCCAGATCTGAACCTGTTTAATCCCACACCAAACTGGTCTGAACGGGCATCGCTCTTACCTCTGCCTTCTCTCTCTCCTGCCATGCCAGAAAACGTTTTTTGGCTCATCTCTGGAAAAAGCAAGTGGGTTCTTGAATATTGGGGTGAGGACCCCCAAGATCTAGAACTGGAAAGTTCAAATGGGGGGGATCTTGGTTGCAAAGGGTATCTTCTAAGGGTCCTGCATGTCTTATGTGCTTCCAAGTCGCCTGTCAACCTACGGCGACCCCATGAATTTTTCAGAGGGTTTTCTTAGGCCAGGAATCCTACAGCTCTCCTCCAAGTCCCAACCAGGGTTGACCCTGCTTAGCTCCCAAGATCTTAAGGTGACCCCATGCATTTTGTAGGATTTTCTTAGGCCAGGAATCCTCAGAGGTGGTTTTCCCAGTTCATTCCTCTGAAATAGAGGCTAGCAGGACCTGGGATTCATTGGCAGTCCTTCTGGCTGGGGGATTCTGGGACTGGCAGTCCAAAAAGGCCTCTTTTTTCCTGGCTCTGGAAGTTATAATAATAAATAATAATAATAATAATAATAATAATAAATTTTATTTTTAGCCCGCCTCTCTGCAAAGCAATCGTTCTAGCTTGCAACATTTGGGGGAAAGGAACCAAAGTCAGACCTGGGTATATGCCTTCAAGTCAACTTATAGTGACCCCATAAATTTCTTAGGGTTTTCTTAGGCTAGGAATCATCAGAGGTGGTTTGGCCAGTACCTTCCTCTGAAATGTAACCTGATCTTTGTTGGTGGCCTCCCATCCAAGTCCTAACTAGGGCTGACCCTGCTTAGCTTCCAAGATCAGACTGGATCTGATGCTTTGGGGATATTTGGGCATGCATCCTTAATGTCTTAGTGGGTTATTATGATGAGACTGATTCCTGTGTGCTGTTCTCAGTTGGAGCTGAACCAATAAATCAGTTTTTACATAGTTAAAAAAAATATCCCTTGGATTCAAGAGCCCTTCTCTGTAGTTGGAACTATTTGTAGGATTTGGGTGATTCGCATTATTATCCCATGAAGGGGATGTTTACCTGGCGGGGTGAGTGGGAGGCTTGTGAATTCCTTGCTCAGGTTGCGCCAAGCACTTCGCACATTCATTTAATTAATATTTATTTTTCAATCGGCATTGAGGCTTTCTTTACTAGTATTTCTTTTTTAACTGTAAGCCACCTGGAGTCCCAATCCTGTTGAAAGGTGGGGTATAGATGGAGCAATTTGGGAATGGGGTGTGATTGATTGATTGATTGATTGATTGATTGATTGCTATATGGGGAAATATTCTGTGGTATAAACGAAGCAATTAGTATGGTGAGAATGGGGAATAGTTGATCGATCTATCGATTGTTTGTTATGGGGAAATTGTTATGTGGTATAACCAAAGCGATTGGTATGGGAGGAATGGGATGTGATTGATTGATTGATTGATCAGTTGTTATGGGGGAAATGTTATCTGGAACCACATTTCTTTAAAAAAAAAGGATATAAATATTTCCAAAGTTGGGTTGTTATGTTGAAAATGCAAACACTTTCGCACCTTGTTTGCCTTTGGGGTGTTCTGGAAATACATGTGCAGATTTTAGGAAGGTTTTTATCTTCTCACCTCGGGGAATCTGTTCTCTCTCCCTCTCCTTCCCTCCTCTATCTCAGATGCGCACACACACCGTATTACAACCCTCGAAATAATGCCTTTCATCACAGTCTTTTGACAGGCCCCTGTGTTCTTGATTTATCGACTCATATACACTTTGAAATAATGGTTTTCCCAAGAGACATAGAGGTGTCACAGGTTGGCTGATGGGGGTGAGTGGCATTTATATATCACAGTTCAAAGATCGGCTCTTGCTGGGTTGCAGCCAAGATTGCATTTTGGAGGAAGGAGCGTACGATGTGGCAGCCCAAGATATTGGGCTGCCTGAGGCAGAGGAGAAAGCAACACAAACACACACACAACCCTTCCCAGTCCATAGTTCCCAAACTTAACCAAATTATTTTGAAACAGAATGCATATTGGCTTGTTGCTAGTCCAAATTTGTGTAGACTTACTGAAAATAGTGGATTTATTTGTGTGTTGAATCACCAGCCAATCATCGATTCAATAGATCGTCTAGTTGAGTCCAGTGGACAAGATTCAGGGAATAATTTACATTTAGCAGAAAATCTTGTAAGCCTCTTCTCTCCGCATGATAATAACTAATTGAATCACTAACTAGTCTGAGACTTGAGATGGCTAGTTGACCCTATCTAATGGTAGGAACAGCACTGGTTACAATAGACAGCTACAGCATGACCCCTATATCCATGGATTCGGTCCCCACAGTTGACTTATCCATGTGAGGGGGGGGAGAGATATGTCCTCTCTAAGCATTTCTGGGTCCTCCAAGGTCCACTTTTAGCCCAAGCATGCCATAGAATTGAGCTGGAGGACCTCGAAATGCCTAGAGAAGTGTTGTCTCCAGGCATTTCTAGGTCCTCCAGCGTGAGGCCAGAAGTCATTAATCTCCTTGAAAGTAATAGGGTTCCCTATCATCCTCATTTTCAGGTATCCACTTGAACATTATTATTGTATTTATTTATTTCAAGGATTTATATCCTGCTTTCCTCCCACAATGGGATGTAACCCTGGAGATACAGGGGTCGTACGATCGATCTGGATAGATAGATAGATAGGAATACAGGTAAATGGATCACCATTTTCCCCTAAGCAAATTGTCAGCCTGAATCGTGTGGATTTGTCCAAACTAAAGCAGACCCACTGAGTAAACTGTTGGCTGGTGTAAGTAAAATAAATCCCATTGATTTAGTAGGTCTGCTCTTTAAGGCACCAGCACAGAGAACGCCTCCATTGCATAATTTCTTGAGGATTATAAAGCTACGCATATGTGTGTGTGTATTTAAGAAATAATGAAGAATAATTTGAGGGCTTTTCTTTCCAGGAGCAAGCTTGACTTTGAGGTTGAGAGAGCTTTGAGATCCCACGTATTTCTAAAAATACCCGCAATTGCTCCCTGGCGTATCGCATTAATTGCTCTCGAAAGTAATCCGAGTTTTTCTACTTGCAGTCAGAAAAGCTGATTAGAATATTACCTCTTCCCCCCCGCCCCCAAGAGCAAACCCTGGAAAAATAAGGAAACCTTTAGGGGAAACTTATTCCCCAAACCTTATTCTTGGGCGGTCAAAGGATGTTTTAAGTCGCCATAATTTTTGCTGGAATGCAAAAATTGGACTCAAAGCCATCCCTTGGAGGAAAAGTCTTCTGCAGATGTCAAAGTTTATAAAGTTTATAAAAGGGGACACAAAATGGGATATATGAGCCCCTATCTGTAGCCTATCCAGTGGCATGAGGAATTATCATTTTATAAGTAATACATGGCACATGCCCTATTTTCTATGTTTCTCCCTGATTCCCTCGGAGGTGGAGGAAAAAACATTAAAATTGTAAGGTTATCTCCATCTAGAGTAGACCCAATAGGACCCGAGATCCAGGGGTCTTCTCTTGGAATGGGAGAGGAACCATCTTCTCTTTGGCCTCAGGCAGCAGAGTGTTTGGGGATGGCCCTGGCATTTGTGTACAGAATGGGACAAGGCTCCTTTTCTCTTGGGCCTCAGGCAGCAGAATATTAGGGGCTGGCCTTGACTCTTGCATATGCAACAGGGAGAGGTGCCATCTTGTTGTCCTCGGGCAGCAGAGTGTTTGGGGATGGTCCTGCCATTTGGATGCAGAATGGGAGAGACGCCATCTTTTCCTTGGCCTCAGGCATCAGTATGTGTTTGCCAGCACAGCAGACCTTCTCAGAATAAGTCTGGACTATTTTTAGAGCGGTGCGGTCTTGTGTTTTGAGGGTTGGTTTAGTATTCTGTGAGGCCAGGGTTTGAATCCCTGCTCAGCCATAGTAACCCACCTTGGGCAAGTCACACTCTTTCGGCCTCAGCAGCAACATCTTCTCTGAATAAATCTCCCCAAGAATGGGTCAGGTTTAGGAGAGGGCCAATATATTGGAGTTGTCACAGTGTAGTGGTTGGGCTAGGACTCTGAAAGACCAGGGTTCAAATCTAGCTGGTGGTAAGAACTGCTCGATAGTGGAAGACGCTGCTTCGTTGGAGAATGGTGGAGTCTCCTCCTTTGAAGGTTTTCCAACAGAGGCTGGATGGCCATCTGTCACAGGGAGTGCTTTGATTGAGAGTTCCTGCATGTCAGAAGGAGGTTGGAATGGATGGCCTTTGGAGGATCGCTTCCAACTCTAGGATTCTGTGTGTATTCCTCCATGGCAGAAGAAGGTTAGATTGGATGACCTTTGGGGGTCCCATCCAACTCTCGGATTATATGACACACACACACAGAAACGTGGTCGAAATCGTCCTCTCAGCCAAGGCCGAGTTTCAAGTGTGCCAAATTAGGAAAGCTGGCTGGATTAACCGCACGCCTCTCCTCATTGCTGGCGCTTAGGCCTTCATCCTCTTTTTGGCTATTAATTGAGGATGGACTTTTCCATTGCGCGGGAAGCTTTTGAGGAGAGAGGCATCAGACTTTCAGATTTGCTACAAATCCTTGATTTGATCCTGTCCAATCACTCCGATCTTAACTCTAGAGCCGGGGGAGCGTCTCTCGCACCATATGCCCGGTTGACTCGGAGATGGGTGAGCTTCCCTTTTTGGGAAGACAAGGCAGCAATCCTGGATGCTTCGGAGTAGACAAAGATTTGGCGAGAAAAGAAATTGCCGTCAGGAGCTGTCAAGAGACCCAAGTCTTTCATTTTAAGGAAGGAAATGGACCCGATATTCCCTGATTCGACATTTGGTGACAAAGGAAGCTGGATTTTGGCACCAATTTGAACGGATTTACAGTTCGTGGATTAATTCTTCCGGCTGGTTCTGTGCAAAAGCAAGATGGGAAGGGTGTCCGTGCCAAAAAGTCTGGAAATTTCTAGGCACGGCAGGAACCTTCTCATTGGATTTTTCCCCGATGGCACAGAGAGAAGAGTCAAAGATCTGGACGAGTTCCAAGGAAATGTAATTCCTCTGCAAAAAGTCTCCGAAAGAGGGATGCATATAATTATTTTATTTTTTTGCAAAGTGTTGGTCTGGAGTTGATTTATTATTATCATTATGATTATCATTTATTTACCCAGGAAAGGCCTGTCAACAAGATGGGTGGGAGGTGATGGATTCATTTCCATCCTGAACTGGAGGGCGTCTAATGATCGATCGGCAGGAGATTCGGATCAGAAGGGGAAAAGGACGGGAAAAGGAAAACCTTCTTCTCCATCAACGTGGAGGGAGGTTGGCTGAGCCATCTGGGTCAAACTGGTGAGGTTGAGTGAGGTGCCGGCCTCAGGCAGCAGAAAATGAGAGGCGGCAATGGCAGGGATGCTGGAAAGGAGAACAGTCCATTTAGCTTTTGGGCATAGGATGCTCTTTATTGTATCCTCAATGCCTGGAGTGCATCTACACTGTGGAAATAATGCACTTTGATATTACTTTAAGTGTGCAAATCTGGGATCTGTAGATTTACAAGGCATTTTGCCTTCTCTGCCAAAGAGAGCTAGTGCTTCACCAAACTACAAATCCCAGGATTCCATGGCAACTAGTGGTGTCGGACTGCATTATTTCCACACTGTAGATGCACCACTAGATGACCAAACTCTGTACCCCAAATCAGCCAGGTTGAAAGTGACTATATTCTTGGGATGGGGATGGTTGTTTCCCACCAGCTTCTTGGCTACTCTTTGGACCCAGTGTCTCCTTGAGGTTCGGCTTGGTTGCCTCCTCAATCCCATGTTTCCACACTCCACAGCACTTGCTGCTGCTGCTGCTGTTGCTGCTGATATTGCAATATATCCACCTGCTCCAGCTTTTGAGATTGATTTGCTCAAAGGCCAAGGAATCGGCTGGCTCCTCTCGGCATTTGTGGCGGAGCCAGTCTTAACAACCGGGTGAGAAAGAGAAAGAGATGAGATGCGTTAGCAGCACAAAACCACTGACTCAGTACTTCTCCCTCTTCCGAATCAGGCTTCTTCTTCCCCCCTTCCTCCTCTTCTTTCCTCTCCTCTTGCTGTTATCAGACATTAGTCAGTCACTTTGCATAGGTATCCGAGAAATGGCATTGAAAGGATGGTGCTCTGCTGGGCATTCAGCCCCTCTGTGGAGTCACCCGGCGTGGTTGGCACTTCCCGCACCTCCCTAGTGACCCCCTGCTGGGCATTTCTCCCTCTCTGAAGGGTCACCCAGTGTGGTTCATACCCTCCACACTCCCCTATTGATGCCCCCCCGGGGTTCACACCCCTCTGAGGTGTCCGTGTGGTCCACGCTCCCCGCAGTCCCCCAGTGACCCCCCTCCGGGCATTCACCCCCTTCTGAAGTGTCACCCCCGTGGTCCACATTCCCTACGCTACCCGAGTGATACCATACTGGGTGGGCATTCACCCCCCTCTGAGGCGTCTGTCACCTGGTGCCGTCTGCACCCCCACAACCCCTAGTGACGCCCCACTGGGCAATCGCCTTCTCTGAAAAGTCTCCTGGTGCCATCCGCACCCCTCGCATCGCCTAATGGCTCTCCTGCCTCCGTTCTCCATTTAGCCAACATTTATCCATTGCTTTGCACAAGGATACGGCCGACGTCTCGGAAAGAACGCGGCGGCATTTTATTTCATTTTTTAGCAGAAGGTAACCTTGTGCATCCCTCTTTGTTCGAGTCCCCAGAGGTTGCGTGTGTGTCTTCCGTCACCCCATCACTGCTGTTTTGTTTTGTTTTTTTGGGGGGGAGATGTTTCCCAGCAGGTGTCCCTCAGGGCAGCCGGAGGACATCCTTGGAGGGGGAACAAGGACCGTGGACTCGCCTTTTAGTCAACCTCTGTCTGCTGGGAAGGAGCCAAAGAGGGGAACCGAGATCCCGTGCCTCCGGGGAGGTGGAACATGAGCCGATAAGTGTCAAAGCAAGGAGCGTTTTCTTATTTTATTTTATTTTTTAGTTTCTTTTTTTTCTTCCGTTTTAAAAAAAGAAATGTACAGATCAGCGGTGCGCATCTTGAGCCCTGGAACAAGAAATAAAGATACACCAAGAGATCAGAAGTGCTGAAGGTCCTCTGGTGAGGTTGTCCCTTCTGCCATTTCTCCTCTTTCCAAAAAAAAGAAAAGACAGTGCGTTTGAGTGGTCAGAGTCCTAATTTGGGAGCTCAAGGTTTTAATCTCCCTCGAGAAGAAACGAAAGGGTGCATCTGCACTGTCAAAAGAATGCGGTTTGACACCGCTTTAATTACCGCAGCTCCATTGTATAGAATCCCTGGGATGTGTAGTTTTGGTGGGCCACCAGTCCTCTTTTGGCCAAGAAGTCTAAAAGGGCCTTGCAGACCTACAAATCCCAGGATCCCAGCTACAGGACTTAAAAGTGGTGTCAAGCCGCATTATTTCTGTGGTGCTAATGCACCCAAAGTTTCAGGGTGTTGAAACAGACGGTTTTATTCCGTGAGTCCCAACTAGGCTAGTATTGCTTTCACAGCATGAAGTGGAGATGCCAAGACTTGAACACAGAACCTGGCATGAGATGGTCTCTGAAGTTGAGCCAGTCTCCCAGGGTTGGACCCAGAGGTGGTAGCGATGGGTGCCGCTGTCTGCAATGGGGAAATCTTGCACACTGGGGGAGGCAAGATTCTCTCTGAGTGCCTGAAAATTGCAGCTTTCCAGAGATATCTGTATTTTTAGCTTCCGAGTCATAATTAATCTTGCTAAGGGGATTGGGGAGAGCGTTTCGTCTTTCTCCTTGAGAGCTTAAGAGTGGTGCTGCATCTCTCTCTCAAGCTCTTTGGAGTGCAGATGGAGGGGAGGTGGAAAGGAGGAAAAATGTTAACCCACTCCCCCAAAAGAAACCAGAAAAATGCGAGAAGGGGGAAAAGGTGACGCTTTTGCCTTTGCCTTTGCCTTTGCAAGTGGCTTCTGCCAAATGTGGGCCCACTTGCCCTCTTTAAAT
This sequence comes from Phrynosoma blainvillii, assembly GCA_026167975.1. Lineage (NCBI taxonomy): Eukaryota > Metazoa > Chordata > Lepidosauria > Squamata > Phrynosomatidae > Phrynosoma > Phrynosoma blainvillii. The sequence continues at coordinate 13,202,705 of JANUYF010000014.1, forward strand.
ACCTCCAGGGTGTATCTACATTGTAGAAATAATGCAGTTTGATGCCACCTGAAGTGCTGTTCAGCTCTGTCCTATGGAATCCTGGGATGTGTAGTGTTTTTGCAAGGTCTGGAGCCTTCTCTACTCTTCTCTTGCATTGCCAAACTAAACATCCCAGGATTCTGCAATATGGAGATAAGGCAGTTAAAGTGGTCTCAAACAGCATTATTTCTAGAGTGTAGATCGGTGGTCCCTAAAATTTTTAGGACTACTGCCTGCTTTCCTCTTTGGTGAGAGAAAGTTCATTTCTTGCACTAAAGCTCCCAGAATCCCCCAGCCAGGTTTCCCAGGATTCTCCCCAGATTCTGCCATATCCCCAGATATGGCTTAAGCTGACCGTCTTTCAAAGTCCTCCTGCGGCTCGGAGCGCAATTTGCCTTTTTTCTTCCGTCTTCTAACAGCAAAGCAGAACACTGTGTTCTTCTCAGCGGCCGAGACGTTTTTCCCTCCCAGATTATGATTATGGCAGAGCAGAAAATTGACTCCAATTTGCCGGAGGGAAACCCAGCCGTTGCTTACTTAGCGCAGCGGTTAATCTGGTCTTGCTCAGGACGCCGACCGAGCTGCGCCCATTCCCCGTCTAAATCTGAATCCTGGGCTTAGAAATAGGTTCAGGGGCTAAAACTCTGTCCAAGTGTCCAGCCTGGATCAGGGGAGACCCTGGCTTTGCTCTTGTTGCGGGTCTTCAAGTCGTTTCCAACTTATGGCGAACCTAAGGTGAACTTGTCATGGGGTTGTGTTGCAGGGTTTGCCATGGCCTTCCCCTGAGGCTGAGAGTGTGTGACTTGCCCAGGTGCGTCACCTGGGGTCCTTGCATCGAACTGTGGTTCAATTAGACCTCAGGACACCCCTCCACCTAAGCAGCCCTTCCATTGGTCATGGAAGGCATCTGTGTGGATTTTTGCACCTACGGTGATCCTCTGTGTGTATTTTTGCACCCACGCCGTTTGTGCACAGCCTCGCCGGGCCTCCGTTCCTCCTTCAGCCGGGTAGGAGAGGTTAGTCAAGGACATGCACGCATCTCCTCTCCATCCCCAGCGGTGGCAGGCGGGCGATGCCAAGCTCGCTGTGGTTAATAGAGGTCAGACAACGTGGAATTGTGTTGCAGAAAGCAACACTCGCTGCTTCTCCCTCGGCTCAGGTAGCTGTCTCTCCTGCCTTCTTCTCCTCTTTTGCTCAGACGCCTTTCTGCATCAGTCTTAGATACATTTCCAAAATGCACCCTTGTTCCCTTTGCATTGTCTCTAGGAGGGATCAGTTCTCACCTGTTTGCATGCACCGATTCTCGCCCGCTTGCATGCATGCCCTCAGATTACACGGGGGAAACCCAAAACACATCTCGCCGTGCCCAAGAGATGCCTGCTGTCTTAAGGCGTTTCGGCCTAGACAGGTTGATTTTCCCTCACTGTCGGTCAGTCCCTCCAGACTTTGCTGTCATGGCACTTGCGGCACCGCAGCCCTCTGGACCTCACCTAAAAGGATGTTTCATAGAGCTCTCCCTCCTCATGGCCCTTAAAACCCCGGTTCCTCTTGCCTTTCTTGTGCACCCATACTTTGACTGAAGGCCCCCCTTTTGCCCCTTGGACCTTTCCACCAGCCCTTGGTGGAGCTTACCGCTCACTTTGGGAAGCACTGCCCTAAATTATGACAAACCTTTTCCTTACTGAGCTTTGGCTTATTTTCTGGTTAACAGTAAGGGATACTGGATTTTTGTGATGCTGGTTTTGGCCATTTCCCCTCTTTGATTTGGGTGAGATTTTTAAAAATGCAAGCCGGTCAGAAGTTCAAGAGGTGCTCAAAAATTACCAAGATATTTGAATGCATTAATCTTAACGTGTGTGTACGTACGTATGTTGTTGTTTGTCAAAAATATAAATCAAACGCAATATTTATTGCTGGATCTAGAGGCAGTTTTATCGCCTGAGGTCCTCACTGTCATGTAGTTTGTGCATGAAAACAGCGTTGTGGATGTGTGACAGATTGCTTTTTCTACAAACCAATCACCCTGAACTGTGGTGTTGCTAATCCGGCCTTGTGTGAATATTTCGACAAGCCTATGCCTTTTGTGTCTTTATTAGCCAAGCTGGGCTTTTTTTTTTTTTTAAACCCTCGAGGTTTTTTCCATGCACTGGATAGACCACAATGCCTATCATCCCAATCCCAATCCCAATTACAATTCCAATGCATGCTTATGGGGATGATGGGAGTTCTAATCCAAGCATGTCGGAGGGGGACAAGCTTGCCCACCCCTGTTTCGGGAGCGTTCGTCAGAAATGCACACAAGGGTTGCAAAAGCGACGACGCGGAGAGACCCGTTACATAAAATGCCATATGTTGCCAGCTGTAGTAATAATCCCAGCGTTGCACAAAAGACTGGAAAAGGGAAAAAAATAAGTCGTGGAGGGGGAGAGAAACAGCACCTGTTTGTGTATTTCATATTAGGGATCTTCCCCTTTTTTGCAAAGGGATTTCCAGCAGGATGGGAGCTTATTGCAATGTGAATTTAAACAGCAGATTAGGAAGAAGGTCTTGCAAGATCTGTTTAACAATGTAGACCAAAACCCGGAGTGGAGTCGTGGCCCCAGTGACATGGAAGGCCCTGGGTTTGTGGGCAGAACCAGGGCCAAAGTCCCCTCTCTTCCTCCTTGCCTCATTGGGCTGCCAAGAGATGGACAGATCACTCTGGCCCAAGATGATAGTTTGTAGAATCAGACAATCTAGAGTCAGATTGGATGACCCTTGGGATTCTTTCTCAGCAATTCCCAAATTGGACTTCAGCACCCAGAAGCCTCCATCATCTTGGCCAATGGTCTGGGATTCTGGGAGCTGATGTCCAAAACACCTGGAAGGCCAGAGTTTGGGAATCATCGATTACACTCCTATGTGTTGACAACAAGCCCAGTGTAGGGTAAAACTGACTGGGTGACCCACACTCCCCTACCAACCAATTTTGGGGCTGATATGAATTGGGAAAGCAGGGAGGTAGATCTTTTTGATGCCCGCTGTGCCAGTTTAATGATTTGTAATGAGCAATTACCTTTAGTCATTCCCTTAATTTCTGAATATCAATAAAGTTAATTAAACTCGGCATGCGTCATTCCCGGGGCACAAGCGGCGGATTAAAAGGCGGAATGGCACTCCGGTGAGAAGGGCCAGAGCCGGTGGGTAGCAGAAGCAGAGGAGAGGGTTGGGAACTGGGTCGTTCTGGGAGGGCAGAGAGGGGGAAAGGCATGCGTCTCTGCAGTTGACTTGGTAACCTCCTGCTCCGAGCATCACCTTTGAATCCTGGTTGCCCTCCTCCGGTTAAAGATTTTCTCCTCTCTCTCTGAGCAGGCGGCTTGAAATGAGGAAAAGATCTCCTTGGTTTAATTCAAAGATATAGCCACGCTAGTCTGGAATGTCAGCCTGCAAAGGGATCTTGTAGCACCTTTTGAGATTAAACTGAAAGAAAAAAGTTGGCAGCATGAGATTTTGAAGACTTAAGACGACTTCCTTGGATGCATTTATGGTTTAATGGTGTTTTTTGGAGGAAAGTTCAGAGACATCGCCGTCTTAGTCTGGAATGCCAGTTTGCAAAGGGATCTTGCAAATATCCCCGTGCAAAATATCTGGAGCATCAGTTTCCAAGGGGATCTTTGCAGCACTTTTGAGACACACTGTGCAAATGAAGATGAGATTTTGAAGACTTGGTCCCCTTCCTCAGTTGTACTGGAAGATAGCATTTGCTTCGGAAAAGCTGAGTTGAACCTTCTTGTTGTTGTTGTGTGCCTTCAAGTCATTTCTGACTTGTGGTGGCCCTGTCCTGGGGTTTTCTTGGCCAGATTGGTTCAGAGGAGGTTGTCCATGGCCTTCTCCTGCGGCTGAGAGAGTGGGACTTGCCCAATGATTCCTGACTGTTGGCCAAGCTGGAGGACCAAGATTTAGTAATGGCTGGGTTCTCAAAAACACTTACTTGGAGGATCAAGATTTGGGAAAGGCTGGGTGAGATCACAGCCTGGAGTGGATCCATCGCCCGACTGACATGGGACCTCTCTGCCACTATGGTGTATAACTGCCAAATTGAAGAACAGAGGGGCACCCCAAATCCAATGCCAACCCACTGGGGAGCCACCGAACCCATGCGTTGAAGAGCGGCTGCCCATAAACACTGGCACCTGGGTGGGTGATTTCCCTCTTTGTCGTGGCTGCGGCTGCTGCTACGAGGATAATTTGGCCTTCAATCAATTCTTTAAACACACCCGATTGAAAGATTGCCTTTTGAAAACGCGGCCCATAAACAGCGCGGTAATGGGTTCGGCTGGAGAAATAAGCCATCAGTGGAATAAACCGACAAAACAAGCCAAGAATGGAAGGGAGGGTGCAGAAAGAGAGAGATTGTATTTGTGTGTGTTTGCATGAGATTGAGAGAAAGGGGAGTGAGCAAGATTGCATATATGCTTGTGTGTGTGTATAAAAGAGAGAGTCTTTGTGTCTGTGTGCAGTTGTGTGTCTTTATATCCAGGAGTAGCCGTGTTGGTTGTATAGCAAAGCACAATAACATCCAAGATCCACAAAATCCACTAATAATTTCTGGATACTGCAGAAGATACTGCAAAAAATGAACCTCTCAAGTCTGGGGCAGTCTACCTTTTGGAATAAGGTAAAGGTAAAGGTATTCCCCATTCACAAGGTTGTCAAGTTGTGTCCGACCATAGGAGACAGTGCTCATCTCCGTTCCTAAGCCAAAGAGCCAGCGTTGTCAGAGACTACTCTGTGATCCTGTGGCCAGCAGGATTTCATAGAATGCTGTTTACCTTCCCACCAAAGTGGTACCTATTGATCTACTTGCATTTGCATGCTTTCGAACTGTTAGGTTGGCAGAAGCCGGGACTAGCGACGGGAGCTCACCCCATCATGCAGCACCTGGGCCTCGAACTCCCAACCTGCCAATCTTGCAACCAACAGAGTCAGCGTCTTAACCGCTTGAGCCACCACATCCCTACCTTTTGGGATGCCAAGGGGAAAAACAGACTGGGTTCCTTGGACCGGTGCGTTTGCGTGTGTAGTTTGGATCCGCTCATGAAAATTGCATATGCCACCCGGACAAACTCTGTTTGAAAGGCAAGACTATAAATAAATCCGTCTCGCCTCTGCTGGGAACTGGAGACCGGAGCCACACAGACCTTTGATCCAAACTTATGCCACTTCAGGGTTGGTTTCCAGCAGCAGAGGCCTCCGCAATGGTCTTTGCGCCGTACTGTTTCCATCGCTAGCTCAGATGCGCACAAAGCTGTTGCACGGCACAGTTACCCGGAGGTAGCCCAAAAATGTGTCTTCTGTTTTTGTGGTTTTTATTCTGCTAGCGTGGTGTCATTCTTCCATATAAATCATGCACCAACTCTGGCACAGCTCAGGGCCTTGCCAACTGATCTGCAACAGAGGAATCCATTGGGTCACCGATGCCCATTTGCAACTTCTCGCCAGCCCCGGGAAAAGATCTCTTCTCCTCACCGGCCTCGGGATCCTTGGATTTTGCAGAAAGGCTATTACTGTGAGGTTTGCATGTTCCAAATCCTTCTGGGGTTGCCTCTGCCTATATATAATTCAGATCCAGTAACAAGATGTGCCAGAGGGTTAAAATATTAATCAGCGCAGAGAACGCCGACTCTGAGCCGGGGAGAAGAGAAGAGAAGAGAAAAAGCAAGCAGAAGAAGGTGTGTGAAAAATTCAGGGTTGGTTGTTGGACCGTCTGCAAGACAATCCCTCTCCTTAGTTATCTACCCATATCTGGATGGGGAAGAAGGTGGCTTTGGGGGGCTTTTTTGGCTCCAGCTCGGCTAAAAAGAAGGTGGCAGCGTACTACATCTCCCCCCTGGACACGTTTGGTTAGGATACAAGACGGAGCCTTTTTGGTGGCTGCTCCCAAACTACTGCAGAAAGCTAAATCAAACCCCTTTTGTCCCCCTTTCCACCAAGAGAAAAACCTTTATACCTTTACATTACAATATCCTACTAAATGTATTTAAGGGTGCATCGTTTCACGTGGTTAAAGTCAAAATTTGGTAAGATGTTTGGGGAGCAACGGTGTCACCGTTTCCCTTCGGGTGGCCCCTGGTGTGGTCTGCACCCCCCAGACCCCCATAGTGACACCCCTGCTCTTAATCCAAAGCAATGTTTTTGCCCCGAAGACATGGGTAGGAATGTATTCTTTCCACCATCAATGAAGAGGAGAAAAGCGAGAGAAAGGAGATGTGTATGTGTTATGTATCTATTGATGAATTAAGCCCTAGCAACAAAATTTTCTGTGCGGCACTTGAGACTTAGATTGCAAAATTGGAAAGCCGTCTTGATTCACACCCTCGTGCTCTCATTGTTGTTGTTGTCATTGTTGTTGTTTTAAAATAAATCCTTTAAATTGTGCCACCTTTGTTATATCCACCACTGCGCCTTGTTCGATAGCATTAATTCTGAGATGGCTTTAGATGATTAACTCGGAGCACTTTGGATGCAAACCGTAATGAAATACGCATTGATCGCTTTTACAATCCTGCCCCTGGATAAAGTTGTCGTAGTCGGAGAATAATGCTTTATATTTTTCCCCCCACCAACACACCGAAAACAATCGTTGACGGGTGAGTGCCAGACGGGTTTTCACTTGCTAGTCTTTCACGGAGACAAAAAAATAAAGAAAGAGGCACGGAATGAAATGCAGAGCCAAAGAGACCAGACAGTGACTTTGTGTGAATCTTTTTTTCCCTGGAGAAAAATCCTGTTAGGGATGACGCCGGGAATGAACGTTTCTTTATAAATAAGAAATAGATACACAAATATTTTTACAAGCCAAATAGGGAAAATGGTGACTAGTGCCGAATAAAGGAATGAAAAAGTACGTACCTGCAGAAATATATATATATATATATATATATATATATATAAGAGAGAGAGAAACATGGATGGCAATTGTAAAGCTGCTGCTCTTTGGGAATATTGATGGAAAGAGAGGAAAAAATCTGGAGGCAAACGTGGCCTTCTCCAGCCCAGCCCTCACTTGGTGTGTCAGTGCTACAAGTTCCTTTTTCTCTAACTATTGGAAGTTGCATTGAATCCCAGACTAGGAAAAGGATATATATTTTTTGTTGTTGTTGTTGTTAACTGCCCTCGAGTCAATCTCGAACCATAGCGACCCTATGGATGAGACATCTCCAAGACCCTCTGTCCTCCACTGCTCTGTTTAATTCCTGCAACCCCTTAATCCCCGTGACATTAAAGGAAGAGGCACGAGGGACCACACTGCAAACATACGGTTAATGGAGTGAACCAGGGAATTCCCAAAAAAAAATCAGCATGTGCTTGCTTCATAGACTATAGCAAAGCCTTTGAGTGCATACATCGTGAAAGGCTATGGAATGCCCTTAAAGACATGATGGGAGTGCCAACACATCTGACAGTCCTGATGAGAAGGAATCTGTACTCAGGACAAGAGGCTGCTGTCAGGACAGAAGACGGAGAAACAGAATGGTTCCCAATTGGCAAAAGGGTCAGACAAATTGTATTCCCTATTACCATGTTGTTGTTGTTGTTGTTGTTAATAGTCCCTCTGAACAAATCTTGCCAAGAAAACCCCATGATAGGTTCACCTTAGGGTCGTTATAAGTTGGGAATGACTTGGAGACATACAACAACAACAAAATGTGTGTGTGTCTGTTTATCTTAACCATTGTAAGTTGCATTGAGCCTAAGACTAGGAAAAGGGCATGGTATGAGTACCATCGTCATCATTATTCTTAATGCTCCCTCTGAAGAAATTGCCAAGAAAACTCCGTGACAGGGTCGAAAAAAGACTTGAAGGCACACCATAACAACACAACAGCAATGGTGTCACCGCACCTGAGGGTGCCACCTGGTGTGGCCCGCACCCCTTGCACACCCCTAGTGACCCTCGTGCGACAAGAAGCCCCAAGCAGAATGCCAGCTGTTATTTAACACTGTTCCTCCGTCTTGTGGTTTCTCGTGCCCGACCAAGGGATGTGGCGTGGAAACTTGGCATCCTTTCTCCCTCTTCCTTCCTTCCTTCCTTCCTTCCTTCCCTCCTTCATGGTGTTCTTTGAGTCGCTTGCAAGGTCAAACTGTGTTGCTTTTGCCCCCCTTTCCTGTCTCTCCCTTCACCCCCAGCTCTGAATGGCTTGCTTATCTCCGGCACACATACCCACAGGGGGATGGAGGCTGGCGGAGGACGGGCACAACACATCTGCGATGCCAGGAGCAAAGCAACAACTCTTTCCTTGCTTCCTCGCGGGCATCAAAATCCTCCGGCCCAGCAGAACCGGCATTGGGGGGGGGGGGACTCCAAATCCTTCATTAGCTCCACCACTAATAAATTTGCATCCGCACTGCAGATATAATCCAAGCTGACACCACTTTAACTGCCATGGCTCAATGCTATGGGGTGTGTGTGTAGTTTTGTGAACTGTTTCGCCTTCTCTGTCAGAGAGCCCTGGTGCCACAACAAATGACCTATCCTAGGATTCCACAGCATGGAGCCCCAAAGTGGATTATTGCTGCAGTGCGGATGGAGCCGAAGAAACTGAAAGAGCTTTGGATGGTGAGGAAGGAGAAATTCAGGGCACCTGTTTCCTCCACATCCCCAGATTCTGAGCAGAGATGAAGGCAAGAAAGCTGTTTGGGGGTATCCAGTAGGGCAGTGACTCTGCTCTGGGTTTTAGTCCGAACTTGAAAGGTGCTTCCCGAGCTGCTGGAACTCTTTGGTTCAAAGGCTTCTTTCTTCAGTTTGGATGGAATTGAGATTGCGGCTGCTTGTCTTACGGTGCAGCATCAATATCCGCCAGCAGAGTTCCTCCTCTTTCCCATCCTCACCCGACTTTGCTTTTGTCGTCTCCTCCTGCCACAATTGTCTGGCTCCTCTTTCATTTTGGCTCCCTTGTGTTGCTTGAATGAGACCCTTTCAAACAAGACGGGGGGAGGGGGGATTTTAGACTCCTGAGTAATTTCGCTTCAAAAGGATCCTGACATCGCAGGAACAAAAATGTAATTACATTCCCCCTCCATCTCCCCCCCTCCCCAATTTCTAATTCTCTTTTTCTCCCACACAAAACAGACATATACACACACACAGGTAGCTGAAAGATAGAGGTCACAAGGCTGAAAAAGAATGGATTGGGCCAAGGGGAGAAATCACTTCCACGGGGGCAAACTAGAGACCCTCTGCCCCCTCCCCCCCAAAAAAAAGGTCAGGAAAAGCCCCCAAGAAACTCCAGAGTATATTTTGTTCTGATTTGGCAAGGATAGTCCGTGACTCCCCTGCCACCCTACTTTTTCAGCTGCTTTTAAAATGTCCCTGTTTCTCTCTCCCACCTTCCCCCTTTGTCTTCAGTTTTTGCAAAATCTGTCTTTCAGTTGTTGCAAAATGAATTAAAAGTGCAAGAGTCATTTGCACTCAGTTATAGAGAGGAGAGGGTGGGATCTTGCCTTTTCCCAGTCGCCTCAGGCAAAAGATACGTTCTTCAGTCTGAAGTAGCAACCGCCTTCCTTCCTTCCTTCCTTCCTTCCTTCCTTCCTTCCTTCCATGGCCTCAGTGTTTTGCTGCTTATCCTTCCTTCCTTCCTTCCTTCCTTCCTTCCTTCTTTCCTTCTCTCTTCCATGGCCTCAGTGTTTTGCTGCTTATCCTTCCTTCCTTCCTTCCTTCCTTCCTTCCTTCCTTCCTTCCTTCCTTCTCTCTTCCATGGCCTCAGTGTTTTGCTGCTTATCCTTCCTTCCTTCCTTCCTTCCTTCCTTCCTTCCTTCCTTCCTTCCTTCCTTCTCTCTTCCATGGCCTCAGTGTTTTGCTGTTTATCCTGTCTTCCTTCCTTCCTTCCTTCTTCCTGCTTCCTTCTGCTTTTCCAAGGCCTCACTTTTCCTTCCTACCTTCGTTCCTTTGCTGCCTGAGAGTTAAACCACCTCCCTGGGGAGCTTTCAGGCCATCTTGCTGAAGAAATCCAGAGACTCAGAGAAATTGGCACACTTTGGCCCCTGGGGTGACTTTGGTCAATTAAGAGGCGATCCCTGGCTTAAAGGGTTGAACGGTGGAAGTCGCTGGGGATTTCTCCGGACGGACGGATGGCAGATCTCCTCGTTGATATGCCTGCCTGCCGCACCAGAAGGCGATGAGAAAAGCCATTAGCTGTTCTCAAGGAGGGGTGGAGGTAGGGGAACCGAATATTATTCCGAGGGTGGAAGTAGGGAAACTGAGTATTATTTCTTAATGCACCTCTCCAAAGGATGCTGTGCAACCTTGGTGAGGGAGGAAGGACAGAGGCATGGGGACGCTGGGCTCTGCAGCTGCTTGTCATCCCCACTGTTGCTGTACAAATGCATTCGCTCCAGAGGGAGAGGCGTTGAATTGAAATTATGCGGCTGGGGAAGGGAGGATTGGAGAGACTGCAAGCTGAAATTGCAAATGCAGCAGAGGGCAGAGACCTGAGCACCTCTTTGCAAGGCCCTAGTCCTCAAGGAAGGATCACTTCTAGGCCAGTGATTCCCAAAATGGGGTTTGTGTGGAAAGGTCCAAGGGGGCAGTGAGGGGGAATTCGGTCAAAGTATTGGTGTGCGAGAAAGAGAGGAGCCAGAGGCCTTGAGGTCCATGATGAAGGTAAGAAATAATATCTTTTCAGGGTACCTTAAAATCACCTCACAGCCTTGCCGATCCCTTTTGGAGTGGTGTCCCCCCTCTTCACCTTCTCACACAAGCACACTCTCTCAGCCACATTGTCTTAGTGGTGGTTGAGATATTCTGCAAGCATTGCTTCTGTGCCTATGCGCAGCACTATTTTGGGACAGAGGGACTGCCTGCCTGGAGAGAGGAGTTAGAAAAGCATGGCAGAAAGGAGCAGCTTTCAAACCTGGGACCCTACAAAAGTATGTACATGTGTATATGTATTTATATATATGTAAAAAAATAAAGCGGAACATTATACAAAAATATATATAAATATAAATTATAATACATTAAAATTAAAATATAAAATATACTTGGAAAATCAAAAATATATAATAATTCTAATATTAAAAATTAAAATATAAAATATGATATATATATAAATTAAAATATAAAATTTCAAATATAAAAAATAGAAAATAGAAAAAATATATTTAAATTTTTTTCTCGCAGTAATGGAATATGACCACGAGGGGGCATGCATCTCCTTCTCCTATATACGTAAAAGAATGAAAAGCTTGCCATCTGGTGGAAAAAGTGGAGTACTGCAAGCCAATTTTTAAAATACATATGAAAAAAATATTAAAAAAATTAAATATTTAAAAAAATTTAAAAATTGGCTTGCAGTATTAGAATATCTCAACAAAGGAGTGTACATCTCCTTTTCCTACATATATAAGAGAAGGCGAAACATATGCAATAAATATTTATATGATTTATATGACTCATATAAATAATTTGATTCATATAAATAATTTATATATTATTTATATCAAAATTTAGAATATGAAAAATAAATAAAATTTTAAAAATTGGCTTGCAGTAGCAGAATAAAATTTTAAATATGAAAAATAGAATATGCTTAAACGTACCAATGTAATAAATATATCATTAATTTAAACTAAAAATATAAAATTTTCGACCTGAAAAATACCATGATGTATAGTACAGGTGAAAATGTCAAAAAATGAAAATATTTTTAAAATTTTAAAAATTGGCTTGCAGTAGCAGAACAAAATTTTAAATATGAAAAATAGAATATGCTTCAACGTAACAATATAATAAATATATTATTAACTTAAACTAAAAATATAAAATTTTCGACATTAAAAACACCATGATGTAAAAAAATTAAAATATTTTTAAAATTTTAAAAATTGGCTTGCAGTAGCAGAAAAAAATTTTAAATATGAAAAATAGAATATGCTTAAACGTACCAATGTAATAAATATATCATTAATTTAAACTAAAAATATAAAATTTTCGACATGAAAAATGCCCTGATGTATAGTACAGGTGAAAATGTCAAAAAATTAAAATATGTTTAAAATTCTAAAAATGGGCTTGCAGTAGCAGAATAAAATTGGAAATATGAAAAATGGAATACGTTTAAAGGTACGAATGTAATAAATATATTATTAATTTAAACTAAAAATATAAAATTTTCGACCTGAAAAATACTCTGATGTATAGTACAGGTGAAAATGTCAAAAAATGAAAATATTTTTGAAATTCTAAAAATGGGCTTGCAGTAGCAGAATAAAATTGGAAATATGAAAAATGGAATATGTTTAAAGGTACGAATGTAATAAACATATTATTATTTGAAACTAAAAATATGAAATTTTCGACCTGAAAAATACCCTGATGTATAGTACAGGTGAAAATGTCAAAAAATTAAAATATTTTTGAAATTCTAAAAATGGGCTTGCAGTAGCAGAATAAAATTGGAAATATGAAAAATGGAATAGGTTTAAAGGTACGAATGTAATAAACATATTATTAATTGAAACTAAAAATACAAAATTTTCGACCTGAAAAATACCCTGATGTATAGTACAGGTGAAAATGTCAAAAAATTAAAATATTTTTGAAATTCTAAAAATGGGCTTGCAGTAGCAGAATAAAACTGGAAATATGAAAAATGGAATAGGTTTAAAGGTGCGAATGTAATAAACGTGTTATTAATTGAAACTAAAAATATAAAATTTTCGACCTGAAAAATATCCTGATGTATAGTACAGGTGAAAATGTCAAAAAATTAAAATATTTTTGAAATTCTAAAAATTGGCTTGCACTAGCAGAAAAAAATTTTAAATATGAAAAATAGAATATGCTTAAACGTACCAATGTAATAAATATTTAAACTAAAAATATAAAATTTTTGACATGAAAAATGCCCTGATGTATAGTACAGGTGAAAATGTCAAAAAATTAAAATATTTTTGAAATTCTAAAAATGGGCTTGCAGTAGCAGAATAAAATTGGAAATATGAAAAATAGAATACGTTTAAAGGTACGAATGTAATAAACATATTATTAATTGAAACTAAAAATATAAAATTTTCGACCTGAAAAATACCCTGATGTATAGTACAGGTGAAAATGTCAAAAAATGAAAATATTTTTAAAATTCTAAAAATGGGCTTGCAGTAGCAGAAAAAAATTGGAAATATGAAAAATGGAATACGTTTAAAGGTACGAATGTAATAAACATATTATTAACTTAAACTAAAAATATAAAATTTTCGACCTGAAAAATACCCTGATGTATAGTACAGGTGAAAATGTCAAAAAATTAAAATATTTTTGAAATTCTGAAAATAGGCTTGCAGTAGCAGAATAAAATTGGAAAAATGAAAAATGGAATAGGTTTAAAGGTGCGAATGTAATAAATATGTTATTAACTTAAACGAAAAATATGAAATTTTCGACCTGAAAAATACCCTGATGTATAGTACAGGTGAAAATGTCAAAAAATTAAAATATTTTTGAAATTCTGAAAATTGGCTTGCAGTAGCAGAATAAAATTGGAAATATGAAAAATGGAATAGGTTTAAAGGTACGAATGTAATAAACATATTATTAATTGAAACTAAAAATATAAAATTTTCGACCTGAAAAATACCCTGATGTATAGTACAGGTGAAAATGTCAAAAAATTAAAATATTTTTGAAATTCTAAAAATGGGCTTGCAGTAGCAGAATAAAACTGGAAATATGAAAAATGGAATAGGTTTAAAGGTGCGAATGTAATAAACGTGTTATTAATTGAAACTAAAAATATAAAATTTTCGACCTGAAAAATATCCTGATGTATAGTACAGGTGAAAATGTCAAAAAATTAAAATATTTTTGAAATTCTAAAAATTGGCTTGCACTAGCAGAAAAAAATTTTAAATATGAAAAATAGAATATGCTTAAACGTACCAATGTAATAAATATTTAAACTAAAAATATAAAATTTTCGACATGAAAAATGCCCTGATGTATAGTACAGGTGAAAATGTCAAAAAATTAAAATATTTTTGAAATTCTAAAAATGGGCTTGCAGTAGCAGAATAAAATTGGAAATATGAAAAATGGAATACGTTTAAAGGTACGAATGAAATAAACATATTATTAATTGAAACTAAAAATATAAAATTTTCGACCTGAAAAATACCCTGATGTATAGTATAGTACAGGGGAAAATGTCAAAAAATTAAAATATTTTTGAAATTCTAAAAATGGGCTTGCAGTAGCAGAAAAAAATTGGAAATATGAAAAATGGAATAGGTTTAAAGGTACGAATGTAATAAACATATTATTAATTGAAACTAAAAATATAAAATTTTCGACCTGAAAAATACCCTGATGTATAGTACAGGTGAAAATGTCAAAAAATTAAAATATTTTTGAAATTCTAAAAATGGGCTTGCAGTAGCAGAAAAAAATTGGAAATATGAAAAATGGAATATGTTTAAAGGTACGAATGTAATAAACATATTATTATTTGAAACTAAAAATATAAAATTTTCGACCTGAAAAATACCCTGATGTATAGTACAGGTGAAAATGTCAAAAAATTAAAATATTTTTGAAATTCTAACAATGGGCTTGCAGTAGCAGAAAAAAATTGGAAATATGAAAAATGGAATATGTTTAAAGGTACGAATGTAATAAACATATTAATAATTGAAACTAAAAATATAAAATTTTCGACCTGAAAAATACCCTGATGTATAGTACAGGTGAAAATGTCAAAAAATTAAAATATTTTTGAAATTCTGAAAATGGGCTTGCAGTAGCAGAATAAAACTGGAAATATGAAAAATGGAATAGGTTTAACGGTGCGAATGTAATAAATATGTTATTAACTTAAACTCAAAATATAAAATGACCTGAAAAGTACCCTGATGTATAGTACAGGTGAAAATGTCAAAAAATTAAAATATTTTTGAAATTCTAAAAATGGGCTTGCAGTAGCAGAATAAAATTGGAAATATGAAAAATGGAATAGGTTTAAAGGTACGAATGTAATAAACATATTATTAATTGAAACTAAAAATATAAAATTTTCAACCTGAAAAATACCCTGATGTATAGTACAGGTGAAAATGTCAAAAAATTAAAATATTTTTGAAATTCTGAAAATGGGCTTGCAGTAGCAGAATAAAATTGGAAATATGAAAAATGGAATAGGTTTAAAGGTACGAATGTAATAAACATATTATTAATTGAAACTTAAAATATAAAATTTTCGACCTGAAAAATACCCTGATGTATAGTACAGGTGAAAATGTCAAAAAATGAAAATATTTTTAAAATTCTAAAAATGGGCTTGCAGTAGCAGAATAAAACTGGAAATATGAAAAATGGAATAGGTTTAAAGGTACGAATGTAATAAACATATTATTAATTGAAACTAAAAATATAAAATTTTCGACCTGAAAAATACCCTGATGTATAGTACAGGTGAAAATGTCAAAAAATTAAAATATTTTTGAAATTCTGAAAATGGGCTTGCAGTAGCAGAATAAAATTGGAAATATGAAAAATGGAATATATTTAAAGGTACGAATGTAATAAACATATTATTAATTGAAACTAAAAATATAAAATTTTCGACCTGAAAAATACCCTGATGTATATAGTACAGGTGAAAATGTCAAAAAATGAAAATATTTTTAAAATTCTGAAAATGGGCTTGCAGTAGCAGAATAAAAATGGAAATATGAAAAATGGAATATATTTAAAGGTACGAATGTAATAAACATATTATTAATTGAAACTAAAAATATAAAATTTTCGACCTGAAAAATACCCTGATGTATATAGTACAGGTGAAAATGTCAAAAAATGAAAATATTTTTAAAATTCTAAAAATGGGCTTGCAGTAGCAGAATAAAAATGGAAATATGAAAAATGGAATATATTTAAAGGTACGAATGTAATAAACATATTATTAATTGAAACTAAAAATATAAAATTTTCGACCTGAAAAATACCCTGATGTATATAGTACAGGTGAAAATGTCAAAAAATGAAAATATTTTTAAAATTCTAAAAATGGGCTTGCAGTAGCAGAATAAAATTGGAAATATGAAAAATGGAATATGTTTAAAGGTACGAATGTAATAAACATATTATTAATTGAAACTAAAAATATAAAATTTTCGACCTGAAAAATACCCTGATGTATAGTACAGGTGAAAATGTCAAAAAATTAAAATATTTTTGAAATTCTAAAAATGGGCTTGCAGTAGCAGAAAAAAATTGGAAATATGAAAAATGGAATATGTTTAAAGGTACGAATGTAATAAACATATTATTATTTGAAACTAAAAATATAAAATTTTCGACCTGAAAAATACCCTGATGTATAGTACAGGTGAAAATGTCAAAAAATTAAAATATTTTTGAAATTCTAACAATGGGCTTGCAGTAGCAGAAAAAAATTGGAAATATGAAAAATGGAATATGTTTAAAGGTACGAATGTAATAAACATATTATTAATTGAAACTAAAAATATAAAATTTTCGACCTGAAAAATACCCTGATGTATAGTACAGGTGAAAATGTCAAAAAATTAAAATATTTTTGAAATTCTGAAAATGGGCTTGCAGTAGCAGAATAAAACTGGAAATATGAAAAATGGAATAGGTTTAACGGTGCGAATGTAATAAATATGTTATTAACTTAAACTCAAAATATAAAATGACCTGAAAAGTACCCTGATGTATAGTACAGGTGAAAATGTCAAAAAATTAAAATATTTTTGAAATTCTAAAAATGGGCTTGCAGTAGCAGAATAAAATTGGAAATATGAAAAATGGAATAGGTTTAAAGGTACGAATGTAATAAACATATTATTAATTGAAACTAAAAATATAAAATTTTCAACCTGAAAAATACCCTGATGTATAGTACAGGTGAAAATGTCAAAAAATGAAAATATTTTTAAAATTCTAAAAATGGGCTTGCAGTAGCAGAATAAAACTGGAAATATGAAAAATGGAATAGGTTTAAAGGTACGAATGTAATAAACATATTATTAATTGAAACTAAAAATATAAAATTTTCGACCTGAAAAATACCCTGATGTATATAGTACAGGTGAAAATGTCAAAAAATGAAAATATTTTTAAAATTCTAAAAATGGGCTTGCAGTAGCAGAATAAAATTGGAAATATGAAAAATGGAATATGTTTAAAGGTACGAATGTAATAAACATATTATTAATTGAAACTAAAAATATAAAATTTTCGACCTGAAAAATACCCTGATGTATAGTACAGGTGAAAATGTCAAAAAATTAAAATATTTTTGAAATTCTAAAAATGGGCTTGCAGTAGCAGAATAAAATTGGAAATATGAAAAATAGAATAGGTTTAAAGGTACGAATGTAATAAACATATTATTAATTGAAACTAAAAATATAAAATTTTCGACCTGAAAAATACCCTGATGTATAGTACAGGTGAAAATGTCAAAAAATTAAAATATTTTTGAAATTCTAACAATGGGCTTGCAGTAGCAGAAAAAAATTGGAAATATGAAAAATGGAATACGTTTAAAGGTACGAATGTAATAAACATATTATTAACTTAAACTAAAAATATAAAATTTTCGACCTGAAAAATACCCTGATGTATAGTACAGGGGAAAATGTCAAAAAATGAAAATATTTTTGAAATTCTGAAAATGGGCTTGCAGTAGCAGAATAAAACTGGAAATATGAAAAATGGAATAGGTTTAAAGGTGCGAATGTAATAAATATGTTATTAACTTAAACGAAAAATATGAAATTTTCGACCTGAAAAATATCCTGATGTATACTACAGGTGAAAATGTCAAAAAATTAAAATATTTTTGAAATTCTAAAAATTGGCTTGCACTAGCAGAAAAAAATTTTAAATATGAAAAATAGAATATGCTTAAACGTACCAATGTAATAAATATTTAAACTAAAAATATAAAATTTTCGACATGAAAAATGCCCTGATGTATAGTACAGGTGAAAATGTCAAAAAATTAAAATATTTTTGAAATTCTAAAAATGGGCTTGCAGTAGCAGAATAAAATTGGAAATATGAATAATGGAATACGTTTAAAGGTACGAA
Source organism: Phrynosoma blainvillii (assembly GCA_026167975.1). Classification (NCBI taxonomy): domain Eukaryota; kingdom Metazoa; phylum Chordata; class Lepidosauria; order Squamata; family Phrynosomatidae; genus Phrynosoma; species Phrynosoma blainvillii. The sequence goes on from JANUYF010000014.1 coordinate 13,220,820, forward strand.
TGTAATAAACATATTATTAATTGAAACTAAAAATATAAAATTTTCGACCTGAAAAATACCCTGATGTATAGTACAGGTGAAAATGTCAAAAAATGAAAATATTTTTAAAATTCTAAAAATGGGCTTGCTGTAGCAGAAAAAAATTGGAAATATGAAAAATGGAATACGTTTAAAGGTACGAATGTAATAAACATATTATTAACTTAAACTAAAAATATAAAATTTTCGACCTGAAAAATACCCTGATGTATAGTACAGGTGAAAATGTCAAAAAATTAAAATATTTTTGAAACTCTGAAAATAGGCTTGCAGTAGCAGAATAAAATTGGAAAAATGAAAAATGGAATAGGTTTAAAGGTGCGAATGTAATAAATATGTTATTAACTTAAACTAAAAATATAAAATTTTCGACCTGAAAAATACCCTGATGTATAGTACAGGTGAAAATGTCAAAAAATTAAAATATTTTTGAAATTCTAAAAATGGGCTTGCAGTAGCAGAATAAAACTGGAAATATGAAAAATGGAATAGGTTTAAAGGTGCGAATGTAATAAACGTGTTATTAATTGAAACTAAAAATATAAAATTTTCGACCTGAAAAATATCCTGATGTATAGTACAGGTGAAAATGTCAAAAAATTAAAATATTTTTGAAATTCTAAAAATTGGCTTGCACTAGCAGAAAAAAATTTTAAATATGAAAAATAGAATATGCTTAAACGTACCAATGTAATAAATATTTAAACTAAAAATATAAAATTTTCGACATGAAAAATGCCCTGATGTATAGTACAGGTGAAAATGTCAAAAAATTAAAATATTTTTGAAATTCTAAAAATGGGCTTGCAGTAGCAGAATAAAATTGGAAATATGAAAAATGGAATACGTTTAAAGGTACGAATGAAATAAACATATTATTAATTGAAACTAAAATATAAAATTTTCGACCTGAAAAATACCCTGATGTGTAGTACAGGTGAAAATGTCAAAAAATTAAAATATTTTTGAAATTCTAAAAATGGGCTTGCAGTAGCAGAATAAAATTGGAAATATGAAAAATGGAATAGGTTTAAAGGTGCGAATGTAATAAATATGTTATTAACTTAAACGAAAAATATGAAATTTTCGACCTGAAAAATACCCTGATGTATAGTACAGGTGAAAATGTCAAAAAATTAAAATATTTTTGAAATTCTGAAAATTGGCTTGCAGTAGCAGAATAAAATTGGAAATATGAAAAATGGAATATGTTTAAAGGTACGAATGTAATAAACATATTATAAATTGAAACTAAAAATATAAAATTTTCGACCTGAAAAATACCCTGATGTATAGTACAGGGGAAAATGTCAAAAAATTAAAATATTTTTGAAATTCTAAAAATGGGCTTGCAGTAGCAGAATAAAATTGGAAATATGAAAAATGGAATAGGTTTAAAGGTACGAATGTAATAAACATATTATTAATTGAAACTTAAAATATAAAATTTTCGACCTGAAAAATACCCTGATGTATAGTACAGGTGAAAATGTCAAAAAATTAAAATATTTTTGAAATTCTAAAAATGGGCTTGCAGTAGCAGAATAAAATTGGAAATATGAAAAATAGAATACGTTTAAAGGTACGAATGTAATAAACATATTATTATTTGAAACTAAAAATATAAAATTTTCGACCTGAAAAATACCCTGATGTATAGTACAGGTGAAAATGTCAAAAAATTAAAATATTTTTGAAATTCTAAAAATGGGCTTGCAGTAGCAGAATAAAATTGGAAATATGAAAAATAGAATACGTTTAAAGGTACGAATGTAATAAACATATTATTATTTGAAACTAAAAATATAAAATTTTCGACCTGAAAAATACCCTAATTATAGTACAGGTGAAAATGTCAAAAAATTAAAATATTTTTGAAATTCTAACAATGGGCTTGCAGTAGCAGAAAAAAATTGGAAATATGAAAAATGGAATATGTTTAAAGGTACGAATGTAATAAACATATTATTAATTGAAACTAAAAATATAAAATTTTCGACCTAAAATACCCTGATGTATAGTACAGGTGAAAATGTCAAAAAATTAAAATATTTTTGAAATTCTGAAAATGGGCTTGCAGTAGCAGAATAAAATTGGAAATATGAAAAATTGAATATATTTAAAGGTACGAATGTAATAAACATATTATTAATTGAAACTAAAAATATAAAATTTTCGACCTGAAAAATACCCTGATGTATATAGTACAGGTGAAAATGTCAAAAAATGAAAATATTTTTAAAATTCTAAAAATGGGCTTGCAGTAGCAGAATAAAACTGGAAATATGAAAAATGGAATAGGTTTAAAGGTACGAATGTAATAAACATATTATTAATTGAAACTAAAAATATAAAATTTTCGACCTGAAAAATACCCTGATGTATAGTACAGGTGAAAATGTCAAAAAATTAAAATATTTTTGAAATTCTAAAAATGGGCTTGCAGTAGCAGAATAAAACTGGAAATATGAAAAATGGAATAGGTTTAACGGTGCGAATGTAATAAACATATTATTAATTGAAACTAAAAATATAAAATTTTCGACCTGAAAAATACCCTGATGTATAGTACAGGTGAAAATGTCAAAAAATTAAAATATTTTTGAAATTCTAACAATTGGCTTGCAGTAGCAGAAAAAAATTGGAAATATGAAAAATGGAATAGGTTTAAAGGTACGAATGTAATAAACATATTATTAATTGAAACTAAAAATATAAAATTTTCGACCTGAAAAATACCCTGATGTATAGTACAGGTGAACATGTCAAAAAATGAAAATATTTTTGAAATTCTGAAAATGGGCTTGCAGTAGCAGAATAAAACTGGAAATATGAAAAATGGAATAGGTTTAAAGGTACGAATGTAATAAACATATTATTAATTGAAACTAAAAATATAAAATTTTCGACCTGAAAAATACCCTGATGTATAGTACAGGTGAAAATGTCAAAAAATTAAAATATTTTTGAAATTCTAAAAATGGGCTTGCAGTAGCAGAATAAAATTGGAAATATGAAAAATGGAATATATTTAAAGGTACGAATGTAATAAACATATTATTAATTGAAACTAAAAATATAAATTTTCGACCTGAAAAATACCCTGATGTATAGTACAGGTGAAAATGTCAAAAAATTAAAATATTTTTGAAATTCTAAAAATGGGCTTGCAGTAGCAGAAAAAAATTGGAAATATGAAAAATGGAATACGTTTAAAGGTACGAATGTAATAAACATATTATTAACTTAATTTAAAAATATAAAATTTTCGACCTGAAAAATACCCTGATGTATAGTACAGGTGAAAATGTCAAAAAATTAAAATATTTTTGAAATTCTAAAAATGGGCTTGCAGTAGCAGAATAAAATTGGAAATATGAAAAATGGAATATGTTTAAAGGTACGAATGTAATAAACATATTATTAATTGAAACTAAAAATATAAAATTTTCGACCTGAAAAATACCCTGATGTATAGTACAGGTGAACATGTCAAAAAATGAAAATATTTTTAAAATTCTAAAAATGGGCTTGCAGTAGCAGAATAAAATTGGAAATATGAAAAATGGAATATGTTTAAAGGTACGAATGTAATAAACATATTATTAATTGAAACTAAAAATATAAAATTTTCGACCTGAAAAATACCCTGATGTATAGTACAGGTGAAAATGTCAAAAAATTAAAATATTTTTGAAATTCTAACAATTGGCTTGCAGTAGCAGAAAAAAATTGGAAATATGAAAAATGGAATAGGTTTAAAGGTACGAATGTAATAAACATATTATTAATTGAAACTAAAAATATAAAATTTTCGACCTGAAAAATACCCTGATGTATAGTACAGGTGAACATGTCAAAAAATGAAAATATTTTTAAAATTCTAAAAATGGGCTTGCAGTAGCAGAAAAAAATTGGAAATATGAAAAATGGAATACGTTTAAAGGTACGAATGTAATAAACATATTATTAACTTAAATTAAAAATATAAAATTTTCGACCTGAAAAATACCCTGATGTATAGTACAGGTGAAAATGTCAAAAAATTAAAATATTTTTGAAATTCTGAAAATGGGCTTGCAGTAGCAGAATAAAACTGGAAATATGAAAAATGGAATAGGTTTAACGGTGCGAATGTAATAAATATGTTATTAACTTAAACTAAAAATATAAAATTTTCGACCTGAAAAATACCCTGATGTATAGTACAGGTGAAAATGTCAAAAAATGAAAATATTTTTGAAATTCTAAAAATGGGCTTGCAGTAGCAGAATAAAATTGGAAATATGAAAAATGGAATATGTTTAAAGGTACGAATGTAATAAACATATTATTAATTGAAACTAAAAATATAAAATTTTCGACCTGAAAAATACCCTGATGTATAGTACAGGTGAAAATGTCAAAAAATGAAAATATTTTTGAAATTCTAAAAATGGGCTTGCAGTAGCAGAATAAAATTGGAAATATGAAAAATGGAATATGTTTAAAGGTACGAATGTAATAAACATTTTATTAATTGAAACTAAAAATATAAAATTTTCGACCTGAAAAATACCCTGATGTATAGTACAGGTGAAAATGTCAAAAAATTAAAATATTTTTGAAATTCTGAAAATGGGCTTGCAGTAGCAGAATAAAACTGGAAATATGAAAAATGGAATAGGTTTAAAGGTACGAATGTAATAAACATATTATTAATTGAAACTAAAAATATAAAATTTTCGACCTGAAAAATACCCTGATGTATAGTACAGGTGAAAATGTCAAAAAATTAAAATATTTTTGAAATTCTAAAAATGGGCTTGCAGTAGCAGAATAAAATTGGAAATATGAAAAATGGAATATGTTTAAAGGTACGAATGTAATAAACATATTATTAATTGAAACTAAAAATATAAAATTTTCGACCTGAAAAATACCCTGATGTATAGTACAGGTGAAAATGTCAAAAAATTAAAATATTTTTGAAATTCTAAAAATGGGCTTGCAGTAGCAGAATAAAATTGGAAATATGAAAAATGGAATAGGTTTAAAGGTACGAATGTAATAAACATATTATTAATTGAAACTAAAAATATAAAATTTTCGACCTGAAAAATACCCTGATGTATAGTACAGGTGAAAATGTCAAAAAATTAAAATATTTTTGAAATTCTAAAAATGGGCTTGCAGTAGCAGAATAAAATTGGAAATATGAAAAATGGAATATATTTAAAGGTACGAATGTAATAAACATATTATTAATTGAAACTAAAAATATAAAATTTTCGACCTGAAAAATACCCTGATGTATAGTACAGGTGAAAATGTCAAAAAATTAAAATATTTTTGAAATTCTGAAAATGGGCTTGCAGTAGCAGAAAAAAATTGGAAATATGAAAAATGGAATAGGTTTAAAGGTACGAATGTAATAAACATATTATTAATTGAAACTAAAAATATAAAATTTTCGACCTGAAAAATACCCTGATGTATAGTACAGGTGAAAATGTCAAAAAATTAAAATATTTTTGAAATTCTAAAAATGGGCTTGCCGTAGCAGAATAAAATTGGAAATATGAAAAATGGAATATATTTAAAGGTACAAATGTAATAAACATATTATTAATTTAAACTAAAAATATAAATTTTCGACCTGAAAAATACCCTGATGTATAGTACAGGTGAAAATGTCAAAAAATTAAAATATTTTTGAAATTCTAAAAATGGGCTTGCAGTAGCAGAATAAAATTGGAAATATGAAAAATGGAATAGGTTTAAAGGTACGAATGTAATAAAAATATTATTAATTGAAACCTAAAATATAAAATTTTCGACCTGAAAAATACCCTGATGTATAGTACAGGTGAAAATGTCAAAAAATGAAAATATTTTTAAAATTCTGAAAATGGGCTTGCAGTAGGAGAAAAAAATTGGAAATATGAAAAATGGAATAGGTTTAAAGGTACGAATGTAATAAATATATTATTAACTTAAACTAAAAATATAAAATTTTCGACCTGAAAAATACCCTGATGCAGGTGAAAATGTCAAAAAATTAATATATTTTTGAAATTCTAACAATGGGCTTGCAGTAGCAGAATAAAACTGGAAATATGAAAAATGGAATAGGTTTAAAGGTACGAATGTAATAAACATATTATTAATTGAAACTTAAAATATAAAATTTTCGACCTGAAAAATACCCTGATGTATAGTACAGGTGAAAATGTCAAAAAATTAAAATATTTTTGAAATTCTGAAAATGGGCTTGCAGTAGCAGAATAAAACTGGAAATATGAAAAATGGAATAGGTTTAAAGGTACGAATGTAATAAACATATTATTAATTGAAACTAAAAATATAAAATTTTCGACCTGAAAAATACCCTGATGTATAGTACAGGTGAAAATGTCAAAAAATTAAAATATTTTTGAAATTCTGAAAATGGGCTTGCAGTAGCAGAATAAAACTGGAAATATGAAAAATGGAATATGTTTAAAGGTACGAATGTAATAAACATATTATTAATTGAAACTAAAAATATAAAATTTTCGACCTGAAAAATACCCTGATGTATAGTACAGGGGAAAATGTCAAAAAATTAAAATATTTTTGAAATTCTAAAAATGGGCTTGCAGTAGCAGAATAAAATTGGAAATATGAAAAATGGAATATGTTTAAAGGTACGAATGTAATAAACATATTATTAATTGAAACTAAAAATATAAAATTTTCGACCTGAAAAATACCCTGATGTATAGTACAGGTGAAAATGTCAAAAAATTAAAATATTTTTGAAATTCTAACAATTGGCTTGCAGTAGCAGAAAAAAATTGGAAATATGAAAAATGGAATAGGTTTAAAGGTACGAATGTAATAAACATATTATTAATTGAAACTAAAAATATAAAATTTTCGACCTGAAAAATACCCTGATGTATAGTACAGGTGAAAATGTCAAAAAATTACAATATTTTTAAAATTCTAAAAATGGGCTTGCAGTAGCAGAAAAAAATTGGAAATATGAAAAATGGAATACGTTTAAAGGTACGAATGTAATAAACATATTATTAACTTAAATTAAAAATATAAAATTTTCGACCTGAAAAATACCCTGATGTATAGTACAGGTGAAAATGTCAAAAAATTAAAATATTTTTGAAATTCTGAAAATGGGCTTGCAGTAGCAGAATAAAACTGGAAATATGAAAAATGGAATAGGTTTAACGGTGCGAATGTAATAAATATGTTATTAACTTAAACTAAAAATATAAAATTTTCGACCTGAAAAATACCCTGATGTATAGTACAGGTGAAAATGTCAAAAAATGAAAATATTTTTGAAATTCTAAAAATGGGCTTGCAGTAGCAGAATAAAATTGGAAATATGAAAAATGGAATATGTTTAAAGGTACGAATGTAATAAACATTTTATTAATTGAAACTAAAAATATAAAATTTTCGACCTGAAAAATACCCTGATGTATAGTACAGGTGAAAATGTCAAAAAATTAAAATATTTTTGAAATTCTGAAAATGGGCTTGCAGTAGCAGAATAAAACTGGAAATATGAAAAATGGAATAGGTTTAAAGGTACGAATGTAATAAACATATTATTAATTGAAACTAAAAATATAAAATTTTCGACCTGAAAAATACCCTGATGTATAGTACAGGTGAAAATGTCAAAAAATTAAAATATTTTTGAAATTCTAAAAATGGGCTTGCAGTAGCAGAATAAAATTGGAAATATGAAAAATGGAATATGTTTAAAGGTACGAATGTAATAAACATATTATTAATTTAAACTAAAAATATAAAATTTTCAACCTGAAAAATACCCTGATGTATAGTACAGGTGAAAATGTCAAAAAATTAAAATATTTTTGAAATTCTGAAAATGGGCTTGCAGTAGCAGAATAAAACTGGAAATATGAAAAATGGAATAGGTTTAAAGGTACGAATGTAATAAACATATTATTAACTTAAACGAAAAATATGAAATTTTCGACCTGAAAAATACCCTGATGTATAGTACAGGTGAAAATGTCAAAAAATTAAAATATTTTTGAAATTCTAAAAATGGGCTTGCAGTAGCAGAATAAAATTGGAAATATGAAAAATGGAATATATTTAAAGGTACGAATGTAATAAACATATTATTAATTGAAACTAAAAATATAAAATTTTCGACCTGAAAAATACCCTGATGTATAGTACAGGTGAAAATGTCAAAAAATTAAAATATTTTTGAAATTCTAAAAATGGGCTTGCAGTAGCAGAATAAAACTGGAAATATGAAAAATGGAATAGGTTTAAAGGTGCGAATGTAATAAATATGTTATTAACTTAAACGAAAAATATGAAATTTTCGACCTGAAAAATACCCTGATGTATAGTACAGGTGAAAATGTCAAAAAATTACAATATTTTTAAAATTCCAAAAATGGGCTTGCAGTAGCAGAATAAAACTGGAAATATGAAAAATGGAATAGGTTTAAAGGTACGAATGTAATAAACATATTATTAATTGAAACTAAAAATATAAAATTTTCGACCTGAAAAATACCCTGATGTATAGTACAGGTGAAAATGTCAAAAAATTAAAATATTTTTGAAATTCTAAAAATGGGCTTGCAGTAGCAGAATAAAATTGGAAATATGAAAAATGGAATATGTTTAAAGGTACGAATGTAATAAACATATTATTAATTGAAACTAAAAATATAAAATTTTCGACCTGAAAAATACCCTGATGTATAGTACAGGTGAAAATGTCAAAAAATTAAAATATTTTTGAAATTCTAAAAATGGGCTTGCAGTAGCAGAATAAAATAGGAAATATGAAAAATGGAATATGTTTAAAGGTACGAATGTAATAAACATATTATTAATTGAAACTAAAAATATAAAATTTTCGACCTGAAAAATACCCTGATGTATAGTACAGGTGAAAATGTCAAAAAATTAAAATGTTTTTAAAATTCTGAAAATGGGCTTGCAGTAGCAGAATAAAATTGGAAATATGAAAAATGGAATATGTTTAAAGGTACGAATGTAATAAACATATTATTAATTGAAACTAAAAATATAAAATTTTCGACCTGAAAAATACCCTGATGTATAGTACAGGTGAAAATGTCAAAAAATGAAAATATTTTTGAAATTCTAAAAATGGGCTTGCAGTAGCAGAATAAAATTGGAAATATGAAAAATGGAATATGTTTAAAGGTACGAATGTAATAAACATTTTATTAATTGAAACTAAAAATATAAAATTTTCGACCTGAAAAATACCCTGATGTATAGTACAGGTGAAAATGTCAAAAAATTAAAATATTTTTGAAATTCTGAAAATGGGCTTGCAGTAGCAGAATAAAACTGGAAATATGAAAAATGGAATAGGTTTAAAGGTGCGAATGTAATAAATATGTTATTAACTTAAACGAAAAATATGAAATTTTCGACCTGAAAAATACCCTGATGTATAGTACAGGTGAAAATGTCAAAAAATTAAAATATTTTTGAAATTCTAAAAATGGGCTTGCACTAGCAGAATAAAATTGGAAATATGAAAAATGGAATATGTTTAAAGGTACGAATCTAATAAGCAGATTATTAATTGAAATGAAAAATATGAAATTTTCGACCTGAAAAATACCCTGATGTATAGTACAGGTGAAAATGTCAAAAAATTAAAATATTTTTGAAATTCTAAAAATGGGCTTGCAGTAGCAGAATAAAATAGGAAATATGAAAAATGGAATATGTTTAAAGGTACGAATGTAATAAACATATTATTATTTAAACTAAAAATATAAAATTTTCGACCTGAAAAATACCCTGATGTATAGTACAGGTGAAAATGTCAAAAAATTAAAATGTTTTTAAAATTCTGAAAATGGGCTTGCAGTAGCAGAATAAAATTGGAAATATGAAAAATGGAATATGTTTAAAGGTACGAATGTAATAAACATATTATTAATTGAAACTAAAAATATAAAATTTTCGACCTGAAAAATACCCTGATGTATAGTACAGGTGAAAATGTCAAAAAATTAAAATGTTTTTAAAATTCTGAAAATGGGCTTGCAGTAGCAGAATAAAATTGGAAATATGAAAAATGGAATATGTTTAAAGGTACGAATGTAATAAACATATTATTAATTGAAACTAAAAATATAAAATTTTCGACCTGAAAAATACCCTGATGTATAGTACAGGTGAAAATGTCAAAAAATGAAAATATTTTTGAAATTCTAAAAATGGGCTTGCAGTAGCAGAATAAAATTGGAAATATGAAAAATGGAATATGTTTAAAGGTACGAATGTAATAAACATTTTATTAATTGAAACTAAAAATATAAAATTTTCGACCTGAAAAATACCCTGATGTATAGTACAGGTGAAAATGTCAAAAAATTAAAATATTTTTGAAATTCTGAAAATGGGCTTGCAGTAGCAGAATAAAACTGGAAATATGAAAAATGGAATAGGTTTAAAGGTACGAATGTAATAAACATATTATTAATTGAAACTAAAAATATAAAATTTTCGACCTGAAAAATACCCTGATGTATAGTACAGGTGAAAATGTCAAAAAATTAAAATATTTTTGAAATTCTAAAAATGGGCTTGCAGTAGCAGAATAAAACTGGAAATATGAAAAATGGAATAGGTTTAAAGGTGCGAATGTAATAAATATGTTATTAACTTAAACGAAAAATATGAAATTTTCGACCTGAAAAATACCCTGATGTATAGTACAGGTGAAAATGTCAAAAAATTAAAATATTTTTGAAATTCTAAAAATGGGCTTGCACTAGCAGAATAAAATTGGAAATATGAAAAATGGAATATGTTTAAAGGTACGAATGTAATAAGCATATTATTAATTGAAATGAAAAATATGAAATTTTCGACCTGAAAAATACCCTGATGTATAGTACAGGTGAAAATGTCAAAAAATTAAAATATTTTTGAAATTCTAAAAATGGGCTTGCAGTAGCAGAATAAAATTGGAAATATGAAAAATGGAATATGTTTAAAGGTACGAATGTAATAAACATATTATTAATTTAAACTAAAAATATAAAATTTTCAACCTGAAAAATACCCTGATGTATAGTACAGGTGAAAATGTCAAAAAATTAAAATATTTTTGAAATTCTGAAAATGGGCTTGCAGTAGCAGAATAAAACTGGAAATATGAAAAATGGAATATGTTTAAAGGTACGAATGTAATAAACATATTATTAATTGAAACTAAAAATATAAAATTTTCGACCTGAAAAATACCCTGATGTATAGTACAGGTGAAAATGTCAAAAAATTAAAATATTTTTGAAATTCTAAAAATGGGCTTGCACTAGCAGAATAAAATTGGAAATATGAAAAATGGAATATGTTTAAAGGTACGAATGTAATAAGCATATTATTAATTGAAATGAAAAATATGAAATTTTCGACCTGAAAAATACCCTGATGTATAGTACAGGTGAAAATGTCAAAAAATTAAAATATTTTTGAAATTCTAAAAATGGGCTTGCAGTAGCAGAATAAAATTGGAAATATGAAAAATGGAATATGTTTAAAGGTACGAATGTAATAAACATATTATTAATTGAAACTAAAAATATAAAATTTTCGACCTGAAAAATACCCTGATGTATAGTACAGGTGAAAATGTCAAAAAATTAAAATATTTTTGAAATTCTAAAAATGGGCTTGCAGTAGCAGAATAAAATAGGAAATATGAAAAATGGAATATGTTTAAAGGTACGAATGTAATAAACATATTATTAATTGAAACTAAAAATATAAAATTTTCGACCTGAAAAATACCCTGATGTATAGTACAGGTGAAAATGTCAAAAAATTAAAATGTTTTTAAAATTCTGAAAATGGGCTTGCAGTAGCAGAATAAAATTGGAAATATGAAAAATGGAATATGTTTAAAGGTACGAATGTAATAAACATATTATTAATTGAAACTAAAAATATAAAATTTTCGACCTGAAAAATACCCTGATGTATAGTACAGGTGAAAATGTCAAAAAATGAAAATATTTTTGAAATTCTAAAAATGGGCTTGCAGTAGCAGAATAAAATTGGAAATATGAAAAATGGAATATGTTTAAAGGTACGAATGTAATAAACATTTTATTAATTGAAACTAAAAATATAAAATTTTCGACCTGAAAAATACCCTGATGTATAGTACAGGTGAAAATGTCAAAAAATTAAAATATTTTTGAAATTCTGAAAATGGGCTTGCAGTAGCAGAATAAAACTGGAAATATGAAAAATGGAATAGGTTTAAAGGTGCGAATGTAATAAATATGTTATTAACTTAAACGAAAAATATGAAATTTTCGACCTGAAAAATACCCTGATGTATAGTACAGGTGAAAATGTCAAAAAATTAAAATATTTTTGAAATTCTAAAAATGGGCTTGCACTAGCAGAATAAAATTGGAAATATGAAAAATGGAATATGTTTAAAGGTACGAATGTAATAAGCATATTATTAATTGAAATGAAAAATATGAAATTTTCGACCTGAAAAATACCCTGATGTATAGTACAGGTGAAAATGTCAAAAAATTAAATTATTTTTGAAATTCTAAAATTGGGCTTGCAGTAGCAGAATAAAATAGGAAATATGAAAAATGGAATATGTTTAAAGGTACGAATGTAATAAACATATTATTAATTGAAACTAAAAATATAAAATTTTCGACCTGAAAAATACCCTGATGTATAGTACAGGTGAAAATGTCAAAAAATTAAAATGTTTTTAAAATTCTGAAAATGGGCTTGCAGTAGCAGAATAAAATTGGAAATATGAAAAATGGAATATGTTTAAAGGTACGAATGTAATAAACATATTATTAATTGAAACTAAAAATATAAAATTTTCGACCTGAAAAATACCCTGATGTATAGTACAGGTGAAAATGTCAAAAAATGAAAATATTTTTGAAATTCTAAAAATGGGCTTGCAGTAGCAGAATAAAATTGGAAATATGAAAAATGGAATATGTTTAAAGGTACGAATGTAATAAACATTTTATTAATTGAAACTAAAAATATAAAATTTTCGACCTGAAAAATACCCTGATGTATAGTACAGGTGAAAATGTCAAAAAATTAAAATATTTTTGAAATTCTGAAAATGGGCTTGCAGTAGCAGAATAAAACTGGAAATATGAAAAATGGAATAGGTTTAAAGGTACGAATGTAATAAACATATTATTAATTGAAACTAAAAATATAAAATTTTCGACCTGAAAAATACCCTGATGTATAGTACAGGTGAAAATGTCAAAAAATTAAAATATTTTTGAAATTCTAAAAATGGGCTTGCAGTAGCAGAATAAAATTGGAAATATGAAAAATGGAATATGTTTAAAGGTACGAATGTAATAAACATTTTATTAATTGAAACTAAAAATATAAAATTTTCGACCTGAAAAATACCCTGATGTATAGTACAGGTGAAAATGTCAAAAAATTAAAATATTTTTGAAATTCTGAAAATGGGCTTGCAGTAGCAGAATAAAACTGGAAATATGAAAAATGGAATAGGTTTAAAGGTACGAATGTAATAAACATATTATTAATTGAAACTAAAAATATAAAATTTTCGACCTGAAAAATACCCTGATGTATAGTACAGGTGAAAATGTCAAAAAATTAAAATATTTTTGAAATTCTAAAAATGGGCTTGCAGTAGCAGAATAAAACTGGAAATATGAAAAATGGAATAGGTTTAAAGGTGCGAATGTAATAAATATGTTATTAACTTAAACGAAAAATATGAAATTTTCGACCTGAAAAATACCCTGATGTATAGTACAGGTGAAAATGTCAAAAAATTAAAATATTTTTGAAATTCTAAAAATGGGCTTGCACTAGCAGAATAAAATTGGAAATATGAAAAATGGAATATGTTTAAAGGTACGAATGTAATAAGCATATTATTAATTGAAATGAAAAATATGAAATTTTCGACCTGAAAAATACCCTGATGTATAGTACAGGTGAAAATGTCAAAAAATTAAAATATTTTTGAAATTCTAAAAATGGGCTTGCAGTAGCAGAATAAAATTGGAAATATGAAAAATGGAATATGTTTAAAGGTACGAATGTAATAAACATATTATTAATTGAAACTAAAAATATAAAATTTTCGACCTGAAAAATACCCTGATGTATAGTACAGGTGAAAATGTCAAAAAATTAAAATATTTTTGAAATTCTAAAAATGGGCTTGCAGTAGCAGAATAAAATAGGAAATATGAAAAATGGAATATGTTTAAAGGTACGAATGTAATAAACATATTATTAATTGAAACTAAAAATATAAAATTTTCGACCTGAAAAATACCCTGATGTATAGTACAGGTGAAAATGTCAAAAAATTAAAATGTTTTTAAAATTCTGAAAATGGGCTTGCAGTAGCAGAATAAAATTGGAAATATGAAAAATGGAATAGGTTTAAAGGTACGAATGTAATAAACATATTATTAATTGAAACTAAAAATATAAAATTTTCGACCTGAAAAATACCCTGATGTATAGTACAGGTGAAAATGTCAAAAAATTAAAATATTTTTGAAATTCTGAAAATGGGCTTGCAGTAGCAGAATAAAACTGGAAATATGAAAAATGGAATAGGTTTAAAGGTGCGAATGTAATAAATATGTTATTAACTTAAACGAAAAATATGAAATTTTCGACCTGAAAAATACCCTGATGTATAGTACAGGTGAAAATGTCAAAAAATTAAAATATTTTTGAAATTCTAAAAGTGGGCTTGCACTAGCAGAATAAAATTGGAAATATGAAAAATGGAATATGTTTAAAGGTACGAATGTAATAAACATATTATTAATTGAAACTAAAAATATAAAATTTTCGACCTGAAAAATACCCTGATGTATAGTACAGGTGAAAATGTAAAAAAATTAAAATATTTTTGAAATTCTAAAAATGGGCTTGCAGTAGCAGAAAAAAATTGGAAATATGAAAAATGGAATATGTTTAAAGGTACGAATGTAATAAACATATTATTAATTGAAACTAAAAATATAAAATTTTCGACCTGAAAAATACCCTGATGTATAGTACAGGGGAAAATGTCAAAAAATTAAAATATTTTTGAAATTCTGAAAATGGGCTTGCAGTAGCAGAATAAAATTGGAAATATGAAAAATGGAATAGGTTTAAAGGTACGAATGTAATAAACATATTATTAATTGAAACTTAAAATATAAAATTTTCGACCTGAAAAATACCCTGATGTATAGTACAGGTGAAAATGTCAAAAAATGAAAATATTTTTAAAATTCTGAAAATGGGCTTGCAGTAGCAGAATAAAATTGGAAATATGAAAAATGGAATAGGTTTAAAGGTACGAATGTAATAAACATATTATTAATTGAAACTTAAAATATAAAATTTTCGACCTGAAAAATACCCTGATGTATAGTACAGGTGAAAATGTCAAAAAATTAAAATATTTTTGAAATTCTAAAAATGGGCTTGCAGTAGCAGAATAAAATTGGAAATATGAAAAATGGAATATGTTTAAAGGTACGAATGTAATAAACATATTATTAATTGAAACTAAAAATATAAAATTTTCGACCTGAAAAATACCCTGATGTATAGTACAGGTGAAAATGTCAAAAAATTAAAATATTTTTGAAATTCTGAAAATGGGCTTGCAGTAGCAGAATAAAACTGGAAATATGAAAAATGGAATAGGTTTAAAGGTGCGAATGTAATAAATATGTTATTAACTTAAACGAAAAATATGAAATTTTCGACCTGAAAAATACCCTGATGTATAGTACAGGTGAAAATGTCAAAAAATTAAAATATTTTTGAAATTCTAAAAATGGGCTTGCAGTAGCAGAATAAAATTGGAAATATGAAAAATGGAATATGTTTAAAGGTACGAATGTAATAAACATATTATTAATTGAAACTAAAAATATAAAATTTTCGACCTGAAAAATACCCTGATGTATAGTACAGGTGAAAATGTCAAAAAATTAAAATATTTTTGAAATTCTGAAAATGGGCTTGCAGTAGCAGAATAAAACTGGAAATATGAAAAATGGAATAGGTTAAAAGGTGCGAATGTAATAAATATGTTATTAACTTAAACGAAAAATATGAAATTTTCGACCTGAAAAATACCCTGATGTATATATAGTACAGGTGAAAATGTCAAAAAATTAAAATATTTTTGAAATTCTAAAAATGGGCTTGCAGTAGCAGAATAAAATTGGAAATATGAAAAATGGAATATGTTTAAAGGTACGAATGTAATAAACATATTATTAATTGAAACTAAAAATATAAAATTTTCGACCTGAAAAATACCCTGATGTATAGTACAGGTGAAAATGTCAAAAAATTAAAATATTTTTGAAATTCTGAAAATGGGCTTGCAGTAGCAGAATAAAACTGGAAATATGAAAAATGGAATAGGTTAAAAGGTGCGAATGTAATAAATATGTTATTAACTTAAACGAAAAATATGAAATTTTCGACCTGAAAAATACCCTGATGTATAGTACAGGTGAAAATGTCAAAAAATTAAAATATTTTTGAACTTCTGAAAATGGGCTTGCAGTGGCAGAATAAAACTGGAAATATGAAAAATGGAATATGTTTAAAGGTACGAATGTAATAAACATATTATTAATTCAAACTAAAAATATAAAATTTTCGACCTGAAAAATACCCTGATGTATAGTACAGGTGAAAATGTCAAAAAATTAAAATATTTTTGAAATTCTAAAAATGGGCTTGCAGTAGCAGAATAAAATTGGAAATATGAAAAATGGAATAGGTTTAAAGGTACGAATGTAATAAATATATTATTAACTTAAACTAAAAATATAAAATTTTCGACCTGAAAAATACCCTGATGTATAGTACAGGTGAAAATGTCAAAAAATGAAAATATTTTTGAAATTCTAAAAATGGGCTTGCAGTGGCAGAATAAAACTGGAAATATGAAAAATGGAATATGTTTAAAGGTACGAATGTAATAAACATATTATTAATTGAAACTAAAAATATAAAATTTTCGACCTGAAAAATACCCTGATGTATATAGTACAGGGGAAAATGTCAAAAAATTAAAATATTTTTGAAATTCTGAAAATGGGCTTGCAGTAGCAGAATAAAATTGGAAATATGAAAAATGGAATAGGTTTAAACGTACGAGTGTAATAAACATATTATTAATTGAAACTTAAAATATAAAATTTTCGACCTGAAAAATACCCTGATGTATAGTACAGGTGAAAATGTCAAAAAATTAAAATATTTTTGAAATTCTGAAAATGGGCTTGCAGTAGCAGAATAAAACTGGAAATATGAAAAATGGAATAGGTTTAAAGGTGCGAATGTAATAAATATGTTATTAACTTAAACGAAAAATATGAAATTTTCGACCTGAAAAATACCCTGATGTATATAGTACAGGTGAAAATGTCAAAAAATGAAAATATTTTTGAAATTCTAAAAATGGGCTTGCAGTAGCAGAATAAAATTGGAAATATGAAAAATGGAATACATTTAAAGGTACGAATGTAATAAACATATTATTAATTGAAACTAAAAATATAAAATTTTCGACCTGAAAAATACCCTGATGTATAGTACAGGTGAAAATGTCAAAAAATTAAAATATTTTTAAAATTCTAAAAATAGGCTTGCAGTAGCAGAAAAAAATTGGAAATATGAAAAATGGAATACGTTTAAAGGTACGAATGTAATAAACATATTATTAACTTAAACTAAAAATATAAAATTTTTGACCTGAAAAATACCCTGATGTATAGTACAGGTGAAAATGTCAAAAAATTAAAATATTTTTGAAATTCTAAAAATGGGCTTGCAGTAGCAGAATAAAATTGGAAATATGAAAAATGGAATATGTTTAAAGGTACGAATGTAATAAACATATTATTAATTGAAACTAAAAATATAAAATTATCGACCTGAAAAATACCCTGATGTATAGTACAGGTGAAAATGTCAAAAAATTAAAATATTTTTGAAATTCTGAAAATGGGCTTGCAGTAGCAGAATAAAACTGGAAATATGAAAAATGGAATAGGTTAAAAGGTGCGAATGTAATAAATATGTTATTAACTTAAACGAAAAATATGAAATTTTCGACCTGAAAAATACCCTGATGTATATATAGTACAGGTGAAAATGTCAAAAAATTAAAATATTTTTGAAATTCTAAAAATGGGCTTGCAGTAGCAGAATAAAATTGGAAATATGAAAAATGGAATATGTTTAAAGGTACGAATGTAATAAACATATTATTAATTGAAACTAAAAATATAAAATTTTCGACCTGAAAAATACCCTGATGTATAGTACAGGTGAAAATGTCAAAAAATTAAAATATTTTTGAAATTCTGAAAATGGGCTTGCAGTAGCAGAATAAAACTGGAAATATGAAAAATGGAATAGGTTAAAAGGTGCGAATGTAATAAATATGTTATTAACTTAAACGAAAAATATGAAATTTTCGACCTGAAAAATACCCTGATGTATAGTACAGGTGAAAATGTCAAAAAATTAAAATATTTTTGAAATTCTAAAAATGGGCTTGCAGTAGCAGAATAAAATTGGAAATATGAAAAATGGAATATGTTTAAAGGTACGAATGTAATAAACATATTATTAATTGAAACTAAAAATATAAAATTTTCGACCTGAAAAATACCCTGATGTATAGTACAGGTGAAAATGTCAAAAAATTAAAATATTTTTGAAATTCTAAAAATGGGCTTGCAGTAGCAGAATAAAATTGGAAATATGAAAAATGGAATATGTTTAAAGGTACGAATGTAATAAACATATTATTAATTGAAACTAAAAATATAAAATTTTCGACCTGAAAAATACCCTGATGTATAGTACAGGTGAAAATGTCAAAAAATTAAAATATTTTTGAACTTCTGAAAATGGGCTTGCAGTGGCAGAATAAAACTGGAAATATGAAAAATGGAATATGTTTAAAGGTACGAATGTAATAAACATATTATTAATTCAAACTAAAAATATAAAATTTTCGACCTGAAAAATACCCTGATGTATAGTACAGGTGAAAATGTCAAAAAATTAAAATATTTTTGAAATTCTAAAAATGGGCTTGCAGTAGCAGAATAAAATTGGAAATATGAAAAATGGAATAGGTTTAAAGGTACGAATGTAATAAATATATTATTAACTTAAACTAAAAATATAAAATTTTCGACCTGAAAAATACCCTGATGTATAGTACAGGTGAAAATGTCAAAAAATGAAAATATTTTTGAAATTCTAAAAATGGGCTTGCAGTGGCAGAATAAAACTGGAAATATGAAAAATGGAATATGTTTAAAGGTACGAATGTAATAAACATATTATTAATTGAAACTAAAAATATAAAATTTTCGACCTGAAAAATACCCTGATGTATATAGTACAGGGGAAAATGTCAAAAAATTAAAATATTTTTGAAATTCTGAAAATGGGCTTGCAGTAGCAGAATAAAATTGGAAATATGAAAAATGGAATAGGTTTAAACGTACGAGTGTAATAAACATATTATTAATTGAAACTTAAAATATAAAATTTTCGACCTGAAAAATACCCTGATGTATAGTACAGGTGAAAATGTCAAAAAATTAAAATATTTTTGAAATTCTGAAAATGGGCTTGCAGTAGCAGAATAAAACTGGAAATATGAAAAATGGAATAGGTTTAAAGGTGCGAATGTAATAAATATGTTATTAACTTAAACGAAAAATATGAAATTTTCGACCTGAAAAATACCCTGATGTATATATAGTACAGGTGAAAATGTCAAAAAATTAAAATATTTTTGAAATTCTAAAAATGGGCTTGCAGTAGCAGAATAAAATTGGAAATATGAAAAATGGAATATGTTTAAAGGTACGAATGTAATAAACATATTATTAATTGAAACTAAAAATATAAAATTTTCGACCTGAAAAATACCCTGATGTATAGTACAGGTGAAAATGTCAAAAAATTAAAATATTTTTGAAATTCTGAAAATGGGCTTGCAGTAGCAGAATAAAACTGGAAATATGAAAAATGGAATAGGTTAAAAGGTGCGAATGTAATAAATATGTTATTAACTTAAACGAAAAATATGAAATTTTCGACCTGAAAAATACCCTGATGTATAGTACAGGTGAAAATGTCAAAAAATTAAAATATTTTTGAAATTCTAAAAATGGGCTTGCAGTAGCAGAATAAAATTGGAAATATGAAAAATGGAATATGTTTAAAGGTACGAATGTAATAAACATATTATTAATTGAAACTAAAAATATAAAATTTTCGACCTGAAAAATACCCTGATGTATAGTACAGGTGAAAATGTCAAAAAATTAAAATATTTTTGAAATTCTGAAAATGGGCTTGCAGTAGCAGAATAAAACTGGAAATATGAAAAATGGAATAGGTTAAAAGGTGCGAATGTAATAAATATGTTATTAACTTAAACGAAAAATATGAAATTTTCGACCTGAAAAATACCCTGATGTATAGTACAGGTGAAAATGTCAAAAAATTAAAATATTTTTGAAATTCTAAAAATGGGCTTGCAGTAGCAGAATAAAATTGGAAATATGAAAAATGGAATATGTTTAAAGGTACGAATGTAATAAACATATTATTAATTGAAACTAAAAATATAAAATTTTCGACCTGAAAAATACCCTGATGTATAGTACAGGTGAAAATGTCAAAAAATTAAAATATTTTTGAAATTCTAAAAATGGGCTTGCAGTAGCAGAATAAAATTGGAAATATGAAAAATGGAATATGTTTAAAGGTACGAATGTAATAAACATATTATTAATTGAAACTAAAAATATAAAATTTTCGACCTGAAAAATACCCTGATGTATAGTACAGGTGAAAATGTCAAAAAATTAAAATATTTTTGAACTTCTGAAAATGGGCTTGCAGTGGCAGAATAAAACTGGAAATATGAAAAATGGAATATGTTTAAAGGTACGAATGTAATAAACATATTATTAATTCAAACTAAAAATATAAAATTTTCGACCTGAAAAATACCCTGATGTATAGTACAGGTGAAAATGTCAAAAAATTAAAATATTTTTGAAATTCTAAAAATGGGCTTGCAGTAGCAGAATAAAATTGGAAATATGAAAAATGGAATAGGTTTAAAGGTACGAATGTAATAAATATATTATTAACTTAAACTAAAAATATAAAATTTTCGACCTGAAAAATACCCTGATGTATAGTACAGGTGAAAATGTCAAAAAATGAAAATATTTTTGAAATTCTAAAAATGGGCTTGCAGTGGCAGAATAAAA
This sequence comes from Phrynosoma blainvillii, assembly GCA_026167975.1. Taxonomy (NCBI): domain Eukaryota; kingdom Metazoa; phylum Chordata; class Lepidosauria; order Squamata; family Phrynosomatidae; genus Phrynosoma; species Phrynosoma blainvillii. Next base: position 13,242,254 of record JANUYF010000014.1, read on the forward strand.
CTGGAAATATGAAAAATGGAATATGTTTAAAGGTACGAATGTAATAAACATATTATTAATTGAAACTAAAAATATAAAATTTTCGACCTGAAAAATACCCTGATGTATATAGTACAGGGGAAAATGTCAAAAAATTAAAATATTTTTGAAATTCTGAAAATGGGCTTGCAGTAGCAGAATAAAATTGGAAATATGAAAAATGGAATAGGTTTAAACGTACGAGTGTAATAAACATATTATTAATTGAAACTTAAAATATAAAATTTTCGACCTGAAAAATACCCTGATGTATAGTACAGGTGAAAATGTCAAAAAATTAAAATATTTTTGAAATTCTGAAAATGGGCTTGCAGTAGCAGAATAAAACTGGAAATATGAAAAATGGAATAGGTTTAAAGGTGCGAATGTAATAAATATGTTATTAACTTAAACGAAAAATATGAAATTTTCGACCTGAAAAATACCCTGATGTATATAGTACAGGTGAAAATGTCAAAAAATGAAAATATTTTTGAAATTCTAAAAATGGGCTTGCAGTAGCAGAATAAAATTGGAAATATGAAAAATGGAATACATTTAAAGGTACGAATGTAATAAACATATTATTAATTGAAACTAAAAATATAAAATTTTCGACCTGAAAAATACCCTGATGTATAGTACAGGTGAAAATGTCAAAAAATTAAAATATTTTTAAAATTCTAAAAATAGGCTTGCAGTAGCAGAAAAAAATTGGAAATATGAAAAATGGAATACGTTTAAAGGTACGAATGTAATAAACATATTATTAACTTAAACTAAAAATATAAAATTTTTGACCTGAAAAATACCCTGATGTATAGTACAGGTGAAAATGTCAAAAAATTAAAATATTTTTGAAATTCTAAAAATGGGCTTGCAGTAGCAGAATAAAATTGGAAATATGAAAAATGGAATATGTTTAAAGGTACGAATGTAATAAACATATTATTAATTGAAACTAAAAATATAAAATTTTCGACCTGAAAAATACCCTGATGTATAGTACAGGTGAAAATGTCAAAAAATTAAAATATTTTTTGAAATTCTGAAAATGGGCTTGCAGTAGCAGAATAAAACTGGAAATATGAAAAATGGAATAGGTTTAAAGGTGCGAATGTAATAAATATGTTATTAACTTAAACGAAAAATATGAAATTTTCGACCTGAAAAATACCCTGATGTATAGTACAGGTGAAAATGTCAAAAAATTAAAATATTTTTGAAATTCTAAAAATGGGCTTGCAGTAGCAGAATAAAATTGGAAATATGAAAAATGGAATATGTTTAAAGGTACGAATGTAATAAACATATTATTAATTGAAACTAAAAATATAAAATTTTTGACCTGAAAAATACCCTGATGTATAGTACAGGTGAAAATGTCAAAAAATTAAAATATTTTTGAAATTCTGAAAATGGGCTTGCAGTAGCAGAATAAAACTGGAAATATGAAAAATGGAATATGTTTAAAGGTACGAATGTAATAAACATATTATTAATTGAAACTAAAAATATAAAATTTTCGACCTGAAAAATACCCTGATGTATAGTACAGGTGAAAATGTCAAAAAATTAAAATATTTTTGAAATTCTAAAAATGGGCTTGCAGTAGCAGAATAAAATTGGAAATATGAAAAATGGAATATGTTTAAAGGTACGAATGTAATAAACATATTATTAATTGAAACTAAAAATATAAAATTTTCGACCTGAAAAATACCCTGATGTATAGTACAGGTGAAAATGTCAAAAAATTAAAATATTTTTGAAATTCTAAAAATGGGCTTGCACTAGCAGAATAAAATTGGAAATATGAAAAATGGAATATGTTTAAAGGTACGAATGTAATAAACATATTATTAATTGAAACTAAAAATATAAAATTTTCGACCTGAAAAATACCCTGATGTATAGTACAGGTGAAAATGTCAAAAAATTAAAATATTTTTGAAATTCTAAAAATGGGCTTGCAGTAGGAGAATAAAATTGGAAATATGAAAAATGGAATATGTTTAAAGGTACGAATGTAATAAACATATTATTAATTGAAACTAAAAATATAAAATTTTCGACCTGAAAAATACCCTGATGTATAGTACAGGGGAAAATGTCAAAAAATTAAAATATTTTTGAAATTCTGAAAATGGGCTTGCAGTAGCAGAATAAAATTGGAAATATGAAAAATGGAATAGGTTTAAAGGTACGAATGTAATAAACATATTATTAATTGAAACTTAAAATATAAAATTTTCGACCTGAAAAATACCCTGATGTATAGTACAGGTGAAAATGTCAAAAAATGAAAATATTTTTAAAATTCTGAAAATGGGCTTGCAGTAGCAGAATAAAATTGGAAATATGAAAAATGGAATAGGTTTAAATGTACGAATGTAATAAACATATTATTAATTGAAACTTAAAATATAAAATTTTCGACCTGAAAAATACCCTGATGTATAGTACAGGTGAAAATGTCAAAAAATTAAAATATTTTTGAAATTCTAAAAATGGGGTTGCAGTAGCAGAATAAAATTGGAAATATGAAAAATGGAATAGGTTTAAAGGTACGAGTGTAATAAACATATTATTAATTGAAACTTAAAATATAAAATTTTCGACCTGAAAAATACCCTGATGTATAGTACAGGTGAAAATGTCAAAAAATTAAAATATTTTTGAAATTCTGAAAATGGGCTTGCAGTAGCAGAATAAAACTGGAAATATGAAAAATGGAATAGGTTAAAAGGTGCGAATGTAATAAATATGTTATTAACTTAAACGAAAAATATGAAATTTTCGACCTGAAAAATACCCTGATGTATAGTACAGGTGAAAATGTCAAAAAATTAAAATATTTTTGAAATTCTAAAAATGGGCTTGCAGTAGCAGAATAAAATTGGAAATATGAAAAATGGAATATGTTTAAAGGTACGAATGTAATAAACATATTATTAATTGAAACTAAAAATATAAAATTTTCGACCTGAAAAATACCCTGATGTATAGTACAGGTGAAAATGTCAAAAAATTAAAATATTTTTGAAATTCTAAAAATGGGCTTGCAGTAGCAGAATAAAATTGGAAATATGAAAAATGGAATATGTTTAAAGGTACGAATGTAATAAACATATTATTAATTGAAACTAAAAATATAAAATTTTCGACCTGAAAAATACCCTGATGTATAGTACAGGTGAAAATGTCAAAAAATTAAAATATTTTTGAAATTCTGAAAATGGGCTTGCAGTGGCAGAATAAAACTGGAAATATGAAAAATGGAATATGTTTAAAGGTACGAATGTAATAAACATATTATTAATTCAAACTAAAAATATAAAATTTTCGACCTGAAAAATACCCTGATGTATAGTACAGGTGAAAATGTCAAAAAATGAAAATATTTTTGAAATTCTAAAAATGGGCTTGCAGTAGCAGAATAAAATTGGAAATATGAAAAATGGAATATGTTTAAAGGTACGAATGTAATAAACATATTATTAACTTAAACTAAAAATATAAAATTTTCGACCTGAAAAATACCCTGATGTATATAGTACAGGGGAAAATGTCAAAAAATTAAAATATTTTTGAAATTCTGAAAATGGGCTTGCAGTAGCAGAATAAAATTGGAAATATGAAAAATGGAATAGGTTTAAAGGTACGAATGTAATAAACATATTATTAACTTAAACTAAAAATATAAAATTTTTGACCTGAAAAATACCCTGATGTATAGTACAGGTGAAAATGTCAAAAAATTAAAATATTTTTGAAATTCTAAAAATGGGCTTGCAGTAGCAGAATAAAATTGGAAATATGAAAAATGGAATATGTTTAAAGGTACGAATGTAATAAACATATTATTAATTGAAACTAAAAATATAAAATTTTCGACCTGAAAAATACCCTGATGTATAGTACAGGTGAAAATGTCAAAAAATTAAAATATTTTTTGAAATTCTGAAAATGGGCTTGCAGTAGCAGAATAAAACTGGAAATATGAAAAATGGAATAGGTTTAAAGGTGCGAATGTAATAAATATGTTATTAACTTAAACGAAAAATATGAAATTTTCGACCTGAAAAATACCCTGATGTATAGTACAGGTGAAAATGTCAAAAAATTAAAATATTTTTGAAATTCTAAAAATGGGCTTGCACTAGCAGAATAAAATTGGAAATATGAAAAATGGAATATGTTTAAAGGTACGAATGTAATAAGCATATTATTAATTGAAATGAAAAATATGAAATTTTCGACCTGAAAAATACCCTGATGTATAGTACAGGTGAAAATGTCAAAAAATTAAAATATTTTTGAAATTCTGAAAATGGGCTTGCAGTAGCAGAATAAAATTGGAAATATGAAAAATGGAATATGTTTAAAGGTACGAATGTAATAAACATATTATTAATTGAAACTAAAAATATAAAATTTTCGACCTGAAAAATACCCTGATGTATAGTACAGGGGAAAATGTCAAAAAATTAAAATATTTTTGAAATTCTGAAAATGGGCTTGCAGTAGCAGAATAAAATTGGAAATATGAAAAATGGAATAGGTTTAAAGGTACGAATGTAATAAACATATTATTAATTGAAACTAAAAATATAAAATTTTCGACCTGAAAAATACCCTGATGTATAGTACAGGTGAAAATGTCAAAAAATTAAAATATTTTTGAAATTCTGAAAATGGGCTTGCAGTAGCAGAATAAAACTGGAAATATGAAAAATGGAATAGGTTAAAAGGTGCGAATGTAATAAATATGTTATTAACTTAAACGAAAAATATGAAATTTTCGACCTGAAAAATACCCTGATGTATAGTACAGGTGAAAATGTCAAAAAATTAAAATATTTTTGAAATTCTAAAAATGGGCTTGCAGTAGCAGAATAAAATTGGAAATATGAAAAATGGAATATGTTTAAAGGTACGAATGTAATAAACATATTATTAATTGAAACTAAAAATATAAAATTTTCGACCTGAAAAATACCCTGATGTATAGTACAGGGGAAAATGTCAAAAAATTAAAATATTTTTGAAATTCTGAAAATGGGCTTGCAGTAGCAGAATAAAATTGGAAATATGAAAAATGGAATAGGTTTAAAGGTACGAATGTAATAAACATATTATTAATTGAAACTTAAAATATAAAATTTTCGACCTGAACAATACCCTGATGTATAGTACAGGTGAAAATGTCAAAAAATGAAAATATTTTTAAAATTCTGAAAATGGGCTTGCAGTAGCAGAATAAAATTGGAAATATGAAAAATGGAATACGTTTAAAGGTACGAATGTAATAAACATATTATTAATTGAAACTAAAAATATAAAATTTTCGACCTGAAAAATACCCTGATGTATAGTACAGGTGAAAATGTCAAAAAATTAAAATATTTTTGAAATTCTGAAAATGGGCTTGCAGTAGCAGAATAAAACTGGAAATATGAAAAATGGAATAGGTTAAAAGGTGCGAATGTAATAAATATGTTATTAACTTAAACGAAAAATATGAAATTTTCGACCTGAAAAATACCCTGATGTATAGTACAGGTGAAAATGTCAAAAAATTAAAATATTTTTGAAATTCTAAAAATGGGCTTGCAGTAGCAGAATAAAATTGGAAATATGAAAAATGGAATATGTTTAAAGGTACGAATGTAATAAACATATTATTAATTGAAACTAAAAATATAAAATTTTCGACCTGAAAAATACCCTGATGTATAGTACAGGTGAAAATGTCAAAAAATGAAAATATTTTTGAAATTCTAAAAATGGGCTTGCAGTAGCAGAATAAAATTGGAAATATGAAAAATGGAATATGTTTAAAGGTACGAATGTAATAAACATTTTATTAATTGAAACTAAAAATATAAAATTTTCGACCTGAAAAATACCCTGATGTATAGTACAGGTGAAAATGTCAAAAAATTAAAATATTTTTGAAATTCTGAAAATGGGCTTGCAGTAGCAGAATAAAACTGGAAATATGAAAAATGGAATAGGTTTAAAGGTGCGAATGTAATAAATATGTTATTAACTTAAACGAAAAATATGAAATTTTCGACCTGAAAAATACCCTGATGTATAGTACAGGTGAAAATGTCAAAAAATTAAAATATTTTTGAAATTCTAAAAATGGGCTTGCAGTAGCAGAATAAAATTGGAAATATGAAAAATGGAATATGTTTAAAGGTACGAATGTAATAAACATATTATTAATTGAAACTAAAAATATAAAATTTTTGACCTGAAAAATACCCTGATGTATAGTACAGGTGAAAATGTCAAAAAATTAAAATATTTTTGAAATTCTGAAAATGGGCTTGCAGTAGCAGAATAAAACTGGAAATATGAAAAATGGAATATGTTTAAAGGTACGAATGTAATAAACATATTATTAATTGAAACTAAAAATATAAAATTTTCGACCTGAAAAATACCCTGATGTATAGTACAGGTGAAAATGTCAAAAAATTAAAATATTTTTGAAATTCTAAAAATGGGCTTGCAGTAGCAGAATAAAATTGGAAATATGAAAAATGGAATATGTTTAAAGGTACGAATGTAATAAACATATTATTAATTGAAACTAAAAATATAAAATTTTCGACCTGAAAAATACCCTGATGTATAGTACAGGTGAAAATGTCAAAAAATTAAAATATTTTTGAAATTCTAAAAATGGGCTTGCAGTAGCAGAATAAAATTGGAAATATGAAAAATGAAATATGTTTAAAGGTACGAATGTAATAAACATATTATTAATTGAAACTAAAAATATAAAATTTTCGACCTGAAAAATACCCTGATGTATAGTACAGGTGAAAATGTCAAAAAATTAAAATATTTTTGAAATTCTAAAAATGGGCTTGCAGTAGGAGAATAAAATTGGAAATATGAAAAATGGAATATGTTTAAAGGTACGAATGTAATAAACATATTATTAATTGAAACTAAAAATATAAAATTTTCGACCTGAAAAATACCCTGATGTATAGTACAGGGGAAAATGTCAAAAAATTAAAATATTTTTGAAATTCTGAAAATGGGCTTGCAGTAGCAGAATAAAATTGGAAATATGAAAAATGGAATAGGTTTAAAGGTACGAATGTAATAAACATATTATTAATTGAAACTTAAAATATAAAATTTTCGACCTGAAAAATACCCTGATGTATAGTACAGGTGAAAATGTCAAAAAATGAAAATATTTTTAAAATTCTGAAAATGGGCTTGCAGTAGCAGAATAAAATTGGAAATATGAAAAATGGAATAGGTTTAAATGTACGAATGTAATAAACATATTATTAATTGAAACTTAAAATATAAAATTTTCGACCTGAAAAATACCCTGATGTATAGTACAGGTGAAAATGTCAAAAAATTAAAATATTTTTGAAATTCTAAAAATGGGGTTGCAGTAGCAGAATAAAATTGGAAATATGAAAAATGGAATAGGTTTAAAGGTACGAGTGTAATAAACATATTATTAATTGAAACTTAAAATATAAAATTTTCGACCTGAAAAATACCCTGATGTATAGTACAGGTGAAAATGTCAAAAAATTAAAATATTTTTGAAATTCTGAAAATGGGCTTGCAGTAGCAGAATAAAACTGGAAATATGAAAAATGGAATAGGTTAAAAGGTGCGAATGTAATAAATATGTTATTAACTTAAACGAAAAATATGAAATTTTCGACCTGAAAAATACCCTGATGTATAGTACAGGTGAAAATGTCAAAAAATTAAAATATTTTTGAAATTCTAAAAATGGGCTTGCAGTAGCAGAATAAAATTGGAAATATGAAAAATGGAATATGTTTAAAGGTACGAATGTAATAAACATATTATTAATTGAAACTAAAAATATAAAATTTTCGACCTGAAAAATACCCTGATGTATAGTACAGGTGAAAATGTCAAAAAATTAAAATATTTTTGAAATTCTAAAAATGGGCTTGCAGTAGCAGAATAAAATTGGAAATATGAAAAATGGAATATGTTTAAAGGTACGAATGTAATAAACATATTATTAATTGAAACTAAAAATATAAAATTTTCGACCTGAAAAATACCCTGATGTATAGTACAGGTGAAAATGTCAAAAAATTAAAATATTTTTGAAATTCTGAAAATGGGCTTGCAGTGGCAGAATAAAACTGGAAATATGAAAAATGGAATATGTTTAAAGGTACGAATGTAATAAACATATTATTAATTCAAACTAAAAATATAAAATTTTCGACCTGAAAAATACCCTGATGTATAGTACAGGTGAAAATGTCAAAAAATGAAAATATTTTTGAAATTCTAAAAATGGGCTTGCAGTAGCAGAATAAAATTGGAAATATGAAAAATGGAATATGTTTAAAGGTACGAATGTAATAAACATATTATTAACTTAAACTAAAAATATAAAATTTTCGACCTGAAAAATACCCTGATGTATATAGTACAGGGGAAAATGTCAAAAAATTAAAATATTTTTGAAATTCTGAAAATGGGCTTGCAGTAGCAGAATAAAATTGCAAATATGAAAAATGGAATAGGTTTAAAGGTACGAATGTAATAAACATATTATTAACTTAAACTAAAAATATAAAATTTTTGACCTGAAAAATACCCTGATGTATAGTACAGGTGAAAATGTCAAAAAATTAAAATATTTTTGAAATTCTAAAAATGGGCTTGCAGTAGCAGAATAAAATTGGAAATATGAAAAATGGAATATGTTTAAAGGTACGAATGTAATAAACATATTATTAATTGAAACTAAAAATATAAAATTTTCGACCTGAAAAATACCCTGATGTATAGTACAGGTGAAAATGTCAAAAAATTAAAATATTTTTTGAAATTCTGAAAATGGGCTTGCAGTAGCAGAATAAAACTGGAAATATGAAAAATGGAATAGGTTTAAAGGTGCGAATGTAATAAATATGTTATTAACTTAAACGAAAAATATGAAATTTTCGACCTGAAAAATACCCTGATGTATAGTACAGGTGAAAATGTCAAAAAATTAAAATATTTTTGAAATTCTAAAAATGGGCTTGCACTAGCAGAATAAAATTGGAAATATGAAAAATGGAATATGTTTAAAGGTACGAATGTAATAAGCATATTATTAATTGAAATGAAAAATATGAAATTTTCGACCTGAAAAATACCCTGATGTATAGTACAGGTGAAAATGTCAAAAAATTAAAATATTTTTGAAATTCTGAAAATGGGCTTGCAGTAGCAGAATAAAATTGGAAATATGAAAAATGGAATATGTTTAAAGGTACGAATGTAATAAACATATTATTAATTGAAACTAAAAATATAAAATTTTCGACCTGAAAAATACCCTGATGTATAGTACAGGGGAAAATGTCAAAAAATTAAAATATTTTTGAAATTCTGAAAATGGGCTTGCAGTAGCAGAATAAAATTGGAAATATGAAAAATGGAATAGGTTTAAAGGTACGAATGTAATAAACATATTATTAATTGAAACTAAAAATATAAAATTTTCGACCTGAAAAATACCCTGATGTATAGTACAGGTGAAAATGTCAAAAAATTAAAATATTTTTGAAATTCTGAAAATGGGCTTGCAGTAGCAGAATAAAACTGGAAATATGAAAAATGGAATAGGTTAAAAGGTGCGAATGTAATAAATATGTTATTAACTTAAACGAAAAATATGAAATTTTCGACCTGAAAAATACCCTGATGTATAGTACAGGTGAAAATGTCAAAAAATTAAAATATTTTTGAAATTCTAAAAATGGGCTTGCAGTAGCAGAATAAAATTGGAAATATGAAAAATGGAATATGTTTAAAGGTACGAATGTAATAAACATATTATTAATTGAAACTAAAAATATAAAATTTTCGACCTGAAAAATACCCTGATGTATAGTACAGGGGAAAATGTCAAAAAATTAAAATATTTTTGAAATTCTGAAAATGGGCTTGCAGTAGCAGAATAAAATTGGAAATATGAAAAATGGAATAGGTTTAAAGGTACGAATGTAATAAACATATTATTAATTGAAACTTAAAATATAAAATTTTCGACCTGAACAATACCCTGATGTATAGTACAGGTGAAAATGTCAAAAAATGAAAATATTTTTAAAATTCTGAAAATGGGCTTGCAGTAGCAGAATAAAATTGGAAATATGAAAAATGGAATACGTTTAAAGGTACGAATGTAATAAACATATTATTAATTGAAACTAAAAATATAAAATTTTCGACCTGAAAAATACCCTGATGTATAGTACAGGTGAAAATGTCAAAAAATTAAAATATTTTTGAAATTCTGAAAATGGGCTTGCAGTAGCAGAATAAAACTGGAAATATGAAAAATGGAATAGGTTAAAAGGTGCGAATGTAATAAATATGTTATTAACTTAAACGAAAAATATGAAATTTTCGACCTGAAAAATACCCTGATGTATAGTACAGGTGAAAATGTCAAAAAATTAAAATATTTTTGAAATTCTAAAAATGGGCTTGCAGTAGCAGAATAAAATTGGAAATATGAAAAATGGAATATGTTTAAAGGTACGAATGTAATAAACATATTATTAATTGAAACTAAAAATATAAAATTTTCGACCTGAAAAATACCCTGATGTATAGTACAGGTGAAAATGTCAAAAAATGAAAATATTTTTGAAATTCTAAAAATGGGCTTGCAGTAGCAGAATAAAATTGGAAATATGAAAAATGGAATATGTTTAAAGGTACGAATGTAATAAACATTTTATTAATTGAAACTAAAAATATAAAATTTTCGACCTGAAAAATACCCTGATGTATAGTACAGGTGAAAATGTCAAAAAATTAAAATATTTTTGAAATTCTGAAAATGGGCTTGCAGTAGCAGAATAAAACTGGAAATATGAAAAATGGAATAGGTTTAAAGGTACGAATGTAATAAACATATTATTAATTGAAACTAAAAATATAAAATTTTCGACCTGAAAAATACCCTGATGTATAGTACAGGTGAAAATGTCAAAAAATTAAAATATTTTTGAAATTCTAAAAATGGGCTTGCAGTAGCAGAATAAAATTGGAAATATGAAAAATGGAATATGTTTAAAGGTACGAATGTAATAAACATATTATTAATTTAAACTAAAAATATAAAATTTTCAACCTGAAAAATACCCTGATGTATAGTACAGGTGAAAATGTCAAAAAATTAAAATATTTTTGAAATTCTGAAAATGGGCTTGCAGTAGTAGAATAAAACTGGAAATATGAAAAATGGAATATGTTTAAAGGTACGAATGTAATAAACATATTATTAATTGAAACTAAAAATATAAAATTTTCAACCTGAAAAATACCCTGATGTATAGTACAGGTGAAAATGTCAAAAAATTAAAATATTTTTGAAATTCTAAAAATGGGCTTGCAGTAGCAGAATAAAATTGGAAATATGAAAAATGGAATATATTTAAAGGTACGAATGTAATAAACATATTATTAATTGAAACTAAAAATATAAAATTTTCGACCTGAAAAATACCCTGATGTATAGTACAGGTGAAAATGTCAAAAAATTAAAATATTTTTGAAATTCTAAAAATGGGCTTGCAGTAGCAGAATAAAACTGGAAATATGAAAAATGGAATAGGTTTAAAGGTGCGAATGTAATAAATATGTTATTAACTTAAACGAAAAATATGAAATTTTCGACCTGAAAAATACCCTGATGTATAGTACAGGTGAAAATGTCAAAAAATTAAAATATTTTTGAAATTCTAAAAATGGGCTTGCAGTAGGAGAATAAAATTGGAAATATGAAAAATGGAATATGTTTAAAGGTACGAATTTAATAAACATATTATTAATTGAAACTAAAAATATAAAATTTTCGACCTGAAAAATACCCTGATGTATAGTACAGGGGAAAATGTCAAAAAATTAAAATATTTTTGAAATTCTGAAAATGGGCTTGCAGTAGCAGAATAAAATTGGAAATATGAAAAATGGAATAGGTTTAAAGGTACGAATGTAATAAACATATTATTAATTGAAACTTAAAATATAAAATTTTCGACCTGAACAATACCCTGATGTATAGTACAGGTGAAAATGTCAAAAAATGAAAATATTTTTAAAATTCTGAAAATGGGCTTGCAGTAGCAGAATAAAATTGGAAATATGAAAAATGGAATACGTTTAAAGGTACGAATGTAATAAACATATTATTAATTGAAACTAAAAATATAAAATTTTCGACCTGAAAAATACCCTGATGTATAGTACAGGTGAAAATGTCAAAAAATTAAAATATTTTTGAAATTCTGAAAATGGGCTTGCAGTAGCAGAATAAAACTGGAAATATGAAAAATGGAATAGGTTAAAAGGTGCGAATGTAATAAATATGTTATTAACTTAAACGAAAAATATGAAATTTTCGACCTGAAAAATACCCTGATGTATAGTACAGGTGAAAATGTCAAAAAATTAAAATATTTTTGAAATTCTAAAAATGGGCTTGCAGTAGCAGAATAAAATTGGAAATATGAAAAATGGAATATGTTTAAAGGTACGAATGTAATAAACATATTATTAATTGAAACTAAAAATATAAAATTTTCGACCTGAAAAATACCCTGATGTATAGTACAGGTGAAAATGTCAAAAAATGAAAATATTTTTGAAATTCTAAAAATGGGCTTGCAGTAGCAGAATAAAATTGGAAATATGAAAAATGGAATATGTTTAAAGGTACGAATGTAATAAACATTTTATTAATTGAAACTAAAAATATAAAATTTTCGACCTGAAAAATACCCTGATGTATAGTACAGGTGAAAATGTCAAAAAATTAAAATATTTTTGAAATTCTGAAAATGGGCTTGCAGTAGCAGAATAAAACTGGAAATATGAAAAATGGAATAGGTTAAAAGGTGCGAATGTAATAAATATGTTATTAACTTAAACGAAAAATATGAAATTTTCGACCTGAAAAATACCCTGATGTATAGTACAGGTGAAAATGTCAAAAAATTAAAATATTTTTGAAATTCTGAAAATGGGCTTGCAGTAGCAGAATAAAACTGGAAATATGAAAAATGGAATAGGTTTAAAGGTACGAATGTAATAAACATATTATTAATTGAAACTAAAAATATAAAATTTTCGACCTGAAAAATACCCTGATGTATAGTACAGGTGAAAATGTCAAAAAATTAAAATATTTTTGAAATTCTAAAAATGGGCTTGCAGTAGCAGAATAAAATTGGAAATATGAAAAATGGAATATGTTTAAAGGTACGAATGTAATAAACATATTATTAATTTAAACTAAAAATATAAAATTTTCAACCTTAAAAATACCCTGATGTATAGTACAGGTGAAAATGTCAAAAAATTAAAATATTTTTGAAATTCTGAAAATGGGCTTGCAGTAGTAGAATAAAACTGGAAATATGAAAAATGGAATATGTTTAAAGGTACGAATGTAATAAACATATTATTAATTGAAACTAAAAATATAAAATTTTCGACCTGAAAAATACCCTGATGTATAGTACAGGTGAAAATGTCAAAAAATTAAAATATTTTTGAAATTCTAAAAATGGGCTTGCAGTAGCAGAATAAAATTGGAAATATGAAAAATGGAATATATTTAAAGGTACGAATGTAATAAACATATTATTAATTGAAACTAAAAATATAAAATTTTCGACCTGAAAAATACCCTGATGTATAGTACAGGTGAAAATGTCAAAAAATTAAAATATTTTTGAAATTCTAAAAATGGGCTTGCAGTAGCAGAATAAAACTGGAAATATGAAAAATGGAATAGGTTTAAAGGTGCGAATGTAATAAATATGTTATTAACTTAAACGAAAAATATGAAATTTTCGACCTGAAAAATACCCTGATGTATAGTACAGGTGAAAATGTCAAAAAATTAAAATATTTTTGAAATTCTAAAAATGGGCTTGCACTAGCAGAATAAAATTGGAAATATGAAAAATGGAATATGTTTAAAGGTACGAATGTAATAAACATATTATTAATTTAAACTAAAAATATAAAATTTTCAACCTGAAAAATACCCTGATGTATAGTACAGGTGAAAATGTCAAAAAATTAAAATATTTTTGAAATTCTGAAAATGGGCTTGCAGTAGTAGAATAAAACTGGAAATATGAAAAATGGAATATGTTTAAAGGTACGAATGTAATAAACATATTATTAATTGAAACTAAAAATATAAAATTTTCGACCTGAAAAATACCCTGATGTATAGTACAGGTGAAAATGTCAAAAAATTAAAATATTTTTGAAATTCTAAAAATGGGCTTGCAGTAGCAGAATAAAATTGGAAATATGAAAAATGGAATATATTTAAAGGTACGAATGTAATAAACATATTATTAATTGAAACTAAAAATATAAAATTTTCGACCTGAAAAATACCCTGATGTATAGTACAGGTGAAAATGTCAAAAAATTAAAATATTTTTGAAATTCTAAAAATGGGCTTGCAGTAGCAGAATAAAACTGGAAATATGAAAAATGGAATAGGTTTAAAGGTGCGAATGTAATAAATATGTTATTAACTTAAACGAAAAATATGAAATTTTCGACCTGAAAAATACCATGATGTATAGTACAGGTGAAAATGTCAAAAAATTAAAATATTTTTGAAATTCTAAAAATGGGCTTGCACTAGCAGAATAAAATTGGAAATATGAAAAATGGAATAAGTTTAAAGGTACGAATGTAATAAGCATATTATTAATTGAAATGAAAAATATGAAATTTTCGACCTGAAAAATACCCTGATGTATAGTACAGGTGAAAATGTCAAAAAATTAAAATATTTTTGAAATTCTAAAAATGGGCTTGCAGTAGCAGAATAAAATTGGAAATATGAAAAATGGAATATGTTTAAAGGTACGAATGTAATAAACATATTATTAATTGAAACTAAAAATATAAAATTTTCGACCTGAAAAATACCCTGATGTATAGTACAGGTGAAAATGTCAAAAAATTAAAATATTTTTGAAATTCTGAAAATGGGATTGCAGTAGCAGAATAAAACTGGAAATATGAAAAATGGAATAGGTTAAAAGGTGCGAATGTAATAAATATGTTATTAACTTAAACGAAAAATATGAAATTTTCGACCTGAAAAATACCCTGATGTATAGTACAGGTGAAAATGTCAAAAAATTAAAATATTTTTGAAATTCTGAAAATGGGCTTGCAGTAGCAGAATAAAATTGGAAATATGAAAAATGGAATAGGTTTAAAGGTACGAGTGTAATAAACATATTATTAATTGAAACTTAAAATATAAAATTTTCGACCTGAAAAATACCCTGATGTATAGTACAGGTGAAAATGTCAAAAAATTAAAATATTTTTGAAATTCTGAAAATGGGCTTGCAGTAGCAGAATAAAACTGGAAATATGAAAAATGGAATAGGTTAAAAGGTGCGAATGTAATAAATATGTGATTAACTTAAACGAAAAATATGAAATTTTCGACCTGAAAAATACCCTGATGTATAGTACAGGTGAAAATGTCAAAAAATTAAAATATATTTGAAATTCTAAAAATGGGCTTGCAGTAGCAGAATAAAATTGGAAATATGAAAAATGGAATATGTTTAAAGGTACGAATGTAATAAACATATTATTAATTGAAACTAAAAATATAAAATTTTCGACCTGAAAAATACCCTGATGTATAGTACAGGTGAAAATGTCAAAAAATTAAAATATTTTTGAAATTCTGAAAATGGGCTTGCAGTAGCAGAATAAAACTGGAAATATGAAAAATGGAATAGGTTAAAAGGTGCGAATGTAATAAATATGTTATTAACTTAAACGAAAAATATGAAATTTTCGACCTGAAAAATACCCTGATGTATAGTACAGGTGAAAATGTCAAAAAATTAAAATATTTTTGAAATTCTAAAAATGGGCTTGCAGTAGCAGAATAAAATTGGAAATATGAAAAATGGAATATGTTTAAAGGTACGAATGTAATAAACATTTTATTAATTGAAACTAAAAATATAAAATTTTCGACCTGAAAAATACCCTGATGTATAGTACAGGTGAAAATGTCAAAAAATTAAAATATTTTTGAAATTCTGAAAATGGGCTTGCAGTAGCAGAATAAAACTGGAAATATGAAAAATGGAATAGGTTTAAAGGTACGAATGTAATAAACATATTATTAATTGAAACTAAAAATATAAAATTTTCGACCTGAAAAATACCCTGATGTATAGTACAGGTGAAAATGTCAAAAAATTAAAATATTTTTGAAATTCTAAAAATGGGCTTGCAGTAGCAGAATAAAATAGGAAATATGAAAAATGGAATATGTTTAAAGGTACGAATGTAATAAACATATTATTAATTGAAACTAAAAATATAAAATTTTCGACCTGAAAAATACCCTGATGTATAGTACAGGGGAAAATGTCAAAAAATTAAAATGTTTTTAAAATTCTGAAAATGGGCTTGCAGTAGCAGAATAAAATTGGAAATATGAAAAATGGAATAGGTTTAAAGGTACGAATGTAATAAACATATTATTAATTGAAACTAAAAATATAAAATTTTCGACCTGAAAAATACCCTGATGTATAGTACAGGTGAAAATGTCAAAAAATTAAAATATTTTTGAAATTCTGAAAATGGGCTTGCAGTAGCAGAATAAAACTGGAAATATGAAAAATGGAATAGGTTTAAAGGTGCGAATGTAATAAATATGTTATTAACTTAAACGAAAAATATGAAATTTTCGACCTGAAAAATACCCTGATGTATAGTACAGGTGAAAATGTCAAAAAATTAAAATATTTTTGAAATTCTAAAAATGGGCTTGCACTAGCAGAATAAAATTGGAAATATGAAAAATGGAATATGTTTAAAGGTACGAATGTAATAAACATATTATTAATTGAAACTAAAAATATAAAATTTTCGACCTGAAAAATACCCTGATGTATAGTACAGGTGAAAATGTCAAAAAATTAAAATATTTTTGAAATTCTAAAAATGGGCTTGCAGTAGGAGAATAAAATTGGAAATATGAAAAATGGAATATGTTTAAAGGTACGAATGTAATAAACATATTATTAATTGAAACTAAAAATATAAAATTTTCGACCTGAAAAATACCCTGATGTATAGTACAGGGGAAAATGTCAAAAAATTAAAATATTTTTGAAATTCTGAAAATGGGCTTGCAGTAGCAGAATAAAATTGGAAATATGAAAAATGGAATAGGTTTAAAGGTACGAATGTAATAAACATATTATTAATTGAAACTTAAAATATAAAATTTTCGACCTGAAAAATACCCTGATGTATAGTACAGGTGAAAATGTCAAAAAATGAAAATATTTTTAAAATTCTGAAAATGGGCTTGCAGTAGCAGAATAAAATTGGAAATATGAAAAATGGAATAGGTTTAAAGGTACGAATGTAATAAACATATTATTAATTGAAACTAAAAATATAAAATTTTCGACCTGAAAAATACCCTGATGTATAGTACAGGTGAAAATGTCAAAAAATTAAAATATTTTTGAAATTCTGAAAATGGGCTTGCAGTAGCAGAATAAAACTGGAAATATGAAAAATGGAATAGGTTAAAAGGTGCGAATGTAATAAATATGTTATTAACTTAAACGAAAAATATGAAATTTTCGACCTGAAAAATACCCTGATGTATAGTACAGGTGAAAATGTCAAAAAATTAAAATATTTTTGAAATTCTAAAAATGGGCTTGCAGTAGCAGAATAAAATTGGAAATATGAAAAATGGAATAGGTTTAAAGGTACGAATGTAATAAACATATTATTAATTGAAACTAAAAATATAAAATTTTCGACCTGAAAAATACCCTGATGTATAGTACAGGTGAAAATGTCAAAAAATTAAAATATTTTTGAAATTCTAAAAATGGGCTTGCAGTAGCAGAATAAAATTGGAAATATGAAAAATGGAATATATTTAAAGGTACGAATGTAATAAACATATTATTAATTGAAACTAAAAATATAAAATTTTCGACCTGAAAAATACCCTGATGTATAGTACAGGTGAAAATGTCAAAAAATTAAAATATTTTTGAAATTCTAAAAATGGGCTTGCAGTAGCAGAATAAAACTGGAAATATGAAAAATGGAATAGGTTTAAAGGTGCGAATGTAATAAATATGTTATTAACTTAAACGAAAAATATGAAATTTTCGACCTGAAAAATACCCTGATGTATAGTACAGGTGAAAATGTCAAAAAATTAAAATATTTTTGAAATTCTAAAAATGGGCTTGCACTAGCAGAATAAAATTGGAAATATGAAAAATGGAATATGTTTAAAGGTACGAATGTAATAAGCATATTATTAATTGAAATGAAAAATATGAAATTTTCGACCTGAAAAATACCCTGATGTATAGTACAGGTGAAAATGTCAAAAAATTAAAATATTTTTGAAATTCTAAAAATGGGCTTGCAGTAGCAGAATAAAATTGGAAATATGAAAAATGGAATATGTTTAAAGGTACGAATGTAATAAACATATTATTAATTGAAACTAAAAATATAAAATTTTCGACCTGAAAAATACCCTGATGTATAGTACAGGTGAAAATGTCAAAAAATTAAAATATTTTTGAAATTCTAAAAATGGGCTTGCAGTAGCAGAATAAAATAGGAAATATGAAAAATGGAATATGTTTAAAGGTACGAATGTAATAAACATATTATTAATTGAAACTAAAAATATAAAATTTTCGACCTGAAAAATACCCTGATGTATAGTACAGGGGAAAATGTCAAAAAATTAAAATGTTTTTAAAATTCTGAAAATGGGCTTGCAGTAGCAGAATAAAATTGGAAATATGAAAAATGGAATAGGTTTAAAGGTACGAATGTAATAAACATATTATTAATTGAAACTAAAAATATAAAATTTTCGACCTGAAAAATACCCTGATGTATAGTACAGGTGAAAATGTCAAAAAATTAAAATATTTTTGAAATTCTGAAAATGGGCTTGCAGTAGCAGAATAAAACTGGAAATATGAAAAATGGAATAGGTTTAAAGGTGCGAATGTAATAAATATGTTATTAACTTAAACGAAAAATATGAAATTTTCGACCTGAAAAATACCCTGATGTATAGTACAGGTGAAAATGTCAAAAAATTAAAATATTTTTGAAATTCTAAAAATGGGCTTGCACTAGCAGAATAAAATTGGAAATATGAAAAATGGAATATGTTTAAAGGTACGAATGTAATAAACATATTATTAATTGAAACTAAAAATATAAAATTTTCGACCTGAAAAATACCCTGATGTATAGTACAGGTGAAAATGTCAAAAAATTAAAATATTTTTGAAATTCTAAAAATGGGCTTGCAGTAGGAGAATAAAATTGGAAATATGAAAAATGGAATATGTTTAAAGGTACGAATGTAATAAACATATTATTAATTGAAACTAAAAATATAAAATTTTCGACCTGAAAAATACCCTGATGTATAGTACAGGGGAAAATGTCAAAAAATTAAAATATTTTTGAAATTCTGAAAATGGGCTTGCAGTAGCAGAATAAAATTGGAAATATGAAAAATGGAATAGGTTTAAAGGTACGAATGTAATAAACATATTATTAATTGAAACTTAAAATATAAAATTTTCGACCTGAAAAATACCCTGATGTATAGTACAGGTGAAAATGTCAAAAAATGAAAATATTTTTAAAATTCTGAAAATGGGCTTGCAGTAGCAGAATAAAATTGGAAATATGAAAAATGGAATAGGTTTAAAGGTACGAATGTAATAAACATATTATTAATTGAAACTAAAAATATAAAATTTTCGACCTGAAAAATACCCTGATGTATAGTACAGGTGAAAATGTCAAAAAATTAAAATATTTTTGAAATTCTGAAAATGGGCTTGCAGTAGCAGAATAAAACTGGAAATATGAAAAATGGAATAGGTTAAAAGGTGCGAATGTAATAAATATGTTATTAACTTAAACGAAAAATATGAAATTTTCGACCTGAAAAATACCCTGATGTATAGTACAGGTGAAAATGTCAAAAAATTAAAATATTTTTGAAATTCTAAAAATGGGCTTGCAGTAGCAGAATAAAATTGGAAATATGAAAAATGGAATAGGTTTAAAGGTACGAATGTAATAAACATATTATTAATTGAAACTAAAAATATAAAATTTTCGACCTGAAAAATACCCTGATGTATAGTACAGGTGAAAATGTCAAAAAATTAAAATATTTTTGAAATTCTGAAAATGGGCTTGCAGTAGCAGAATAAAACTGGAAATATGAAAAATGGAATAGGTTAAAAGGTGCGAATGTAATAAATATGTTATTAACTTAAACGAAAAATATGAAATTTTCGACCTGAAAAATACCCTGATGTATAGTACAGGTGAAAATGTCAAAAAATTAAAATATTTTTGAAATTCTAAAAATGGGCTTGCAGTAGCAGAATAAAATTGGAAATATGAAAAATGGAATATGTTTAAAGGTACGAATGTAATAAACATTTTATTAATTGAAACTAAAAATATAAAATTTTCGACCTGAAAAATACCCTGATGTATAGTACAGGTGAAAATGTCAAAAAATTAAAATATTTTTGAAATTCTGAAAATGGGCTTGCAGTAGCAGAATAAAACTGGAAATATGAAAAATGGAATAGGTTTAAAGGTACGAATGTAATAAACATATTATTAATTGAAACTAAAAATATAAAATTTTCGACCTGAAAAATACCCTGATGTATAGTACAGGTGAAAATGTCAAAAAATTAAAATATTTTTGAAATTCTAAAAATGGGCTTGCAGTAGCAGAATAAAATTGGAAATATGAAAAATGGAATATGTTTAAAGGTACGAATGTAATAAACATATTATTAATTTAAACTAAAAATATAAAATTTTCAACCTGAAAAATACCCTGATGTATAGTACAGGTGAAAATGTCAAAAAATTAAAATATTTTTGAAATTCTGAAAATGGGCTTGCAGTAGTAGAATAAAACTGGAAATATGAAAAATGGAATATGTTTAAAGGTACGAATGTAATAAACATATTATTAATTGAAACTAAAAATATAAAATTTTCGACCTGAAAAATACCCTGATGTATAGTACAGGTGAAAATGTCAAAAAATTAAAATATTTTTGAAATTCTAAAAATGGGCTTGCAGTAGCAGAATAAAATTGGAAATATGAAAAATGGAATATATTTAAAGGTACGAATGTAATAAACATATTATTAATTGAAACTAAAAATATAAAATTTTCGACCTGAAAAATACCCTGATGTATAGTACAGGTGAAAATGTCAAAAAATTAAAATATTTTTGAAATTCTAAAAATGGGCTTGCAGTAGCAGAATAAAACTGGAAATATGAAAAATGGAATAGGTTTAAAGGTGCGAATGTAATAAATATGTTATTAACTTAAACGAAAAATATGAAATTTTCGACCTGAAAAATACCCTGATGTATAGTACAGGTGAAAATGTCAAAAAATTAAAATATTTTTAAAATTCTAAAAATGGGCTTGCACTAGCAGAATAAAATTGGAAATATGAAAAATGGAATATGTTTAAAGGTACGAATGTAATAAACATATTATTAATTTAAACTAAAAATATAAAATTTTCGACCTGAAAAATACCCTGATGTATAGTACAGGTGAAAATGTCAAAAAATTAAAATATTTTTGAAATTCTGAAAATGGGCTTGCAGTAGTAGAATAAAACTGGAAATATGAAAAATGGAATATGTTTAAAGGTACGAATGTAATAAACATATTATTAATTGAAACTAAAAATATAAAATTTTCGACCTGAAAAATACCCTGATGTATAGTACAGGTGAAAATGTCAAAAAATTAAAATATTTTTGAAATTCAAAAAATGGGCTTGCAGTAGCAGAATAAAATTGGAAATATGAAAAATGGAATAGGTTTAAAGGTACGAATGTCATAAACATATTATTAATTGAAACTAAAAATATAAAATTTTCGACCTGAAAAATACCCTGATGTATAGTACAGGTGAAAATGTCAAAAAATTAAAATATTTTTGAAATTCTAAAAATGGGCTTGCAGTAGCAGAATAAAATTGGAAATATGAAAAATGGAATACGTTTAAAGGTACGAATGTAATAAACATATTATTAATTGAAACTAAAAATATGAAATTTTCGACCTGAAAAATACCCTGATGTATAGTACAGGTGAAAATGTCAAAAAATTAAAATATTTTTGAAATTCTAAAAATGGGCTTGCAGTAGCAGAATAAAATTGGAAATATGAAAAATGGAATACGTTTAAAGGTACGAATGTAATAAAAATATTATTAATTGAAACTAAAACTATGAAATTTTCGACCTGAAAAATACCCTGATGTATAGTACAGGTGAAAATGTCAAAAAATTAAAATATTTTTGAAATTCTAAAAATGGGCTTGCAGTAGCAGAATAAAATTGGAAATATGAAAAATGGAATATGTTTAAAGGTACGAATGTAATAAACATATTATTAATTGAAACTAAAAATATAAAATTTTCGACCTGAAAAATACCCTGATGTATAGTACAGGTGAAAATGTCAAAAAATTAAAATATTTTTAAAATTCCGAAAATGGGCTTGCTGTAGCAGAAAAAAATTGGAAATATGAAAAATGGAATACGTTTAAAGGTACGAATGTAATAAACATATTATTAATTGAAACTAAAAATATAAAATTTTCGACCTGAAAAATACCCTGATGTATAGTACAGGTGAAAATGTCAAAAAATTAAAATATTTTTGAAATTCTAAAAATGGGCTTGCAGTAGCAGAATAAAATTGGAAATATGAAAAATGGAATAGGTTTAAAGGTACAAATGTCATAAACATATTATTAATTGAAACTAAAAATATAAAATTTTCGACCTGAAAAATACCCTGATGTATAGTACAGGTGAAAATGTCAAAAAATTAAAATATTTTTGAAATTCTAAAAATGGGCTTGCAGTAGCAGAATAAAACTGGAAATATGAAAAATGGAATAGGTTTAAAGGTGCGAATATAATAAATATGTTATTAACTTAAACGAAAAATATGAAATTTTCGACCTGAAAAATACCCTGATGTATAGTACAGGTGAAAATGTCAAAAAATTAAAATATTTTTGAAATTCTAAAAATGGGCTTGCAGTAGCAGAATAAAATTGGAAATATGAAAAATGGAATACGTTTAAAGGTACGAATGTAATAAAAATATTATTAATTGAAACTAAAAATATGAAATTTTCGACCTGAAAAATACCCTGATGTATAGTACAGGTGAAAATGTCAAAAAATTAAAATATTTTTGAAATTCTAAAAATGGGCTTGCAGTAGCAGAATAAAATTGGAAATATGAAAAATGGAATATGTTTAAAGGTACGAATGTAATAAACATATTATTAATTGAAACTAAAAATATAAAATTTTCGACCTGAAAAATACCCTGATGTATAGTACAGGTGAAAATGTCAAAAAATTAAAATATTTTTAAAATTCCGAAAATGGGCTTGCTGTAGCAGAAAAAAATTGGAAATATGAAAAATGGAATACGTTTAAAGGTACGAATGTAATAAACATATTATTAATTGAAACTAAAAATATAAAATTTTCGACCTGAAAAATACCCTGATGTATAGTACAGGTGAAAATGTCAAAAAATTAAAATATTTTTGAAATTCTAAAAATGGGCTTGCAGTAGCAGAATAAAATTGGAAATATGAAAAATGGAATACGTTTAAAGGTACGAATGTAATAAACATATTATTAATTGAAACTAAAAATATAAAATTTTCGACCTGAAAAATACCCTGATGTATAGTACAGGTGAAAATGTCAAAAAATTAAAATATTTTTGAAATTCTAAAAATGGGCTTGCAGTAGCAGAATAAAATTGGAAATATGAAAAATGGAATACGTTTAAAGGTACGAATGTAATAAACATATTATTAATTGAAACTTAAAATATGAAATTTTCGACCTGAAAAATACCCTGATGTATAGTACAGGTGAAAATGTCAAAAAATTAAAATATTTTTAAAATTCTAAAAATGGGCTTGCAGTAGCAGAATAAAATTGGAAATATGAAAAATGGAATACGTTTAAAGGTACGAATGTAATAAACTTATTATTAATTGAAACTAAAAATATAAAATTTTCGACCTGAAAAATACCCTGATGTATAGTATAGGTGAAAATGTCAAAAAATGAAAATATTTTTGAAATTCTAAAAATGGGCTTGCAGTAGCAGAATAAAACTGGAAATATGAAAAATGGAATATGTTTAAAGGTAGCAATGTAATAAATATATTATTAATTGAAACTAAAAATATAAAATTTTCGACCTGAAAAATACCCTGATGTATAGTACAGGTGAAAATGTCAAAAAATTAAAATATTTTTGAAATTCTAAAAATGGGCTTGCAGTAGCAGAATAAAATTGGAAATATGAAAAATGGAATAGGTTTAAAGGTACGAATGTACTAAACATATTATGAATTGAAACTAAAAATATAAAATTTTCGACCTGAAAAATACCCTGATGTATAGTACAGGTGAAAATGTCAAAAAATTAAAATATTTTTGAAATTCTAAAAATGGGCTTGCAGTAGCAGAATAAAATTGGAAATATGAAAAATGGAATAGGTTTAAATGTACGAATGTAATAAACATATTATGAATTGAAACTAAAAATATAAAATTTTCGACCTGAAAAATACCCTGATGTATAGTACAGGGGAAAATGTCAAAAAATTAAAATATTTTTGAAATTCTAAAAATGGGCTTGCAGTAGCAGAATAAAATTGGAAATATGAAAAATGGAATATGTTTAAAGGTACGAATGTTATAAATATATTATTAATTGAAACTAAAAATATAAAATTTTCGACCTGAAAAATACCCTGATGTATAGTACAGGTGAAAATGTCAAAAAATTAAAATATTTTTGAAATTCTAAAAATGGGCTTGCAGTAGCAGAATAAAATTGGAAATATGAAAAATGGAATATGTTTAAAGGTACGAATGTAATAAATATATTATTAATTGAAACTAAAAATATAAAATTTTCGACCTGAAAAATATGTCAAAAAATTAAAATATTTTTGAAATTCTAAAAATGGGCTTGCAGTAGCAGAATAAAATTGGAAATATGAAAAATGGAATAGGTTTAAAGGTACGAATGTAATAAACATATTATGAATTGAAACTAAAAATATAAAATTTTCGACCTGAAAAATACCCTGATGTATAGTACAGGTGAAAATGCGAAAAAATTAAAATATTTTTAAAATTCTAAAAATGGGCTTGCAGTAGCAGAATAAAATTGGAAATATGAAAAATGGAATATGCTTAAAGGTACGAATGTAATAAACATATTATTAATTGAAACTAAAAATATAAAATTTTCAACCTGAAAAATACCCTGATGTATAGTACAGGTGAAAATGTCAAAAAATTAAAATATTTTTGAAATTCTAAAAATGGGATTGCAGTAGCAGAATAAAATTGGAAATATGAAAAATGGAATATGTTTAAAGGTACGAATGTAATAAACATATTATTAATTGAAACTAAAAATATAAAATTTTCAACCTGAAAAATATGTCAAAAAATTAAAATATTTTTGAAATTCTAAAAATGGGCTTGCAGTAGCAGAATAAAATTGGAAATATGAAAAATGGAATATGTTTAAAGGTACGAATGTAATAAATATATTATTAATTGAAACTAAAAATATAAAATTTTCGACCTGAAAAATGTCAAAAAATTAAAATATTTTTGAAATTCTAAAATGGGGTTGCAGTAGCAGAATAAAATTGGAAATATGAAAAATGGAATACGTTTAAAGGTACGAATGTAATAAACATATTATTAATTGAAACTAAAAATATAAAATTTTCGACCTGAAAAATACCCTGATGTATAGTACAGGTGAAAATGTCAAAAAATTAAAATATTTTTGAAATTCTAAAAATGGGCTTGCAGTAGCAGAATAAAATTGGAAATATGAAAAATGGAATACGTTTAAAGGTACGAATGTAATAAACATATTATTAATTGAAACTAAAAATATAAAATTTTCGACCTGAAAAATACCCTGATGTATAGTACAGGTGAAAATGTCAAAAAATTAAAATATTTTTGAAATTCTAAAAATGGGCTTGCAGTAGCAGAATAAAATTGGAAATATGAAAAATGGAATACGTTTAAAGGTACGAATGTAATAAATATACTATTAACTTAAACTAAAAATATAAAATTTTCGACCTGAAAAATACCCTGATGTATAGTACAGGTGAAAATGTCAAAAAATTAAAATATTTTTGAAATTCTGAAAATGGGCTTGCAGTAGCAGAATAAAACTGGAAATATGAAAAATGGAATAGGTTTAAAGGTTCGAATGTAATAAATATGTTATTAACTTAAACGAAAAATATGAAATTTTCGACCTGAAAAATACCCTGATCTATAGTACAGGTGAAAATGTCAAAAAATTAAAATATTTTTCAAATTCTAAAAATGGGCTTGCAGTAGCAGAATAAAATTGGAAATATGAAAAATGGAATACGTTTAAAGGTACGAATGTAATAAACATATTATTAATTGAAACTAAAAATATAAAATTTTCGACCTGAAAAATACCCTGATGTATAGTACAGGTGAAAATGTCAAAAAATTAAAATATTTTTGAAATTCTAAAAATGGGCTTGCAGTAGCAGAATAAAATTGGAAATATGAAAAATGGAATACGTTTAAAGGTACGAATGTAATAAACATATTATTAATTGAAACTAAAAATATGAAATTTTCGACCTGAAAAATACCCTGATGTATAGTACAGGTGAAAATGTCAAAAAATTAAAATATTTTTGAAATTCTAAAAATGGGCTTGCAGTAGCAGAATAAAATTGGAAATATGAAAAATGGAATATATTTAAAGGTACGAATGTAATAAACATATTATTAATTTAAACGAAAAATATAAAATTTTCGACCTGAAAAATACCCTGATGGTACAGGTGAAAATGTCAAAAAATTAAAATATTTTTGAAATTCTAAAAATGGGCTTGGAGTAGCAGAATAAAATTGGAAATATGAAAAATGGAATATGTTTAAAGGTACGAATGTAATAAACATATTATTAATTGAAACTAAAAATATAAAATTTTCGACCTGAAAAATACCCTGATGCCGGGTACAGGTGAAAATGTCAAAAAATTAAAATATTTTTGAAATTCTGAAAATGGGCTTGCAGTAGCAGAATAAAACTGGAAATATGAAAAATGGAACAGGTTTAAAGGTGCGAATGTAATAAATATGTTATTAACTTAAACGAAAAATATGAAATTTTCGACCTGAAAAATACCCTGATGTATAGTACAGGTGAAAATGTCAAAAAATTAAAATATTTTTGAAATTCTAAAAATGGGCTTGCAGTAGCAGAATAAAACTGGAAATATGAAAAATGGAATAGGTTTAAAGGTGCGAATGTAATAAATATGTTATTAACTTAAACGAAAAATATGAAATTTTCGACCTGAAAAATACCCTGATGTATAGTACAGGTGAAAATGTCAAAAAATTAAAATATTTTTGAAATTCTAAAAATGGGATTGCAGTAGCAGAATAAAATGGGAAATATGAAAAATGGAATACGTTTAAAGGTACGAATGTAATACACATATTATTAATTGAAACTAAAAATATAAAATTTTCAACCTGAAAAATACCCTGATGTATAGTACAGGTGAAAATGTCAAAAAATTAAAATATTTTTGAAATTTTAAAAATGGGCTTGCAGTAGCAGAATAAAACTGGAAATATGAAAAATGGAATAGGTTTAAAGGTGCGAATGTAATAAATATGTTATTAACTTAAACGAAAAATATGAAATTTTCGACCTGAAAAATACCCTGATGTATAGTACAGGTGAAAATGTCAAAAAATTAAAATATTTTTGAAATTCTAAAAATGGGATTGCAGTAGCAGAATAAAATTGGAAATATGAAAAATGGAATACGTTTAAAGGTACGAATGTAATAAACATATTATTAATTGAAACTAAAAATATAAAATTTTCGACCTGAAAAATACCCTGATGTATAGTACAGGTGAAAATGTCAAAAAATTAAAATATTTTTGAAATTCTAAAAATGGGCTTGCAGTAGCAGAATAAAATGGGAAATATGAAAAATGGAATACGTTTAAAGGTACGAATGTAATAAACATATTATTAATTGAAACTAAAAATATAAAATTTTCAACCTGAAAAATACCCTGATGTATAGTACAGGGGAAAATGTCAAAAAATTAAAATATTTTTGAAATTTTAAAAATGGGCTTGCAGTAGCAGAATAAAACTGGAAATATGAAAAATGGAATAGGTTTAAAGGTGCGAATGTAATAAATATGTTATTAACTTAAACGAAAAATATGAAATTTTCGACCTGAAAAATACCCTGATGTATAGTACAGGTGAAAATGTCAAAAAATTAAAATATTTTTGAAATTCTAAAAATGGGATTGCAGTAGCAGAATAAAATTGGAAATATGAAAAATGGAATATGTTTAAAGGTACGAATGTAATAAACATATTATTAATTGAAACTAAAAATATAAAATTTTCGACCTGAAAAATACCCTGATGTATAGTACAGGTGAAAATGTCAAAAAATTAAAATATTTTTGAAATTCTAAAAATGGGCTTGCAGTAGCAGAATAAAATTGGAAATATGAAAAATGGAATACGTTTAAAGGTACGAATGTAATAAACATATTATTAATTGAAACTAAAAATATGAAATTTTCGACCTGAAAAATACCCTGATGTATAGTACAGGTGAAAATGTCAAAAAATTAAAATATTTTTGAAATTCTAAAAATGGGCTTGCAGTAGCAGAATAAAACTGGAAATATGAAAAATGGAATAGGTTTAAAGGTGCGAATGTAATAAATATGTTATTAACTTAAACGAAAAATATGAAATTTTCGACCTGAAAAATACCCTGATGTATAGTACAGGTGAAAATGTCAAAAAATTAAAATATTTTTGAAATTCTAAAAATGGGCTTGCAGTAGCAGAATAAAATTGGAAATATGAAAAATGGAATACGTTTAAAGGTACGAATGTAATAAACATATTATTAATTGAAACTAAAAATATGAAATTTTCGACCTGAAAAATACCCTGATGTATAGTACAGGTGAAAATGTCAAAAAATTAAAATATTTTTGAAATTCTAAAAATGGGCTTGCAGTAGCAGAATAAAATTGGAAATATGAAAAATGGAATACGTTTAAAGGTACGAATGTAATAAACATATTATTAATTGAAACTAAAAATATAAAATTTTTGACCTGAAAAATACCCTGATGTATAGTACAGGTGAAAATGTCAAAAAATTAAAATATTTTTAAAATTCCGAAAATGGGCTTGCTGTAGCAGAAAAAAATTGGAAATATGAAAAATGGAATACGTTTAAAGGTACGAATGTAATAAACATATTATTAATTGAAACTAAAAATATAAAATTTTCGACCTGAAAAATACCCTGATGTATAGTACAGGTGAAAATGTCAAAAAATTAAAATATTTTTGAAATTCTAAAAATGGGCTTGCAGTAGCAGAATAAAATTGGAAATATGAAAAATGGAATACGTTTAAAGGTACAAATGTCATAAACATATTATTAATTGAAACTAAAAATATAAAATTTTCGACCTGAAAAATACCCTGATGTATAGTACAGGTGAAAATGTCAAAAAATTAAAATATTTTTGAAATTCTAAAAATGGGCTTGCAGTAGCAGAATAAAATTGGAAATATGAAAAATGGAATATGTTTAAAGGTACGAATGTAATAAACATATTATTAATTGAAACTAAAAATATAAAATTTTCGACCTGAAAAATACCCTGATGTATAGTACAGGTGAAAATGTCAAAAAATTAAAATATTTTTGAAATTCTAAAAATGGGCTTGCAGTAGCAGAATAAAATTGGAAATATGAAAAATGGAATACGTTTAAAGGTACAAATGTCATAAACATATTATTAATTGAAACTAAAAATATAAAATTTTCGACCTGAAAAATACCCTGATGTATAGTACAGGTGAAAATGTCAAAAAATGAAAATATTTTTAAAATTCTAAAAATGGGCTTGCAGTAGCAGAATAAAATTGGAAATATGAAAAATGGAATACGTTTAAAGGTACGAATGTAATAAACATATTATTAATTGAAACTAAAAATATAAAATTTTCGACCTGAAAAATACCCTGATGTATAGTACAGGTGAAAATGTCAAAAAATGAAAATATTTTTAAAATTCTAAAAATGGGCTTGCAGTAGCAGAATAAAATTGGAAATATGAAAAATGGAATACGTTTAAAGGTACGAATGTAATAAACATATTATGAATTGAAACTAAAAATATAAAATTTTCGACCTGAAAAATACCCTGATGTATAGTACAGGTGAAAATGTCAAAAAATTAAAATATTTTTGAAATTCTAAAAATGGGCTTGCAGTAGCAGAATAAAATTGGAAATATGAAAAATGGAATAGGTTTAAAGGTACGAATGTACTAAACATATTATGAATTGAAACTAAAAATATAAAATTTTCGACCTGGAAAATACCCTGATGTATAGTACAGGTGAAAATGTCAAAAAATTAAAATATTTTTGAAATTCTAAAAATGGGCTTGCAGTAGCAGAATAAAATTGGAAATATGAAAAATGGAATAGGTTTAAAGGTACGAATGTAATAAACATATTATGAATTGAAACTAAAAATATAAAATTTTCGACCTGAAAAATACCCTGATGTATAGTACAGGTGAAAATGCGAAAAAATTAAAATATTTTTAAAATTCTAAAAATGGGCTTGCAGTAGCAGAATAAAATTGGAAATATGAAAAATGGAATATGCTTAAAGGTACGAATGTAATAAACATATTATTAATTGAAACTAAAAATATAAAATTTTCGACCTGAAAAATACCCTGATGTATAGTAAAGGTGAAAATGTCAAAAAATTAAAATACTTTTGAAATTCTAAAAATGGGATTGCAGTAGCAGAATAAAATTGGAAATATGAAAAATGGAATATGTTTAAAGGTACGAATGTAATAAACATATTATTAATTGAAACTAAAAATATAAAATTTTCAACCTGAAAAATATGTCAAAAAATTAAAATATTTTTGAAATTCTAAAAATGGGCTTGCAGTAGCAGAATAAAATTGGAAATATGAAAAATGGAATATGTTTAAAGGTACGAATGTAATAAATATATTATTAATTGAAACTAAAAATATAAAATTTTCGACCTGAAAAATGTCAAAAAATTAAAATATTTTTGAAATTCTAAAATGGGGTTGCAGTAGCAGAATAAAATTGGAAATATGAAAAATGGAATACGTTTAAAGGTACGAATGTAATAAACATATTATTAATTGAAACTAAAAATATAAAATTTTCGACCTGAAAAATACCCTGATGTATAGTACAGGTGAAAATGTCAAAAAATTAAAATATTTTTGAAATTCTAAAAATGGGCTTGCAGTAGCAGAATAAAATTGGAAATATGAAAAATGGAATACGTTTAAAGGTACAAATGTAATAAACATATTATTAACTTAAACTAAAAATATAAAATTTTCGACCTGAAAAATACCCTGATGTATAGTACAGGTGAAAATGTCAAAAAATTAAAATATTTTTGAAATTCTAAAAATGGGCTTGCAGTAGCAGAATAAAATTGGAAATATGAAAAATGGAATACGTTTAAAGGTACGAATGTAATAAATATACTATTAACTTAAACTAAAAATATAAAATTTTCGACCTGAAAAATACCCTGATGTATAGTACAGGTGAAAATGTCAAAAAATTAAAATATTTTTGAAATTCTGAAAATGGGCTTGCAGTAACAGAATAAAACTGGAAATATGAAAAATGGAATAGGTTTAAAGGTTCGAATGTAATAAATATGTTATTAACTTAAACGAAAAATATGAAATTTTCGACCTGAAAAATACCCTGATCTATAGTACAGGTGAAAATGTCAAAAAATTAAAATATTTTTCAAATTCTAAAAATGGGCTTGCAGTAGCAGAATAAAATTGGAAATATGAAAAATGGAATACGTTTAAAGGTACGAATGTAATAAACATATTATTAATTGAAACTAAAAATATGAAATTTTCGACCTGAAAAATACCCTGATGTATAGTACAGGTGAAAATGTCAAAAAATTAAAATATTTTTGAAATTCTAAAAATGGGCTTGCAGTAGCAGAATAAAATTGGAAATATGAAAAATGGAATACGTTTAAAGGTACGAATGTAATAAACATATTATTAATTGAAACTAAAAATATGAAATTTTCGACCTGAAAAATACCCTGATGTATAGTACAGGTGAAAATGTCAAAAAATTAAAATATTTTTGAAATTCTAAAAATGGGCTTGCAGTAGCAGAATAAAACTGGAAATATGAAAAATGGAATAGGTTTAAAGGTGCGAATGTAATAAATATGTTATTAACTTAAACGAAAAATATGAAATTTTCGACCTGAAAAATACCCTGATGTATAGTACAGGTGAAAATGTCAAAAAATTAAAATATTTTTGAAATTCTAAAAATGGGCTTGCAGTAGCAGAATAAAATTGGAAATATGAAAAATGGAATAGGTTTAAAGGTACGAATGTCATAAACATATTATTAATTGAAACTAAAAATATAAAATTTTCGACCTGAAAAATACCCTGATGTATAATACAGGTGAAAATGTCAAAAAATTAAAATATTTTTGAAATTCTAAAAATGGGCTTGCAGTAGCAGAATAAAATTGGAAATATGAAAAATGGAATACGTTTAAAGGTACGAATGTAATAAACATATTATTAATTGAAACTAAAAATATGAAATTTTCGACCTGAAAAATACCCTGATGTATAGTACAGGTGAAAATGTCAAAAAATTAAAATATTTTTGAAATTCTAAAAATGGGCTTGCAGTAGCAGAATAAAACTGTAAATATGAAAAATGGAATAGGTTTAAAGGTACGAATGTAATAAATATACTATTAACTTAAACTAAAAATATAAAATTTTCGACCTGAAAAATACCCTGATGTATAGTACAGGTGAAAATGTCAAAAAATTACAATATTTTTAAAATTCCAAAAATGGGCTTGCAGTAGCAGAATAAAATTGGAAATATGAAAAATGGAATAGGTTTAAAGGTACGAATGTAATAAATATGTTATTAACTTAAACGAAAAATATGAAATTTTCGACCTGAAAAATACCCTGATGTATAGTACAGGTGAAAATGTCAAAAAATTAAAATATTTTTGAAATTCTAAAAATGGGCTTGCAGTAGCAGAATAAAATTGGAAATATGAAAAATGGAATATGTTTAAAGGTACGAATGTAATAAACATATTATTAATTGAAACTAAAAATATAAAATTTTCGACCTGAAAAATACCCTGATACAGGTGAAAATGTCAAAAAATTAAAATATTTTTAAAATTCTAAAAATGGGCTTGCAGTAGCAGAATAAAATTGGAAATATGAAAAATGGAATACGTTTAAATGTACGAATGTAATAAACTTATTATTAATTGAAACTAAAAATATAAAATTTTCGACCTGAAAAATACCCTGATGTATAGTATAGGTGAAAATGTCAAAAAATGAAAATATTTTTGAAATTCTAAAAATGGGCTTGCAGTAGCAGAATAAAACTGGAAATATGAAAAATGGAATATGTTTAAAGGTAGCAATGTAATAAATATATTATTAATTGAAACTAAAAATATAAAATTTTCGACCTGAAAAATACCCTGATGTATAGTACAGGTGAAATTGTCAAAAAATTAAAATATTTTTGAAATTCTGAAAATGGGCTTGCAGTAGCAGAATAAAACTGGAAATATGAAAAATGGAATAGGTTTAAAGGTGCGAATGTAATAAATATGTTATTAACTTAAACGAAAAATATGAAATTTTCGACCTGAAAAATACCCTGATGTATAGTACAGGTGAAAATGTCAAAAAATTAAAATATTTTTGAAATTCTAAAAATGGGCTTGCAGTAGCAGAATAAAATTGGAAATATGAAAAATGGAATAGGTTTAAAGGTACGAATGTCATAAACATATTATTAATTGAAACTAAAAATATAAAATTTTCGACCTGAAAAATACCCTGATGTATAATACAGGTGAAAATGTCAAAAAATTAAAATATTTTTGAAATTCTAAAAATGGGCTTGCAGTAGCAGAATAAAATTGGAAATATGAAAAATGGAATACGTTTAAAGGTACGAATGTAATAAACATATTATTAATTGAAACTAAAAATATGAAATTTTCGACCTGAAAAATACCCTGATGTATAGTACAGGTGAAAATGTCAAAAAATTAAAATATTTTTGAAATTCTAAAAATGGGCTTGCAGTAGCAGAATAAAACTGTAAATATGAAAAATGGAATAGGTTTAAAGGTACGAATGTAATAAATATACTATTAACTTAAACTAAAAATATAAAATTTTCGACCTGAAAAATACCCTGATGTATAGTACAGGTGAAAATGTCAAAAAATTACAATATTTTTAAAATTCCAAAAATGGGCTTGCAGTAGCAGAATAAAATTGGAAATATGAAAAATGGAATAGGTTTAAAGGTACGAATGTAATAAATATGTTATTAACTTAAACGAAAAATATGAAATTTTCGACCTGAAAAATACCCTGATGTATAGTACAGGTGAAAATGTCAAAAAATTAAAATATTTTTGAAATTCTAAAAATGGGCTTGCAGTAGCAGAATAAAATTGGAAATATGAAAAATGGAATATGTTTAAAGGTACGAATGTAATAAACATATTATTAATTGAAACTAAAAATATAAAATTTTCGACCTGAAAAATACCCTGATACAGGTGAAAATGTCAAAAAATTAAAATATTTTTAAAATTCTAAAAATGGGCTTGCAGTAGCAGAATAAAATTGGAAATATGAAAAATGGAATACGTTTAAATGTACGAATGTAATAAACTTATTATTAATTGAAACTAAAAATATAAAATTTTCGACCTGAAAAATACCCTGATGTATAGTATAGGTGAAAATGTCAAAAAATGAAAATATTTTTGAAATTCTAAAAATGGGCTTGCAGTAGCAGAATAAAACTGGAAATATGAAAAATGGAATATGTTTAAAGGTAGCAATGTAATAAATATATTATTAATTGAAACTAAAAATATAAAATTTTCGACCTGAAAAATACCCTGATGTATAGTACAGGTGAAATTGTCAAAAAATTAAAATATTTTTGAAATTCTGAAAATGGGCTTGCAGTAGCAGAATAAAACTGGAAATATGAAAAATGGAATAGGTTTAAAGGTGCGAATGTAATAAATATGTTATTAACTTAAACGAAAAATATGAAATTTTTGAAAAATTAAAATATTTTTGAAATTCTAAAAATGGGCTTGCAGTAGCAGAATAAAACTGGAAATATGAAAAATGGAATATGTTTAAAGGTACGAATGTAATAAACATATTATTAATTGAAACTAAAAATATAAAATTTTCGACCTGAAAAATACCCTGATGTATAGTACAGGTGAAAATGTCAAAAAATTAAAATATTTTTAAATTTCCGAAAATGGGCTTGCTGTAGCAGAAAAAAATTGGAAATATGAAAAATGGAATACGTTTAAAGGTACGAATGTAATAAACATATTATTAATTGAAACTAAAAATATAAAATTTTCGACCTGAAAAATACCCTGATGTATAGTACAGGTGAAAATGTCAAAAAATTAAAATATTTTTGAAATTCTAAAAATGGGCTTGCAGTAGCAGAATAAAATTGGAAATATGAAAAATGGAATAGGTTTAAAGGTACAAATGTCATAAACATATTATTAATTGAAACTAAAAATATAAAATTTTCGACCTGAAAAATACCCTGATGTATAGTACAGGTGAAAATGTCAAAAAATGAAAATATATTTAAAATTCCAAAAATGGGCTTGCAGTAGCAGAATAAAATTGGAAATATGAAAAATGGAATAGGTTTAAAGGTACGAATGTAATAAATATATTATTAACTTAAACTAAAAATATAAATTTTTCGACCTGAAAAATACCCTGATGTATAGTACAGGTGAAAATGTCAAAAAATTAAAATATTTTTGAAATTCTAAAAATGGGCTTGCAGTAGCAGAATAAAATTGGAAATATGAAAAATGGAATAGGTTTAAAGGTACAAATGTCATAAACATATTATTAATTGAAACTAAAAATATAAAATTTTCGACCTGAAAAATACCCTGATGTATAGTACAGGTGAAAATGTCAAAAAATTAAAATATTTTTGAAATTCTAAAAATGGGCTTGCAGTAGCAGAATAAAATTGGAAATATGAAAAATGGAATACGTTTAAAGGTACGAATGTAATAAACATATTATTAATTGAAACTAAAAATATGAAATTTTCGACCTGAAAAATACCCTGATCTATAGTACAGGTGAAAATGTCAAAAAATTAAAATATTTTTCAAATTCTAAAAATGGGCTTGCAGTAGCAGAATAAAATTGGAAATATGAAAAATGGAATACGTTTAAAGGTACGAATGTAATAAACATATTATTAATTAAACTAAAAATATAAAATTTTCGACCTGAAAAATACCCTGATGTATAGTACAGGTGAAAATGTCAAAAAATTAAAATATTTTTGAAATTCTAAAAATGGGCTTGCAGTAGCAGAATAAAATTGGAAATATGAAAAATGGAATACGTTTAAAGGTACGAATGTAATAAACATATTATTAATTGAAACTAAAAATATGAAATT
Organism: Phrynosoma blainvillii; assembly: GCA_026167975.1. Classification (NCBI taxonomy): domain Eukaryota; kingdom Metazoa; phylum Chordata; class Lepidosauria; order Squamata; family Phrynosomatidae; genus Phrynosoma; species Phrynosoma blainvillii. The sequence goes on from JANUYF010000014.1 coordinate 13,279,282, forward strand.
TTCGACCTGAAAAATACCCTGATGTATAGTACAGGTGAAAATGTCAAAAAATTAAAATATTTTTGAAATTCTAAAAATGGGCTTGCAGTAGCAGAATAAAACTGGAAATATGAAAAATGGAATAGGTTTAAAGGTGCGAATGTAATAAATATGTTATTAACTTAAACGAAAAATATGAAATTTTCGACCTGAAAAATACCCTGATGTATAGTACAGGTGAAAATGTCAAAAAATTAAAATATTTTTGAAATTCTAAAAATGGGCTTGCAGTAGCAGAATAAAATTGGAAATATGAAAAATGGAATAGGTTTAAAGGTACGAATGTCATAAACATATTATTAATTGAAACTAAAAATATAAAATTTTCGACCTGAAAAATACCCTGATGTATATATAGTACAGGTGAAAATGTCAAAAAATTAAAATATTTTTGAAATTCTAAAAATGGGCTTGCAGTAGCAGAATAAAATTGGAAATATGAAAAATGGAATACGTTTAAAGGTACGAATGTAATAAACATATTATTAATTGAAACTAAAAATATGAAATTTTCGACCTGAAAAATACCCTGATGTATAGTACAGGTGAAAATGTCAAAAAATTAAAATATTTTTGAAATTCTAAAAATGGGCTTGCAGTAGCAGAATAAAACTGGAAATATGAAAAATGGAATAGGTTTAAAGGTGCGAATGTAATAAACATGTTATTAATTGAAACTAAAAATATGAAATTTTCGACCTGAAAAATACCCTGATGTATAGTACAGGTGAAAATGTCAAAAAATTACAATATTTTTAAAATCTCGAAAATGGGCTTGCAGTAGCAGAATAAAATTGGAAATATGAAAAATGGAATAGGTTTAAAGGTACGAATGTAATAAATATACTATTAACTTAAACTAAAAATATAAATTTTTCGACCTGAAAAATACCCTGATGTATAGTAGAGGTGAAAATGTCAAAAAATTACAATATTTTTAAAATTCCGAAAATGGGCTTGCTGTAGCAGAAAAAAATTGGAAATATGAAAAATGGAATACGTTTAAAGGTATGAATGTAATAAACATATTATTAACTTAAACTAAAAATATAAAATTTTCGACCTGAAAAATACCCTGATGTATAGTACAGGTGAAAATGTCAAAAAATTAAAATATTTTTAAAATTCTAAAAATGGGCTTGCAGTAGCAGAATGAAATTGGAAATATGAAAAATGGAATATGCTTAAAGGTACGAATGTAATAAACATATTATTAATTGAAACTAAAAATATAAAATTTTCGACCTGAAAAATACCCTGATGTATAGTACAGGTGAAAATGTCAAAAAATTAAAATATTTTTGAAATTCTAAAAATGGGCTTGCAGTAGCAGAATAAAATTGGAAATATGAAAAATGGAATACATTTAAAGGTACGAATGTAATAAACATATTATTAATTGAAACTAAAAATATGAAATTTTCGACCTGAAAAATACCCTGATGTATAGTACAGGTGAAAATGTCAAAAAATTAAAATATTTTTGAAATTCTAAAAATGGGCTTGCAGTAGCAGAATAAAATTGGAAATATGAAAAATGGAATAGGTTTAAAGGTACGAATGTACTAAACATATTATGAATTGAAACTAAAAATATAAAATTTTCGACCTGAAAAATACCCTGATGTATAGTACAGGTGAAAATGTCAAAAAATTAAAATATTTTTGAAATTCTAAAAATGGGCTTGCAGTAGCAGAATAAAATTGGAAATATGAAAAATGGAATAGGTTTAAAGGTACGAATGTAATAAACATATTATGAATTGAAACTAAAAATATAAAATTTTCGACCTGAAAAATACCCTGATGTATAGTACAGGGGAAAATGTCAAAAAATTAAAATATTTTTGAAATTCTAAAAATGGGCTTGCAGTAGCAGAATAAAATTGGAAATATGAAAAATGGAATATGTTTAAAGGTACGAATGTAATAAATATATTATTAATTGAAACTAAAAATATAAAATTTTCGACCTGAAAAATACCCTGATGTATAGTACAGGTGAAAATGTCAAAAAATTAAAATATTTTTGAAATTCTAAAAATGGGCTTGCAGTAGCAGAATAAAATTGGAAATATGAAAAATGGAATATGTTTAAAGGTACGAATGTAATAAATATATTATTAATTGAAACTAAAAATATAAAATTTTCGACCTGAAAAATATGTCAAAAAATTAAAATATTTTTGAAATTCTAAAAATGGGCTTGCAGTAGCAGAATAAAATTGGAAATATGAAAAATGGAATAGGTTTAAAGGTACGAATGTAATAAACATATTATGAATTGAAACTAAAAATATAAAATTTTCGACCTGAAAAATACCCTGATGTATAGTACAGGTGAAAATGCGAAAAAATTAAAATATTTTTAAAATTCTAAAAATGGGCTTGCAGTAGCAGAATAAAATTGGAAATATGAAAAATGGAATATGCTTAAAGGTACGAATGTAATAAACATATTATTAATTGAAACTAAAAATATAAAATTTTCGACCTGAAAAATACCCTGATGTATAGTACAGGTGAAAATGTCAAAAAATTAAAATATTTTTGAAATTCTAAAAATGGGATTGCAGTAGCAGAATAAAATTGGAAATATGAAAAATGGAATATGTTTAAAGGTACGAATGTAATAAACATATTATTAATTGAAACTAAAAATATAAAATTTTCAACCTGAAAAATATGTCAAAAAATTAAAATATTTTTGAAATTCTAAAAATGGGCTTGCAGTAGCAGAATAAAATTGGAAATATGAAAAATGGAATATGTTTAAAGGTACGAATGTAATAAATATATTATTAATTGAAACTAAAAATATAAAATTTTCGACCTGAAAAATGTCAAAAAATTAAAATATTTTTGAAATTCTAAAATGGGGTTGCAGTAGCAAAATAAAATTGGAAATATGAAAAATGGAATACATTTAAAGGTACGAATGTAATAAACATATTATTAATTGAAACTAAAAATATAAAATTTTCGACCTGAAAAATACCCTGATGTATAGTACAGGTGAAAATGTCAAAAAATTAAAATATTTTTGAAATTCTAAAAATGGGCTTGCAGTAGCAGAATAAAATTGGAAATATGAAAAATGGAATACATTTAAAGGTACGAATGTAATAAACATATTATTAATTGAAACTAAAAATATGAAATTTTCGACCTGAAAAATACCCTGATGTATAGTACAGGTGAAAATGTCAAAAAATTAAAATATTTTTGAAATTCTAAAAATGGGCTTGCAGTAGCAGAATAAAATTGGAAATATGAAAAATGGAATAGGTTTAAAGGTACGAATGTACTAAACATATTATGAATTGAAACTAAAAATATAAAATTTTCGACCTGAAAAATACCCTGATGTATAGTACAGGTGAAAATGTCAAAAAATTAAAATATTTTTGAAATTCTAAAAATGGGCTTGCAGTAGCAGAATAAAATTGGAAATATGAAAAATGGAATAGGTTTAAAGGTACGAATGTAATAAACATATTATGAATTGAAACTAAAAATATAAAATTTTCGACCTGAAAAATACCCTGATGTATAGTACAGGGGAAAATGTCAAAAAATTAAAATATTTTTGAAATTCTAAAAATGGGCTTGCAGTAGCAGAATAAAATTGGAAATATGAAAAATGGAATATGTTTAAAGGTACGAATGTAATAAATATATTATTAATTGAAACTAAAAATATAAAATTTTCGACCTGAAAAATACCCTGATGTATAGTACAGGTGAAAATGTCAAAAAATTAAAATATTTTTGAAATTCTAAAAATGGGCTTGCAGTAGCAGAATAAAATTGGAAATATGAAAAATGGAATATGTTTAAAGGTACGAATGTAATAAATATATTATTAATTGAAACTAAAAATATAAAATTTTCGACCTGAAAAATATGTCAAAAAATTAAAATATTTTTGAAATTCTAAAAATGGGCTTGCAGTAGCAGAATAAAATTGGAAATATGAAAAATGGAATAGGTTTAAAGGTACGAATGTAATAAACATATTATGAATTGAAACTAAAAATATAAAATTTTCGACCTGAAAAATACCCTGATGTATAGTACAGGTGAAAATGCGAAAAAATTAAAATATTTTTAAAATTCTAAAAATGGGCTTGCAGTAGCAGAATAAAATTGGAAATATGAAAAATGGAATATGCTTAAAGGTACGAATGTAATAAACATATTATTAATTGAAACTAAAAATATAAAATTTTCGACCTGAAAAATACCCTGATGTATAGTACAGGTGAAAATGTCAAAAAATTAAAATATTTTTGAAATTCTAAAAATGGGATTGCAGTAGCAGAATAAAATTGGAAATATGAAAAATGGAATATGTTTAAAGGTACGAATGTAATAAACATATTATTAATTGAAACTAAAAATATAAAATTTTCAACCTGAAAAATATGTCAAAAAATTAAAATATTTTTGAAATTCTAAAAATGGGCTTGCAGTAGCAGAATAAAATTGGAAATATGAAAAATGGAATATGTTTAAAGGTACGAATGTAATAAATATATTATTAATTGAAACTAAAAATATAAAATTTTCGACCTGAAAAATGTCAAAAAATTAAAATATTTTTGAAATTCTAAAATGGGGTTGCAGTAGCAAAATAAAATTGGAAATATGAAAAATGGAATACATTTAAAGGTACGAATGTAATAAACATATTATTAATTGAAACTAAAAATATAAAATTTTCGACCTGAAAAATACCCTGATGTATAGTACAGGTGAAAATGTCAAAAAATTAAAATATTTTTGAAATTCTAAAAATGGGCTTGCAGTAGCAGAATAAAATTGGAAATATGAAAAATGGAATACGTTTAAAGGTACGAATGTAATAAACATATTATTAACTTAAACTAAAAATATAAAATTTTCGACCTGAAAAATACCCTGATGTATAGTACAGGTGAAAATGTCAAAAAATTAAAATATTTTTGAAATTCTAAAAATGGGCTTGCAGTAGCAGAATAAAATTGGAAATATGAAAAATGGAATAGGTTTAAAGGTACGAATGTCATAAACATATTATTAATTGAAACTAAAAATATAAAATTTTCGACCTGAAAAATACCCTGATGTATAGTACAGGTGAAAATGTCAAAAAATTAAAATATTTTTGAAATTCTAAAAATGGGCTTGCAGTAGCAGAATAAAATTGGAAATATGAAAAATGGAATAGATTTAAAGGTGCGAATGTAATAAATATGTTATTAACTTAAACGAAAAATATGAAATTTTCGACCTGAAAAATACCCTGATGTATAGTACAGGTGAAAATGTCAAAAAATTAAAATATTTTTGAAATTCTAAAAATGGGCTTGCAGTAGCAGAATAAAATTGGAAATATGAAAAATGGAATACGTTTAAAGGTACGAATGTAATAAACATATTATTAATTGAAACTAAAAATATGAAATTTTCGACCTGAAAAATACCCTGATGTATAGTACAGGTGAAAATGTCAAAAAATTAAAATATTTTTGAAATTCCAAAAATGGGCTTGCAGTAGCAGAATAAAATTGGAAATATGAAAAATGGAATACGTTTAAAGGTACGAATGTAATAAACATATTATTAATTGAAACTAAAAATATGAAATTTTCGACCTGAAAAATACCCTGATGTATAGTACAGGTGAAAATGTCAAAAAATTACAATATTTTTAAAATCTCGAAAATGGGCTTGCAGTAGCAGAATAAAATTGGAAATATGAAAAATGGAATAGGTTTAAAGGTACGAATGTAATAAATATACTATTAACTTAAACTAAAAATATAAATTTTTCGACCTGAAAAATACCCTGATGTATAGTAGAGGTGAAAATGTCAAAATATTACAATATTTTTAAAATTCCGAAAATGGGCTTGCTGTAGCAGAAAAAAATTGGAAATATGAAAAATGGAATACGTTTAAAGGTATGAATGTAATAAACATATTATTAACTTAAACTAAAAATATAAAATTTTCGACCTGAAAAATACCCTGATGTATAGTACAGGTGAAAATGTCAAAAAATTAAAATATTTTTAAAATTCTAAAAATGGGCTTGCAGTAGCAGAATGAAATTGGAAATATGAAAAATGGAATATGCTTAAAGGTACGAATGTAATAAACATATTATTAATTGAAACCTAAAATATAAAATTTTCGACCTGAAAAATACCCTGATGTATAGTACAGGTGAAAATGTCAAAAAATTAAAATATTTTTGAAATTCTAAAAATGGGCTTGCAGTAGCAGAATAAAATTGGAAATATGAAAAATGGAATACGTTTAAAGGTACGAATGTAATAAACATATTATTAATTGAAACTAAAAATATGAAATTTTCGACCTGAAAAATACCCTGATGTATAGTACAGGTGAAAATGTCAAAAAATTAAAATATTTTTGAAATTCTAAAATGGGCTTGCAGTAGCAGAATAAAACTGGAAATATGAAAAATGGAATAGGTTTAAAGGTGCGAATGTAATAAATATGTTATTAACTTAAACGAAAAATATGAAATTTTCGACCTGAAAAATACCCTGATGTATAGTACAGGTGAAAATGTCAAAAAATTAAAATATTTTTGAAATTCTAAAAATGGGCTTGCAGTAGCAGAATAAAATTGGAAATATGAAAAATGGAATACGTTTAAAGGTACGAATGTAATAAACATATTATTAATTGAAACTAAAAATATGAAATTTTCGACCTGAAAAATACCCTGATGTATAGTACAGGTGAAAATGTCAAAAAATTAAAATATTTTTGAAATTCTGAAAATGGGCTTGCAGTAGCAGAATAAAACTGGAAATATGAAAAATGGAATAGGTTTAAAGGTGCGAATGTAATAAATATGTTATTAACTTAAACGAAAAATATGAAATTTTCGACCTGAAAAATACCCTGATGTATAGTACAGGTGAAAATGTCAAAAAATGAAAATATTTTTGAAATTCTAAAAATGGGCTTGCAGTAGCAGAATAAAACTGGATATATGAAAAATGGAATAGGTTTAAAGGTGCGAATGTAATAAACATGTTATTAATTGAAACTAAAAATATAAAATTTTTGACCTGAAAAATACCCTGATGTATAGTACAGGTGAAAATGTCAAAAAATTAAAATATTTTTGAAATTCTAAAAATGGGCTTGCAGTAGCAGAATAAAATTGGAAATATGAAAAATGGAATAGGTTTAAAGGTACGAATGTCATAAACATATTATTAATTGAAACTAAAAATATAAAATTTTCGACCTGAAAAATACCCTGATGTATAGTACAGGTGAAAATGTCAAAAAATTAAAATATTTTTGAAATTCTGAAAATGGGCTTGCAGTAGCAGAATAAAACTGGAAATATGAAAAATGGAATACGTTTAAAGGTGTGAATGTAATAAATATGTTATTAACTTAAACGAAAAATATGAAATTTTCGACCTGAAAAATACCCTGATGTATAGTACAGGTGAAAATGTCAAAAAATTAAAATATTTTTGAAATTCTAAAAATGGGCTTGCAGTAGCAGAATAAAATTGGAAATATGAAAAATGGAATACGTTTAAAGGTACGAATGTAATAAATATACTATTAACTTAAACTAAAAATATAAAATTTTCGACCTGAAAAATACCCTGATGTATAGTACAGGTGAAAATGTCAAAAAATTAAAATATTTTTGAAATTCTAAAAATGGGCTTGCAGTAGCAGAATAAAACTGGAAATATGAAAAATGGAATAGGTTTAAAGGTGCGAATGTAATAAATATGTTATTAACTTAAACGAAAAATATGAAATTTTCGACCTGAAAAATACCCTGATGTATAGTACAGGTGAAAATGTCAAAAAATTAAAATATTTTTGAAATTCTAAAAATGGGCTTGCAGTAGCAGAATAAAATTGGAAATATGAAAAATGGAATAGGTTTAAAGGTACGAATGTCATAAACATATAATTAATTGAAACTAAAAATATAAAATTTTCGACCTGAAAAATACCCTGATGTATAGTACAGGTGAAAATGTCAAAAAATTAAAATATTTTTGAAATTCTAAAAATGGGCTTGCAGTAGCAGAATAAAATTGGAAATATGAAAAATGGAATACGTTTAAAGGTACGAATGTAATAAACATATTATTAATTGAAACTAAAAATATGAAATTTTCGACCTGAAAAATACCCTGATGTATAGTACAGGTGAAAATGTCAAAAAATTAAAATATTTTTGAAATTCTAAAAATGGGCTTGCAGTAGCAGAATAAAATTGGAAATATGAAAAATGGAATAGGTTTAAAGGTGCGAATGTAATAAATATGTTATTAACTTAAACAAAAATATGAAATTTTCGACCTGAAAAATATGTCAAAAAATTAAAATATTTTTGAAATTCTAAAAATGGGCTTGCAGTAGCAGAATAAAATTGGAAATATGAAAAATGGAATACGTTTAAAGGTACGAATGTAATAAACATATTATGAATTGAAACTAAAAATATGAAATTTTCGACCTGAAAAATACCCTGATGTATAGTACAGGTGAAAATGTCAAAAAATTAAAATATTTTTGAAATTCTAAAAATGGGCTTGCAGTAGCAGAATAAAATTGGAAATATGAAAAATGGAATAGGTTTAAAGGTACGAATGTAATAAACATATTATTAATTGAAACTAAAAATATAAAATTTTCGACCTGAAAAATACCCTGATGTATAGTACAGGTGAAAATGTCAAAAAATTAAAATATTTTTAAAATTCTAAAAATGGGCTTGCAGTAGCAGAATAAAATTGGAAATATGAAAAATGGAATACGTTTAAAGGTACGAATGTAATAAACATATTATTAATTGAAACTAAAAATATAAAATTTTCGACCTGAAAAATACCCTGATGTATAGTACAGGTGAAAATGTCAAAAAATGAAAATATATTTGAAATTCTAAAAATGGGCTTGCAGTAGCAGAATAAAATTGGAAATATGAAAAATGGAATACGTTTAAAGGTACGAATGTAATAAACATATTATTAATTGAAACTAAAAATATGAAATTTTCGACCTGAAAAATACCCTGATGTATAGTACAGGTGAAAATGTCAAAAAATTAAAATATTTTTGAAATTCTAAAAATGGGCTTGCAGTAGCAGAATAAAATTGGAAATATGAAAAATGGAATAGGTTTAAAGGTGCGAATGTAATAAATATGTTATTAACTTAAACAAAAATATGAAATTTTCGACCTGAAAAATATGTCAAAAAATTAAAATATTTTTGAAATTCTAAAAATGGGCTTGCAGTAGCAGAATAAAATTGGAAATATGAAAAATGGAATACGTTTAAAGGTACGAATGTAATAAACATATTATGAATTGAAACTAAAAATATGAAATTTTCGACCTGAAAAATACCCTGATGTATAGTACAGGTGAAAATGTCAAAAAATTAAAATATTTTTGAAATTCTAAAAATGGGCTTGCAGTAGCAGAATAAAATTGGAAATATGAAAAATGGAATAGGTTTAAAGGTACGAATGTAATAAACATATTATTAATTGAAACTAAAAATATAAAATTTTCGACCTGAAAAATACCCTGATGTATAGTACAGGTGAAAATGTCAAAAAATTAAAATATTTTTAAAATTCTAAAAATGGGCTTGCAGTAGCAGAATAAAATTGGAAATATGAAAAATGGAATACGTTTAAAGGTACGAATGTAATAAACATATTATTAATTGAAACTAAAAATATAAAATTTTCGACCTGAAAAATACCCTGATGTATAGTACAGGTGAAAATGTCAAAAAATGAAAATATTTTTAAAATTCTAAAAATGGGCTTGCAGTAGCAGAATAAAATTGGAAATATGAAAAATGGAATACGTTTAAAGGTACGAATGTAATAAACATATTATGAATTGAAACTAAAAATATAAAATTTTCGACCTGAAAAATACCCTGATGTATAGTACAGGTGAAAATGTCAAAAAATTAAAATATTTTTGAAATTCTAAAAATGGGCTTGCAGTAGCAGAATAAAATTGGAAATATGAAAAATGGAATATGTTTAAAGGTACGAATGTAATAAATATATTATTAATTGAAACTAAAAATATAAAATTTTCGACCTGAAAAATACCCTGATGTATAGTACAGGTGAAAATGTCAAAAAATGAAAATATTTTTAAAATTCTAAAAATGGGCTTGCAGTAGCAGAATAAAATTGGAAATATGAAAAATGGAATACGTTTAAAGGTACGAATGTAATAAACATATTATGAATTGAAACTAAAAATATAAAATTTTCGACCTGAAAAATACCCTGATGTAGTACAGGTGAAAATGTCAAAAAATTAAAATATTTTTGAAATTCTAAAAATGGGCTTGCAGTAGCAGAATAAAATTGGAAATATGAAAAATGGAATATGTTTAAAGGTACGAATGTAATAAATATATTATTAATTGAAACTAAAAATATAAAATTTTCGACCTGAAAAATATGTCAAAAAATTAAAATATTTTTGAAATTCTAAAAATGGGCTTGCAGTAGCAGAATAAAATTGGAAATATGAAAAATGGAATAGGTTTAAAGGTACGAATGTAATAAACATATTATGAATTGAAACTAAAAATATAAAATTTTCAACCTGAAAAATACCCTGATGTATAGTACAGGTGAAAATGTCAAAAAATTAAAATATTTTTGAAATTCTAAAAATGGGCTTGCAGTAGCAGAATAAAATTGGAAATATGAAAAATGGAATAGGTTTAAAGTTACGAATGTAATAAACATATTATTAACTTAAACGAAAAATATGAAATTTTCGACCTGAAAAATACCCTGATGTATAGTACAGGTGAAAATGTCAAAAAATTAAAATATTTTTGAAATTCTAAAAATGGGCTTGCAGTAGCAGAATAAAATTGGAAATATGAAAAATGGAATACGTTTAAAGGTACGAATGTAATAAACATATTATTAACTTAAACGAAAAATATGAAATTTTCGACCTGAAAAATATGTCAAAAAATTACAATATTTTTAAAATTCCGAAAATGGGCTTGCTGTAGCAGAAAAAAATTGGAAATATGAAAAATGGAATACGTTTAAAGGTACGAATGTAATAAACATATTATTAACTTAAACTAAAAATATAAAATTTTCGACCTGAAAAATACCCTGATGTATAGTACAGGTGAAAATGTCAAAAAATTAAAATATTTTTAAAATTCTAAAAATGGGCTTGCAGTAGGAGAATAAAATTGGAAATATGAAAAATGGAATACGTTTAAAGGTACGAATGTAATAAACATATTATTAATTGAAACTAAAAATATAAATTTTTCGACCTGAAAAATACCCTGATGTATAGTACAGGTGAAAATGTCAAAAAATGAAAATATTTTTAAAATTCTAAAAATGGGCTTGCAGTAGCAGAATAAAATTGGAAATATGAAAAATGGAATACGTTTAAAGGTACGAATGTAATAAACATATTATTAACTTAAACTAAAAATATAAAATTTTCGACCTGAAAAATACCCTGATGTATAGTACAGGTGAAAATGTCAAAAAATTAAAATATTTTTGAAATTCTAAAAATGGGCTTGCAGTAGCAGAATAAAATTGGAAATATGAAAAATGGAATACGTTTAAAGGTACGAATGTAATAAACATATTATTAATTGAAACTAAAAATATAAAATTTTCGACCTGAAAAATACCCTGATGTATAGTACAGGTGAAAATGTCAAAAAATTAAAATATTTTTGAAATTCTAAAAATGGGCTTGCAGTAGCAGAATAAAATTGGAAATATGAAAAATGGAATACGTTTAAAGGTACGAATGTAATAAACATATTATTAATTGAAACAAAAAATATGAAATTTTCGACCTGAAAAATACCCTGATGTATAGTACAGGTGAAAATGTCAAAAAATTAAAATATTTTTGAAATTCTAAAAATGGGCTTGCAGTAGCAGAATAAAATTGGAAATATGAAAAATGGAATAGGTTTAAAGGTACGAATGTAATAAACATATTATTAATTGAAACTAAAAATATGAAATTTTCGACCTGAAAAATACCCTGATGTATAGTACAGGTGAAAATGTCAAAAAATTAAAATATTTTTGAAATTCTAAAAATGGGCTTGCAGTAGCAGAATAAAACTGGAAATATGAAAAATGGAATAGGTTTAAAGGTACGAATGTAATAAACATATTATTAATTGAAACTAAAAATATGAAATTTTCGACCTGAAAAATACCCTGATGTATAGTACAGGTGAAAATGTCAAAAAATTAAAATATTTTTGAAATTCTAAAAATGGGCTTGCAGTAGCAGAATAAAATTGGAAATATGAAAAATGGAATAGGTTTAAAGGTACGAATGTAATAAACATATTATTAATTGAAACTAAAAATATGAAATTTTCGACCTGAAAAATACCCTGATGTATAGTACAGGTGAAAATGTCAAAAAATTAAAATATTTTTGAAATTCTAAAAATGGGCTTGCAGTAGCAGAATAAAACTGGAAATATGAAAAATGGAATAGGTTTAAAGGTGCGAATGTAATAAATATGTTATTAACTTAAACGAAAAATATGAAATTTTCGACCTGAAAAATACCCTGATGTATAGTACAGGTGAAAATGTCAAAAAATTAAAATATTTTTGAAATTCTAAAAATGGGCTTGCAGTAGCAGAATAAAATTGGAAATATGAAAAATGGAATACGTTTAAAGGTACGAATGTAATAAACATATTATTAATTCAAACTAAAAATATGAAATTTTCGACCTGAAAAATACCCTGATGTATAGTACAGGTGAAAATGTCAAAAAATTAAAATATTTTTAAAATTCTAAAAATGGGCTTGCAGTAGGAGAATAAAATTGGAAATATGAAAAATGGAATACGTTCAAAGGTACGAATGTAATAAACATATTATTAATTGAAACTAAAAATATAAAATTTTCGACCTGAAAAATACCCTGATGTATAGTACAGGTGAAAATGTCAAAAAATGAAAATATTTTTAAAATTCTAAAAATGGGCTTGCAGTAGCAGAATAAAATTGGAAATATGAAAAATGGAATACGTTTAAAGGTACGAATGTAATAAACATATTATTAACTTAAACTAAAAATATAAAATTTTCGACCTGAAAAATACCCTGATGTATAGTACAGGTGAAAATGTCAAAAAATTAAAATATTTTTCAAATTCTAAAAATGGGCTTGCAGTAGCAGAATAAAATTGGAAATATGAAAAATGGAATACCTTTAAAGGTACGAATGTAATAAATATACTATTAACTTAAACTAAAAATATAACATTTTCGACCTGAAAAATACCCTGATGTATAGTACAGGTGAAAATGTCAAAAAATGAAAATATTTTTGAAATTTTAAAAATGGGCTTGCAGTAGCAGAATAAAATTGGAAATATGAAAAATGGAATACGTTTAAAGGTACGAATGTAATAAACATATTATTAATTGAAACTAAAAATATGAAATTTTCGACCTGAAAAATACCCTGATGTATAGTACAGGTGAAAATGTCAAAAAATTAAAATATTTTTGAAATTCTAAAAATGGGCTTGCAGTAGCAGAATAAAACTGGAAATATGAAAAATGGAATAGGTTTAAAGGTGCGAATGTAATAAATATGTTATTAACTTAAACGAAAAATATGAAATTTTCGACCTGAAAAATACCCTGATGTATAGTACAGGTGAAAATGTCAAAAAATTAAAATATTTTTGAAATTCTAAAAATGGGCTTGCAGTAGCAGAATAAAATTGGAAATATGAAAAATGGAATACGTTTAAAGGTATGAATGTAATAAACATATTATTAACTTAAACTAAAAATATAAAATTTTCGACCTGAAAAATACCCTGATGTATAGTACAGGTGAAAATGTCAAAAAATTAAAATATTTTTGAAATTCTAAAAATGGGCTTGCAGTAGCAGAATAAAATTGGAAATATGAAAAATGGAATATGTTTAAAGGTACGAATGTAATAAATATACTATTAACTTAAACTAAAAATATAAAATTTTCGAGATGAAAAATACCCTGATGTATAGTACAGGTGAAAATGTCAAAAAATTAAAATATTTTTGAAATTCTAAAATGGGCTTGCAGTAGCAGAATAAAACTGGAAATATGAAAAATGGAATAGGTTTAAAGGTGCGAATGTAATAAATATGTTATTAACTTAAACGAAAAATATGAAATTTTCGACCTGAAAAATACCCTGATGTATAGTACAGGTGAAAATGTCAAAAAATTAAAATATTTTTGAAATTCTAAAAATGGGCTTGCAGTAGCAGAATAAAATTGGAAATATGAAAAATGGAATACGTTTAAAGGTACGAATGTAATAAACATATTATTAACTTAAACTAAAAATATGAAATTTTCGACCTGAAAAATACCCTGATGTATAGTACAGGTGAAAATGTCAAAAAATTAAAATATTTTTGAAATTCTAAAAATGGGCTTGCAGTAGCAGAATAAAACTGGAAATATGAAAAATGGAATAGGTTTAAAGGTACGAATGTCATAAACATATTATTAATTGAAACTAAAAATATGAAATTTTCGACCTGAAAAATACCCTGATGTATAGTACAGGTGAAAATGTCAAAAAATTAAAATATTTTTGAAATTCTAAAAATGGGCTTGCAGTAGCAGAATAAAATTGGAAATATGAAAAATGGAATACGTTTAAAGGTACGAATGTAATAAACATATTATTAATTGAAACTAAAAATATAAAATTTTCGACCTGAAAAATACCCTGATGTATAGTACAGGTGAAAATGTCAAAAAATGAAAATATTTTTAAAATTCTAAAAATGGGCTTGCAGTAGCAGAATAAAATTGGAAATATGAAAAATGGAATACGTTTAAAGGTACGAATGTAATAAACATATTATTAACTTAAACTAAAAATATGAAATTTTCGACCTGAAAAATACCCTGATGTATAGTACAGGTGAAAATGTCAAAAAATTAAAATATTTTTGAAATTCTAAAAATGGGCTTGCAGTAGCAGAATAAAACTGGAAATATGAAAAATGGAATAGGTTTAAAGGTACGAATGTCATAAACATATTATTAATTGAAACTAAAAATATGAAATTTTCGACCTGAAAAATACCCTGATGTATAGTACAGGTGAAAATGTCAAAAAATTAAAATATTTTTGAAATTCTAAAAATGGGCTTGCAGTAGCAGAATAAAATTGGAAATATGAAAAATGGAATACGTTTAAAGGTACGAATGTAATAAACATATTATTAATTGAAACTAAAAATATAAAATTTTCGACCTGAAAAATACCCTGATGTATATAGTACAGGTGAAAATGTCAAAAAATGAAAATATTTTTAAAATTCTAAAAATGGGCTTGCAGTAGCAGAATAAAATTGGAAATATGAAAAATGGAATACGTTTAAAGGTACGAATGTAATAAACATATTATTAATTGAAACTAAAAATATAAAATTTTCGACCTGAAAAATACCCTGATGTATAGTACAGGTGAAAATGTCAAAAAATTAAAATATTTTTGAAATTCTAAAAATGGGCTTGCAGTAGCAGAATAAAATTGGAAATATGAAAAATGGAATACGATTAAAGGTACGAATGTAATAAATATACTATTAACTTAAACTAAAAATATAAAATTTTCGACCTGAAAAATACCCTGATGTATAGTACAGGTGAAATTGTCAAAAAATTAAAATATTTTTGAAATTCTGAAAATGGGCTTGCAGTAGCAGAATAAAACTGGAAATATGAAAAATGGAATAGGTTTAAAGGTGCGAATGTAATAAATATGTTATTAACTTAAACGAAAAATATGAAATTTTCGACCTGAAAAATACCCTGATGTATAGTACAGGTGAAAATGTCAAAAAATTAAAATATTTTTGAAATTCTAAAAATGGGCTTGCAGTAGCAGAATAAAATTGGAAATATGAAAAATGGAATACGTTTAAAGGTACGAATGTAATAAACATATTATTAATTGAAACTAAAAATATAAAATTTTCGACCTGAAAAATACCCTGATGTAAAAAAATTAAAATATTTTTGAAATTCTGAAAATGGGTTTGCAGTAGCAGAATAAAACTGGAAATATGAAAAATGGAATACGTTTAAAGGTACGAATGTAATAAATATATTATTAACTTAAACTAAAAATATAAAATTTTCGACCTGAAAAATACCCTGATGTCAAAAAATTAAAATATTTTTGAAATTCTGAAAATGGGCTTGCAGTAGCAGAATAAAACTGGAAATATGAAAAATGGAATAGGTTTAAAGGTGTGAATGTAATAAATATGTTATTAACTTAAACGAAAAATATGAAATTTTCGACCTGAAAAATACCCTGATGTATAGTACAGGTGAAAATGTCAAAAAATTAAAATATTTTTGAAATTCTAAAAATGGGCTTGCAGTAACAGAATAAAATTGGAAATACGAAAAATGGAATACGTTTAAAGGTACGAATGTAATAAACATATTATTAATTGAAACTAAAAATATAAAATTTTCGACCTGAAAAATACCCTGATGTATAGTACAGGTGAAAATGTCAAAAAATGAAAATATTTTTAAAATTCTAAAAATGGGCTTGCAGTAGCAGAATAAAATTGGAAATATGAAAAATGGAATACGTTTAAAGGTACTAATGTAATAAACATATTATTAACTTAAACTAAAAATATAAAATTTTCGACCTGAAAAATACCCTGATGTATAGTACAGGTGAAAATGTCAAAAAATGAAAATATTTTTAAAATTCTAAAAATGGGCTTGCAGTAGCAGAATAAAATTGGAAATATGAAAAATGGAATACGTTTAAAGGTACTAATGTAATAAACATATTATTAACTTAAACGAAAAATATGAAATTTTCGACCTGAAAAATACCCTGATGTATAGTACAGGTGAAAATGTCAAAAAATTAAAATATTTTTGAAATTCTAAAAATGGGCTTGCAGTAGCAGAATAAAATTGGAAATATGAAAAATGGAATACGTTTAAAGGTACGAATGTAATAAACATATTATTAATTGAAACTAAAAATATAAAATTTTCGACCTGAAAAATACCCTGATGTATAGTACAGGTGAAAATGTCAAAAAATGAAAATATTTTTAAAATTCTAAAAATGGGCTTGCAGTAGCAGAATAAAATTGGAAATATGAAAAATGGAATACGTTTAAAGGTACTAATGTAATAAACATATTATTAACTTAAACTAAAAATATAAAATTTTCGACCTGAAAAATACCCTGATGTATAGTACAGGTGAAAATGTCAAAAAATTAAAATATTTTTGAAATTCTAAAAATGGGCTTGCAGTAGCAGAATAAAATTGGAAATATGAAAAATGGAATACGTTTAAAGGTACGAATGTAATAAATATACTATTAACTTAAACTAAAAATATAAAATTTTCGACCTGAAAAATACCCTGATGTATAGTACAGGTGAAAATGTCAAAAAATTAAAATATTTTTGAAATTCTAAAAATGGGCTTGCAGTAGCAGAATAAAACTGGATATATGAAAAATGGAATAGGTTTAAAGGTGCGAATGTAATAAACATGTTATTAATTGAAACTAAAAATATAAAATTTTCGACCTGAAAAATACCCTGATGTATAGTACAGGTGAAAATGTCAAAAAATTAAAATATTTTTGAAATTCTAAAAATGGGCTTGCAGTAGCAGAATAAAATTGGAAATATGAAAAATGGAATAGGTTTAAAGGTACGAATGTCATAAACATATTATTAATTGAAACTAAAAATATAAAATTTTCGACCTGAAAATACCCTGATGTATAGTACAGGTGAAAATGTCAAAAAATTAAAATATTTTTGAAATTCTGAAAATGGGCTTGCAGTAGCAGAATAAAACTGGAAATATGAAAAATGGAATACGTTTAAAGGTGTGAATGTAATAAATATGTTATTAACTTAAACGAAAAATATGAAATTTTCGACCTGAAAAATACCCTGATGTATAGTACAGGTGAAAATGTCAAAAAATTAAAATATTTTTGAAATTCTAAAAATGGGCTTGCAGTAGCAGAATAAAATTGGAAATATGAAAAATGGAATACGTTTAAAGGTACGAATGTAATAAATATACTATTAACTTAAACTAAAAATATAAAATTTTCGACCTGAAAAATACCCTGATGTATAGTACAGGTGAAAATGTCAAAAAATTAAAATATTTTTGAAATTCTAAAAATGGGCTTGCAGTAGCAGAATAAAACTGGAAATATGAAAAATGGAATAGGTTTAAAGGTGCGAATGTAATAAATATGTTATTAACTTAAACGAAAAATGTGAAATTTTCGACCTGAAAAATACCCTGATGTATAGTACAGGTGAAAATGTCAAAAAATTAAAATATTTTTGAAATTCTAAAAATGGGCTTGCAGTAGCAGAATAAAATTGGAAATATGAAAAATGGAATAGGTTTAAAGGTACGAATGTCATAAACATATAATTAATTGAAACTAAAAATATAAAATTTTCGACCTGAAAAATACCCTGATGTATAGTACAGGTGAAAATGTCAAAAAATTAAAATATTTTTGAAATTCTAAAAATGGGCTTGCAGTAGCAGAATAAAATTGGAAATATGAAAAATGGAATACGTTTAAAGGTACGAATGTAATAAACATATTATTAATTGAAACTAAAAATATGAAATTTTCGACCTGAAAAATACCCTGATGTATAGTACAGGTGAAAATGTCAAAAAATTAAAATATTTTTGAAATTCTAAAAATGGGCTTGCAGTAGCAGAATAAAATTGGAAATATGAAAAATGGAATAGGTTTAAAGGTGCGAATGTAATAAATATGTTATTAACTTAAACAAAAATATGAAATTTTCGACCTGAAAAATATGTCAAAAAATTAAAATATTTTTGAAATTCTAAAAATGGGCTTGCAGTAGCAGAATAAAATTGGAAATATGAAAAATGGAATACGTTTAAAGGTACGAATGTAATAAACATATTATGAATTGAAACTAAAAATATGAAATTTTCGACCTGAAAAATACCCTGATGTATAGTACAGGTGAAAATGTCAAAAAATTAAAATATTTTTGAAATTCTAAAAATGGGCTTGCAGTAGCAGAATAAAATTGGAAATATGAAAAATGGAATAGGTTTAAAGGTACGAATGTAATAAACATATTATTAATTGAAACTAAAAATATAAAATTTTCGACCTGAAAAATACCCTGATGTATAGTACAGGTGAAAATGTCAAAAAATTAAAATATTTTTAAAATTCTAAAAATGGGCTTGCAGTAGCAGAATAAAATTGGAAATATGAAAAATGGAATACGTTTAAAGGTACGAATGTAATAAACATATTATTAATTGAAACTAAAAATATAAAATTTTCGACCTGAAAAATACCCTGATGTATAGTACAGGTGAAAATGTCAAAAAATGAAAATATTTTTGAAATTCTAAAAATGGGCTTGCAGTAGCAGAATAAAATTGGAAATATGAAAAATGGAATACGTTTAAAGGTACGAATGTAATAAACATATTATTAATTGAAACTAAAAATATGAAATTTTCGACCTGAAAAATACCCTGATGTATAGTACAGGTGAAAATGTCAAAAAATTAAAATATTTTTGAAATTCTAAAAATGGGCTTGCAGTAGCAGAATAAAATTGGAAATATGAAAAATGGAATAGGTTTAAAGGTGCGAATGTAATAAATATGTTATTAACTTAAACAAAAATATGAAATTTTCGACCTGAAAAATATGTCAAAAAATTAAAATATTTTTGAAATTCTAAAAATGGGCTTGCAGTAGCAGAATAAAATTGGAAATATGAAAAATGGAATACGTTTAAAGGTACGAATGTAATAAACATATTATTAATTGAAACTAAAAATATAAAATTTTCGACCTGAAAAATACCCTGATGTATAGTACAGGTGAAAATGTCAAAAAATTAAAATATTTTTAAAATTCTAAAAATGGGCTTGCAGTAGCAGAATAAAATTGGAAATATGAAAAATGGAATACGTTTAAAGGTACGAATGTAATAAACATATTATTAATTGAAACTAAAAATATAAAATTTTCGACCTGAAAAATACCCTGATGTATAGTACAGGTGAAAATGTCAAAAAATGAAAATATTTTTAAAATTCTAAAAATGGGCTTGCAGTAGCAGAATAAAATTGGAAATATGAAAAATGGAATACGTTTAAAGGTACGAATGTAATAAACATATTATGAATTGAAACTAAAAATATAAAATTTTCGACCTGAAAAATACCCTGATGTATAGTACAGGTGAAAATGTCAAAAAATTAAAATATTTTTGAAATTCTAAAAATGGGCTTGCAGTAGCAGAATAAAATTGGAAATATGAAAAATGGAATACGTTTAAAGGTACGAATGTAATAAACATATTATGAATTGAAACTAAAAATATAAAATTTTCGACCTGAAAAATACCCTGATGTATAGTACAGGTGAAAATGTCAAAAAATTAAAATATTTTTGAAATTCTAAAAATGGGCTTGCAGTAGCAGAATAAAATTGGAAATATGAAAAATGGAATATGTTTAAAGGTACGAATGTAATAAATATATTATTAATTGAAACTAAAAATATAAAATTTTCGACCTGAAAAATACCCTGATGTATAGTACAGGTGAAAATGTCAAAAAATGAAAATATTTTTAAAATTCTAAAAATGGGCTTGCAGTAGCAGAATAAAATTGGAAATATGAAAAATGGAATACGTTTAAAGGTACGAATGTAATAAACATATTATGAATTGAAACTAAAAATATAAAATTTTCGACCTGAAAAATACCCTGATGTAGTACAGGTGAAAATGTCAAAAAATTAAAATATTTTTGAAATTCTAAAAATGGGCTTGCAGTAGCAGAATAAAATTGGAAATATGAAAAATGGAATAGGTTTAAAGGTACGAATGTAATAAATATATTATTAATTGAAACTAAAAATATGAAATTTTCGACCTGAAAAATACCCTGATGTATAGTACAGGTGAAAATGTCAAAAAATTAAAATATTTTTGAAATTCTAAAAATGGGCTTGCAGTAGCAGAATAAAACTGGAAATATGAAAAATGGAATAGGTTTAAAGGTACGAATGTAATAAACATATTATTAATTGAAACTAAAAATATGAAATTTTCGACCTGAAAAATACCCTGATGTATAGTACAGGTGAAAATGTCAAAAAATTAAAATATTTTTGAAATTCTAAAAATGGGCTTGCAGTAGCAGAATAAAATTGGAAATATGAAAAATGGAATAGGTTTAAAGGTACGAATGTAATAAACATATTATTAATTGAAACTAAAAATATGAAATTTTCGACCTGAAAAATACCCTGATGTATAGTACAGGTGAAAATGTCAAAAAATTAAAATATTTTTGAAATTCTAAAAATGGGCTTGCAGTAGCAGAATAAAACTGGAAATATGAAAAATGGAATAGGTTTAAAGGTGCGAATGTAATAAATATGTTATTAACTTAAACGAAAAATATGAAATTTTCGACCTGAAAAATACCCTGATGTATAGTACAGGTGAAAATGTCAAAAAATTAAAATATTTTTGAAATTCTAAAAATGGGCTTGCAGTAGCAGAATAAAATTGGAAATATGAAAAATGGAATACGTTTAAAGGTACGAATGTAATAAACATATTATTAATTCAAACTAAAAATATGAAATTTTCGACCTGAAAAATACCCTGATGTATAGTACAGGTGAAAATGTCAAAAAATTAAAATATTTTTAAAATTCTAAAAATGGGCTTGCAGTAGGAGAATAAAATTGGAAATATGAAAAATGGAATACGTTCAAAGGTACGAATGTAATAAACATATTATTAATTGAAACTAAAAATATAAAATTTTCGACCTGAAAAATACCCTGATGTATAGTACAGGTGAAAATGTCAAAAAATGAAAATATTTTTAAAATTCTAAAAATGGGCTTGCAGTAGCAGAATAAAATTGGAAATATGAAAAATGGAATACGTTTAAAGGTACGAATGTAATAAACATATTATTAACTTAAACTAAAAATATAAAATTTTCGACCTGAAAAATACCCTGATGTATAGTACAGGTGAAAATGTCAAAAAATTAAAATATTTTTCAAATTCTAAAAATGGGCTTGCAGTAGCAGAATAAAATTGGAAATATGAAAAATGGAATACCTTTAAAGGTACGAATGTAATAAATATACTATTAACTTAAACTAAAAATATAACATTTTCGACCTGAAAAATACCCTGATGTATAGTACAGGTGAAAATGTCAAAAAATGAAAATATTTTTGAAATTTTAAAAATGGGCTTGCAGTAGCAGAATAAAATTGGAAATATGAAAAATGGAATACGTTTAAAGGTACGAATGTAATAAACATATTATTAATTGAAACTAAAAATATGAAATTTTCGACCTGAAAAATACCCTGATGTATAGTACAGGTGAAAATGTCAAAAAATTAAAATATTTTTGAAATTCTAAAAATGGGCTTGCAGTAGCAGAATAAAACTGGAAATATGAAAAATGGAATAGGTTTAAAGGTGCGAATGTAATAAATATGTTATTAACTTAAACGAAAAATATGAAATTTTCGACCTGAAAAATACCCTGATGTATAGTACAGGTGAAAATGTCAAAAAATTAAAATATTTTTGAAATTCTAAAAATGGGCTTGCAGTAGCAGAATAAAATTGGAAATATGAAAAATGGAATACGTTTAAAGGTATGAATGTAATAAACATATTATTAACTTAAACTAAAAATATAAAATTTTCGACCTGAAAAATACCCTGATGTATAGTACAGGTGAAAATGTCAAAAAATTAAAATATTTTTGAAATTCTAAAAATGGGCTTGCAGTAGCAGAATAAAATTGGAAATATGAAAAATGGAATATGTTTAAAGGTACGAATGTAATAAATATACTATTAACTTAAACTAAAAATATAAAATTTTCGAGATGAAAAATACCCTGATGTATAGTACAGGTGAAAATGTCAAAAAATTAAAATATTTTTGAAATTCTAAAATGGGCTTGCAGTAGCAGAATAAAACTGGAAATATGAAAAATGGAATAGGTTTAAAGGTGCGAATGTAATAAATATGTTATTAACTTAAACGAAAAATATGAAATTTTCGACCTGAAAAATACCCTGATGTATAGTACAGGTGAAAATGTCAAAAAATTAAAATATTTTTGAAATTCTAAAAATGGGCTTGCAGTAGCAGAATAAAATTGGAAATATGAAAAATGGAATACGTTTAAAGGTACGAATGTAATAAACATATTATTAACTTAAACTAAAAATATGAAATTTTCGACCTGAAAAATACCCTGATGTATAGTACAGGTGAAAATGTCAAAAAATTAAAATATTTTTGAAATTCTAAAAATGGGCTTGCAGTAGCAGAATAAAACTGGAAATATGAAAAATGGAATAGGTTTAAAGGTACGAATGTCATAAACATATTATTAATTGAAACTAAAAATATGAAATTTTCGACCTGAAAAATACCCTGATGTATAGTACAGGTGAAAATGTCAAAAAATTAAAATATTTTTGAAATTCTAAAAATGGGCTTGCAGTAGCAGAATAAAATTGGAAATATGAAAAATGGAATACGTTTAAAGGTACGAATGTAATAAACATATTATTAATTGAAACTAAAAATATAAAATTTTCGACCTGAAAAATACCCTGATGTATAGTACAGGTGAAAATGTCAAAAAATGAAAATATTTTTAAAATTCTAAAAATGGGCTTGCAGTAGCAGAATAAAATTGGAAATATGAAAAATGGAATACGTTTAAAGGTACGAATGTAATAAACATATTATTAACTTAAACTAAAAATATGAAATTTTCGACCTGAAAAATACCCTGATGTATAGTACAGGTGAAAATGTCAAAAAATTAAAATATTTTTGAAATTCTAAAAATGGGCTTGCAGTAGCAGAATAAAACTGGAAATATGAAAAATGGAATAGGTTTAAAGGTACGAATGTCATAAACATATTATTAATTGAAACTAAAAATATGAAATTTTCGACCTGAAAAATACCCTGATGTATAGTACAGGTGAAAATGTCAAAAAATTAAAATATTTTTGAAATTCTAAAAATGGGCTTGCAGTAGCAGAATAAAATTGGAAATATGAAAAATGGAATACGTTTAAAGGTACGAATGTAATAAACATATTATTAATTGAAACTAAAAATATAAAATTTTCGACCTGAAAAATACCCTGATGTATAGTACAGGTGAAAATGTCAAAAAATGAAAATATTTTTAAAATTCTAAAAATGGGCTTGCAGTAGCAGAATAAAATTGGAAATATGAAAAATGGAATACGTTTAAAGGTACGAATGTAATAAACATATTATTAATTGAAACTAAAAATATAAAATTTTCGACCTGAAAAATACCCTGATGTATAGTACAGGTGAAAATGTCAAAAAATTAAAATATTTTTGAAATTCTAAAAATGGGCTTGCAGTAGCAGAATAAAATTGGAAATATGAAAAATGGAATACGTTTAAAGGTACGAATGTAATAAATATACTATTAACTTAAACTAAAAATATAAAATTTTCGACCTGAAAAATACCCTGATGTATAGTACAGGTGAAATTGTCAAAAAATTAAAATATTTTTGAAATTCTGAAAATGGGCTTGCAGTAGCAGAATAAAACTGGAAATATGAAAAATGGAATAGGTTTAAAGGTGCGAATGTAATAAATATGTTATTAACTTAAACGAAAAATATGAAATTTTCGACCTGAAAAATACCCTGATGTATAGTACAGGTGAAAATGTCAAAAAATTAAAATATTTTTGAAATTCTAAAAATGGGCTTGCAGTAGCAGAATAAAATTGGAAATATGAAAAATGGAATACGTTTAAAGGTACGAATGTAATAAACATATTATTAATTGAAACTAAAAATATAAAATTTTCGACCTGAAAAATACCCTGATGTAAAAAAATTAAAATATTTTTGAAATTCTGAAAATGGGTTTGCAGTAGCAGAATAAAACTGGAAATATGAAAAATGGAATACGTTTAAAGGTACGAATGTAATAAATATATTATTAACTTAAACTAAAAATATAAAATTTTCGACCTGAAAAATACCCTGATGTCAAAAAATTAAAATATTTTTGAAATTCTGAAAATGGGCTTGCAGTAGCAGAATAAAACTGGAAATATGAAAAATGGAATAGGTTTAAAGGTGTGAATGTAATAAATATGTTATTAACTTAAACGAAAAATATGAAATTTTCGACCTGAAAAATACCCTGATGTATAGTACAGGTGAAAATGTCAAAAAATTAAAATATTTTTGAAATTCTAAAAATGGGCTTGCAGTAACAGAATAAAATTGGAAATACGAAAAATGGAATACGTTTAAAGGTACGAATGTAATAAACATATTATTAATTGAAACTAAAAATATAAAATTTTCGACCTGAAAAATACCCTGATGTATAGTACAGGTGAAAATGTCAAAAAATTAAAATATTTTTGAAATTCTAAAAATGGGCTTGCAGTAGCAGAATAAAATTGGAAATATGAAAAATGGAATACGTTTAAAGGTACGAATGTAATAAACATATTATTAATTGAAACTAAAAATATAAAATTTTCGACCTGAAAAATACCCTGATGTATAGTACAGGTGAAAATGTCAAAAAATGAAAATATTTTTAAAATTCTAAAAATGGGCTTGCAGTAGCAGAATAAAATTGGAAATATGAAAAATGGAATACGTTTAAAGGTACTAATGTAATAAACATATTATTAACTTAAACTAAAAATATAAAATTTTCGACCTGAAAAATACCCTGATGTATAGTACAGGTGAAAATGTCAAAAAATTAAAATATTTTTGAAATTCTAAAAATGGGCTTGCAGTAGCAGAATAAAATTGGAAATATGAAAAATGGAATACGTTTAAAGGTACGAATGTAATAAATATACTATTAACTTAAACTAAAAATATAAAATTTTCGACCTGAAAAATACCCTGATGTATAGTACAGGTGAAAATGTCAAAAAATTAAAATATTTTTGAAATTCTAAAAATGGGCTTGCAGTAGCAGAATAAAACTGGATATATGAAAAATGGAATAGGTTTAAAGGTGCGAATGTAATAAACATGTTATTAATTGAAACTAAAAATATAAAATTTTCGACCTGAAAAATACCCTGATGTATAGTACAGGTGAAAATGTCAAAAAATTAAAATATTTTTGAAATTCTAAAAATGGGCTTGCAGTAGCAGAATAAAATTGGAAATATGAAAAATGGAATAGGTTTAAAGGTACGAATGTCATAAACATATTATTAATTGAAACTAAAAATATAAAATTTTCGACCTGAAAAATACCCTGATGTATAGTACAGGTGAAAATGTCAAAAAATTAAAATATTTTTGAAATTCTGAAAATGGGCTTGCAGTAGCAGAATAAAACTGGAAATATGAAAAATGGAATACGTTTAAAGGTGTGAATGTAATAAATATGTTATTAACTTAAACGAAAAATATGAAATTTTCGACCTGAAAAATACCCTGATGTATAGTACAGGTGAAAATGTCAAAAAATTAAAATATTTTTGAAATTCTAAAAATGGGCTTGCAGTAGCAGAATAAAATTGGAAATATGAAAAATGGAATACGTTTAAAGGTACGAATGTAATAAATATACTATTAACTTAAACTAAAAATATAAAATTTTCGACCT
Source organism: Phrynosoma blainvillii (assembly GCA_026167975.1). Taxonomy (NCBI): domain Eukaryota; kingdom Metazoa; phylum Chordata; class Lepidosauria; order Squamata; family Phrynosomatidae; genus Phrynosoma; species Phrynosoma blainvillii. Next base: position 13,306,202 of record JANUYF010000014.1, read on the forward strand.
GAAAAATACCCTGATGTATAGTACAGGTGAAAATGTCAAAAAATTAAAATATTTTTGAAATTCTAAAAATGGGCTTGCAGTAGCAGAATAAAACTGGAAATATGAAAAATGGAATAGGTTTAAAGGTGCGAATGTAATAAATATGTTATTAACTTAAACGAAAAATGTGAAATTTTCGACCTGAAAAATACCCTGATGTATAGTACAGGTGAAAATGTCAAAAAATTAAAATATTTTTGAAATTCTAAAAATGGGCTTGCAGTAGCAGAATAAAATTGGAAATATGAAAAATGGAATAGGTTTAAAGGTACGAATGTCATAAACATATAATTAATTGAAACTAAAAATATAAAATTTTCGACCTGAAAAATACCCTGATGTATAGTACAGGTGAAAATGTCAAAAAATTAAAATATTTTTGAAATTCTAAAAATGGGCTTGCAGTAGCAGAATAAAATTGGAAATATGAAAAATGGAATACGTTTAAAGGTACGAATGTAATAAACATATTATTAATTGAAACTAAAAATATGAAATTTTCGACCTGAAAAATACCCTGATGTATAGTACAGGTGAAAATGTCAAAAAATTAAAATATTTTTGAAATTCTAAAAATGGGCTTGCAGTAGCAGAATAAAATTGGAAATATGAAAAATGGAATAGGTTTAAAGGTGCGAATGTAATAAATATGTTATTAACTTAAACAAAAATATGAAATTTTCGACCTGAAAAATATGTCAAAAAATTAAAATATTTTTGAAATTCTAAAAATGGGCTTGCAGTAGCAGAATAAAATTGGAAATATGAAAAATGGAATACGTTTAAAGGTACGAATGTAATAAACATATTATGAATTGAAACTAAAAATATGAAATTTTCGACCTGAAAAATACCCTGATGTATAGTACAGGTGAAAATGTCAAAAAATTAAAATATTTTTGAAATTCTAAAAATGGGCTTGCAGTAGCAGAATAAAATTGGAAATATGAAAAATGGAATAGGTTTAAAGGTACGAATGTAATAAACATATTATTAATTGAAACTAAAAATATAAAATTTTCGACCTGAAAAATACCCTGATGTATAGTACAGGTGAAAATGTCAAAAAATTAAAATATTTTTAAAATTCTAAAAATGGGCTTGCAGTAGCAGAATAAAATTGGAAATATGAAAAATGGAATACGTTTAAAGGTACGAATGTAATAAACATATTATTAATTGAAACTAAAAATATAAAATTTTCGACCTGAAAAATACCCTGATGTATAGTACAGGTGAAAATGTCAAAAAATGAAAATATTTTTGAAATTCTAAAAATGGGCTTGCAGTAGCAGAATAAAATTGGAAATATGAAAAATGGAATACGTTTAAAGGTACGAATGTAATAAACATATTATTAATTGAAACTAAAAATATGAAATTTTCGACCTGAAAAATACCCTGATGTATAGTACAGGTGAAAATGTCAAAAAATTAAAATATTTTTGAAATTCTAAAAATGGGCTTGCAGTAGCAGAATAAAATTGGAAATATGAAAAATGGAATAGGTTTAAAGGTGCGAATGTAATAAATATGTTATTAACTTAAACAAAAATATGAAATTTTCGACCTGAAAAATATGTCAAAAAATTAAAATATTTTTGAAATTCTAAAAATGGGCTTGCAGTAGCAGAATAAAATTGGAAATATGAAAAATGGAATACGTTTAAAGGTACGAATGTAATAAACATATTATTAATTGAAACTAAAAATATAAAATTTTCGACCTGAAAAATACCCTGATGTATAGTACAGGTGAAAATGTCAAAAAATTAAAATATTTTTAAAATTCTAAAAATGGGCTTGCAGTAGCAGAATAAAATTGGAAATATGAAAAATGGAATACGTTTAAAGGTACGAATGTAATAAACATATTATTAATTGAAACTAAAAATATAAAATTTTCGACCTGAAAAATACCCTGATGTATAGTACAGGTGAAAATGTCAAAAAATGAAAATATTTTTAAAATTCTAAAAATGGGCTTGCAGTAGCAGAATAAAATTGGAAATATGAAAAATGGAATACGTTTAAAGGTACGAATGTAATAAACATATTATGAATTGAAACTAAAAATATAAAATTTTCGACCTGAAAAATACCCTGATGTATAGTACAGGTGAAAATGTCAAAAAATTAAAATATTTTTGAAATTCTAAAAATGGGCTTGCAGTAGCAGAATAAAATTGGAAATATGAAAAATGGAATACGTTTAAAGGTACGAATGTAATAAACATATTATGAATTGAAACTAAAAATATAAAATTTTCGACCTGAAAAATACCCTGATGTATAGTACAGGTGAAAATGTCAAAAAATTAAAATATTTTTGAAATTCTAAAAATGGGCTTGCAGTAGCAGAATAAAATTGGAAATATGAAAAATGGAATATGTTTAAAGGTACGAATGTAATAAATATATTATTAATTGAAACTAAAAATATAAAATTTTCGACCTGAAAAATACCCTGATGTATAGTACAGGTGAAAATGTCAAAAAATGAAAATATTTTTAAAATTCTAAAAATGGGCTTGCAGTAGCAGAATAAAATTGGAAATATGAAAAATGGAATACGTTTAAAGGTACGAATGTAATAAACATATTATGAATTGAAACTAAAAATATAAAATTTTCGACCTGAAAAATACCCTGATGTAGTACAGGTGAAAATGTCAAAAAATTAAAATATTTTTGAAATTCTAAAAATGGGCTTGCAGTAGCAGAATAAAATTGGAAATATGAAAAATGGAATATGTTTAAAGGTACGAATGTAATAAATATATTATTAATTGAAACTAAAAATATAAAATTTTCGACCTGAAAAATATGTCAAAAAATTAAAATATTTTTGAAATTCTAAAAATGGGCTTGCAGTAGCAGAATAAAATTGGAAATATGAAAAATGGAATAGGTTTAAAGGTACGAATGTAATAAACATATTATGAATTGAAACTAAAAATATAAAATTTTCAACCTGAAAAATACCCTGATGTATAGTACAGGTGAAAATGTCAAAAAATTAAAATATTTTTGAAATTCTAAAAATGGGCTTGCAGTAGCAGAATAAAATTGGAAATATGAAAAATGGAATAGGTTTAAAGTTACGAATGTAATAAACATATTATTAACTTAAACGAAAAATATGAAATTTTCGACCTGAAAAATACCCTGATGTATAGTACAGGTGAAAATCTCAAAAAATTAAAATATTTTTGAAATTCTAAAAATGGGCTTGCAGTAGCAGAATAAAATTGGAAATATGAAAAATGGAATACGTTTAAAGGTACGAATGTAATAAACATATTATTAACTTAAACGAAAAATATGAAATTTTCGACCTGAAAAATATGTCAAAAAATTACAATATTTTTAAAATTCCGAAAATGGGCTTGCTGTAGCAGAAAAAAATTGGAAATATGAAAAATGGAATACGTTTAAAGGTACGAATGTAATAAACATATTATTAACTTAAACTAAAAATATAAAATTTTCGACCTGAAAAATACCCTGATGTATAGTACAGGTGAAAATGTCAAAAAATTAAAATATTTTTAAAATTCTAAAAATGGGCTTGCAGTAGGAGAATAAAATTGGAAATATGAAAAATGGAATACGTTTAAAGGTACGAATGTAATAAACATATTATTAATTGAAACTAAAAATATAAATTTTTCGACCTGAAAAATACCCTGATGTATAGTACAGGTGAAAATGTCAAAAAATGAAAATATTTTTAAAATTCTAAAAATGGGCTTGCAGTAGCAGAATAAAATTGGAAATATGAAAAATGGAATACGTTTAAAGGTACGAATGTAATAAACATATTATTAACTTAAACTAAAAATATAAAATTTTCGACCTGAAAAATACCCTGATGTATAGTACAGGTGAAAATGTCAAAAAATTAAAATATTTTTGAAATTCTAAAAATGGGCTTGCAGTAGCAGAATAAAATTGGAAATATGAAAAATGGAATACGTTTAAAGGTACGAATGTAATAAACATATTATTAATTGAAACTAAAAATATAAAATTTTCGACCTGAAAAATACCCTGATGTATAGTACAGGTGAAAATGTCAAAAAATTAAAATATTTTTGAAATTCTAAAAATGGGCTTGCAGTAGCAGAATAAAATTGGAAATATGAAAAATGGAATACGTTTAAAGGTACGAATGTAATAAACATATTATTAATTGAAACGAAAAATATGAAATTTTCGACCTGAAAAATACCCTGATGTATAGTACAGGTGAAAATGTCAAAAAATTAAAATATTTTTGAAATTCTAAAAATGGGCTTGCAGTAGCAGAATAAAATTGGAAATATGAAAAATGGAATAGGTTTAAAGGTACGAATGTAATAAACATATTATTAATTGAAACTAAAAATATGAAATTTTCGACCTGAAAAATACCCTGATGTATAGTACAGGTGAAAATGTCAAAAAATTAAAATATTTTTGAAATTCTAAAAATGGGCTTGCAGTAGCAGAATAAAACTGGAAATATGAAAAATGGAATAGGTTTAAAGGTGCGAATGTAATAAATATGTTATTAACTTAAACGAAAAATATTAAATTTTCGACCTGAAAAATACCCTGATGTATAGTACAGGTGAAAATGTCAAAAAATTAAAATATTTTTGAAATTCTAAAAATGGGCTTGCAGTAGCAGAATAAAATTGGAAATATGAAAAATGGAATACGTTTAAAGGTACGAATGTAATAAACATATTATTAATTCAAACTAAAAATATGAAATTTTCGACCTGAAAAATACCCTGATGTATAGTACAGGTGAAAATGTCAAAAAATTAAAATATTTTTAAAATTCTAAAAATGGGCTTGCAGTAGGAGAATAAAATTGGAAATATGAAAAATGGAATACGTTCAAAGGTACGAATGTAATAAACATATTATTAATTGAAACTAAAAATATAAAATTTTCGACCTGAAAAATACCCTGATGTATAGTACAGGTGAAAATGTCAAAAAATGAAAATATTTTTAAAATTCTAAAAATGGGCTTGCAGTAGCAGAATAAAATTGGAAATATGAAAAATGGAATACGTTTAAAGGTACGAATGTAATAAACATATTATTAACTTAAACTAAAAATATAAAATTTTCGACCTGAAAAATACCCTGATGTATAGTACAGGTGAAAATGTCAAAAAATTAAAATATTTTTCAAATTCTAAAAATGGGCTTGCAGTAGCAGAATAAAATTGGAAATATGAAAAATGGAATACCTTTAAAGGTACGAATGTAATAAATATACTATTAACTTAAACTAAAAATATAACATTTTCGACCTGAAAAATACCCTGATGTATAGTACAGGTGAAAATGTCAAAAAATGAAAATATTTTTGAAATTTTAAAAATGGGCTTGCAGTAGCAGAATAAAATTGGAAATATGAAAAATGGAATACGTTTAAAGGTACGAATGTAATAAACATATTATTAATTGAAACTAAAAATATGAAATTTTCGACCTGAAAAATACCCTGATGTATAGTACAGGTGAAAATGTCAAAAAATTAAAATATTTTTGAAATTCTAAAAATGGGCTTGCAGTAGCAGAATAAAACTGGAAATATGAAAAATGGAATAGGTTTAAAGGTGCGAATGTAATAAATATGTTATTAACTTAAACGAAAAATATGAAATTTTCGACCTGAAAAATACCCTGATGTATAGTACAGGTGAAAATGTCAAAAAATTAAAATATTTTTAAAATTCCGAAAATGGGCTTGCTGTAGCAGAAAAAAATTGGAAATATGAAAAATGGAATACGTTTAAAGGTACGAATGTAATAAACATATTATTAATTGAAACTAAAAATATAAAATTTTCGACCTGAAAAATACCCTGATGTATAGTACAGGTGAAAATGTCAAAAAATTAAAATATTTTTGAAATTCTAAAAATGGGCTTGCAGTAGCAGAATAAAATTGGAAATATGAAAAATGGAATACGTTTAAAGGTACAAATGTAATAAACATATTATTAATTGAAACTAAAAATATGAAATTTTCGACCCGAAAAATACCCTGATGTATAGTACAGGTGAAAATGTCAAAAAATTAAAATATTTTTAAAATTCTAAAAATGGGCTTGCAGTAGCAGAATAAAATTGGAAATATGAAAAATGGAATAGGTTTAAAGGTACGAATGTAATAAACATATTATTAATTGAAACTAAAAATATAAAATTTTCGACCTGAAAAATACCCTGATGTATAGTACAGGTGAAAATGTTAAAAAATTAAAATATTTTTGAAATTCTAAAAATGGGCTTGCAGTAGCAGAATAAAATTGGAAATATGAAAAATGGAATACGTTTAAAGGTGCGAATGTAATAAATATGTTATTAACTTAAACGAAAAATATGAAATTTTCGACCTGAAAAATACCCTGATGTATAGTACAGGTGAAAATGTCAAAAAATTAAAATATTTTTGAAATTCTAAAAATGGGCTTGCAGTAGCAGAATAAAATTGGAAATATGAAAAATGGAATAGGTTTAAAGGTACGAATGTCATAAACATATTATTAATTGAAACTAAAAATATAAAATTTTCGACCTGAAAAATACCCTGATGTATAGTACAGGTGAAAATGTCAAAAAATTAAAATATTTTTGAAATTCTAAAAATGGGCTTGCAGTAGCAGAATAAAATTGGAAATATGAAAAATGGAATAGGTTTAAAGGTACGAATGTAATAAACATATTATGAATTGAAACTAAAAATATAAAATTTTCGACCTGAAAAATACCCTGATATAGTACAGGTGAAAATGTCAAAAAATTAAAATATTTTTAAAATTCCGAAAATGGGCTTGCTGTAGCAGAAAAAAATTGGAAATATGAAAAATGGAATACGTTTAAAGGTACGAATGTAATAAACATATTATTAATTGAAACTAAAAATATAAAATTTTCGACCTGAAAAATACCCTGATGTATAGTACAGGTGAAAATGTCAAAAAATTAAAATATTTTTGAAATTCTAAAAATGGGCTTGCAGTAGCAGAATAAAATTGGAAATATGAAAAATGGAATACGTTTAAAGTTACAAATGTAATAAACATATTATTAATTGAAACTAAAAATATGAAATTTTCGACCCGAAAAATACCCTGATGTATAGTACAGGTGAAAATGTCAAAAAATTAAAATATTTTTAAAATTCTAAAAATGGGCTTGCAGTAGCAGAATAAAATTGGAAATATGAAAAATGGAATATGTTTAAAGGTACGAATGTAATAAACATATTATGAATTGAAACTAAAAATATAAAATTTTCGACCCGAAAAATACCCTGATATAGTACAGGTGAAAATGTAAAAAAATTAAAATATTTTTGAAATTCTAAAAATGGGCTTGCAGTAGCAGAATAAAATTGGAAATATGAAAAATGGAATAGGTTTAAAGGTACGAATGTAATAAACATATTATGAATTGAAACTAAAAATATAAAATTTTCGTCCTGAAAAATACCCTGATGTATAGTACAGGTGAAAATGTCAAAAAATGAAAATATTTTTAAAATTCTAAAAATGGGCTTGCAGTAGCAGAATAAAATTGGAAATATGAAAAATGGAATAGGTTTAAAGGTACGAATGTCATAAACATATTATGAATTGAAACTAAAAATATAAAATTTTCGACCTGAAAAATACCCTGATGTATAGTACAGGTGAAAATGTCAAAAAATTTAAATATTTTTGAAATTCTAAAAATGGGCTTGCAGTAGCAGAATAAAATTGGAAATATGAAAAATGGAATAGGTTTAAAGGTACGAATGTAATAAACATATTATGAATTGAAACTAAAAATATAAAATTTTCGACCTGAAAAATACCCTGATGTATAGTACAGGTGAAAATGTCAAAAAATTTAAATATTTTTAAAATTCCGAAAATGGGCTTGCTGTAGCAGAAAAAAATTGGAAATATGAAAAATGGAATACGTTTAAAGGTACGAATGTAATAAACATATTATTAATTGAAACTAAAAATATAAAATTTTCGACCTGAAAAATACCCTGATGTATAGTACAGGTGAAAATGTCAAAAAATTAAAATATTTTTGAAATTCTAAAAATGGGCTTGCAGTAGCAGAATAAAATTGGAAATATGAAAAATGGAATACGTTTAAAGGTACAAATGTAATAAACATATTATTAATTGAAACTAAAAATATGAAATTTTCGACCCGAAAAATACCCTGATGTATAGTACAGGTGAAAATGTCAAAAAATTAAAATATTTTTAAAATTCTAAAAATGGGCTTGCAGTAGCAGAATAAAATTGGAAATATGAAAAATGGAATATGTTTAAAGGTACGAATGTAATAAACATATTATTATTTGAAACTAAAAATATAAAATTTTAGACCTGAAAAATACCCTGATGTATAGTACAGGTGAAAATGTCAAAAAATTAAAATATTTTTGAAATTCTAAAAATGGGCTTGCAGTAGCAGAATAAAATTGGAAATATGAAAAATGGAATAGGTTTAAAGGTACGAATGTAATAAACATATTATGAATTGAAACTAAAAATATAAAATTTTCGACCTGAAAAATACCCTGATGTATAGTACAGGTGAAAATGTCAAAAAATTAAAATATTTTTGAAATTCTAAAAATGGGCTTGCAGTAGCAGAATAAAATTGGAAATATGAAAAATGGAATATGTTTAAAGGTACGAATGTAATAAACATATTATTAATTGAAACTAAAAATATAAAATTTTCGACCTGAAAAATACCCTGATGTATATAGTACAGGTGAAAATGTCAAAAAATTAAAATATTTTTGAAATTCTAAAAATGGGCTTGCAGTAGCAGAATAAAACTGGAAATATGAAAAATGGAATAGGTTTAAAGGTACGAATGTAATAAACATATTATTAATTGAAACTAAAAATATAAAATTTAGAATATGAAAAATAACATGAGTAAAAGTATACGTTTTAATTTTTAAAACATACAAATATATTTGTTTAAACATTCAAATATAATAAATATATTATTAATTTCAATTGAAAATATAAAATGTAGAATATGAAAAATAATATATGTAAAAAAGTAAATTTGTAAAAATAAAAAGAAATATAAGAAATAAATTATGTTAAAACATAGTATATATATATATATATATATATATATATATATTTAAGTTGAAAATATAAAATTTACAATGTGAAAAATAATATAAAACTATACATTGAAATATAAAAAAATTAAAATATTTTTAATAATTTAAAAATTGGCTTGCAGTAGCAGAATATCTCCACAAGGGGGCACACATCTCCTTTTTCTACATATACAGTATAAGAGAAGGAGAAGCCCGCCACCTGGTGGATTCAGGTTGTACTGCAAGCCAATTTTTTAAATATCTTTATAAATAATTAAATTTATGAACATGACAAATAAGATCCCAGAAAAAATTGAAAGGAAATATGGGAGAATATTATTATATATGATAACTTCGGCTCGGATGACATTAGCAAAAAAATGGAAACAAAAAGAAGTGCCATCAACCAGTGAATGCTTTACAAGACTTATTGGAATGATGGCTATGGATATACTCACAGTTAGATTGAATAAATAAAACGTAGACAGTGTTGAACAAGGCTGGATCCCGATATTGCAATACTGTAGAAAAGAAAATTTAATTGAGTAGAGATAAATTGATTGGGAAATGTAAAATATTTATTGATTCAAAAATAGTATGTGAATATTAATAGAAAACATTTGTAAGAACTACTATTAAAGATCAAAAATGGTTAAAGCGGACGTTATAACACACGGTGCAGTTAATATGGGAAATTGCTTGTATATGAAGACAATGAGCAAACTTTGAAGTATGGCTGAGTACAAACTGGAGATACTTTGGAAGTCAAATGTAAATATTTTGTATATAATGATGGTAAAATGCATTAATATTTCAATTCGATATGTATATTTGAATAATACATGTTAATATAATATCATTTAAAAAAATAAATATATAAATTTATAAAAATAAAATTAAATATAAGAAAAATAAAATGTTAAAACATTTTATATATAAAATATATATATAATTTTATATATAATATATATATATAATATATATATATAATTATAAAATATATATATAATTTATTTAAATTGAAAATATACAATTCACAATATGAAAAATAATATAAGTAAAACTATAGACTAAAATATTAAAAAATCAATTTTTTTTTAAAAAAATTAAAAATTGGCTTGCAGTAGCAGAATATCTCCAGAAGGGGGTGTGTGTGTCTCCTTGTCCTATATACATAAAAGAATGAGAAGCTTGCCATCTTGTGGAAAAAGTGAAGTACTGCAAGCCAATTCTTTTCATTTTTTAATATTTATATATTTATATTTATATAAAGTTCCACTTTATTTTTTACACACACACACACACACACACACATATATATATATATACACACACACATATTATATACACACACATATGTATATGTATATTATATATATATATATATATATATATATATAAAATTAAAATTAAAATATAAATTATAATACATAAAAATTAAAATATAAAATATTTTTGAAAATCAAAAATATATAATTATAATATAAAATATGTTCTATTTATTTAAATTTAAAATATATAATTTAAAATGTAAAAAAAATTAAAATACATATTTTAAAAATTGGCTTTCAGTAACTGACTATGACCACAATATACAGAGAATATATAGGGGACAATATAGTGTGCAATATACAAACTTATATATATAAGGGGTCAATATAGGGGTCAATATACAGCAAAAATATAGGTGTTCAATATGGAGTCAATATTCAGGGAAATATAGAGGGCTAATATGGGGTCAATATATAGGGGGAATATAGGGGGTCTAAATAGGCATCAATATACAGGGCAAAGATAGCGGGTCAATATGGGGACGATATATAGTGTAAATATAGGTGGTAAAAATAGGAGTCAATATACGGGGCAAATATAGGGTGTAAATATGGGGTCAATATTCAGGGAAATGTCGGGGGTCAATAAGGGTTCAATAAACAGGGCAAATATAGGGCGTCAATATACAGGGGAAATATAGGGGACAATATATTGGTCAATCTATAGGGGAAATATTGCAGGTGTATATGAGGTCAATATAGGGGTCAATATACATGGCAAATATCAGGGGTCTATATGGGGACAATATACAGGGGAAATATAGGGGGTCAATAAAGTAGTCAATATACTGGCCAAATATATGGGGTCAATACTGGATCAATATATTGGTCAATATACATGGCAAATATCAGCGGTCACCTTCTGTTCAATTTCATGGCTATTCTTCATAATGCAAGAGAACCATACCATCATAATAATGGAAAGGGCACCCAGCGGTCATCTAGTTTAGCCCCCTGGCATCCCTCATAGATGACCCTCCAACCCCTGTTTAAAACCCTCCAACAAAGTAAGTCAGGTCCTAAGAAGGGCTTTATAAAAACCCTGCTTTAAAACAAAAATCATCATTTGCAGGAAAGCCAGTGTGATGTCGGACTAAGAGACCAGAGTTCGAATCCCTGTTCAGCCATGGAAACCCACAGGGTCACGCTGTCTCAGCCTCAGAGGAAGTCAATAAATCTCAGAATAAATCTGTACATGAAAATGCCATAACCTGGAGTTGACTTTAGCAATTTAAGAAAAGATGATTACAAAAACCGCATGTGCAAAAAAAATAAAGACGGGAGGAAAATGCCCAGGAGAAAAAAACGTGCGTGTTTGGGAGAGATAGTACAAGAACGAGTCTATTAAGGAAAGGCAGACAGAAATGGAAATGTTCAGCAAAGACGCCCGGGGAAAATACATATATTAGGAGAATAGGCATAACAAATGCAGACTTTAGGGAAAGCACGGGAATTAAAGGCAGGGATATTTTTAAAAGAATAAATCACAGAACGACGCGGAAAACGAGCGGAGAAGACCTATGGCTGAATTGATGCGGAACTGACGCACATTAGGTACGGATTTGTCCGGACACGCAGAAGAAATCGGCTGCCGGAGGGGACCTTGGTGTGTGTATGTGAATGTGTGTTAACTGTGCAAATAATGGGAAGCCCACCAAGGCCATAAACAGGGTTCAATGATTCGGTAAAGCACACGCAATAACACAACAGCATTTAATTTAATTGGCGGAAATTGTGTGACATCTGGCGGAAAAGCAAAACCCAGCTGGCTCGGTCGCGAGAGTGTGTCCAATCGCACACACATCCATGTTGCACAAAACGCAAGAGGTGGGTTTTTAAAAAGCCGCTCCGGGTTGCAGTCCGAACTTGAAAGGGGCCAGACCCTGTGAAATGTACAACACCTAGGTCGATTCAGGGTGCATCCACGCTGCAGAAATAATCCAGTTTGACCCCACTTTTAACGTCTGTGGCTCTGTGCTATGGGATCCTGGGATTTGTAGTTTGTGGTGGCATCAGAACTCGCTGAAAGGGAAGGCCAAATATCTCACAAAACTGCAATTCCCAAAACGAAATACCATTGACAAAGTGCTGTCAAACCGGATTATTTATGCAGTGCGGATGAGGCTTAACTGAAGAAGAAGAGAGGTTGAAAGCCAAATAAATTTGTGGAAAAAGAGTGAGATATAATAATAATAATAATAATAATAATAATAATAATATATTATTATTATTATTATTATTATTATTATTATTATTATTATTATTATTATTATATTAAATAATAATAATAATAATAATAATAATAATAATAATAATAATAATTTATTTCTATACCGCCCAATGGTTACCCAATTTAAAGGCAAGGAAATGGGGTGTGTGTGTGTTTTAGTTATGTTTTAACTTTCGTGATGTTTTTAACGTTCATTTTATAATGTTTTAATTAGATGATTTTAACCATTTTTAAATTCTTAGGATAAAGTGTTTAAAATGTTTGATACCTTGTGAGCTGCCTTTCTGGGAGAAAAGCGGCATAAAAATAAATGAAATTAAAATAATAAATAATAAATAAAGTCATTAGGGCAACATACAATTGGAAACCATTTCATCCACTTCCCCAAAAGCCTTTTGGAAGAGGAAGATGTTGGCTTATTGATGGAAAGGCAACCAAGTGGGAGCCAAGTTCCTAGTCCTCATGGTTCCCTTGGCTTTAATAAGAAAAATAATCTATCCTGCTTTCCCAACCTGCTGCCCGTTGGGTGTTTTGGATTGCAACTCCCATCAGCCCCAGCAGTGTCTCCTGGCATAAATGGACGAAGAGCGGGGAGTTAACATTTACTGGAAGGTGGCTTTAAAAGATTGAAATGGAGAATCCGATAATTATTCCAATGAGTTTTCTCTCCTTTGGGGTGACAGAAAGAATTGGAAAGGTCACCCAATTAGAGTGATTGGCAGGCGATGGGTGGCAAAAAAGATGGGCCTTTGTGGCCAGAGAGTGGCACTGATGGGTGGTGCAAGATGGGTTGGCATGTGGCTCAGATGACAAGGAAGGAAGGAAGGAAGGAAGGAAGGAAGGAAGGAAGGAAGGTTGGTTTTAAAAGCTTAGAAGCAAAAAGTCTGAAGCCCCAAAAGCCTTGAAAAGTCTGAGTGAGAGACCGTTTGTTGAACAGAACCTCCTCATTCAAGAGAAGTCTAGCTTCAATGGAGGCTGGGAGCTCTCCAAGGTCCTGAACTGACTGGGGAGAAAGAAAGTTCATTTCTTTCCTCCTCTGAACCAATCTTCCCAAGAAAACCCCATGACAGGTTCACCTTAGGGCCGCCATACGTCAGAAACGACTTGAAGGCACACAGCACACCACCCACTGGGTGACCTTGGGCAAGTCACACTCTCTCAGCCTCAGGGGAAGGCCATGGCAAACCCCCTCTGAACCAGTCTTGCCAAGAAAACCCCACAATCGCTTCGCTTTCATTGGGAAAGAGTCAGAGGCACACAACCACCACAATGCCTTGGGGCAGCTTTGCCGACAAAACCCATTACCCCCTCAAGGCAGACTGGACTGCCACCACCATCCTCCCCAACCAGCACGATAGATTATGTAGTCCAACCCTCCTAGAGGAAGGAGGAAGAGAATGAGGGATGCCACATTGGAGCAAACTGCAAAAAGACACGGCGTCTCCCACGTTCCTGGATGTACAGCTTCCTTTCGCCCAGGCACATGGTTGTTGTGGTGCATGGCTGTGGCACATGGTTCCTAACCCCCCGTCCCATTGCGGCGCTCCCTGGTGGTCCGGCTCCCATTACGGCGACACGGCTGTAATGCCAAAACATTATATTTGATCTGTCCTCCGTCATTTGTCATTTCTTCCGACCGATGATGCTCCAGGGAGCGCCATGCGACAAATGAGCGACTGTTCCATTCAAGGAGAGTCGCTCAAAACGCAAGGTCAAACGTTTCCCGGAGAAGCGCAACATGAATATTAATCCGTCTACGGCTTGGGAGAGCAACGCCGGAGGGGAGAAAGGTGTGGAGACGCATTTGCGGCAGTGTGCGACGGCGCAACACACAACCTCTACGTTGTCCTTTGTGGGTCACCTCTACATTGCCAAGATTGTGCAAAAGCTCCCGTCAAGGTTGGGAACGTCTTGCCGCCGGATTGCAAAAAGGTTTGTTCAGAGAGGGTTTGCCTGTGGGCTGAGAGTGTGTGACTTGCCCCAGATTACAAAAAAAACCAGACTTTTTGCAGATGAGGAAAAAAATCAGATCTTTAAAATGAAAAAGTTCTAGGTCTTATGGAGGAATCCTGGATTTTTTGGCAAGTGAAAATTTGGAGCAAAGTATGCTTATACACAAGGACCAGTGGTTTGAGCGTTGGACTCCCATGATCCCTTACCCCATCATGGGGCCGATGGGACCCAGAGTCTGAAACATCATCTGGATATAAAGTTCTCCACCTTGACCTTTGCCTTGCAGCGCTTGGTTTTTGTAAGGCAAAGGGGTGTTTCATTCCAGCTGTTTCCGCCGCCATCTTCCACACCACGCACAGATGTGGTTCAGCCTTCTTTAACTATCAGAAGAGCCCAGTAGGTTTGGAGCTTGTGCAGGGATTCGAACCCAGGTCTTCCGCTCCCTTGTCTGGCACTGTAACCATTACGCTTCTTCCATCTACCCCCCAACTGGACCTTTTTCCTCCTTTGATCAATCCCAACTTAGGCGAATGTATTCCAGGAACGAAAACTCTGTGGTCCGCTGTGGTTTTTAGCCCGAAATTTCACAGAGGTATCCAAGACCTATCTAACTGGAGGAAGGAATAAGAGTCGGTTCTTTTGGATCGCTGCCCCCCAAGTTTGGACTAAAACCCGGATTTATAGCCAGCATTTCATGGGACGAAATCTTGAAAGCCCCAGTGGGCCTGTAGGCCTCTCCATGCGGTGCCAAAGTCTGCAGGGCAAGGCGTCTTTTCTCCTTTTCGTCACCCTTTTGCTGTCGTTCCTGACCTCCAAGCCACTCAGTTGTGGGCACCACCGGACCCACATGCGTGTGCGAACACCCCTGTTTGTGTGTGTGTGTGTGTGTGTGGAAAGAGGCACCCATGCCCACCCAGGAAGGCATTTGCTGTAACGAATTCTCCGCGGCTGCCAGTTCCATCTGTCCACGGCCCCGGCTCAAACGGGAGAGCGATCGTTTGCATAAACTTTAATTAGGGATTAACCGGGTGGATTTTTATGCTCTTTGACATGTTTCGGGAGATAATGCTCCAGAAGCTGCAAGGAGGGGAGGGAAGCTGGCAAAGGCCGGATTTGGAAAGAGAAAGGGATTGCGAGAAAGGGAATAATAAGTGCGTCTCCTGCCCTCGACCGGCGCCAAGGGGTTGGTGCTGAAGCCAGGACCCCATTTTTTATGCCCTTGCGGACACACCGAAGGAGGCACGCCGGAAATGATGTCACGCCACTTCCCGTCGCTCTTTCTTAGCCAAAAACCAAAACCCCAGAGAGCCTTTGGGTATCAAACTTATTTGTTCTGGTTATGTGCCTTCAAGCCCTTTCCAGCTAATGGCGACCGTAAGGCCAAAACCTATCACAGGGCTTTCTGGGGCTGAGAGGATGTGACTTACCCAAGGTCACCCAATGGGTTTCCATGGCCAAGCATGGAATTGAACTGAACCTGGAGTCCTGGACCTGCCTACATTCAGGAAGGAGGAGAAGAGAAGAGGGAAAAGAACAGAAAGAAAAGGAAGAAGAAGAGTTGAAGGAGGAGGAAGAAAAAGAGGAGGAGGAGGAAGAAGAAAGGAACAGGAAGAAAAGGAGGAGGAAGAAAAGAGGAGGAGGAAGAAGAAAGGAACAGGAAAAAGAAGAGGAAGGAGGAGGAAGGAGGAGGAAGAAGAGGGTAAGGAACAGGAAGAAAGGGAGGAAGAAGAGTTAAGGAGGAAGAGGAGGAGGAGGAAGAGGGAAAGGAAGAAAAGGAGGAAGAAGAGTTGGAGGAGGAGGAAGAAAAAGAGGAGGAGGAAGAAGAAAGGAACAGGAAAAAGAAGCGGAAGAAGAGGAAGGAGGAGGAAGAAGAGGGTAAGGAAGAAGAATAAAGGGAGGAAGAAGAGTTAGAGGAGAAGGAAGGAAAAGGAAGAAGAGGAGGAGGAGGAAGGAAGAAGTGAAGGAAGAAGAGAGAAAGGAAGAAAAGGAGGAAGAAGAGTTGGAGGAGGCGGAAGAGGGAAGAAGAAGGAGGAGGAGGGGGAAGAGAAAGGAGGAAGAGAGAAAGGAAGAGGAGGAAGAAGAGGAAGGAGGAGGAAATTGTACCGCTGCCTTATTCCCACTGTCTGCCATTAAGTTACTTTTTGTGTCTGAAGGTCAGGATTAGACCAGGCTGAGGGCCCTAAAATATTTCACATTTAAAAGAGGCTGTTGTATTACTGGGAAAAAGATGTTTATTATTCTAAGAGAAAGGGCCATGAAAATTGAAAATAGAAGTAATAAACTTTTATATGTGAGCATATACCCGTACATAAGCGGTACCACCAACCATCAAGAGTAAGACATAGACCTTAGCTCTTGTTTCAGACTTTTCACTCCCTCTTTTCATAGAATCATAGAATCATAGAATCATAGAGTTGGAAGAGACCACAAGGGCCATCCAGTCCAACCCCCTGCCATGCACTTAAACAAAACAAAACAACAATTGTGCACAACTGGAAATTTAGTACTTTTTATGTTGTCGTAAACCGAGCCTTCAAACTGTACTTAACTTATGGGTACATTCCAGCCGCGTTGATGCAGATTGAGGGAAAGGCGGCAAAAGAATAGTTATGCATTTTCTTACCAAAATAAAAGGAGAAAAACCCCATAATTTTGATACGAACCCTGGATGGTGGATATATATATATATATATAAATCCTCGGTTGCCCGTGTTGCACTATTGATTTCCCGGTGCTTATTTCCTTAATTTGTTTCTTTCTTATCCCTCTGGTTGGAATTGATTTTGGGCAACAAAAGCTCTCACACACAAACACACAAACACACACACATCCTTTTATCCCAACAGCCCTGGGATCCCTGGCCATTTACTTCCTTAATCGACACCAAGATTGAGAAAAGTACTCTTTCATAGAGAGAGATTTGCCTTCCTCCTGTTGGACTAGAGCTCCCATGGCTCTGTGCTACGGAGTCCTGGGATCCTGACTGTAACTCTGTGACACAGAGGGCTCAAGGGCTCACAAAACTACAAATCCCAGAAGCCCGTAGCAGCAGCTCACGCGGCATCAAACTCAATCATTAAGAAGATGCAGCCTAGTAAGAATCACAGAAACACAGCAAGAGGAAAGTACTCCTGACCAGGAAAGAAAGTTAATTTTTGGGACATCTGGAGAAGAACGGTGGGCCACAAATGCAATTTCGAGGGCCGTATGTGGCCTCCGGGCCACATTTTCTGCAGAAGTGTTGCAACACCATCCTGGGCAGGAAAACCATTTTGTTGCTTGTTCTTCTCCCAATAAATCTCCTTGCAAGCCTCTCTTTCCCAGCGCAGCCTGCCCTCCGCCGCGGTTGCCACGCTCCTCTGGGCCACGGTGCCGCGCTTCTCCGGAGGGGGCCGTTATTAGCATTTCAATTTATTTACCCATTTCGCCAGCACGCTAAAGTGCCCATTCCGTCATTCCATCTCATTATCGGGGGCCATCGAAGGAGCGGCGGGGAAAGCGTTATAGCGCAAGTTATAGCGCAGGCCAGAAAAGGAACGGCAGGGATGGCGTCAATTTGGAGGGGGTTAATGCTGGGAGGGGGGAAAGGAAAGGCTCAAGCCTGGGTTTGGGGGTCCCCCAAATTTGTTCCAAGTTGCAGAGTTTCAGCTTGCAAAAAAACCAAAGTCGATAAAGTGCAAAGTCGATAAAGGCATAGGAGCCTCAGCGGGTGGGAAGTTGGCAACCATTCATTGCAGCATGCGGGTACAAAACTGAGCAATGCTTATTTTTATTTTTAAAACGATGGGGTGTTTCAAGATATGTGGGGTTGTCCCCTGAATTTAATATTTAATATTTAACCAGTATATTTAATATTTAATCATCCTCTTCTGCCAATGGGGAAATGTTTCCCCTTTTAGAGGACTGCATCTCCCAAAATCCCCCAGCTATGAATCCCAGAATCATAGTCCCCCAAAAGTGAAACGTTTCCCCACTATGGGCTATGTCCTGACAACAGTGCTCACTGCAGAGCATGTGCAAAGTGCCCTTCCTCAATGGACTGCACAGAGTTGGCAAAAGAGCCCATTAGGATGCATGGAGATGGGTCTGGAGTGCAGCTCCTATTATCCCCTTCACTGGCATCAGTGAGGAATGCTGGGAGTTGCAGGCCACCTCTGGAGGTCTATGTGATTTCCTCCATGTCAACGGATCAATCAAGCACCCAACTTCAGTTGCAGTCTACCCGGATCCTAAAAACAAAGGCAACGAGGGACATCCCCTCTCAGCATTCCTCTCCCAGGATGATGGGAATTACAGTTCTAAGGACAATGTGAAGTTGAAGGCTTTCACTGCCAGCATCCATAGGTTTTTGTAGGTTTTTTGGGCTGTGAGGCTATGTCCTAGACCTAGAAGAATGTATTCCTGACGTTTCGCCTGCATCTGTGGCTGGCATCTTCAGAGGATGCTGGCATGGAGGTATGTGGGGTATAGATGCTGTGGGGTATTTATACCAAGGGTCTCACAGTATGTATGTATGTGTATATATATATACATACACACACATACCCCACACACCTCCATGCCAGCATTCTCTGAAGATGCCAGCCACAGATGCTGGCGAAACGTCAGCAATACATTCTTCTCGAACATGGCTTCACAGCCCAAAAAACCCACAAAACCCTGTAGTCCCAAGGACATCTTGGAAGGGGAGGCCTGAGCTGCAAGGAAAAGCATTTGGGGGAGAGAAAAAACCCACAAATACACCACAAAAGGCACCCAGGCACAACCCCTAGCAAATGAGCTGAACCGGCTGGGACGCGAGTGCTAATTCCCCCCCCCCCCATTAAAACCTTAAAAGGGAATCCTGGCACCCTTCCATATAATCTCATTAACTTTTATGGCGTAATAAATGGATTCTATTAAAACATAATTCCTCCATGCTAAGAGCGCATTAACTTCTTTACGCAGCGGCACAAAGAGATGGCTCCTTCCCTTCCCCAAACATGTCAATTTGGGGGGCACGACACCCCCTTTGCGATGCCAGGCCCGGTGCCCAAGTGGCATTGCAGCACCCCTGCACCCAAAAATGGCGCCAGGCTCTCTCTTGCTCCAAGGATGTCTGCCTTGAGGAATCAGAGACATGGGAGATTTTGCTGCCTGAGGCAAAGCAACCCAAGATGGCACCCTCTCCTGGTTCTGGGTTCAAAAGCTGCCAGGATTGAATCTTGTTTCATCCACCCAACCTGAGGGCAGCAAAATGCAGCAATGAGGCTTTGGAGCACACAAACAGCTGCAATCTTGGTGCCGCCTGAGGCCAGCGCCTCGCTTTTCCTCCTAATAGGGCCAGATTTGCAGAATTGGCGCCAGTCACTTTCCTCCCCTGAATCCATTGGGGTCTCTCTGGAAGCCATTTTGGGTCATTTATTAGCCCTTCCGTACTTAGGGGGGTAAAACCACATCTGGATCAGCATTGCTCTGGGTTCAAGAGCACTGTCTGTCCCAATTGCAGATTGATGGCCAGATACAAAAGGAGCAGAGTTCCCATCAGTTGTAGGGTCTGGCACTGGCAGAGCTTGCAAAAGTTACTTTTTTGGGGCCAGAGCTCCCAGAATCCCCCCTCATTGGGAATGGTGGTCCAAAAAAAGGTAACTTCCTCAACCGAAGGAGGAAGAAGAAGAAGAAGAAGAGAAACATATAACCCGCTGAGAAACTACTACAGGTTGAATCTCCTTCACCTGGGATTCCAAAATACTCCAGAATGCAAAATTGTCTACTTAGGTGGCTGAGACAGTGGCACCTTTGCTTGCGGAGGGTTCAATGGACACAAACCTGGCTCTCCATGCAAAGAATTATTTTTAAAAATGCATGTGTATGAGAAGGTGTATAGGAAACATAAATGCATGTCATGTTTAGACTTAAGCCCCATCCCCAAGACATCCCATTATGTTGGTGCGAATATGCTAAAATCTGAAAAATCCCAAAATCCTAATCATTTCTGGTCCCGAGCATTTTGGAGAAAGGAGACAGATTTTGTATCCTGGTTAAAAAGACAAACAAACCCAAAACAACAAGGGAATAGAGCAAGATGCATTTGGATCTGTAC
The DNA here is from genome assembly GCA_026167975.1 of Phrynosoma blainvillii. Taxonomy (NCBI): domain Eukaryota; kingdom Metazoa; phylum Chordata; class Lepidosauria; order Squamata; family Phrynosomatidae; genus Phrynosoma; species Phrynosoma blainvillii. Next base: position 13,326,985 of record JANUYF010000014.1, read on the forward strand.
GCAATATTACAAATACTGTGTATACAATTACCTTCAGGCAATACGTATAATAATTTGTATAGGAAACATCCACAAATTTCATGTTTGGAATTGGGTCCCATCTCCTAGATATCTCATAATGCCGATGCAAATGTTCCAAAATCCCAAACGCTTCTGATCCTGAGCATTTTTGGAGAAGGGAGATGTACAGATGTTGCAGATCCCACTGCGCTCTAAAAAGCCCCCCAAACAACAAGGGAATGGAGCAAGATGCCATTTTGATCCGCAGGCTCCTCGGGGCAGGGAACGGATTTGCCATTCCTCTTTGAGTTATGGGTCGGAAAGCCCACCGCCCAACAACCCACCCGGGAGGCCTTTCCGGCAAGCGGCTCATTACAGGCTAATGAAGGCAGCCTAGCATTGCGCCTAACATTGCGCCTAAATGGGGCTCTGTGTGCGCGGCGTATTTAGGAGATAATGCGCAGGAATGAAGGCAAGGAGGCACAAGGGAACGGCGGCGGATTAAAGCGTGCCACGAACACCCTGGGTCCTGGCAATAAAGATTTGACACCCCAACCCACAACCAGATAGATAGATAGATATAGATAGATATAGATATGTATTCGCATATATATGCGTGTCACAAACATATCTATCTATCTATGTTGCAAACATATCTATATGTCTGTGTGTGTAGCAAATATATATGTGTTGCAAACATATATATATATATTCGCATTGCAAACATATATATGCATGTAAACATAGCGTGTCGCAAACATATATATATGCATGTCCCAAACATATATATATATATATATGCGTAACACAAACATATATATATATATGCATGTCGCAAACATATATATATTTGTTACAAACATATATATGCATGTTGCAAACATATATATATATATATATATATATATTCTTGTTGCAAGCATAGCGCATTGCAAAGATATATGTATGTGTCACAAACTTGTTGGCCCTGAGGGCAACAAAGCTGTAACAGCCCAATCCACATCTACATCTACATCTATCTATTTATCTATTTATCTATATGGGAGCCAGTGTGGTGAGAACATAGGACTTGGACTCTGGAGATTAGGGTTTGATTACTGGCTCAGCTACGGAAACCCCGTTGGGTGAGTTTGGGCAAGTCACACACTCTCAGCCCCAGAAAAAAAACTGTGATAAGTTTACCTTAAGGTCTACATCAGTCAGAAACAACTTGAACAACACAACAAACAACAACCCTACATATATACATATTGACCTTGGGGAAGTCACATTCTCTCAGCCTTGGGGGAAGGCAGTGGCAAACGCCCTTTGAACACATCTTGTCAAGAACCCCATGACCTCTTGGCTATTTCTCATATTTCCCTGCAAGGTAGGCCAGAGGGAAGAAAAAGAGGAAAGGGGAGCAAATTGAGAGAAAGGGCTCCAAATCAGCCAGTGGCTTTCTTGACCGTGGATCCGGTAACCCATGTGCCACCAAGAAACCTTGTACTATGCCTGCAAACATGAAGGATCGTTCCTCCCATCCATCTCTGACCCGCCGTGTGTTTCAACCAGAGCGATTTGTCTCCTCTACGATGCCATTAAGTCTGGCCTAACACCAACCTCTCCGAGTTTTGTCGTGGTAAACAGTTTCGCACTCGCCTCTTTGAGCTTGACCCTTTCCCTCCTCCCCCCCCCCCCCCGTAGTGTCTGCCTTGGGGCCCAGCTGTTCTACCTGATTATAGTTATTGAACAGCATTACAAGGAATAATGGTGTAATTGTTTATTGAACCCCGGCGTCGGCTGGCGAATTATTTGCAAAACTGCCGGCCGAGCGGTGGACGTACTTTAATTTCAATTTTCCCTGCCATTCCTTAGGAGTCGGGTGGCTTCCGTGCCAGCTTTTAGACCGAACTTTAAAGGCATCATAGAAATAGTTTTAATTGATCTACTCACTGGACCACAAATGGAGTCCGAAACCCAAATCAAGTCCGAAACGAGTGTGTGCGGTTGTATCATTCTGGATTTTAGACCAAATTTTTAAAAAAGAGTTGTAGACACAGCTTGCTGAACCATGAGGTTATCAAGCCCGAATCAAGTCCTAAAGGGGTGCGTGCATCCGTTCTGGATTTTAGACCAAACTTTAACACAGATGTAGAAATGGTTTGAATGGAACCTCTTTGATAAAACCGTGAGTTTATCAGGTCTGAATCCAAAACAACAACGATGTGAAATCGAAGATTTATGGGTGGGAATGATGCAAATTCCTAAGGATTTGGGATTGCAGGTCCCAGCACTCTGCACCACTGCCTATACTGAGGGATGATGGGATTCGTAGTCTGAGAACTACGAATCAGGGGGGCACATGATTGATTCCCATGACTTCTCCATGGAATTAGACTGTACTGTTGCTCTCGTTCCCAATCTGCTTCGCTTGTTTTGCCATTCTATCCGTGTTCGAGGAACGTGCCCTCTTCGTTTCGGTTTGCAAAAAGCAATTTTAAATTTTCTCACTTAACCAAATCCCACTCTCCTCTCAGGCTTTACCGACCAGAACGGGAACATTTGCTTTTGCACTTAGAGAGAAATAACGGAAAGTTCTGGCACGGAAATGTGAAACCCAACTCTGTGCAATCCTTAAAGGCTCTTCCTCCACATTTAGTGATTTGACCTTTTGGCAAAATTCAGTCCAGTTTTAAGGATGGAGTCTCTCTCCCCTGGTCAGACTGCACAGCAGACAGAGACAGTGTTGTGTAGGGGTCAGAATGGCTGATGAGAATTTGGGAGATCCAGTGCGGAGTCCCCACAAAGCCCCAAAACACCTTGGGCGACACCGGAGCCATGCATGCTCTCCCTTTTTCTTAACCTGGCTGTCCAAAGCAAAGCAAGCAAAAGGGCCTTGCGCTTATGGGAGGAAAAGTGGAGATACACTTGCAAATTTGGAAATGTAAATATTGTGCAAACGCGGCAGAAAACTAAAGAAAATAAGGAAGAGAATAAAACAATACATTTCACAGCCCAGTTAGGCTACTAAAGGCCCGCACCCCCCGCACTCCCCTAGTGATGCCCCTGACCCTGATGTCCTTTTCCTCCAGCTTCAACATGAGCCCACCCCAAAATGGAGAATTTTGCACCCTCGTTTCTCCCTTGGAAATGACCCATGAAAACCAGGCCCTGAACTCCAGCAACTCTAGTCCGAACTGCTGTCGATGTTTGTCAGCCGGTCGGTTTGCTTGCTTTCCGTCACCTTCGCCATTGCTAAATCCTCTCCCCTCTGTCTCTCCCTTCCTTTCCTCTCTTCCAGGTCTTTCCTTGCAGGAACCCAACAGACTGGGCAGCTCCGAGGCCCACCATGGGGAGCAGACGGTGCCCCCCACCCCGGAAGAACTGGAGCGGGATGCCCCCTTCGTCACCACCGCCCCCACCTTGAAGCTCCTCAACCACCACCCTTTGCTGGAGAACTTCCTCCACGCAACTCTCCTGAGGAAGAAGGACTACCTGCCACAGCTCCCCTTAATGGTGGCCGGCCTCTCCGGACCCGGGCCCGTCCTCCCGGATACCCACCTTGGCTTGTCACCCACAAATGAACCGGATGAGCAGACCACTTCCGACGTTTCCGTGACCCCTGCGGCCACTGCGACGGACACCCCCACGACCCCAGGGGTGAGGAAAAGCGAAGGGCAGGGCGCGGAGAGGACCCCGGAGATGGCCAAGCCGGCTTTGACCACTGACCTGCTGACCACAGCCATGGGGCGACTGGTGCCGTGGGCCCTGCAGGACCAATCCAGTCCTAAATTTGGACACACACAGCCACCCCTCCAGCATGCCCTGGGCATCCGGGAAGGCCTCGTGGATTCAGATATGGGGACCCCTGCAACGTTATCGGGGGATTCTCCAGCCATGCCAACAGGGCGACCCAAAGCGTCCACCAACAGTGTGGTCCGAACAAATGAGGATGAGGAAAGAGTGACCTCTACCACCACCACAACCATCATCACCACCACCGTCATCACCAGCGTCCCGGCTGCAGGTGCGAAAAGCGGTTGGACCCCAGGGTAGGGCATTGAGGGACAGATCAGGGTGGCCATAGGGTTGACGGTTCAAGATCACCTGAAGCTTCAGGGCCAAAAGCCCTGGTGATGTCAAGAAGTTGTGATTTTACCAGAGCTTGTCATTCAAACATCCACACACACAAAAAAAACATCTTCCTGTTTGGAAATGAAAACGAGTAAGGAATGTTAAATCTTGTCTACTTGTTTCTAGCTAGAAAGTGGATGCAAAGCAGAGTGGAGGGTGAGCCATGGCACTTCAAGGACTGGAAGGGGAGGAGGAAGAAAATTCACACACACACACACACACAAACGCACTAACACACACCCAGAGTCTTTGGAAGTTGCAGCAAATGATCAAGAAAGGCTTGGAAATGGTAGCAAGCAGGAAATGTGCCCCTAGATCTTTCCTCTTGCCTGGAGCTGAGCCCCAAAACTGAAGGATTTGAGGATAAAGGAGGGGAGATGGATTGGAGTACTTTGGGAAATGGGGAGGACCGGTCCAGCTGAGGTCAGAGAAGATAAAGGAGGGGAGATGGAAAGGAGTCACCAGGGAAAGGGGCCATAGCTGTCTGGTCGAGGCTGTGGAGGAAAGGGATCCAATGGTACATTTTGGGGGACCTGGCTGGCTGAGACCCCCACTTTCTTTCTCCCCAGGTCCTTGCAGCTGGAACCTCACCGGGCCGAAGGGGTCGCTGGCTTCTCCGCTGCCCTCCGGCATCCCCTACGAAGGAAGGACCCTAGAGTGCACTTACACCATCTCTGTGTACCCCGGTTATGGGGTGGAGATCCGGGTAGGTGTCCGGCGGGAATGGGAGGCACAGCCTTCAATGCACCACTATCCTCAAAGGGTTGTGGTTTGCTCTTTTGTTTCGGGGTCGGGAGGAGGAACCAGGTTGAAAGTTCAGGGGCAACATTTCTGGGCATTCCTGGAGATACTCATGGGGGTGTCGCCAGGGGGTGCAGGGGGCGAGGACCGCACCTGAGGACACCTCAGATGGGGGTCAGTGGAGCAGTCACTTCCATCCATCTCCAGCACCCAGGGCCCCTTCGTTGCCTGTCTGGAAAAGGACAGTAAAGCCACTGTGGCACAGTTCTCTTACAGATGAGGCGGAGGATACGAAAGAGGAAAATTGGGGAAGAGCCGCACACAACACGCACACACAAAAACACGAGTGCCAATAGCCTGGGCTTCTCGGCCGCCATTCACTGCATGTTAATGAAAAGTTACAAATACAGATGTTTCGTTTCAGGGATGCAGCCAGGCATAGCAGCTCCGAAAGACACACCGAAGCAAATGTCAAATCGATACCCGTGGCATTTGGCCGACATTTCAGCAATCCTTGTGTGTCCCCTGTGTCCCCCCCCCCCCCGTTCTTCCCTGCCTCCCCACCCCACACGCTTCCCCCCCCCCCCGGGGCTTCATTAGGTCCTGCGGAAGAAGGTCTTGCCAGCGCAGGCGGAGGGAGGCGGGAGAAGGACGTGCCGGGCTAGCAGTGGGAACTGTCTCCCTCGAAATCGCCTTCCAAGGATAGTTCCCTGCTTGGGCTCCACAGCTTGGAAAACGGGACTTTTGTGGACTACGGAATTCTCCAGCCAGTGTGATTAAAGACTAGGACATAGACATTTTGGGAGCAGTGGTGTCACCCACGTAGGGTGTCACCCAGTGTGGTCCGCACTCCTCGCATCCCCCTATTGCTGCCTCATCCACAATGGTATTTTCCTGAAATTGTGCTGCAGGAGTAGGATATAGGAGACGGCTGCCGCATGGCTCTCTCCTAACGGCCATGATCCTATCCCATAAATCATGCCACGTCCTCACAGGCCCACGGCGAGAGACATCCCCGCCAGACGGTCCTCTCCATCCGTTGCGCCTCGATTCCTAACTCTCCGCACCCTTTGGAAAGCCCCGAAGCCTTCCACTCCTACATCTCTGGCACCTTTGGTTATCATCATAATCCGTAAGCCCTTCATCACCCAGCTGAGCCCGTTTAATTACCGTAATTAATATACAATCACCGCCTTAATGAGCGACGGCAACACTGACTCGTTCATCAAGATGAGGAATGGTCCTCAAGACCCAGGCGGGGGCTGGCACAAAGGAAATCCAGATCGGAAACAGACTTGGAAGCTGACAGGGTGGTAGGGCTGATGTAGGCTGGTCACACAGTGCCTCTGAGCATATGCAGAACGACAGTGTCCAGACTGAGGGAAGCAGTAGTTCCACTCGATTCGGCTTTGCTCAGGCCTCACCTGGAATAATCCTGTGTTCAGTTTTGGACACAATTTAAGAAGGATGTGGACAAGCTGGAATGTGTCCAGAAAACGGTGACCAAGTTGGTCAAAGGTCTAGAAATATGTGGGGAACTCCTTAAGGAGCTAGGAATAATTTTCTACATTATTTATTTATTTATGGGATGTATATCCCACCTTTCTCCCAAAATGGGATTCATAAAAAGGAGGAAGGAAGGAAGGAAGGAAGGAAGGAAGGAAGGAAGGAAGGAAGGAAGGGGAAAGGGATGTAGCAGCACCTTTAAGACTAGCTGGTTTTTATTTCAGCATGAGTTTTTGTGGATATAAATCCAGTTCTTCAGATGCAGTACAGAAGTGGGGTTATAGCTACGAAAATTCATGCTGAAATAAAAAACAGTTATGTCTTAAAAAGTGCTACAACATTCCTCTTTTTTTCCTTCTCTCCTTTTTTATGTTGCCAGAGATTAAACGGCGACTTCCTTGAAATCTGGGTATGTTTAGTTTGGAGAAGAGAAGACAGAGAGTTGACATGATGGCCTCCTCGAATTCCATTTTTTGGAGAAAGGCGAGATATAAATCCCTTAAATGAATAAATACCAGAAGGGATGTTATGTAGTGGGTATAGTATAAAACAAGATGGCAATATCTTCTTTTCCACTATTCCAGGTAAGACAGGAACTAATGTGCCCAAATTACATGTAAAGAGATTCCAACTAAGTGTTAAGAAGAACTTCTGGGCTGCAAGAACTTCCTTGGAGGGTGATGGACTCTCCTCCTTTGGTTGTCTTCAGGAGTGCTTGAGTTCCTGCATGGCAGAGAGTCGGACTAGATGGCCCTTGGACCTCTCTAGGATTCTGTGATCAACAGCAACAAAGCAGCCATGGTCACCGCCAGAGCGTCCCTCCATTTGTCTCTTCTCTCTGCCCACTACAGGTCCAGAACATCAGCCTGGCAGAAGGCGAGACGATCGCGGTGGAGACGCTTGGAGGCATGGAGCCCACCGCTCTGGCCAACGAGTCCTTCCTCATGCGCGGCCAGGTCATCCGCAGCCCAACGAACCAGGTGGCGGTGCGGTTCCAGAGTCCGTCACCTGCCTATCCGGGGACTTTCAACTTCCGCTTTGAAGGTGAGAGTCGCGACGGTCATATGTCTCCCTCTAGTGGTGAGCAGAGGACTTGCACCCCTTCTGAGGTTCACCTGTGTCTCCCTCTTGTGGACAGGTGGGCAAAGGGTGGTCCCAAATGCCCCAAGAGATGTGTGGTGAAGGCCTGGATAAAATCCAGGGAGGACAGTTCCTTCAAGTTGCAGCTGCAAGTTGTGAGAGTTTAACAGAACCTCCTTGTTCAGAGGCAACGTACCATGGGGGAGGAGAATATGCCATGGGCAGGGATCTTCTGAATCTGTCTTCAGTAGCAGCGTTTGAGAAGGTTATTTGGGGGGATTGCAACTCCCATAATCCATGCTGGCTGGAGAGATTGGAGAGAGTAATAGTCCAAGTGCTCTATTCCCAAGTTCTGGAATAGGGTAAGGAGGAAGATCACTATTTTCCACACAAGTGGCAACTTGTAGTTACCAGATCAGTAAGGGCAGTGCATCCACTCTGGGTTTTAGTCAGAACTTTACATGACCTCCCATTCCTTTGAAGTTCAGATTTCAAATTCAGAACAGATTCACCAATCTGGCAAGCCTCCACTGGCTCCATGTTCAGACTAAAATCCAGATGGGGTTCCATGCCTTGAAGGTAAGGCCTTGAAAGTTCAGACTAAAACCAAGAACAGATTCACCGCTCCCACCACATGGCAGCCACCAACTGGCATTGCCAAATGCTCCGCCGATTGGCGCCTAAGAAATCCATGCCCCTCCGCTACATTGTCCACAGTGCCACCAACGCACACCACCCGGATTCCACCACACTCACACAACACACACACACACACACACGCATAGATACATATGACAGCTGCAGCACAATTAGCTAATTGGGAGCTTGCTAATCGCTGATGGAGCTAATCGCCGAAGCTGCCAGGTTAAAGCGGGCACCCACCGAAGAGACTGCTTAATGGGGAGATAATTGGTCCCAGCAATTAAGAGAATTTGCACGGATCACGGGGGGGTGTGTCTTCCTGCCCGTGTGTGCGTCTCCTTTCCTCGCTCGACAAGAAGACACCTCGCAAGCAGGATTTTCTCACCCCACCTGCGACCTCAACAGAATTGGCATCACTTTAATTTTTATGGGAAGGGCAGGTCGCTCAGTGGGTAGAGCCCCTGCCTTGCAAAAATCCCAGCTTCTTTGTGTTGAATTTATGGGGACTTCTGTGCAAATCACGAACACAAAAACGGGTTTTGAATCTTGACCAGTGAATCCAAATGCTCAATTTATGGCTCTCTCTCCTTTGCCTTCCAGCCTACTTGTTGAGCTGCGTCTTCCCCAACCGGCCGGCCTACGGAGACATTTCGGTCACCAGCGTCCATCCCGGTGGCCATGCCTGCTTCTCTTGTGCCACCGGCTACCAACTGGTCGGCCAGCATTGCCTCACTTGCCTCAATGCCACGCATCCCTTTTGGAGCGCCAAGGAGCCAACCTGCGTGGGTGAGACGTCGACCGGGGCCAAGGTGGTGAATCTGCTCTGGATTTTAATTCCGCCATCCAAGGCGCCGGATCTATTTGAGCATCCTGGCTTGGTGGCTTTAAAGGTCACACTGAAACCCAGAGCGGATTCAGCAGCAGGTTTCAGTCCAGACTTTAATATCACTGTCCAAGCCTTAGTCCAAAATGCCGGACAGCACTTTTAATACTATTTTTATTCCATTTTAGGCAGTATATAATTCAGACTTAAGCCCAGAGCAGATTCAATAGTAGGCTTCAGTTCAAACTTTAATGCCACTGTCCAATGTGCTGGACAGAACTATTCATACTATTTTTATACTATTTGGGCAGCAAATCATTGGCGTTCCCTGCATTAATTCTGATTTAAACCCAGAGCAGAATCAGTGTCCTCACTGACATGGAAGCCATAAGCCGTCGCCACAAGTCTTCCTTGGGATGAAGGACAGGTGTTTGGGGTTTTTTTTTTGGGGGGGGGGTCCCTGTCTTAATTCGAACACACAGCCCACTGACCACACCATCTCCCATTGCAGCGGCTTGCGGCGGGGTGATCCGGAACGCCACAACGGGACGGATCGTGTCCCCGGGATTCCCCGCCAACTACAGCAACAACCTGACCTGCCATTGGCTCCTCGAGGCACCTCTCGGACAACGGCTGCACCTCCATTTTGAGAAGGTCTCCTTGGCTGAGGATGATGACCGGTGAGTCCTTAGAGGGGGAGAGGAGCTTGTGAGCTGGGCCTTCTCCATCAGGAAGATGGGATTTGGAGTCCGCGCTGGTATGATGGACAAACCTTAATAGCTGAGTTAAACTGTAGGAGCAATCTAGGTTGACATTTCTGCCTTTCCCTTATTTTGCATTTTTATGCCGTAAACAGTAAGAAAATGTGCTACCTTTGCTGTCCACATCTCCCATCCTTGGACGGCAAATCAAATGCATGTCCATGCGCCTTCAAGTCGCCTGTCGACTTATGGCGACCCGACAAATTTCAGAGGCTTTTCTTAGACCAGAGTACGTTCCAGACATGTTTGCACAACAGTGTCTGAAAAGCCGCCGCGATTACAAGAATCCTCCGAGCCACGAACTCTCAGGGCGAGCGTGCAAACAAAGAGATCAACGCTGCAATGTTGACACTCCAACCTCTTGGCATCCATTTTTCAGGCCGACACGCACGCCGTGGCCAGAATCTCACTGGCGCATTACACCGGAGTAACTGCGCAAATGTAGGTAATACAAGCAAGAAAGAAAAAGATGCAGCAGCCGCGAAGGAAGTGAACGGTGTTGGAGAAACATCCTAGCACACTTTGCTTGCCTTCTTGCACCAATGTCGCACGACTGTGAAAATGCAACCACCGGTGTAGTGCTCTTCATTCTGCCTTAATCACAACTATTCTCAATCCAACCCAATCCGTACGCCATTTTGCTGAGATTATTCTGGGCCATAGCTCAGCACCTATATTATTATTATTATTATTATTATTCTGCTTTTTCCCCACAATTAGGACACCAAGTGGCTTACAAATTTTAAAAAGACAGTGCAATTAAAAACATACAAAAGTGGGTATTAAAACAGAATTAAACTAATACAGTATTAAAAGGCATCACACATTTTTTTAAAATGCAATTTAAAAGATATAAGTGCTTAAAAACAGCACGTATTAAAACAGTTAAAAATACTAAAACAATAAAACAATACAAAAAAAGACTAAGTAGAGACCCTTAAACCTTCAAATCCAGCACCATCGAGCATTAAGAACCCAACCTCAGGCGTCAGTAAGGGCCTGGCGGCACAAAAATGCCACCAGAAGGATAGTTTTAATCCAGATACGGGGAAAGTTAATGCTTTGGGACTGCAACCCCCAGAATCCCCCACTGAAAAGGTATGCTGGGAGTTGTCATCCAAAAGTGTTTTTCCTCCCCAAGAGCCACTGAAAATGCAAATATATGAGCTTGACTCGGACACCCTTTGCTTCCTCTTTGCAGGTTAATCATCCGGAATGGGAACAATATTGAATCTCCGCCGGTGTACGATTCCTATGAGGTCGAATACTTGCCCATCGAGGGTCTGGTCAGCAGCGCGCGGGTTTTTTTTATTGAACTGACCACCGACAGCAGTGGCGTGGCCGCAGGCATGGCATTGCGCTATGAGGGTGAGTTGCTAAGTCTCCTCTGATGATCCCATATGCTCAGGATTGCCAGATCTCAGGGTCTGAATCTGAGTCTCCAGTTTTTGTGGGAGACGAGGGTGCAAAGTCCAACATTTTGGGGGGCTCAGCTCATACCCTGCAACATGTCCTCCATGTTTCAGTGCCTTGTCCTCCTTTGCTGTGAGGGCATCCGGTCACCCTGTCCCTAAGTTTGGACCTGGGGACATCAGGGCACGGGAGGATCTTGAATGGGCAACCCTGTGCCCACTTGATGCTACCATGTTCTGCATATGGACCCACTGTTTTGCCACCCCAAAATGGCACCCTAGTTGCCACGCTAGTGGGTCTCGCACTTACCCTTCTTTGCCTGTGCAGCATTCGAACCCGGGCACTGCTACGAGCCGTTCGTCAAGTACGGGAACTTCACCACCAGCGACGCCACGTACGCCGTGGGCACCACCGTGGAGTTTGCCTGCGAGGCCGGATACACCTTGGAGCAAGGATCCATGATCATCGAATGCGTGGACCCCACAAACCCCCAGTGGAACGAGACGGAGCCGGCCTGCCGAGGTGGGCATGGGAAGGGCAAAATGGTGGCCAAAATGGCACGCGGGCATCGGGTGCGAAGGTGCGCGTTCACACCGCAGAGATGCAGCACTACCATTCCATTTTGTTTGCCGTGGGAGCATTGTTTGCAATCCTGGTAGGATTGCAAACTTAGACTTCTCAGCCGTAGAGCTGTCTTGCACCTCCAAACTACAAATCCCAGGATGTTGCCATGGCAGTTAACGAGGAACCATCATGCTATAATTCACAGAATCACAGAGTTGGAGGAGACCTCAAGGGCCATCATCAACTCCCAACACCGAGTCTAAAAGTTAGCATAACTAAGTTAGATTATGATGATAACAAAACAAAGCAGAACTTCACCTTTTTTGCAGGGTAATAATAATAATAATAATAATAATAATAATAATAATAATAATTTCATTTATAGCCTGCCTCTCCCCGTAGGATCAAGGCGGATAACAATCCAAAAGTATCACAATGACATTAATTAAACATAATTCCCTAACCCTCAATTAAAATAAAAAACATCATAAAATATAATCAATTTACTACAATCACAGGGTAGTTGTAACTGTCTTTAGTTACTTTTACCATTGTAAGAGTGGGAGAATCTCATTACTCAAGGGTCATAAATGAAGAGTGATTTGTAATCCATTTCTTTTTGCAGTAACTAAGGGAGAAGTAAATTACATTCCAACCATAATAAAAAGAAGGGAGAACTTCACCCTTTGACAGAATGCAATAACTGTAATTGGGCTGAGTTACTTTCCTTGCTCTAGGAGGAGTATGATAGATCATTACTTTTATACCCCAGGCCAGATGCTTGTAGCAAGGTAACTTGAAAGTAACTTAAAAGTAACTCATCCACCTCCTACAGCGGTGTGCAGTGGGGAGATCACGGACGCGGCTGGCGTGGTTTTGTCCCCGAACTGGCCGGAACCGTACGGAAAAGGTCAAGATTGCATCTGGGGGCTTCATGTGGAGGAAGACAAGCGCATCATGCTGGACATCCAAGTGTGAGTGGGGTAGAAGCTGCCCTGGTCTGCCAGCCGGGGATTCTGGGAGCTGCAGTCCAAAACCTCCGGAGGAGCAAAGTTTGGGGACCCCTGCTGTAGACAATTCCCCTTCTCTCTCCCTGTTGGGAGCCTTGTGTGCCTTCAAGTCATTTCCGACTTACGGCGACCCTATCCTGGGGTTTTCTTGACCAGATTTGTTCAGAGGTTTGCCATGGCCCTTCCTTCCCCTGAGGCTGAGAGAGTGTGGCTTGCTCAAAGTCACACAGCGGGTTTCACGGCCGAGCCGGGAATCAAGCCCTGGTCTCCTGGTGACCCTACAGTGACTGTTTGCAACGTGGCTCCACCCCATCCAATCCTGGGATTTGTAGTTTGGTGAGGCACTGAAGGCAAAAGGCCTTGCAAAACTACAAATCCCAGGGAGGGAGCTACAGCACTTAATGTGGGGTCAAGCTGCGTTATTTCTACAGTGGAGAGGCACCCCTAGTTAAGAGATACGCTTGTCCCTCCGCATTCGCTGGGGTTAGGGGCACAGGACCCCCGTGAAAGTGAGAAAAACGCAAATAAATAAACAGTATTTTTGTTTAACCTCTCTAGGAATTTCTAGGTCCTCCAGCAGAACTCTGTGGTCAATATCTGCCAGAATCTGACCATAGAATCAAGATGCAAATGCCTAGAGGAGTGCTTTCTCTAGGAATCTTTAGGTCCTGCAGTGCAACTCTATGGTCAAATTCCAGCAGAATTTCTCTGGAGGACCTAGAGATTCCTAGAGAGAGCATATTAATCAAATACGTGAATAATGAAATCCGCAAAAATCAAAGCCGCAAATGAGGAGGGACTTATGCAAAACATTTTTTCAAAGAGAGGGACTGAGAACAAGAAGATTGTGGCAAAGGACTTCAATCCCTTCCCATTTTCCTTTCAGGTTGAGGCTTGGCAAGGGAGATGTGTTGACTTTCTACGACGGGGATGACCTGACGGCGCACATCTTGGGCCAATATTCGGGTCCTCACCGGCGGTTCAAGCTATACACCTCCATGGCGGACGTCACCATCCAGTTCCAGTCCGATCCCGGAAGCAGCGGACTCGGCTACCAGCACGGTTTTATCATCCATTTTGCCGGTAAGCCCAGCCTTTAATTAAAATTATAATTACACAACACTCGAACCCTGGTCTCCAGAGTCGCAATCCGACACTCAAACCACCGTGCCACGCTGGCTCCCAATACTGGCACAGATTGAACTTCTTTCCCATATATTTTGGGGACGCAATGGAGTCTTGTTGTTTTTAATTCCTCAGGCTGCGGAGATGGATAGAACATAAGGAAAAGAGAGGTATTTGATTAAAACTTCTGAATTTAGACAAAAATAATGGCTCTCAAATTGCTATGAAAGCAAACATGCAGAGTTATGGAAGTCACAGGGACCAAGTCTGGCGCAGGTGTGATCGTAGGAAACCGGTTTGCCCCTTCATCCATCCCTCCCTCCCTCCTTGTCTGATCCCGCACTCGCAACATCTGGTCCTCTTTTCCCCACAGAGGTCCCCCGCAACGACACTTGTCCGGAGCTCCCCGAAATCCTCAACGGCTGGAAAACCACGTCCCACCCGGAGCTGATCCACGGCACGGTGGTCACGTACCATTGCTACCCCGGGTACGAACTGGTGGGCACCGAATTGCTGATGTGCCACTGGGACCTGATGTGGAGCGGAGACCTGCCATCCTGCCAAAGAGGTGAGCAGGGCTACCCAAACTTTACCAAGAAATCATTACCTTTTCTACATACCCTCCGTCCATTCCAAACAGGCAAGGACAATCCCGATTAATCCTCTGCCGTCCCACTTTTCCCTCTGCTTTTAAAATGTTCTGGTTTCCCTCTCCTCCTCCCGCCTTCCCCCTTCAGCTTACTCCCATTGCTGCAAGCTGAGTTCAAAATGCAGAAGGAGTTGGGACTCAGCGGAGGAGTGGATGTTCACCCTTCCCAGTCGGCTCAGGCAAAAGCAAACTGTTGCAACCTCTCCTAACTTCCTCATCTACAACTTTTGAACTAAAGTCCACACATGCTTAAAAGTCCAGAACCTTTGCAATCTGGATTGAAGTCCACACTAAAGCCCACACATTGCTTGGCCACGCACAGCTGGCTTGGGGAGGGGATTCTGGGAGTGACAGTCCAAAAAAAAAAAAAAAGGCACTTTTCTTCTGCTCTGAAAGTTCTAGCCTGCAGCATTTGGAGGAAAAGGATGAGCAAGGTCAGATTTGTGGGGTTTTTTTGGGGGGGGGGGGTATGTGCCTTCAAGTCAACTTTTGGCCCCATGAATTTCACAGGTTTTTTGTAGGCCAGGAATCCTCAAGAGATAGTTTGGCCAGTTCCTGGAATACAGCCTACCTGGTATTCCTTAGTGGTTTCCCATCCAAGTCCTAATCAAGGTTGACCCTGCTTAGCTTCCAAGATCAGACAGTATTGGGTGCCTTTGGGGTATTTAGGATCTCTTGATTGGGGAGACTGTTGTTGGTGCATGGCTTCAAGTCATTTCTGACTTATCACAGGTTTTCCTTGGCAAGGTTTGTTTAGAGGGGGTTTGCCTTTGCCTCCCTCTGAGGCTGAGAGAGTGTGACTTTTTACCCAAGGTCATGCTGTGAGTTTCCATGGCTGAGTGGGGATTCGAACCCTGGTCTCCAAAGTCCCAGGCCAACTTCCAAACCGATACATAAAATGCCGGTTATGAATGAGCTCTTAAATTAAACAGCCAAAAAAAATCTAAATTTGCAAATGTTAAATTTTGGCTAGGTCAAGTGCGCCACCTGCTGGTAAATGCAATGCCTACTTTTGCTGCCAGATTATTCTTAATGATTATGTGTGCTCCTATACTCAAAGGTAAAACACCAAGTGAATTCAATGGGGTTTACTGAGGTCTAATAAGAACTCAAATCTAATTTACAGTCCCAATTTATTTATAGTCCAAATGTAGATCCGTGATAAGAATAACAACAAAAGTTGGCTTGGGCATCTGGAGAGTTGCAGTCTAGAAAAATGTTAACTTTCCCCCAAACTTTGGATGAGCGTTTTAAAAAACACCCATCGGGTTCTAGTCCGAATCTGTGAATAATCCAAATCTAGATTTATCTGTCTAGCCAAAATTTCTGTTTATCCCAATTTTTTGGCAGTCCAAAAAAATAGCTTCTCCATCCCCGACTTCCATCGCAGACCTCCCTCCCCAACTGCCCTGTTCTCTCTTCTTTCTCCTTGCCCCAGTGACCACTTGCCGGGACCCGGGAGACGTAGATCACAGCCGGCGCATCGTCTCGGCAAACAAGTTCCCTGTTGGCTCCACAGTCCAGTTCATCTGCAACAAGGGATACGTGTTGGCCGGAAGTGCCGAAATTATGTGCCATGACCGGCAAGCTGGGGGGCCCAAATGGAGCGACCGTCTCCCCAAATGCATCCGTAAGCCATCGGGAACCTCCATGTTCAGGGAGAGTCTACCTCTAATGTAACAAAACCAGAAGAGTGGGGTTCATGCCCTCCGACAGTCCCAATTTAGCTGTCTTGGTTAATCCTTTGCCTTCCCACTTTCTCAGCTGCTTTTAAAATGTCCTGGTTTCTCTTTCTTCCTCCCACTTTCCCCTTTTCTGTTCAGTTTACTTCCATTCAATACCTTCCAACTGTCCCAATTTGATAAAGTCCCAATTAATCCTCTGCCTTCTCACTTTCTCAGCCGCTTTTAAAATGTCCTGGTTTCTCCTTCTTCCTCCCACCTTCCCCTCATCTGACTTCAGTTGCTGCAAAAGTGAGTTCAAAGTGCAAAAGTCTTTTGCATTCAGTTAACTCAGCAGGGGGGAAAGAGAAAGAAAGAGAAAAGGGTGGAATCTTGCCTTTCTTCCCAGAGGCTCAGCCAAAAGCAAACCGGAGCAGCCTCTCCTAGCTTGTGTGTTCTTCCTCATTCATCAGTTGGCCTTCCACATTTGCTGGGGTTAGGGGTGCAGGACCCCAGTGAAAGTAGAAAAAAAAACGCAAATAAAAAAAAAACACTATTTTTTTAACCTGAGAGAACACCTCTCTGGGAATCTCTTGGTCCTCCGGCACAACTCTATGGTCAACATCCGCCACTGACCGCAGAATTGTGCTGGAGGACCTACAAATGCCGAGAGAAATGTCCCCTCTAGGAATTTTTGGGTCCTCCAGTGTGATTTCTCCATAGGCTGGAGGACCTTTAGTGATTCCTAGAGAGAACGCGTTAATCAAATCCGCCAATATCAAACCCGCAAAAGTCAACGCCGCAAATGTGCGGGGTCAACTGTACACTCCCCAAAAATGTGACCGCAGGAGACAAGAAAAACATCCCTGGGGGATGCAACCCATGGGCCGCCCTTTGTCCACCCGACCTAAAATACGCCCAAATATTTCTGGCTCTCTACCTTTTCCCCTTTTGGCCACATCTGGCACCTCTGGGACGTGGAATCTCGAGAACGCCTCTTGGATGTGCAAAACAAGAGAGAGAGGTCGGCTCGGTTGTGACCATTCCCATTCTTTCAGCCGAGGTCTATGAGCCCTGCCACAATCCGGGGAACCCCGATCACGGGACGCAGAACCCCGAGAAACGGGTCTACCAGGCCGGGGCGACGGTACGGTTCTCCTGCACCGAGGGCTACATGCTGCTGGGCGATGCCACCCTCCGATGCGTCCCTGGGCACCCCTCGCAATGGAGCGGCTCTCCTCCCATCTGCAAAGCCAGTGAGCACCTCTGTTAAAAACAGGGTTCAGTACCTCCTTCTACGACTCTGGGGGAAGAGGGAGGAAACCCAGGGCAAGAGCATCACCTTGAAAGCTGTGGGTTGAATGACATACTCTGTCCAAGTGTGGTTGATGCCATCCATCTTAATGGCATCACCAGGGCTGCCCCCGGTGACATCTCTAGGGTTGACCCAAACTTAAGGCCAGTCTCTAGTTTTTTGTGGGTCATCTCCAGGTGAGACATGAGGGTCCACATTCTCTTCTTTTTGGGGCTCAGCTCCAGACAAGAGGAAAGGTCTGGGTGCCAATCTCGCGCTCAACTACTACAACACAACGCTATGATTCTAACGCCAGCTTGTACGATCGTTGTTTGCTGTGGCAGACCTTCTAATCATTTCCGACTTAGGATGGCCCTAAGATGATCCTACGATGGGGTTTTCTCGGCAGGGTTTCTTCAGAGGAGGTTTGCCATTGCCGAGGCTGAGAGGGTGTGACTTGCCCAGGGTCATCCAGTAGGTTTCATGGCTGAGCCGGAAATCGAACCGTGGTCTCCAGAGTCATAGTCCAACACTCAAACCACTATGCCATGCTGTACAATTGGCAAGGCTTCATTAACTGGGTGCTGCAACTTCCAAAGACTTTGTGGGGAGGGGGATCTATGGATCTACACAAAGCAGGGCATCCTGGGAGAGCAGGAGAAAGAGAAGACCCCATACACACACACACACACACACACACACACCACTTGGACGGTTGCAGTGACACAAACACACACCTACAGAGAGCGAGAGAGACACACACACGCACCCCACTTCCCGCTTCCAAGCTTACTCCTAAAACCAAAGGGGTGTCAATCGGTGCCATGCTCAGTTCCTCAGATGCTGAATCCACATGCTATGGGACTGATCCTTGTCCTTTAATCGGGGCCCTTTCCTTCTTTTCCAGCTTCCTACGACGAGTTTTACACCAACCGCAACCTGGACGGTAAGATCTTCAGAGGGAGGCTTTCTCTCGGTCCTGCAAAATGTTTATTGCAGGCATTTTTAGTTTGGATGTTTTTGGAAGCCGCCTTGGGTCCCACTTTGGGAGAATGGCAGCATATAAAATGAAGTAAATAAATAATATAACATCACAATGATGATGATGATGATGATGATGATGACAAAAACACACATCTACAGCCATGAAAGGCTGGGGATTCTGGGACTGGCAGAGCCAAAGAAAGAAACATTCCCAAGCTTGAGAGTTGCTCTGTAAACCTTACTAGAGAACGGAGTCCCATTTTGTAACACACGCACACACACACACACACACACCCCATTTCCCACCCCGTGGTCCCATTTATTTGGGACGCCTTGTTCATGCGCTCTCTCCTTCTCCCTCTCTTCCCACAAGCCGTGGCAAAAGTGGCGCCGGCCGGGGACCCCTTGCAAGGCACCAACGTGGCTTTTGCCATCTTCCTTCCGGTGGCCGCCGTGGGACTTTTGCTGGGCGCCGTCTACCTCTTCATCTCCCGGTGAGTCCCCATAGGTCAGCATTAATGGAGGAACGGAAAGGAAAGGAAAGGAAAGGAAAGAGGGGAGAGGGTCTTGTGTCCGCGGTCCCTGGCTTCCTTCCGGTCTCGAACATCTATCTCCTTGTCTTCCCAGACATCAAGGAAAGACTTCGCTGCAGTTGCTCAGGTCGGCCTCACCCCCTTATGATCACATCACAGTCGATTCGGCCTTCGACAACCCTACCTACGAGACCGGAGTAAGTCCCAATTCCCTCCTTTTTCAGACAAGGGGAAGAATCAGAGCATAGAGTAAGTAGAAAGAACTTCAGGCCCCAGGGGTGTACAGAGGTTCCCTAGAAGAACAGAGAAGCTAGGAGAGGCTGCAGGAGTTTGCTTTTGCCTGATCCTCCTGGGATAGGCAAGACTCTGCTTTCTTCTCTCCAACCTGCTAAACCGAATGCAAAGGACTTTTGCTCTTTGAACACAGTTTGCAGCGGCTGGGGTAAGCTGAGGACAAAAGAGGAGGAGAGAGAGAAACCGGGACGTGTTAAAGGCAGCTGAGAAAGTGGGATGGTAGAGGATTAATTGGGACTTTTCCTGCTAAATCCAGACAGTTGGAGGGTGCTGCTGGTGAAACGTTCCCTCTTTGCAAAATAATTCAGGTCTAGGAAAGCAGAAACAGCAAGAGATTGTCAAGATCTAGGCCAGTGGTGCCCAAACCTTTGTCCTCCAGATGTTTTGGACTTCAGGTCCCAGAATTCCAGACTGTTGGCCACATTGGCTGGGGCTTATGGGATATGAACTCCAAAACACCTAGAGAACTAAAGTTTGGGGATCACTGATCTTTGCTGTTCAAATGTACAGATTACCACGTTTACTCAGAGGAGTTACTGTTGTATGAACGAAGGGAGTGCAGGCCACTGAGTCTTCAGGAATAGGAGGCAGCTGAGATTTTTTGGAGGATCCACTCCTTAAAAGCCAGGAAAAGATGGGGGGCTTCACCCTCTGAGGCTGAGGCGGACCACAGGAGAGCGGTCGCTGGTTGGGGATGATGGGAGTGGCAGGCCAACACAGGCAGGTTAGGGGATGGCGGTCATCAAGCAGGGGTTTTCAACAACCACGGGTCTTCCAGAAAGGGGGGGAAGCCATATCGAGAGGGGGGCGGGTGTGGGTCCCTGTCTGCCGAAATTCCATGTGCCCAACCCTCTGCAGGCTTTTTTCTCTGCAGGAAATGCGGGAGTATGAAGTCTCCATTTAGGGCAGGATTCGCCCTCGAAGCCAAGGGGGGAGCCAGAGGGGCAGGGCCCCCTCCCCCAAACCATCTGCTGCCATCTGATGACCCTTCCTTCCTGAATGACTGACTGACCAATGATGGACTGACTGACTGACCGATGATGGGGCTGGCTGGACACTCTCCCCACCCGGTGGCAAACAGGACTTGTAAATACTCCCACCCTCAAGACAAAACCTCAACCGAGGAGGAACCGGGGGGGGGGGGGATCCCAGGACTCATTCCCAGCTTGCCGCCTGTGTCTTCGCTTTCTCTCCTCCTTTTCCTGGCCAATGTGTCCCCCAACCACCCTCCGACCCCACACCATAACCCTGCTTGACCTCAGATCCTACCTGTTGCATTAGGGTTGCCAGTTCAAGGCTGATGCCAGTCCCTAAAGTTTCTAGTCCTAAACCTGAGATCCAGGGATGGTCCTTGGAGATTATCATTGAGCTTTTTTGCATCCGGTCCCAACCACAGTTGCGCACAGCTTCTCATTCAAGCAGAGGCACATAGACCATATTTTCCTTTTCAGACTCAGCTAAAGGGGCTGTTTGCAAACCAAGGTGAAATGAGGAGATTCTTCCTTCTTAGGGAGATGGGAACCTCTAATCTAGCCTACTTGCAAACCAAAGTGAACCTACTTGTAAATCAAGATGAATGTACTTGCAAACCAAGGTGAACCTACTTGCAAACCAAGGCGAGATGCAGGGATTGTTCCTTCTTAGAGAGATGGGAAGAGGAGCCTCTGATCTTGTCTACTTGCTTCATTTGAGGTAAAAAATATGGATGCAGAGCAGAGCAGAGGGTGAGTCCTGGCGCCGCAGTGACTGGAAGGGAAGGAAGAAGCCAATTAATACATAGTCTTTGGAAGTTGCATCAAATAATCAATGGAAGCTTGGAAATTGTAAGAAGGTCTTGGTCTCCTAGCTGGGCAGGAGACTTGCACGCAGACCTTTCTTTTGGCTGGAGCTGAGCCCCTCTTCCAAACCTAGAGAATTTGCAGCCCATGAGATGACCCACTGAAACTAGAGCTTCCAATCCGGGCCCTGCAATCTTACAAGCCTACACTGCATCTCTCGACACCTCCCAAGAACACGGTCCCATGAGGTCGGCATCCAGTGCGCTGGACCACAATTCACTAGCATCTTCCCTACAGCCAGAGTGTGTTTGTGCTATGCTGTCTCAGCCCAATGATACCACTACAACTCTCCTGCCTCTTTCTCCCAAGGAATCCAGGGATTTAAAAAAAAAAAAGTTTCATGGCCGGAGGGTCTTTAAAATTATCTTTTTGAGAAGTCTGCTCCAAAGCTAGGCTCTGTTAGTGGGTCCCAAATTTGGGTCCTCCAAATGTTTTGGACTTCAGCTCCCAGAATTCTTGATCATTGGCCAAGCTTGCTGGGGCTTCTGGGAGCTTAAGTCCAAAACACTTGGAGGAGTAAAGGGAATAAAATTAAAATACATGGTGTCTCAATCATCGCACCACAATTGTGGAAGGAGAGTCTGCTTCCCTTGACATGCATTTCCTAAAAAACCCTGTGGGGAAAATGAGATTGAAGGAATTAAATTGTGGTGCTTTGGGATATCTAGTTCAGGAGGAGGAGATTACTATTCCATGACTCTCAAGCCCCTCTCCAAACTACAGATCCCAACGCTTTGTAAGATGGAGCTGCAACCACACAAGTGGTTGGCATCCCAAGTCGGCTCCTGGAAATCTTTCTTTTTTATTTATGCATTCATTATTCGGCGTATATGTCACCTTTCTCCCAAGATGGCTCACAAAAGGAAGGATGTGTGCCGCCCAGCAGGGACCAGAGCAAGAGCAAAATGCTGTTTTAGATTCGAATCCCGGCTCAGCCACGGAAACCCACTGGGTGACCTTGGGCAGTCCCACTCTCTCAGCCTCAGAGGAAAGCAATCGTGGCAAAACCCCTCTGAAGACACTTGCCCCGCGACAGAGTCGGAAACGACGTGAAGGCACACAACAACAAGAACAACAATTGTTCCTAGGCGGGTGTGCAGCCTTGGTGGTGGCCCAGTGGGGCTGATGGGAGTTGCAGTCTGACACATCTGGAGGATGTCAGGTTGTGGAAGGCGGCCCTGTCCAGATTTCCAAAGGGATCCTCTGCTTTAAAACCAGCCGCTGGACAGCTCCGAGTGGGATGGCCATAGGTGACTGCAGCCTATTGCCAGACCAAGGCCATTTTGAGAGGAAAGCGGGATATAAATGCAATAAATAAATAAATAGATAGATAGATATTGCAACTCCCAGCAGCCCCAGCCAACATAGCAGATAGTGCAGGTGGTACAGTCCAGCAAGATGCAAAGAACCAGAACTCCTCCCCATGCCCTCCAGGACCAGTTTAATCCTTTCTCTCCAAATTAAATCTTAAAACAAAAGATTTAAACACAGTAAAGGCTCAAACACAGGCCCAGTATTTGCATTAAACACCATTTTTCTCCCCCTGAAAGTCAGAAATGGCTCGAAAGCACACCACAAGAACGACAAAGGTGGCTTGCGCAATGGTGAGGAACGATGGGTGTTGCAATTTTGCAAGATCAGGAGAACCACATGGCTCCCCAGCCCTGGTTTGACCCCTTCTTTTCCAAATTAAATTTCACCCCAATTGCTTTAAAAAAAAAAAAAACGCATCTGCTTTTAAACTGGGCAGCTCCAAATGCAATTTGACAGGACCTCAGCAGGCTTGGTTCTCCAGAGGTTTAGGGGACTACAGCTCCCAGCATCACAGAGGATGGTGAGGGATGATGGATGCTGCAGTGCAGCAAGACAGCCGGCCAGGAATGGACTCCCCAAGCTTTGATGCACCCCCTTTTTTCTTGGGTCCCTTCTTCCCTCCCCTCAATCTGAGGCCATACCTTCGCCAACATTTCGCCCTGTGATCAAGACGGCAAAAAGTTATGAATTAGGAAGGAGACCAGAGGAGCTGCAGCAGTTTGCTTTTGCCTGAGCCGACTGGGAAGAGCAAGGCTGAACCTGGTCCTCTTTGCTGAGCAAATGGAGTCCAAACGCGACGTTTGCATTTTGAACTCCATTTGCAGCAACGGAAGCCAGCTGAGGACAAAGGCAGGTGGAGAAGGAGGCAGAAACCGGGACATTTTCCCAGCAAGGAGGGTGTTGTGTGGCCATTTTCATGCAAGAAGCCCCCCCCCCCCCCGCCGACCCTTTTGGGGACAAGGTCACACTCCCTTCTCTATGAGAAGCGGCCGCTTCAGTGGGACTTTGGGGGTGGGGGGGTTTTGGGGGAGGCTCCCACGATGGCTCAAGGGAGGCTTTTTATCTGTAGAGCGTAAACTAGTGTTTTCAAAAATATTAAAATTCTGAACCGTTCGACCCATTTAAGGGGGTGGGGAGGGCAAGATCTGGCCTTTTGGATTGTTTCATGAATAAACCGGTGTTTTAGAAGACTTGGTTGTCCTCGGTTGTCTCCTTGCAAGAGCGGCAAGTGGGTGGGAAGGTGCCAGAACTAGGAAAAACTGGCTCCTCTGGACTACAGCTCCCAGAATTCCCCTTGCAGGATGGAATCCTGGGACTTGTAAGTCAGGGAAAAAAAGGTCAGCGCTGAATTTCCTGCAATGCTTTCTTGTGTCTCAGTGAGACAAAGAACAATACATATAAATAGATATGAACACACAAATACACACACACCCATATGTATACACACACACACATATATATATATATATATACACATATAAACAGAGACACATATTTACATACACACACACGCATGCACGTATATATGTACGTATGTATATATGTGTATGCATGCACATACATACACATACATGCATGCATACACACACATCTATGCAAAGATATGTGTATGCGTGCAAACACATATGGGCGTGCATATACAAACACATATATGTAGGTACACACACACACACACACACATATATGCATGGATACACACACACACACACATATATATATATGCACACAAACATATGCATGTATACATACAGATATACAGCACGTGCATGCATGCAGATATATGTATTGCACACACCTATATATGCACGCGTGCACAAATATATACATGCATGCATATACACACACACATATATATGCACACAAACACCTATATGCATGTAGACATACAGATATATATGCATGAATATACATATATGTATCACACACACACACTCATATATATATATATAGGCACGCGTATGGACACATAAACACACAATGCATGCACACACACCTATATGTAGGTATACACACATGTATGTATGCATGCACATACCCCCTAGGTGAACCCCTAGCAAAACTACAAATCCCAGGGTTATGTAAAACGGAGCCTTGTCAGTAAAGCGGCACGAAACTGCATTATTTCTACAGGAAAGATGCACCCCTTGCAAAACTACAAATCCCAGGATACTGTAGGATGGAACCATGGCAGTTAAAACGGTACGAAACTGCAGTGTAGATGCACCCCTTAGAAAACTACAAATCCCAGGATATGGAAAATGCAAAAAATGCAAAAAAAAGTATCTATTATTTTTCTTATTGTTGCTGTTATTGGCATAGAAAACGCTGGCTGACCTTCGAACAGAGCCGGAAGCATCGGTACGCGAACAAGTGACTGAGACTCTTAGGAGCGAGGCTAAAGAAGACGAACCAGCCAGCTTGCGTCCCGCGCATGCGCAGAACCGTGCCCTGGGCGTGGAACCCTGGCGCGCACGCGCGATCCGCTCTAAGAGGAAAAGCGGCTTTTACCCAGACTGCGCGTGCACAAAGTCAAAACGCGCATGCTCAGCAGTCCCGGGGGAGTGGAGTCTGCGCAGAAGAGATGAAATAAATGGGTGTGCCTTTGGCAGTTAAAGCGGTGTCAAACGGGATTATTTCTGCCATTAACAAGAACTATACATAGCAGAGAGTGGAAGCCGCGCAGGCGCACAGCAAGCATTAGCAAGTAGAGGTCGATTGCGCCTGCGTAGGAATAATTTTAGAAGTGAGACTGCGTACGAGTAGGAAAAGGTGGGCGGAAGAGTGGGAGACTGCGCTTGCGCAAAGTCGGCTTGCGCATGCGTGAGTGGGGGGAAGATGGCTAGCTCTGCGCATGCGGGGAACGGGAAAAGTAGAGAGAAAGAGGAGGGACGGCCGCGCATGCGCACAAAAGGAAGCAGAAGCAATTGATTCCAAAGAGCGGCTTTCCTCTCGCTCCCTTCTCCCTCCGCGCCTGCGCAGTGACCGCCCTCCTCCATGCGCATGCGCCCGGAGCGTCGGGGAGGGCGCCGTGCGCCTGCGCAACGGCGGCGGCGGCGGCGGCGGGGCCCTGAGTGAGAGGCAACGGAGGCAGTGGCGGAGGAGGAGGAGGATCAACGTCGACGCTCCCCTTCAGCTTCGGAGGAAAAGGCGGCGGCGGCGGCGGCGGCGGCGGAAGAGGCGGCGGCGAAGGCTGTGGGTCCCCGCCCCCTGTCATGGCAGCCAGCCCCGAAGCCCACCGGAGGCCTCCTCTCCGTGCGTCGGAGGCCGGGCCCGTCGGGTAGGAGGATCCGGAGGAGCGGCAGCCGGAGGAGGATCGGGATTCCCCTGAGAAGCGGAGGAGGAGAGGGAAGAGGCCCGGGCCTGAGGCGGTAACGGCGCCGCCTCTTCCCTTCCCGCCTCTCCCTCCTCGGATGTGGGAGAGGATGGAGGCCAAGACGGTGGTCTACGACCTGGACACCTCGGGGGGCCTCATGGAGGTGAGAGGCGGGGAAGCGGGGAGGGAAGGGGCAGGGGCAGGGGCAAGCCTTCCGTTACTCCCGCTCCCTCCCTGAGCGCTCTCTCTCTCTCTCTCTCTCTCTCTCTCTTCCAGCAAATCCAGGCGCTCCTGGCGCCCCCCCGGAGCGGCGACGACGGAGGGAGCGGAGCCGGAGGGACGGAGAAGCGGAGCCGGAGGACGGAGCGAGGAGGCGGAGGGGACCCCCATCACCACCACCAGCACCACCACCAGCAGCACCAGCAGCAGCAGCACCCCTACCAGCCCCACCACCACCCCGCTCCTCCTCCTCCTCCGCACCACCAGCACCATCCCGGCCATCATCCCCACCACCACCACCACCACCACGGGCCCCCTTCCTCCTCCTCCTCCTCGGCTGCCGCCCATCAGCGCCGGAGCGGCCGGGCCACCAACCACGACAGCTGCGACAGCTGCAAGGAAGGCGGCGACCTCCTCTGCTGCGACCACTGCCCCGCCGCCTTCCACCTCCAGTGCTGGTCAGTCTCTCTCTCTCTCTCTCTCTCTCTTCCGCACTCTCGGAATGAACCGCTTCGGCGCCGCTTTTGACTACCAGGGGGAGGGGGGGGGAGCCACACGGCCATCGTTTCCAGAGTGTGGAGGCACTCGGGACCCCCCTTTTCGGACCCTTCTGCTTCCCTTTCCCCGATCCGGAGCCGCTCCGGGTGTGACTCCGCCTCCCTTCCCTTCCCTCCCTCGGGGCTCCGTTTTCTGCCTTCGCCTTCGCCGCCTTGGGCTCCTCCTTCCCAGCCCTTCGCAGTTATTGTTCGCTCCCAGCCCAGGCCCCGCTTCTTCCTTGGACAACATGGCGACCTGCTGCTGCTGCTGCTGCCGCTGCCTGAATGTCTAGCGCTAGTGCTGCCGCCGCTACATCTTCTCCCCAGCGCCATTTTGCCCATCTGGACTCCCTCCCTCTCTCTCTCTCTCTCTCTCTCTCTCGCCGGTGTCTCCTCCTCCTCCTCCTCCTCTACTTTCCCGGTCCTTCCTTCCTTCCTTCCTTCCTTCCTTCCTTCCTTCCTTCCTTCCTTCCTTCCTCCTTGTCCGGCAGAGGCTGCAAAAGGCTACCCAGGGCCCCCTGGAGCTGGGCGCAAGGCCAAGCTCTCCTCCTTCCTAGGCAAGGAGGGAGCCAGAGTCCCCTGCCGCCGCCGCCACCGTCCTCTGCGGGCCTCCTTCCCCGTCGGATCTTCCTCATCCAGGCACCAGAGCCTCCTTCCTTCCTCCTCCCTCCTTTTGTTTCCTTCCCTGGAGGGGCCTGCCTTCATGGGGAGCCCCCTTGTTCCAGCTGCAGGGAGACCTGCTCCTGCTCTCCCCTTCCTTCTTCCTTCCTTCCTTCCTTCCTTCCCCCTTGCAGTGGGGGACCCCTCTTGGCCTCTCCTCTGGAAGAAAGGACTAGGCAGGGCTCTAGCTTTTAGGACGGTGGTGTGTTAGCGCCAAAAGAGAGGACGGTCCGCACTCCCGCTGGATAGGTTTACTCAGGGAGACGTTGAGAGCAGAGGGCTTGGAGGGCCTCATTCACAGAGTTGCCATGAATCGAGCTCCGCTGGAAGGCAGCCAACAACAACAACAACTACGACTACTTCTCCTTAGGCTTCTCCCGGACAGGGCAGGCCGCCGGCGGGGTTGCCATCTTTGCCTTTCTTTAATAACGCAGATGCGTTTGAGAGGCCATAAAAGGAAGCTGAGAGCCAGCGTGGTGAAGGGGCTTGAGCGTTGGGCTCGAATCCCAGCTCTGCCATGAAAATCCACCGGATGACCTTAAGCAAGTCACACTCTCTCTACCTCAGAGGATGACAGTGTGGCAAACCCCCTCTGAACAAATCTTGCCAAGAAAAGCTTCATGATATTGGCCGTAGGGTCCCCAGAAGTCAGAAACGACTTGGAAGGCACGCAGCAACAACAAAAGGAAGCTGGCCTATTTGGCCCAACTCTCTTTTTCCCCAGATATCTCGGTGGTTAGCAGACCCTGGGGATGTCTGGGACTCTTGTCCAGCCCTCTTCTTTGGGTATACTGCTGTGCTTTTATTCATTTTCCTCGGTCTGACTTAGTGGCAAAGGGCTGGCTGTGTGGTGGGACTGGCGTGACTCGGAGCCAGAAATCTCAGGTTTAGTCATGGAGTTTGGGGGGGGGGGGGAGGGAGGAGAGAGATTGTACGCACAAGGTTCATGGTTTCATGTGGCAAAGATTTTCTGCATTGCTAAACAAGGCGGAAGTGATGACCTTATCCAGGCCGGAGGCTTCTGGGAAGCGTGTGGTTTTGTTTCTGTCTGGTGTGTCTCCAGTCTGTTGCCCCGCTAGAAAGGCATATCTTGTGATGGAGGTTGGCTGGAAGGTGATTTGTGGGCCCTCTCTTGCTGAAAGGATATTGCACTTTTTAGTGGCTACAAACTGGGTCCCTTTTATGTCTTCCTTGGAAAAACCTCGCTCACATCACATCACACAGCTCTTTCTGTCAAGAAGAGTGTAGGCAGCTTTCCTGTTGGGAAAATTGTGACTTGCTTGTGGGGTCTTGAAACCAGCCCCCAGCAAGAAATTTGGGGCTGTGGGTCTGCTGCGTCTTCTTCCGCCTGCCTCATGGCCTCCTCCTTTTGCTCTTTAATTGAGGGCGGTTTATTCTCTTTGTCTCCATCAACATTTGCTTTAGTTTAAACTTGGCTCGATTGTATACACTTGCGACACAGAGAGGAGTTTTCCTGGGCTTTTTGTTTAGCTTTGCTCCAGTTTCCTGTATAATTGTGCCTGTCTTCCCCTACTCAGATGCAAGCTGGATTTTATTTCCCCCTTCCTTGCATTTGCTGACTTGGAGTTCTCCCTTTCCAAAAGTCTTTGCGTTAGGAATAATTAAGGCCGTGGCAGTTAATAGCCGTGGTTCCCATTGGCATCCGGTTGTAGGGCAGACTCCAGGTTTGTGAGTTCTCCTTTGCTTTATTTTCTTTTTAATTACAATCCTGGGATCGACCAACTGGACCCTGATACAAAAGGCATGCATTCAGAATGAAAATACAGGAATACGTGTTGACTTCCAGCTGCACCCACAGTTCTTCCACCCAAAAAGATGTCCTGGTTACCCACAAACGGTAGGAGGTGAAGGGTAGCAGGAAAGACATGTTTGGGAGTCCTTCCTGATTTACTACAGGCCACCCAGCGATCCCCTAATATCTTCAGATCCAGTTTCCAGGGGAGCAGGGTTGGCTTTTAGAAACCTGACCTTTTCTGGTAAGAGTTGTGGAGAGGCAGGGATGCAGAAACTGGGCTAGAAGCCAGACAATATCTAGCCGCCATGGCTCTGTCCTGTCTCCCCCAGTTGATTCTTCTGTCTTGTTCCTCTCTGAAGAAGAGGTTACTGAAAAGGGCAGGATTCATACCAGGCTGGGCTTTTGCTAGGAGGTAGTCTCTTGTGAGTTGTTGAAAAGTGGTATTATTATTACTATTATATTTAGTTGTATCCGATCTTTCTTCCAAAATTGGCATTCAAAGCAGTGGTTCTCACTTTATCTGACAAGTTATCTAATCTGCTGGAATGTGAGAAAGGGTTGTTGTTGTTGTTTTGTCCCCTTTTTGGACGACATCTCCCAGAATCCCCCCAGCCAGCCAGCGGAGTCATGCAATTGCAGTCCAAAATGGCAGCACTTTCAGTCTCTCGATCTTTATTCAAGATGGGGGGGATCCAGTGCTGGGTCTAAACTTTCGGGGCTTGGCTCCAAGGCAGAGAGGAGAAGATAGGCCTGCTGGAGTTGACCTGCCCTCTTCCCGTGTGACTTCTTGCCGTGGGGCCTTGCGGTTTGGTGGATTAATTTCTCTGAGGAGGACTGTGGTTGGGGAACGTGTTCGATCCATTGGTCTGCCTTATGCTCAGGCTGGCTCCTGTGGGCCTGAGATAGTCATAACTCCCTTTCCAAAATGCGCAAATTGCTTCTATGGCACAGGATGGCAGACAGCAGAAAGTATGAGCCTTTCTCACCCCAACAAACCTGCGATGTTGCTTAGGCTAAGAGAGAGGAACCCAGTTCGCTCCGTGTTTCTCCGATATTTTGATCCCAGGTTGCTCATAATCTCTCCCCAGACTGCTCTCCTGTTTACATACACCTGAGACTACCTGGAACACTCCTGTGTACTCAGACCACCTTGCGCCATTGAGGTTTAAGTCTGTTACCCAGGCCTGAGCCAACATAATTATGATAACAGAGCCATTCTGTGGCCAACACAGTCTGGATTTGCTTTTCTTTGTCTCTCAGTTAAGCCTGCAGCAGCTTCTCTGAAAGAATATACAGCATTTTAAAAATAACTGCTCTTCTTCTTTTTTGGTAAAAATAATCTGGCAGCCTTGTGTGTGTCCCCCCCCCCCCCCCCCCCGCCATCCACCTCTTTGCTTTGTGTCTCCTCCCTTCAAGCCCAGATGCATTCTCTCTCCCCTCCACGTTCCCTTGTGGGTGAGCTCAGACCACTGAAAGGCCATGTCCCTCCTAATGCTGACTGGTTTCATTGAGGAATTAAAGGAATGTCGCAGAGGGAAGGAGAGCTTGTGCTGGGCTGTGTAAAACAGGTAACAACCAAAATAAATAAATCAGGGGTCGCTGGGGAATGCGGAGCAGGTGAGCTGGCTTTTCTCCAGACTGTAAAAGCCTCCTCTAAACTTAGTGAACTGGGCTGTCCAGTTAGGCCAAATCCCATTGATAACTTCCTGTTTGGCTTGTGGCTTGGGGTCGCTGCACATGAAATCATTAAACTTCCTGCGAAAGAGCCCGCCTTAAGATAGTTTTACTGTCCATACCCTTCTTCTGAATATCTCCTCGTGTCTCCAGTTGTTTCTGTGAGTCTTTCTCCTTTCCAGGGAGGACTGACTAAATGCTTCTTCTCTTCCTCTTTTGAAAAGTGGCCTCAGCCTCTGCTTGACATTTAGCTCTTGATAACAGAAGGAGATAGTCCAATCACTTAAGATCACCCCCAGCCATAACCCCTGGGGTTCATTCTGCTTTGTTTTTCTGTAAGTCTGCCTCATTTTGAAATGTGAACTTCCTTCCCTGCTTCGCGCAGACGGGGATCTCCTGAGGTAGCCCTTGAATTGCGGTTCTTGTGAGTTGATGGCCTCCCTCTCTCGCTCTTTGTTCCACCTGTGCGGGAGTTGTCTCCAAAGCGCGGCGTCAGTGGTGGCGCTCCTCCGGTGAGCCGTGCAAGAACCGCCACCATCACCAGCGGCTGGGCAGAGCCTTGTGCCATAGCAACGCTGGCTGCAGTGCAAAGATTATATGATTGATAAAACATTGGGGTGTTTGGGATGTCACTGGTACCCAGGAAACCGTTCTGAAAACCCATCCTGGCAGGGAGGAGGAGGAGGAGGAGGAAGCAGCACATTGTATGGAAGTGCATTAAAGCAAAACTGTACTTCCGTTGAACCTGTGAACTCTGTGGTTACGCTTTAAGCTTGAGTTGCCCAACTGTTTTGTTCCCACTCTTCCCTTGTCATGATTTCAGACATAGATTCTGGAGTCTTGATCATTGTGTGTGTGTGCGCTCTTTCTTTTGCTCGCTCTCTCCCTGTGCCTGGAAAAATACTTCCGAAGGATTTTCTGGTCTCCAGATGCAGTATGAAGGTTCACTTCATTGGGATCTCCATTAACAGATCGGAGGGAAGCAAAAAGGCACGGTGGATGTCGAAGTTGAGGGGTGACAGGAAGTAAATCTTGGCTTGAATCCACCAATCCTGTTCTTGGCTTGCCGCTTTGGTTGCTCATTTGAGTTGTGTTCCATTCCCCTGCCCCACAGCCGCTTAGCCTTAGTTTTGAACAGAGCCGGCAGGACTTATGCCCAGCCAGTGTTAAAGGGAACTATGCAGGCGGTGTGCCCTGTGAAGATAGCTGCTTCTCTTGTCGCTTTTCCCCTCAAAGAGAAAGAACTAGCTGAAGTGACTGAGCTCCGAGACTGAAACACCAGGAATCAGCCACCACAGCTGGACTTGCAGGATCCCTTCACAAGATGGCTTTTCAGAGACGCTTCCTACTTCTGTGGCAGGAGGCGGGGGAGCCTGTGTGTGCCTTTCCTTTATTGCAGGAGAGTGGGCGTCTTGGCCACCCAACACGAAATGCATTTGTGCCCAGACCAGAGAGCAGTTAGGTTGAGTTAAATGGAGCCTTGTGGGAATATGGCAGGCGTGAGGTCATTAACTCTGCTGTTGCCTTGAGGAAGGAAAAGGGGGAATGTCTGGACACTGCCTTCCTGCCTTATGGGAACTGCTTCTGTGTGTTTGTTTATGTGCTTTCACTTAAGCACTCTGGGGTCTGTTCCTTTTCTTTTTAAAGTATCTGAAACCCTTGAAGGTAAGACTTAATTGAAGTGGTCCAAAGCAGGTAAAACACCAAGGATTCTGTAGCTTCCTACCTTTTTTTTTCTTTCCCTTCCTTTAATGTGAAGAGGGTTTATTTTTCTTCCTCTTGATTATTGGCAGGCGGAGAAAAGAGAAAAATCAAACTCAAACTGTCTGAGAGTTTGGCCTAGTCTGAATGTGCCTAAAACTGAAACATGTAACCTCAGAAGATTTCTATAGGCTTTTACAGGCGCTGGAGTTTGCACAAAAGGACCCTGTCTCAAGCTGGGCGTTCAGAAGAGCACCCAGGCCATTCTGTGGCGCCAACCATGCGCACCTTGGGCCTCTGGAAATGAGTGGTTGCAATTAAGAATCCAAGCTTATTGTAACTTGAACCCAGCTTTTCCTGCACCGGGCTGCCTTTCTCAAGGCGGGGGGAGGATTCCACCATTTCTGGTTTGCAGTTTAGCATTGCATACTTTTCAAACGCCACTGGAAGGTTCTACTCTTGTGTTTAGTTCCCTAAAAAGCAAGTCCTGAGCAGATCCCAACATAAACTGGCAAACTGCTTCTGAAAAGGACCTCTGGCTCCCTGGTGGAGCACGTGATTTGCCCAGCTTCAGTTGCTGCTAGTTATAGAATATCCAGTAGCCGAGAGTTTGGCCTAGAGACCCAGAGAGCCAAGGGCAACTAGGGTGGTTTGTATTGGGCTGGATCAGGGAAGCTTCAAGGGGTCAGACAGCTGTATCGATCCCCCCCAATCAACCAGGAGTTGTGCCATTACCTCCAGAAATACGCAGCAGCTCTCTGTGATGGAGGATGGAAGGTGTATTATAGAGATTCATTCAAGGGAGTTTCTCCTTCCCATCTAGAAACCTAGAAGCTTCTTGTTTGTTTGTTCTGCATATAGAGAATGCTGTGCTTCTCTTCCCATCTCTGGGGACTCTGCGGATGACCCTGGCCGGATTGCTCCTGCGTATCCTCTCTGACTTTACAGAGCCCGGTTGCCTCCCTGCTGATGCATACTACTTAAGGGCAGTGAAGCAAGTTGGGAGACCACAGAAAGGCAGGTAGCGGAAAACTCATCTTGGATCCAGTCAAGCACAAGGAACGGCTGATTACTGAGCCTACTCTGTCATGGCGATGGAAGCTAAGGAGCAAGCTGGCAAGCATTTTCCTTCACTGGTGCATCCTCAGTGTCACCCAACAGACCTTTCCTAAGTGTTTTGGGGCCTTTTGTCCTCTGGCCTAGTTGGAGATCCACACAGATCTCAAGTGGCACCCTGTAAGATGTCTGCTCCACATTTTGAGTGTAAAATCTCCCACAGCTGTCATGACTGAGATTCTGCAGCACCTGCAATTCAGTCTGTGGAGGTATCTGGGGTCACACCACCCAATAACGGATGACATTCGCTTTCTAAGGACTGTGGGTGCAGATAAGGTGCCTGATCAGAGTCCACCACCCCTTGTTTTGTTGCAAGCAGGGCAATCATTGTCTGTTTCTTTCCTAGCCAGAAGCTGATGGCTCATGGACCATCATGTGGAGTAGCCTGCTGATTTGGGGGTCTTGCAAACTCAGGACAGCCATGGCTTTCTTGATGGAGTCCATCCACCCATAGTGAAGTCTTCCCCTTTTCCTACTGCCTTCCACTTTACCAAATGTTGTCTTTTCCAATGAAACATGTCATCTTGTAATATGTCTGAAGTACGACAAACAGCCTAATTTTAGTCATCTTGGCTTCTAGGAAGCATTCAGGCCTGATTTGCTTTAGGACCCATTGATTCGCCTTTTTAGTAGTCCATTGTAACCAGAAACACTCTTCTAGCACTATGTTTCAAATTTCTTCCTATCAGCCTTCTCAGTTGTATGTCTGTGGATCCTTATAGCAGAACTAGAAGATGAGAGCCTTGTTCTTTCCATCCGCTGCTTGATGGAATGTCAGTTGAGGGACAGGGAAAGCCTGATGGATCTGACATCCACCTAAAAGCTCTGCTTCCCTTCAACCCTTTCTGCTTTATAAAGAGGCTTACAAATAGAAAGAATGAGGCAGAGACTCCCAGGAGGAGGTTGTGGAATAGAAGCGATAATAAAAAGATGGAAGCAGACCTGAGCCATTCGCCTCAGGAGTCGTGTGTGGCCAAACTGGGCTTGCCAAAGCGCTGTTCTGATTCAGAGCATCTAGCAGAACTTTTTTTGTGCTGGGATGGAGGTGCCGGCTCTGGAGGGGAAGCCTCTGAGCAGGAATGTCTTGCCACGTTGAGCTCTTGGCTCAGCCGTCCGCAGCTTTCCCAGCAGAGGCTCTGAGATCCGCACTCCAGCTTGAGATCTTGGCACCCTCGCTCAGCCTCGACAGTTTTACTTTCAGATTCTGCGCAGCTCACCTCTGACTTTGCACGGTTTTCCTCTGCGCTTTCTCAAAGCACCGTGGAGGCAGAAGGAAATAAGCCTGGCATGAAGAGGCGGCTTTGAAGGACACGGAGCAAATGGATCTCTGTGTGTATTTTCCTTTGCTGTGCAAATAGTTCTGTTTGTAAAGAGTTTGCCAAAGGTGGGGGAAGAGGAAAATGCTAGGACTCACCGATGAGAGTCTTTACCCATGCCATTAAAAAAAGAGAGAAGAAAAAAAAGGAAAGGTAGATCTTTCAGCAGCAGCTTGGAAGGAAGTCAGGGATCCTGTCCTGGAGCTTGCTTCCTCCCCCATCATCCCAGTTGTTCTCCTCGGGAATTGGATTTAGCAATGGCCCAAGGGCACCAGTGCAACACACGGGCAACCACATACACACACACCAACCACTCCCTGGATTTGCCTGGCAAGTACCGTCTGCTCTCCTCTGTGCCCTGGCCTGTCAAGCAGAGGAGCTCATCAAGGAAATCTCCTTGGGGCTAGAGCAGTAAAGGTTTAATTTATGGAAGCTATCCCAAAAAATAAAGGGGGGCCTAGGAATGAATGTTAGTGAATTTGTTTGGTTCACCATGCGGAAGGGTCTGCCTGCCTTGAAAAGAGTTGGGGACAGAGAGACAAGTCAGTTGTAAATGTTTTCTGCTTTGCAAAGACCTTCCCACTCTTTGGTGGGTCTGTTTCACTGTGAAACTGAGGTGACTGTTTGCATGTTTTGGTTTTAAGTAGTGCCTTGTCGACTTGCAGCAGTAGCGTGCCAGTTTCGGAGCAAAACAGAGAGATCGGATGAAAAGGGACTTCTTGTTTTTTAGCCTGCTCCTGAAAGGTTTGTGGTTTTTCAGGCCCCAGAAGAGTAGTTGCATACTGCATTTCATTTAAATATCGCCTTTCCTCCCCCGAAAGGATTTTGGATCAGTTGGCAGCCTATATATAGAATTTGGAGCAGGGCCATCTCAGAAGAAGTGAAAGGCAGCCCCAGCTAGCCTCCGGGGAAGGCCTCGGCCAAGCGGGCAGATGGGCTAGGTTTCCCAGAGCTCCATGTCAATGGGGCAGGGGTTGGGTACCAGGAACGGGATCCTTAAAAGCCTAGAGCAATGCTACTCAAATGTGGTAGGTAGCCCATGGACAGATGCCAACCCATGAACTATTGGCTGCCACTCCAGGGTGAGTTTCCAGGAAAGGAAGAAGCAGTTGTAGTTAGTGGACACAAATATGGTGCCAGTCCATGGCATAGTGGGCCAAAAAAAACCCCCGTTGGTTCTGCAGATGAGATAGCTTAAGAAGCATGAATCCCACTTGCATCAAAGTCATCCCACCAATCTCCTTGTCTTCCTCGCACATCACCCTCCAACAAAGGGGGGGCTCCCAGGAGCATGTGTGCTTTGATTTTTACGTGGCACAATCTCCATCTGTCTTGGCTTTGAAAAGGGCAGGTGGATGTTCAGTGTCCAAGTTGGAGAGCCAGGGGCTCTTTCTTACGTCCACCAACGGTGCTTCCCCCTTCCCTTTTAGTGGGATCCTGACAAAGGCCTCCACTGTGCAAATGGGAAGCAAGCCGTTTCCTGGTCATTAATCTTTCCATCTTGGAAAAGATGTGCCATCTCCATTTCTCTGGTTGTGGCCAAGAATGGCAGGGTGGGCAGAGGCTGTTGCTTGGAACAATGTCAGCCAGAGACAAGAGTTGCCAGTGTATGTTTCTTTCATGATGAGGGGGCTGTTGTTGTCCGCAGGTGTTTTCACCCCACCAGTCTTGGAGGAAGAGCAGCTGAGGATCCTCAGCTGCTACACACCACTCTTGCTGCTGTGATGTGTTTGTGTGTATTTTCTCAGAGAGACCCACTTGTAAGATACTGAATTGATTATCTATCAAAGCTGTGGTAGGAGGCTTTGGGAGAGACCTGGCATAGAAATTAGAAGCTGCCAAGGAAGGTTCCTCTTCCCTACCAAACTCCTGAGGTGGGAGCTTTATGTGGCAAATATGTGAAATGCCTAGCAGCTTTCAAAGTCCTGAAATAGAACTATATAACCACACAAGACAGCCAGCATCGTATAGCATTTAGAGCATTGCGCTAGGACTCCAGAAGACCACACACAGCTGTGAAATCCTCTGGGTGCCTTAGGAAAGTCATACTCTCTCAGCTTTAGGGGAAGGTAACGGTGGCACACCTCCTCTGGGGAAATCTTGCTGAGAAAACCCCATGATAGCTTTGCCTTAGGGTCACCCTAAGTCAAGAGACAACTCAAAGGCATACAACACCTATGACAACACAAGACTCAACCACAAACCTCACACCTCTACTCGTAACCCTCCCAAATGACAGGTGCCTGAAGGAGGGTGGAACACTTCTGTCCATCAGACTCCTCTTGAAGGGATAGTTGGGTCTGGATGCTGGTGCTTCGAATCCGAGGTGGTTTTCTGTTAGTGACAGCCATGTGGCGAGTCTGCTTTGGGCCTCAATGCTGGAGGAGGTGAGCTTGTGGGGCAAAATGGTGGGACGCAAGAAGCCTCTGCATTCTCTCTTTCTGTGGCATCTGGGTCAGGTGTGTCGTGTCCGTGCATGCAGCCGTCTTCATTTTGCAAGCCAGGTCCCGTTCCAATCAGGCTGCCTTTTGTTCTCTTTTGCTCTGGAATGCCACTCTCATAACCACTGAGCTGATGGATAGATCAGCTCCAGGTCGCTGGCAGCCTTCCCTCTCTCAGATCTTGGGTGGCTGCTTGCCCTCTTTCTCAAATCTGCCTTGAGGTAGTCCATGATAAACTCTGCTAGGTATGGAGGGCAGCTGTTCACTTCTGAGAGAGCGGAAGAACAAGAAACTTTTTCAAAAACAAAGCAATGCACTCTGTTTCTAAAGCCTCCCCTGGCATTTCCGGGTTGTTGTGGCTTTGGGGCTGGAGAGTTTTGTTGAGTCTTTCCACTGTGTTTGAAACCTCTTGCTGTGAGGTCAGGCAGCCACAGAGGGCTACCTGTGGCTTTTGTTCCCTTTTCAGGTTGTGTGGTTAATAGGTGTGTTTTCC
Source organism: Phrynosoma blainvillii (assembly GCA_026167975.1). Lineage (NCBI taxonomy): Eukaryota > Metazoa > Chordata > Lepidosauria > Squamata > Phrynosomatidae > Phrynosoma > Phrynosoma blainvillii. The sequence continues at coordinate 13,364,558 of JANUYF010000014.1, forward strand.
CCTGCGTTCTTGGGGCTGCCTGGCTCATGCTCTCAAGTCCACTTGTGCTTCTTCCCTGATTCCTGAGCTGTGCTCTCAAAATGGCTGCCCACCCTCCTGCCCGCCCACCCGCCTGGTTAATGTGACTGAAACAGGAAGCTTCTGGAGCTGACAGGCAGGAGGTACTGTTTCTGTTGCTGCTGTGCTGCTAAGCCATTTTACATCCGTGGGCCCGTATTGGAATAAGTCATCCGTGAGTTAACACTGGAGCTGTGCAGGCCAGCTGTGGTACCTCGGCCGGCGCTCAGAGAAACAGAGTCCCCTCCCAGTTCCCACATCTACGTCTGGCAGGCCGTAATTTCCTAAGGAAGCAGAGGTGGTGTGGCTTCCATGCAAGTGCGAACATCAGGCTGGCCCTTTCGGATCCTGGGAGCCATTGCAAAAATGAACAAGACAGCACAGAGGGGAACATAGGCCTGTGACTTGAAGGAGGAAAAGCTCTATCTGTCTTCATATAATTCATCATCTGAGGGCAGGTTCCCCTGGTAGCCATTTGGGGATTGTTGGAGACACAGGAAGGTAACCAGGTGAGGGCTGGCCTTCTGTGAAGAGAGAGGGGGCTAATTGGTGATGGTATTTTAATTACTTGTTTTCACCCTGCAGATATTTGGAATAAAGAAAGAATGGATGAGCTCAGGTGGATCAGTCCATGTTCTCCTCATTGTTGGAGCGCTTTGGTGGATTCGATGTGCTATGTGTCCTCTTACCACTGACCTTTACAGAAGCAACAATCCTGTAAGGGAACCCAGTGTGTTGGTCCTGAGATCATGGATATCAAGCCTTGAAGTGCCAAGAACAGCTTGCCTAAAGGCAGTGAGCAAGTTTGCAAATGTGGGGAGATTTGAACTGTGAGCCTCCCAACATGCAGTGCAGCCGTTTCTCTTTGCCTTAGCCGTTATACTGAGCCTGGTAGACTTTTTGGCTTATTTGAGGGCTGATGTTTTGATTAGGGATGACACATGTGCTCCTTTCTTTTTGCTTTCTCCAGCATCCTATAGAACACTCCTCCTCTTTCACCTCCAGCTTACCTTAGACTTAAAACAGTTTTGGTTCTCTCCACTACAACCATCTGTGGTGATGCATGGCAAGGGCATTTTGCATCCATTCTAGATCTAAACTTATGGGAGTGGGCAATGGACGGCCCTCTGGATGTTGTGGGACTGCAGCTCCCATCAGCCCACATATGGCCAGTGGTGAGGAGCATCCAGCAAGGTCTGGAAAGCCACCCTCTCCCCACCCTTCTGATATCGGTGGAAGCTCATCTGATGCATCTCAAGTAACCGCCTGCTTCTTCTCTCCTCCCACAGTAATCCTCCGCTGAGCGAGGAGATGCTGCCTCCGGGAGAGTGGATGTGCCATCGCTGCACCGTGCGCCGAAAGGTAAATATATCCATCACCACCCCGGCTGTGCCATGGGGGGGACTTTCTAGGCCTTCAGATGGAGTTTCCTCGGAAGGGATCCAAACACCTGGAGCAGAGGGGCAACACACGGGGAGGGGAAGGTCCCCACAGCTCATTCTGTTGCCATTGTGGCTTCAGTTTGTGTGTTTCACTGAACGCACAAAGAACTCCTTCAGTTAACAAAATGAATCTCTCTCTCTCTCTCTCTCTCTCTTGCCTTCCGTCTCTTTTGGACTACAACTCCAAGATTCCTCCAGTCATAAGGGGGAGGGGGACATCTGAGCTTCAGGATTGATGGCAGGCATAGTTTGGAGACCAAGCTTGGAAAAGGGGTTTGGGGACTATAACTCCCAGAATCCAGTGGCTGGAGGGTTTTGGCAGATGAGCTCTGAGAAGCTGTGGCACATGTACTTCTAATGAAGCTAGATCTGGCCTTGTTTGACTAGGCTGCAGCAATAGCCTTTACATGTGGCTGCTGTTGAACAAAATGAAGTCAGGGAGATTGTTTTACAAAATTCACAAGGATCAGCCGCTTCAGGCTTAATGCATGAACCCCTGGAAGGAGGCTGGCTTTGCCAAGGGCAGCTCTGCTTGCCTTCCAGAGGCAAGGGCAGCTGTGGGAAGGGGCAGGCAGGCATGCAGCAGGAGGAGGAGACGAAGCCTTTTCCCCTCTCCGTGACGCAGCAGGCCTCTCCCTCTTTCAGTCTGGCTGCTTCAGTTGTCAAGATGCCTATTTCCTTCCGGCAGCGAGTTCGGAAAGAATGACCTCCCGCTGTTTCCATGGCAGCGGAGGGGGAAGTGATGATCTGCCTCCCTTCTTTTCGTGGGAAATGGGGTGAGGGAAGCGATTGGGCTGGGCTCCAACTTGTCATCAAAGAGGCCTGCCCTTTCCGCTTGCCAGCCAGCCCCGGCTGAATGCAAATATTGACTCTGAGGGCTGCCAGCTTTGGCTGTGCTGGGAGGGAAAGGAGGATGGGCAAGGCTAAAGGGAAATAAATACACAGGATCTCTCTCTCTCACACACACACATTCTCCAAGCCCGTGAGTTGCTCAGGTACCTCTTTGAACCATGACTCTTTCCTAGGACTATCAGGGTTACTGAATCCCGGTTGAACAGGCTGGAGATGGGTTGCAACACACCTGGTTTCCCTGCAGAAAGTTCTGGCCTCTCTGCTCAGGGAATGGGGGAGGCTCATTTTCTGCCTGAGGTTCTGGAGAGTTTCTGCTGCTGGCCAGAGCTTACCTTATTGGGCTAGATGGGTCTGGGGTCTGACTGGGCATAAAACATTAGTGCCTTGGTTTCTAAGGCTTGCTCTATCCTCACATGTTCCTCAAGGCCTCTGTAGCTCTCTGTGGCTTCTTCCCCACATTTAGTCCATGGTGGGAACCCTGTGACATTTCTCTTTTCTGGCTTTCCCTTATCTGATGCTTGGCAGGGAACTCCAGAGTGCCAGGCTCACTGGTCAGGACCCTTTTGGGTTGAGAGAGAGGTGGGCACCCTGCTAGCCTCTCTGAAAGATGGCAGATGCCATGGCCTCCTGCTGTTCCTCAGCTGACTTCTCTTCCCTTCTAGCCTCTACCCCTGGCATGTTTCCTGTGGGCAGGGCCAGGCTCCTCAGGTGAATGGGAAGTTCCTTTGTAGCTGGAATATTTCTGCTTTTGCTGACCCATGTTGCTCCCATGATGTGTTGTCTCGCCCTTGTAAACAACAGTTCCAAAAATATAATACTTCAATTTGTTTAGAGGGTGAAGAGAAGGGTCTGTCTTCAAGCTATGAGGCACCATGTTTTCTGGGTGCTTTATTTATTTATTTGTTTGTTTGCTTGCTTGCCGGGGGGTGGGGGTATTTCTCTTGACCCTCAGTTACCGAAAAGCCATAGTGGACAACTGCTTGCCAAGAGACCTTGTGTCCTTAAGTTATCCACTTTGCAGCTGCTGGAGAGGGATTGTCCCTCCATCTTCCTGTTGAAGCATGTTTTATTTGCACCTTGTTTGCAGAAGAGGGAGCAGAAGAAGGAGCTTGGGCACGTGAATGGGCTGGTGGACAAGTCTGGGAAGAGGACAGCTTCCCCCACCCGTGATGTGGACTACTTGGAGCGTGGCAGCAGCCTCCGGACACTCTCCCACGCTCGGCTCTTGGAGCGGAGGGCCAGCCGGCCGGGCACCCCCACTTCCAATGCCAGCACCGAGACCCCCAACTCAGAGCAGAACGACATGGACGAGGACATCATTGACGTGGACGATTACTCCGTCCCCATGACCGAGGCAGACGGCGGGCAGCCCCACCTCAAGCGGCCTTTTGAGCTGCTCATTGCCGCCGCCATGGAAAGGAACCCCACCCAGTTCCAGCTGCCCAACGAACTGACCTGCACCACTGCACTTCCAGGTGAGTGGCCGGCCTCCTCCATCCTGGGCCTCTGCTCTGGGCTTTTGGAAGCAAGCAGGTGGCGAGTGTGGTATGGCTCCCTTGACCTTTGCTTCAGGCAGTGGCATGTCAACCAGGGTACCTTAGAAAAACAGCTGGAGTGGGAGGCTGTCTGGATCCTTTTCAGGATAGGTGGCCACTGTGCCCTCAGTGTGGCCTTTGCGGTAGTGATGCCTGAAGCCACCTCTGCCCCCATTTCTGCAAGAGCCAGCACAGGCTGAGGCTCTCTTTTCTTCCCATCTCTCTAAGCTTAACTGGTACAAAGCTGTTAAAGTAAAGCTACTGATACAAAATATGGAGAAGTCACCCAAAACTAGAAGAATTGGTACAGAGAAGAGATAGGGGGGAAGGATGCTGTTCTCATGAGGAAAATTCCACACACACATCTCTACATTTCATCTTTGACTGTATAACCCATCCATATTCCAACAAGTAATTCTCCCCTACCATCCCCACAGAAATATGAGATCCTTTTTTATGCATCAGATAATACCTTTGGGCTACTGATAAATGCACGATGAATTAACAAACTGTAGTTTAAAGGTATGATGTAACATGACTGGATTTACTTATTAATCACAATTGTATGATATTAATAATCTTTTTTTCAAAAGCATTTGTAAAAGCACTAAGAACCTAATTGATGGTGGAGATCAACTGTTCAGTTCATGTACTGTTTATTTTGGAAAAGTTGCACATCTTGTAAGAAGTTGCTAAACAAATAATGTGTATCAAATGTATCTGTTTTTCCTAGTATGTCATATATGGGGGGGGGGGGGGGTTGGGTTTTTTTAAAGGCTGCTCTGCTTCAAGAAAGAGAACTGACCTCTTTCTTTCTTCCTTGCCAGGTACTAGTAAGAGACGGCGGAAGGAGGAAACCACTGGGAAGAATGTCAAGAAGGCTCAGCATGAGCTGGACCACAACGGACTGGTGCCCTTGCCGGTGAAGGTCTGCTTCACATGCAGCAGGTATCCCTTGGGCGAGTGGGACTGGGGAAAGAAGCAGAGCCCCTGAGTTGGATCGAAGGGTTGCTTGTGGGAGTGCAGCATCATAGTAAGATGGTGGGAGCCAAGAAGGTCCTCTTCTCTTCCATCCCACGCATCCTGTGGGCCTCTCTCCAGGCATCTCCAGCTCAAAAGAGTAGCAGGTGGAAAGGAAAGAAGACCCTGCTCTCCCAGTCCTAGGCAAGCTAGACCAAAACCAAGGCAGCATTCCTGTTTCTCCTCCAACATTCTTGGTTTTTCTCTCCCCTTTTCAGGAGCTGCCGGGTGGCCCCTCTCATCCAGTGCGATTACTGCCCGCTTCTGTTCCACATGGACTGCCTGGAGCCTCCTCTCACGGCGATGCCCCTTGGCCGCTGGATGTGTCCAAATCACATAGAGCACGTGGTGGTAAGCCAAGGCGCGGCACCTTCTTTCCTTCCCACATGGCCTGGATCCTGAAATCTCGGGTTTTCCCCTTTCCCCTGCCCTTTTGGCTCACGGGAAACCAAAACCAAAGCTTTGTGTCTCTAGCTGAACCAGAAGAACATGACCTTGAGCAACCGGTGCCGGGTCTTTGACCGCTTCCAGGACACCATCTCGCAGCATGTGGTCAAGGTGGATTTCCTGAACCGGATCCACAAGAAGCACCCACCCAACCGCCGGGTGGTGCAGTCAATGAAAAGGAAGGGATTGAAGGTAGGCAGGATGGCTGTCACACTGTTCTCCATGGTGGAACTGTATGGCATGGTCCAACCACGGGGTGGCAGCCTTGCCAGCTGTGAGGCAGAAAGACTGAATGGCTCCCTGTTCCTCCTGCTCTGTCCACAGGTCCCCGATGCTATCAAGTCCCAGTATAGGATCCCTCCCACACTGCTGGCGCCTGCGGGAATCCGAGATGGGGAGCTCATCTGTAACGGGGTCCCCACAGAGCCCTCCTCGCATTCGCACCTTTGCAGTTTGGAGCACTTAGCCACCCCGTTGGAGCAGCAGGAGGTAAACGCCTCTCTAGGGGCGGCCACCCCTTCCCCTTGTCTGCACGTCTTTTGGGAAAGTCACCTTGGAGCAGAGTCCAGCACTGGGTTTTGTGGAATGCCTTCCATCAGGTTGTGAGAGGAGCAATGCCAGAGTCTTCCAGGAGGAGTCAGCCGTGTGCAAATGGCAGAGCTTGGAAATGAGGCTTGCTTTACAGCTTCCAGCATTTCCACTGCCAGCAGCATCTGGGTTGCGTGTGTGTGTAAGGCGAAGGTGCTTCTCTTGTTATGGTGAGGTCTAGTTTGACTAACAAACTCTTTGGGGAGTAGCTTAAGTATTGAGGCAAATAATCTGTTTTTACTCAGCTCCTCTTGTGCAAATAGAGCTGCCTTTGGCTTCAACTCTCCTATGGAACTTTTGCATTCGCTGGCTTTATTTCAGGAAGTTGCACACCTCCTCTGCACTGCATCTCCCTCCAGTGAAGAGTAGAAAGAGCAAAACAACCTTAAAATGCCAATTGTAGCACCTCGAGCAGCAGCCAAAAATACTTTAAAAGGCCAGGAGCCTAAAAGGTATCTTTGCCTGCTGCTGAAAAGATAACAGAAATGATCACCCAGGTAAGAGAGAATTCCACAAGTGGGGTGGAGCAGTACCACTAGGGACCACGGCTGTTCCGTGGACTAAGGGGAGCCCTAGCAGAAGACTTTGGAAGAGCATTTCCGTGCCTGTGTGGAACTGCTGTGGCCCAGGGAGAGAGGATTCCTTGGGTGAGGGTAGCCCAAGAGCTGCCATGTTTTTCCTTAATTCTCACTTGTGGCTTTTCCTTTCCTTTTCTCCTGCTTCCAGTGGTTGTGTAGCGTTGTTGCCCTGCAGTGCAGCATCTTGAAACACTTATCTGCTAAGCAGATGCCTCCGCCTTGGGACTCGGAACAGGCGGAAAAGGCCGATGTGAAGCCGGTCATTGTTGCTGACGGCTCCCTGGCCAGCCCTTACCAGCCGGCCGACAAGGCGGGCATCCCCTCCCTCTACTTGGCCTCTTGCTCCCCGGGGATTGCCGCCTCCCAGAACTCCTTGCAGGAGGATGCCCACTACTCCTCCTCCTCCTCCTCCTGTATGGACAAGCCCAAGAAGGCCTCCCCTTGTGGGACGTCCAACGGCCCCAATGCCGCTGCAGACCTGAAGATCAACGGACCCCACTTCTACAGCGATGCTTCTGCCCATTTGATGGACTCTGCCAGGCTGAGCAGGCAGAGCGGCGGTGGCACAATCCCACCCTTGTCTCATCGGCAGCAGCCCTGGCCCCGGCCTGCCACTCCCCCGGTGGCTTGTGGCCTCCTCAACCACATGGCCGGGGCGGTGGTGAAGACAGAGAATGCAACAGGGCCCATCTCATGCACACACCGGGGCTCTGCCACAGGCATGCCAGCCTCTCTCCCTTGTGCCAGCCTGGATGGGGCCACCAGCACTTTGCAGAGGAAGAACATGCAGACGCAGGTGGGATCCCTGATAGCTGCAGACCTGGGGGCAATGGAGTCTCCTCTGACCGCCACGCGAGCACTGACTCCTCCTCAGGCGGCCGTGGGGGACGGCAGCATTTCCTCCATTGGAGCCGCCCATGGCTTTTGCTCCCCGGCGCCTCCTCCAGGTGAGCAGGGGAAGCACAGGGGGTTGTGATGGTATACATTCACCACTGAGCAGCCTCGACCAGCAAACAAGCATTTCAGTTGGTTACCATGCCAGAGGGCTGTTTATCTCTGTGCTGCATTTTCCTCATGGTTTGGGCCTTGCCCAATTATCTTGCAAAATTGCTCTGAATGTTTTGAAGTTGCAGGGCAATAAATCATGCTGGTGTTGTTTTACTCATGTTCCAAACTCGGCCAGATCCTTGCAAAAAACTTAATTTTGAGGATGAAAATTTTGCCATTTTGGAGATCCAAGTTGCAGGGCTGAATGCTAAGTTGATGCTCTTTGCATCAAAGTAAAAACCAATTATTGCTTTGCCCTCCAAGAACTGGGGATCCCCTGCAGATCATGGTTTCAAAAGGGCCTGCTCCAACCAGAATTTGTGACGAACATACGTCATGCCAAAGACTGTCCCTAATAGTCAGAACCCCCACCTCATCCTACCCCCCAGAAGCCCCCAGTGTGTATGGGAAATAAGGAGGGAGTCTGCTTCCATTCAGCCAGAGCTCTGGCAGTATTTCTGAGGAGCAAGCAACTCCATCTAAGCTGTCTTAGATTCTTTGGTGGAAGACAGTGTGCTGGAAGGCGTAATGGATAGAATGCGACCTACAGTAGCCCGCCATCCACCTCTAGGTCACACTCCAGAACAGCTTTTCTCAACCTTTTCTGGTCTCTCCATGATCTCATTATATACATATACAGAGAGAAAGAGAGCAGTAAAAAAACATTTTGTTTTCAAATCATGTTCTCTCGCAGAACCTCCAACGTTCTCTCAGAGAATCCTCAGATTCCAGGAAACCCTGGTCCAGAAAGTGTGGCCAGAAGAGTGTTCCTACCTTCATGGTGATGGCATTCCAGTGCCAAAAAATACTGGCTTGTATGTCTGTAAAATGTGATGCCCAGCTGTTCCCAGTTGTCAGGGCTTCTCTCATCCTTACTTTTTAAATGCATTTTTAAATTTAAAACATAGCCCATCTTCTCACCAGAATGGGTTGTTGAGTAGGGCTTACGATAAAATCAGTGACAGCAAAAATGGCAGCAGTAATCGAAACTGGACTGTAGGCTTGGACCAAAAATGACAACCATGTGGAGATGGTTCTGATAGCGTAATCTGAATGCTGAAAGAGGAAGCTTTAGGATTGTAGCACTTTAATGGTTCTTAACTGCTGTGTCACACTTTTGTTTTGAGTTTTATTTCTCTGTTGTCAAGTTCCTCTGGTAAACAGCTTTGGGAGTTTTGAGACTCAATCAAGAAGTTAACAGAAGGGACAGGTTTTGGTTGGGGAGGTGGGTGAGGAGAGGCCCATTGAGACCCCTGAGAATCCTAAGGCAGCCTTTTCTTTCCTCCCTCCGCTAGATGGCAAGGCCAGCCCCAACACCGTTCCCATCGGCAGCATGTTAATGGCCCCCTCCTTGCTCCCTTCCAATTCTTCAGCCACGCTGGACCTCACCACTTCCTTGAAAGCATTAATGGATGGCAGCGGAGGTGAGTCTTATCTTCTATCTCAATTCCAAGGAAAGAAGAAGTGGAGGGGAGAGGCAGGTGCTCTGTGCCATTTGGCCTTCTCTGTTGTGCAATCTCCTGTCTGCCTGGCTTGTTCTCCTAAATCTGGGGCAATTTGGGTGGGTGGCACTCTCTCTGAAGGCATTAGCCCTATCTGTTATCTCTTGGGAAAGATGGCTACACCCAGTGGGATGATTTAGGGTTTCCGTTGCCTGCCTGACGCTAGGTTGCAGGGGCCTTCTGGCGGCAGTCTGTTTCACTCTTGAGAAAGGGGCTGGCAGACATCTTCCTACTGCAGTTAACTGCACGTCATGGCTGCTGGTCCTTTGTTTTGGGGATAAGCCTCCTTGCCACCTGGCAACTCAAAGCACCCCTCAGCATCCGCCTGCCCTCCACTTAACAGCTGTCTCTCTCCTTCATCAGAGATTGAGATCAATATGCTGGATGAGAGGTTGATCAAGTTCCTGGCCTTGCAGAGAATACACCAGCTTTTCACTTCCAAGGTCCAACCTTTTGCAGGCAATGTTGGTGCCCAGCAGCCCAGTCCAGCGGGACATCCTTCTGAAGGTAGGTGCCAGGCCAGACCTCCTCTTCCTCTCTCTGCTGCTGTCTGAAGAGGCCTGTCCACTTTGCAGTCACATCATGCAGCCAAAACAGCACGTAAATGACAGGAGTGAGTCAGAAACTGAACAACCCAGAAGGGGTAGCTTGCACATTCAAGGAAGACCTGTCTTGAGCTTCCATTTGGGTGCATATTCGGGTACAAGCTTTGGCCTGTGGTTCCTTTCCTTGCTGAGTTGAGATAAGTTGGCAGAAAGCAGTGCCCTAGTTGGACAGCATAAGGAAGTCAGGAAGACTCCTTTTTCTCCTGCCTCTACTTGCTTTTGCAGTTGAGGAGTAAGATAGACTAAACGGAGGCGTGTGGGAACTCAACGCTTACAGATGGTGGGGAACATGGGACCATTTGGATCCAAGACCATCTTTCTATCTTGCAGGGCAGGGGAAGGAGGTGCAAGCTCGAGCCGTCTTCTACCCTCTGCTGGGGATGGGCAGTGCTGTGAACATGTGCTACAGGACTCTCTACATTGGGACAGGCAAGGCGCAGCTCATGGTGTGACTTAGTGGGCCCAAGTGGGAGTCAGTAGGCGCTGTTTCTGGGCCCCTGTCGGTGCCACCCAAGTTGGGATGTTCTTCCAGGCCTTCTGGATGGGAGAGTGGCCTTCTGGCAGGCTCTTCAGTCTCCTACTTGCTGAGAAATTGGCAGCTGGGCTTGTCTTCTGGGAGTGGGTGTGCCTTTCTTGGGCTCCTGCCAAGTTTCTGGCCACCACTTGGAAGTGGGACATTGGTCTGCTTGCATCAGAGCCCCCAGTGACCATGGGTTCTCTCTCTTCCTCATCCTGATCTTCCTCTTTTTGACAGGAGCTGACATGGATGTGTGCCTTACGAACTACGGTCACTGCAACTATGTGTCGGGCAAGCATGCCTGCATCTTCTACGATGAGGTGGGTTGTGGGGCACTGTATAAGGGGGCACGTAGAGGGGGATGATGTCGGTCTGTCTTTGGAGGAAGCAGAATCAAGAAACCAGCCAAACATCCTTCTATGCCTGTGTGTGTCGGAGGAATCCATAAAAGTCCTGGGGTTATCCCTGCTAAGCCTTTTTCCTTTTTGCCCTCTGGGGTATTGGGATTGGCAGTTCCTGTGGTGTGATGGGCTCTCCTTTTCACCTTCCGCAGAACACCAAACATTATGAGCTGCTCAACTACAGCGAGCATGGCACAACGGTGGACAATGTCCTCTATTCGTGTGATTTCTCTGAGAAGACAGCTCTCGTCCCTCCCAGCAGTATGGTTGCCAAAGTACAGAGTGTGATTAGTAAGTTTTCTGTATGTTCTTGTTCTCTCTCACACACACACATTTTCATACAAATTGCCAGATCCAAGGCATGCTGCCAATCCAGGACTCTTAGGAAGGAATCCATAAACCAAATGAAGATCCAACAGCTGTGCCCAAATCACAGCAAATCCCCTCATTTTTGCAGCAGGCATTTGACCTGTCAGGTTAAAAAATACTTTGTTTCTGAGTGCCTTAGCTGTTGCTGCCTGCTCCTCACTTACGTCATGATCTGGTCGTTTTTAAAGATTCGTATTAATTAAGCTGGTAGTCTGGCTGGGACTTTTGCCTTCAACTGGGAAAAAAATTGCAGGATATGGTACTCAGCTCAGAATTCATCTTTCTGAAAAAGTAGTAGTCCTGCTGTTCTTTAAGAAACTAAACCCTTTTTAACCGTAGGCCTGAACAGGAGTGGTTGAACATGCACTGCTGAACCCTCAGAAATGCCTAGCTGAATCTGATTTTCGGTTTTTGGAGGTTGGGTTCTAGCCACTCCCAATTAGAAAAAAGGAAAGTAAATCCTCCAGAATATTTGAACAGATTGCCATATAAATTGTGCCAGCATCATTAAGTTTGTGTCACACTGCTTGGACTGTCTAGCTCCCAGAGGTTGGTGCCTAGTGACGAGGTGGGAGAGGTAGTCCAAAACCTCTGGCTGGTGCACTGGGTTGCCTAACTCCGATCTAGGCAGAGAACTTGCATCCTCCGTAGCCTTCCAATGACTCAGTCCTCCCTCACTGCTTTCCACCCCATCCATCCTCTGTCCTTCCTTCCCCCAGAGCGCCACAAGAGCCGAAAGCAGCAAGGGGGAGACCCGCCACCGAGTGAGGAGGCCACTGCAGCCGCCACGGCAGCCGCTGCGGTGATGAGGGCGCAGGCCCAGGGTCCGTCCCCCCGGCCTTGCAACTGCAGAGCCAGCAGCTCCAGCTTGATTGGGGGCAGCGGGGCTGGCTGGGAAGGGACGGCTCTGCTCCACCACGGCAGTTACATCAAGCTGGGCTGCCTCCAGTTTGTCTTCAGCATCACGGAGTTTGCGACCAAACAGCCCAAGGGCATCAGCGGGGAGGCCTCTGCCGGAGCCCAGGACTCAGACTTGGATGAGAAGCTCCCCTCCAAAGCCCACCAGGTGCCAGTGCTGCGTTCCAATTCGGTGCCCTAGGCGCTTTGGCCACGCGGGCAGGCCGAAGGAAATGCTGCTGCCTGCTTGAGAGCAAGAGACACACATTGGACGTGCCCAAACCACGTCTGTCCAAATCTCTTTTTCCCCCTGCGCTGACTACAGACTCTTGGCACCCTTTGCATGGAATGAAGAACTTTGAAATCTTTTTTTATTATTGTTATTGTTTGCTCAAGTTTTAGGGGCATTTGCACATATATTTGTACTATACATTTCATTTAAAAAAAATGCAGAGGAAACTGCAGCGCCCGGAGGCTGCGCTGGGCAGAGTTGGCAGTAGGCCGGCTGGTGGATGTCGCCTAGCCACGCACTCCCATGCAGTTGTAAAATAATCAGAAACTTGTTCTATTTTGTGCCAGTGACAATAGTTTTTATATTAAAAAAAGAGAAATACAGTTTTCATACAGCAAAAATCTATACAATTATCATTGTTTTATTTAATGTAAAAAAATGTGCTGTTCTCATGCCGGTTTCTTAGTTTCCCTTTTCCCTCCCCTGCCTGCCTCCTCCCTTCCCTGCTGCCATTCATGGTTGCAGAGAGAACAGAGAGGGTTGTGGATTTTTTAGACAATTTTCCTGGCGTCCACCCTGTTTTCAGACGATGAGAAAAGTATTTGGGGGTTCTGTGTAAATACATCCACCGACGGCAATTTCCCCCCGTGTTTTTTAAGCTGTGTACAGTGCTCCATGTGGTATGACGTTGCCTCCGGTTGTCTATTGTAGCAAAGCGTTTCTTTGTTGTAAGCCTGTTTTTTGTCCTCCTGTTCCGACATCCTCCTCCTGCCCCAATCCGCCGCCCGTCCTATTCTCTCAGCAGCTAAGTTCTGATGTACAGAAGTAATTGCAATGTTTTAGGCTTTACAGAAACTTTTTTTTCTTTCCTGTATTCTGTATATAAAACAACAAAGTACGGCACTGCTGGTGTCTGCCTGTCTGTCAGCCTGAGCGCCTTGTCGGCTGGGGGTCCAGTGGGCGGCTGCCCCTCCACAGAGTCCAGAGCTGGCTCTCCTCTACCCTCTTCGCTTGGACAGGAGCCAGCTGCTTCTCCTTCACTGTGTGAAGATTTGGCAACTCTAGGTCTCTCCAGAGGATGCCCTCTTCCTCCTCCTCCTCCCTGGGGTGCCACCTTAAGCTCCCCCTAACCAAATTTCTCCCCTCCACACAACAGGGTATTCTTACAGGGCATTGTGGAGAAGGAACAGGAGGTCTGCTCCCAGAGGCACCAGTGCCAACCAAACAGTCCCGGCCCCTCGGACTCAACTCACTCCACCACAGAAATGGGAACTGCTGCTGCTGCGTTCTTAACCTTTTTAATGCTCAAGAATGGATCTGGAAATTCTTACCTCTTTTTTTTTTGGTATGAACAGAAAGCGTTTGAAAGGTTTCATGACTGTTCCGTGGGATTAAGTCTGTATAAATAAAACTTGCATACTGCTATGTAAAGGGCTCCCAATTGTCCTGTGGAGACTAAGACATGGAGTGATGGAGTCAACCTGGACTGGATGGCACCAGGCACAAGGATGCCACTGTATTTAGATGGAATATTAGGAAGATCTTCCTGAGGGTAAAAGCTGTTTGACAGCGGAAGATGCTTCCTAGAAGGGTGGTGGAGTCTCCTCCTTTGGAGGTTTTTAAGCAGAGGTTGGATGGCCATGTGTGACAAGGAAGACTTGGATGGTATCCTCCTGCATGGCATGGCAAAAGTGGGTTGGACAGGATGACCCTTGGGGTGTCTTCCAATTCTGATTCTCTGAGTAACATATGGGTGCGTATTGTACTTTATGGAAAGGGCAGACTAAGGAAAAAGCAAGCAAGTACTTCGATATCATTGTGCAAAGAATGGATGGGCAAGTCCCTGTTTGTCTAAAGCAGGGGTAGGCAACCTTTCCCCTTTAAGGGCTGAGGGACTTCAGCTCCCAGAATCCCAGGAGCTATTGTTCAACATGGGACTATTGGCCAACATGGCTGAGGCTTCTGAGAGCTGAAGTCCCTCGGCCCTTAAAGGGGAAAGGTTGCCTACCCTTGGTCTAAAGGCAGCACAGAAACAGGTATCACACACACAGCACATAAGAGTGACCCTTTGCTGCTCTTTTCTCCTGACTCCTAATACAGGTTGATTTCCCTTGGTTGGGGAGGCTCCATTTTGTTGGCCCATTTGAGAGCCCTTGCTTTGCATTCAGTGATGCCTGATTGTTGTTCTTTCCCACCTCCGCACCTATCCAGAGATAACATAAAAGTTACCATCCTTTGAGCATCCAATGGTGTGTCTCAGGCCACAAAATTGCTTGTCCTAGACATTCAGCCCATCTCTAAGGTGCCAAGAGACTTGTGCTGTTGCCAGCCCTACAGATATATAGGCTACAGGGTTGGACATGACAAGAAAAAGTCAAGGCAGTTCTTTAATTCAGGGCTTCTCGCCTTTTAGGCTGCATCCATACTGTAGAAATCCGGTTTGACACCACTTTGACTGCCATTGTGCAATGCTATGGAATTCTGGGAATGGTAGTTGGTTGTGGCACCAGAGCTTTGCTCTCCTCTTAGCGGGTCTTTGCAAAGCTTGTCCAGAACGGATTATTTCTGCAGTGTGGATGGACTCCTAGAAGCATTGGACTTTCCTGAAGTCCCAGCCAGCGTGTTTGCCCATAGAATCAAAGGAAGTTGAAGTACCCCTGTTACCAAATAAATAAATGAGATGAGCAAGGAAAGAGCAAAGGCTGAAGAGTGAATGGTGTGTGGTCCTGGCACTTTTTTGCCTCTCCTTTTGCTGATCCAAAAATACCCTAATTCCCAGCAGTGGCAGAGGCCTCCGAAGCAAACATTCTCCTTGGGAAGAGGTTGCATTTCTCCTGCACTCCAGCACACCTCCACACTTTCCTTCTTGGCTTAGCCTTGGATCCCATTGTGCAAGGACCTAGGAATGTTGTCATATGCCCCAGGGGCAGAGTCACACATCTGTGCCTCCAAAACTAGGAAGGAGCCAAGCCCAAGTGGAAACAGTGGAGGCGGGATGGGAGAGAAAGCAGAGGTATCCGCCACCTGTGCTACTTTTTCTCTGGCTGCCTCTTCCAGGCCAAGCCCTTGCTCAGGCACAGAAGGTGTGACCATGGAAATGGCATTGGAGATGCTGCTGGCAGGTCTGGTGGGGCTTTTAGGGGTCTACACCCTCATCTACCACAACTTCATCCGAGGGAAAACGTGCAGGAACAAGACCAGCCTCCAAGGAAAGACGGTCCTCCTCACAGGTAAGTCTGGACTGGCACCCACCTCAAGGGTCTCTTTGGTGGGAGGAAGAAGAGGGCCATGTGTGGCTTTGCCCTTCCATGGGGGAGCAGCAGTGGCATTCCTGTGCTTGGTGCCATCCGGTCCAGGTTGGCAGCAGGGGGGAAGAGTGCCCCACCACCTTCCCCCCAATGCCTCACTTGCCTGCCCCCCTGGCACCCTTCTTCGTGGGCAGTGTTGCAGCTCCAGAAAGCTGTTTGGGGTCCAGCACAGCTGTCGGGCAACTGAGAAAGGGACACAGTACTCTTTCTTGCTCCACCTGCTGCCACACCAGCCCCACTAGGTATACAACCCTTCTCTGGAGTGTTATCCGGTGCGATCCTCGCACAACTGTAGTGATGCCACTGAAGAGAAAAGTTTCCCAGCCAAGTTAGGAGACGTGTGATAATGTGGCCTCTGGCCGCTGGTATCAATCAGGCTCCAAGGTCTGCGCACCTCTTGGTCAGCTCCTTTCTCTGACTTTTATCTAGGTGGAAATGCAGGGATTGGGAAGGCCACCGCCCTGGATCTGGCCCGGAGGGGAGCCCGTGTTGTTCTGGGCTGCCGCAACAGAAAGCGAGGAGAAGCTGCCGTCCAGGACATCCGGAGGGTGAGCAGGGCCAGGCCAGTTGAATATACAGCTATTCCCACCTTTGTTGTGGTGGACTACAGCTCCCACCACCCAGATGTGGAAGGCTATGTTATAGTTTTGATGGGTACAGCTCCAACTTTGAGCCTTGCCAGTAGGGAAGGCTGCACCCTCCTGCATATAGATTCTCCTTCACTGCAGCACAGAGCAGAGAGGAACTACATGGAAAGGACATGTGCAACACTGCAACCTTCCTTGCAATTCCCTGGGAACCTCTGCCTCCCTTTCACTCTGCACACCTTAGCCATGGTTCTCTGGCTCCCTAGCAGTTCTGTGGGATATTGTGATTGAAAATAATCACTAAATGTAATAATTTTAATGCAGATGTTCTCTGGGACCTTAAAAATAATTTCAAGTGTTCCTCCAGGGTTAATAGATTAAGAAAAGATGTTTGTAATCCATTGGCTGAAAAACCATTGGTGCTTGTTTGATTTTCCTCAGAATGTCCAAATCCTGTGTGGCTCTTATACAATACAGTAAATACTCCTCACATTTTATGTTCCCATTTGCAGGAAAGTGGGAACAATGAGGTTGTGTTCATGAGCCTGGACTTGGCCAGCCTGAGTTCAGTTCGAGCTTTTGCTGAGGCTTTCTTGAGATCGGAGCCTCGTCTTGACATCCTCATTAACAACGCAGGTGAGAAATTATCCTCACAGTGGAGACTGATGGCAGACTTTCCAGACAAATTTTCCTGCTGAGTACAAAGTACCAAAAGATGTGCATATCTGGATGAAGACCTTGGGTGACCATCTAAGGGACACCATCTGGCTGATAAAGGAGAGACTCCACCGATGCTAGGGCCTTCCACTTACCTCTTTGAATGGTTATGATCTGGGAAGCAACTTCTTGAGACAAGGAAGGTATTAATATACAGCTGTAGTTGTTTCATGCAAACTATTTTCTTTACAGGTGTTGGCTGCGATGGCAAAAGTGATGATGGCTTCAATATGACATTCCAGGTTAACCATCTGGCTCACTTTCTTCTAACCCATCTCCTCTTGGATCAACTGAAGCACTGCGCTCCTAGTCGCGTGGTGGTGGTTGCTTCCTTTCTATATCCATTTGGGAAGATTGACTTCCAAAGCATCCACAAGCCAGTGGAGGGGTCCTTGCATAGCTTCCAATCCTACTGCAACAGCAAACTGGCCAACATCTTGTATGTCCGAGAGTTGGCCAAGAGACTGGAAGGGACCAATGTTAGCTGTTATGCACTTCATCCAGGTTGGTATGCACCTAGGTCAGGGCTGGTCAAAAGGTGGGCACTGGGCCTTATGTGTTCCAAAAGCCTCTGAGAGATGTGTGATTGGACATTTAAATACTATTTTGCCTCCCAATAGGCCTTTTTAAAAGACTTGTAAAGGGACTTACCAACTGTCACTTCCAATTGCTGAAAATCGATGTTTGGGGCATAAAAAAAGATCCAGGACACTTTGTCACAGTTTATAAAATACTAGCCATATATCCCAAGGCCTCTGAGAGCTGTGGTTGGCCATTTTTACCTTATAATTTTTTTTACTCATTTTTTTAAAGTATTTCCTTTCACTTAATACTAAGATTGGAAGTCCAGTAATTAAACTGGTTAGCAGGAGATAGAGGAGACTGAAGTTCTTCTTCATGCAAAATTTAACTTGTTTTGGAATTTCCTTCCACAAAAAGAGGCAACAGCCAGTAGCATAGGCTACAGAGTCTATAGACTACCTAGTCTTTCTTAAAGTTTTGGTATGTCTCAGTTCATGAAGGAGATGTGATCCCATGTCTGTCAGTACTTTGGATGGCATTGGGGACAAGAGGACCACTTCCACCCCTCTGATGACAGCATAGGTGCGTACATGGAGACTTATGATCAACAAGGCTTATGCACAAGGCCCTCCTTTCCTTCTATATAGTAACTCCTCTTTCTTTCTGTCTTTCCTTCTTTCAGGGACTGTTCATACAAAAATCCTTAGCCACTCTCCTGGCTGGCTGAAATACCCCAGTCACACTGCCACCTGGCTCTTCTTCCGAGACGTGGAAAATGGAGCCCAGACCTCCATCTATTGTGCCACTCAGGAAGGCATTGAAAAGTTCAGTGGATGCTATTTTGAGGACTGCCAACAAAAAGACCCCAAACCAATTGCACAGGATGAAGTGTTGGCCAAGAAACTGTGGGATTTCAGTGAGAGGTTGTTGGAACTTGCTCCTTAGCTGCATCCCCATCCAAATATGAAAAAAAAAACTACTGCTGGAAGTGGAGTTTTACATCAAAGCTTGTCTCTGTGGAACTGGGAGTAGAGCGATAACTTCCTTGTTGTCTGTACTGTAACAGTCAGTAATTCTGGGAGCTGAAGTCCAAAATTTCTTGAGGACCAACATTTGGGAATCACTGCTGATTCTTTGTTTTTCCCCTTCTCCTTCCTGTTCTTGTCCAAGATGGATGCAACCATGAGCCTCTGCCTCAAAGGATGATTTTCTTCTTACTTTCACATATAGGAATCAGCTTTATGGACTCCTTGAGCAAAGCATAGATTTTTTTAAAATGATTGTGTACTTTTCTAGATGTCCTAGATTGATTTTTAACATGGTAAGTGAATTCTTTCCTAAATGCTAAATGGAGTCTTACTTTATTGTGTGTGTCTATGTACAGCATTGTCCTTAATGCTGGAAGGCCTTACCTTATCTTCACTGCTCTTTTGTGTCACTGTGTTGTTTGCAAGCTGCTCTTGCAGAGTTGATTGCAGTTCACTGGAAAGAAGGAAGAAACAGCCATTCCTGTAAAAATACAAGCAAACAAGGTTATAATCCACTGAGTAAAGAGAGCTGCCCTTTCACCCTGTTTTAATTAATATTTTTGTCAGCTTCACAAAGCTACAGACACAATTTCTACTATTTATTCCCACCACCTCAGCATTGGAAGGTATGTAGTCTCTCCTCTGTGAGATATATTGTCTAAGTAAACAAAACTAAAAAATATATTTTCCTCATTTACTAACTTTCCTGCAATTTCCATCCTTACCTTAGCATTGTTTTTTGTTATGCTCTTCCTTTCTTCCTTCTTCAAAGACCTTCAGGTTTCATTCCGCCTCAAGCCCTGTGTTGGGAGAAAAATAGGGTACAAAATAAACAAACATAAATAAATTAACACAACAGACAGTTCCTTCCTTCCTTCTTTCCTTCCCCCCCCATCCTTTTTGCCTTCCTTGCAAAGCTACAGACAAACGTCTTAGATTCATTATCTAAACAAACAAGATTTATTATTATCTAAATAAGCAGAATAAAACTACATATCCCTCATACACTTCCTTTGCTGCCTCTTCCACCTTCACTTGAGTGCTGCCTTTGGCCCCTTCATTCCCGGCATCATCATCATCATCATCATCATCATCATCATCATCATCATCAATTTTTATTTATAACTCGCCCCTCTGCATAGCAATCGGGGCGGCGTACAGCAAAATTAAAACAAACAGCAGTTAAAATACATCTTCATCCTAACCCCTAACCCTCCCACCCCTTAAAACTAAACTAAACTAATGCAGAGTTAAAATAATGATTAAAACAGCATAAAATACAATATAAACAGCTTCATCAGTCTTGCTTTCTGCACTGAGTCCTGTCTTGAGATAAAAGCAGAGAATAAAATAAATAAACATGCAACAAAAAAAGCCATATTTTATTTATTTGTTGATTCCCTTACTTTCCTCACCCTCCTCAGCTGCTTATTCCTCCCCCCCCCCCCCATTTCAATTTGACACCACGTAAGTGCTGTAGCTCCATGCCCAGGTCACCCAGTGGTTTCATTTGTTGTTGTGGGGCTTCAAGATGTTTCTGACTTACAGAGACACTAAGGCTTTTCTTGGAGGGAGGGGGGCCCTAGATAAGCCTTTTTGTCAAACAAGAAGTGACTTTGGTCCAAAACACACTTCAGAAAGAATCCAGTTTGAGGCCATTTTAACTGCCTGTATTCCTGGATGGTGGAAGGGGGTTGGACTGGATGACCCTTGGAGGTCCCTTCCAACCCTAGGATTCTCTGTATCCTCCGCCTTTCCATCCCTCCCTCCCTCCCTCCCTGGGTCGGATCTTTCAGTAATCCAGCCCGACCTTGGAGTCAGAGGAGGAAAAGGAGGAGCTGCTTTGGCTTCTCCTGCACCTCAGACTGGATCCTCCGCCCAGAAAGCAACCCTTGGTCTGGCCAGGCAGGGAGGGAGGGAGGCAGGCAGGGAGGCCGCCATGGAGGCTCTAATGCTGCTGCTGCTGCTGGGGGGTCTTTGGGGACTCTACGCCTTGATCTTCCATCTCTTCCTCCAAGGGAGAACCTGTAGGAACGAGACCAGCCTCCGGGGAAAGACCGTCCTCCTCACCGGTAAGTAGGCAGAGAAGTCCCCAAAGACCCTGGATCTTCTTGGAGGAAGAGAGATATTCAAGGCTGGGGGGGGGGGGGATCCCTGGAGGCCCCCAACCACCCAGAAAGTGGTTGTTCTTGTTGTTGAGTGCCTTCAAGTTGCATCTGATTTATGGCAACCCTATCATGGGTGTTGGGTTGTTTTTTTTTGCCAAGGTGTGTCCATTGAGCACATAGTTGGCATTGGGACAGGGTTGGCAAGGCTGTGCTCTCTCCTGCTTCCAGATCAGTCTGCAACAACACTATGGAGGCTGGCATCATCACTCAGGCTCCCTCCTGGGGATCTGTGAAGTTCTTGCTGTTCAGCTCCTTCTCTGGACTTTCCTTCCAGGTGGAAACGCAGGGATCGGGAAGGCCACCGCTCTGGATCTGGCCCGGAGGGGAGCCCGAGTCATCCTGGGTTGCCGAAGCAGAGAGCGAGGAGAAGCCGCCATCCAGGACATCCGGAGGGTGAGGAGGGTTCTCCAAAGGAGGATCTATAGACCTTCTTTTTGTTCAAGTGGTTCCCAATTTATGGACACCTTAACTTATGGGGTTTTCTTGGCAAGTTTCTTCAGAGGGGGGTTGTCATTGCCTTCTTCTGGGGCTGAGAGAATGTGACTTGCCCAAGGTCATCCCAGTGGGGTTTTATGCTCAAGCAGTGAACCAAACCCTGGTCTCCAGAGCTGCAGTCCAACACTCAAATCACTCGTGTGTCTCATTCCCCACATTTCCGGAATCATGCACCTGGTGCATCTGGAAGTCCATTTCCATAAATAAATGAAAGAAACATGGAATAAAGCTGAAGTTTGGGGCAGCAGAACCCTTGTTGTCTCCACCACCCTTGCTCTCCAGGATCTGGATCTCTGGATATTCCCTCCGCTTTATTTTCAGAGCTTTCATCCTTAGGCCAAACTAGATAGGGGCCTTCGCTGCCTGGTTTTCCCCTCAAAAACACAGAACTCTCATTTTGAAAAGGCGGCTTTCATTCCCCAAGTCCTCCTTCTACCATAAGGCATATTTCCCACATCATTTGTAGGTGGTCAATTGTATTAATCCATATGCCTAGCCCTCACCATTTTTCTTTCCTCTTTTCTGTTTCCTGTTCCTTAAATATATGTTTTAAAATAGCTGTTGTAGAATACACTAAGCGTTCCTCGTTCCCCCCCCCCCACACCCTATTTCACAGGAAAGTGGGAACAATGAGGTTGTGTTCATGAGCTTAGACTTGGCCAGCCTGAGTTCGGTTCGAGCTTTTGCCGAGGCATTCTTGAGATCGGAGCCTCGCCTTGACATTCTCATTAACAACGCAGGTGAGAAATTATCCTCGAGATGGAGACTGCTGGCAAGCTTTCCAGGTTTCCTGTCCAGTACAGAGCGCAAAAAATATGCCCCTCTGGACGAAGACATTGGGTGACCACCTCAGGGATACCACTTGGTTGACAAAGGAGGGACTTGACCAGTGCTTGGGCACTACACTTATTTCTTTGGATGGTTATGATCTGGGAATCTACTTCTTGAGACACAGATGGTCTTAGTATACAGCTCTAATTCCTTCATGCAGCCTTTTTTCTTTACAGCTATTGTCACTGATGGCCAAAGCAGTGATGGCTTCAATGTGATATTCCAAGTTAACCATTTGGCTCACTTTCTTCTGACCCATCTCCTCTTGGACCGACTGAAGCGTTGTTCCCCTAGCCGTGTGGTGGTGGTTGCTTCCGATGTACATCGCTCAGGGAAGATTGATTTCCAAAGTATCCACAAGCCTGTGAAGGGCTACTCGCAAGCCTTCCAGTCCTACTGCAACCGCAAACTGGCCAACATCTTGTATGTCCGAGAGTTGGCCAAGAGACTGGAAGGGACCAACGTCAGCTGTTATGTGCTTCATCCAGGTCAGTGTGGGCAGTGGGCCATGTGTGGTCTCAAAGTGTCTGAGAGATGTATGATTGAACATTTAAATGCTATTTTGCCTCTCAACAGGCCTTTTTGAAGACCTATAATGAACTTACCAATCACTTCCAATTGCTGAAATGATGATGTTAAATGATGTTTGGAGCATTAAAAGGGTCTAGGGTCTCTTGCCACAGCTTGTAAAACACTAACCATGTCTCCCAAAGTTGGCCAGTTTCAAAATATATCTTTTTCCAGCAGGGACATGGCCCACAGAGGTCTAGGAAAGAATATACAAGGCCCACAGACACGACTCCTTCCCCTATCACTGGATGAGATCTTCACAAGGGAAAGGTTTTGGTGGCTGTGTGCCTTCCAATCCTTTCCAGCTCACGATGACCCCAAGGAGAAAACCTATCATGGGTTTTCATGGCATTATTTGATCAGAAGGGGGTTTCCTTTGCCTCCCTTTGAGACTGAGAGAGAGAGGGGGGCATTCCCAAGGCCATCCAGTGGGTTTCACAGCAGGATAGTTGAGGACAGTTGGGAGCTTAGAGATGTCTCTTCCACACGGTCACCATGAGTCAAGGCCAACCGGAGGGCAGTTAACAACAACAGCAATGACAGTAACAAATTTGCTCAGACAAGGACATTCTGGTGCTTCAGGGAACTAATCCAATGCCTCCTGTTGACGGTGTGTGAGCTCCTTTGCTTCCTGTGACTCTGAACCTTGGTTGACTTTAGACTAATCTCTCTGGCAATTCCCGTCTTTGTTTCAGAATAGACTTTGGACTTATTTGACTTTAGACTATGCTCCTGCTTTCAGATCACTATCAGAATGGCCAGGCTTTTTTCCTAGTTGGTCTCTGTGATGCTTATTTGCTTTAAAATAGGGCATAACCCTGGCTGCAAGGCAGTCCATGAGATTTAAACCTACAGAACCAAATTGCCTCCTTTTACAAAATGCTCGGTTGTGGATGCTGTCATCATTTGCTATATATCTAAATGCAGGGATCTAATCTTGATTCTAAATGTGGGGTTTTAATCCGTTTTTGGAGCCTTTCTAATCAGCTGCTAGGCCTGTGGTTAATGGCAACAAGACAAGAAGGACAGAGTGCATATTGAAGCTTTTCCTTTCACTTAATATTAAGATTGGAAGTCCCATAACTAAACTGGTTGGCAGGAGACAGAGGAGACTAAGGTTCTTCTTCATGCAGCATTTTATACGTTTGTGGAATTTCCTTTTGCAAGAAGTGATGACAACCAGTAGCCTATATGTCTTGAAGAAAGTTTTGGTATGCCTCCATTAATGAAGGAGATGTATTCCAGAAAATTACTTCCCAGGAACTTCTCATGTGTGTCTGTCTCTTGGATGGCATTGGGGACAAGGGGACCACCTCCAGCCCTCTGGTGACAGAATAGGTGCTTACATAGAGACCTACGCTCAACAAGGATCAAGATCCACATTTCCTTCTAATAACCCCTCTCCCCTCATTGTTCTTCCTTTCTTTCTTTTAGGGGCTGTTCATACCAGCATCCTTCGCCACTCTCCTGGTTGGCTGAAATCTCTCTTCCTGGCTGCCTCCTGGCTCTTCTTCCGAGATTCAAGAAACGGAGCCCAGACCTCCATCTATTGTGCCACTCAGGAAGGCATTGAGAAGTTCAGTGGATGCTTTTTTGAGGACTGCCAACAAAAAGACCCCAAACCAATTGCACAGGATGATGCAGTGGCCAAGAAGCTGTGGGAATTCAGTGAGAGGTTGCTGGGACTTGCTCCTTAGTTGCATCCCCATCCAAACATGGAAGAAACTAACGGTATCTGATTTAGGACTGGGTTGATCAGGGACTAGAACCAATGTTTGTTTTGCTATAGTCTTTGAAGAGAAACCAGGGTTTTAGATTCAATACAGACATCAAACCACATGGTGCTAAGGAGTGGCAAAAACACAATATCAAAACAAAGGTAGTTAATCTTTGAATCATATTTCACAAAACACATCGATTTGAGGTGGTACGCCTGAGGGTTTCCAGAGTCTATGTGTAACATAATCTGTTGTAAGGTATTTCTTGCACTTGGAAAATCACTAGAGTTTTGGAGGTCTTGCTGATAATTTCCTCCCCATTTGCTCTGTTTTACCTGCAACATGAGAAATATAAATCTGGGAGCACCTTTAAAATTTAATAATAAAATGTATGTGGTCCTTGGTATATCTCCTTCATCCCAGACATTTCTGCAGAGTTTTGATTTAAAGAAATCTTCTTCTTCCCAGCTATTATATATATTATACTTTGAATCGGCAAGGGAGTTAGAAATTAAAGAGACAAGAAAGATGGAGGAGAGCTGGCACTTTGTTCTTCAGCTGGATATGAAAACATCTTATGGGAGGCCAGAGCATGATTTCCTTCCAGACAATGTTCTAATGGCTCTCCAAGGCCTTAGACAAAGAAGAGGACTTCCGTCATCTCCTGCCTGGTCCTGTTTTGCTCAGTGCACTACAATATCTGAGGAAAGGGAGAGAGAGACAGTCCTTGCGTTGTGTTCTTGTTGTTCCTCTCCTCCTTCCTTGACTGTGTGA
This sequence comes from Phrynosoma blainvillii, assembly GCA_026167975.1. Classification (NCBI taxonomy): domain Eukaryota; kingdom Metazoa; phylum Chordata; class Lepidosauria; order Squamata; family Phrynosomatidae; genus Phrynosoma; species Phrynosoma blainvillii. The sequence continues at coordinate 13,389,365 of JANUYF010000014.1, forward strand.
TCCAGCAACAGACAGATTGTGCAGAGAGAGAAGTAAATGAAGATTGGTGATGGAGATGGCAGTGGCAACACTGGATTAGGAAGGAGTTGACTGTGGTCCTTGCCTTGGTTGCCAATGACTCTTAAAAAAAATGTGGCCCTGAAGCGTGGTGTTTAGTTTTTATGGGAATTTCCTCCTCCCTTCCTGTGGGGCTCTGGCTGTACGGTGAAACTGCTTAGAGCACAGGTTTGGTTCCAAGTCTCTGGTTTGGAACCAGAGGTGTCTCCGGCATGAAGTATGAGTGTGTGGCACATCCCTGAATGTTGGGCTTGTGGTGTTTATTCTAGGGTTGGATTTTAAAAAAATAACAATGTTATTGATTTTTAAAAATTACAAACAATAGAATAGACAATCAACTAAAATAATTGTAACATTTACATTACATATACTTTCTTACATTTTCATTCCTAACTTTCAAACAAACCTAACATTCCATTCAAACTTAACATTTGCTACTTCCATAGATGTTCCGTAAGTGTATATTTTTATTTACAATACATGTATTTGTATGTATATCTTCTTATTCCTGTAATCTGATTTATCTTTGTATGCTCTAATTCTTATTGTTACCAAAAATAAAATAAAATAAAATAAAAAACTACCTTTAAACAAAATAATACCTATTCTCTTACTTTCTTGCTTTACTTCTGGGGTTGGATTTTAAAGTCCTGTGAATTGTGTCATACTGCTTCTGTGAGTAACTGCCAGCCTCCTGCAAAGTCTGTGATGCGCCCTTCCCTGCTCTTACCAACTCTCCTTTCATATTTGCCCAACAACTCTCCCTTGCTGCAGGTTTGGTTCTTGGTCTTCCCCCTTTCTGCTCAGCCTGCTTTGCAGTTTCTTCCTCTTGCCTGCCAGCCAACCAAGGAAGGGAGGCAGGCAGCCAGGAGAGTTCAAGAGCAAACCAGGCACAGGCCTAGGAGGGATCCTTGCAGCTGGGCAGGGAAGGAAGGGCTCACACAGCTCTGGTTGAGAAGCCTGGCATTCTTCCTTGGAGTAAGAGTGGCTCTTCTTTCCTGCCACCAAGTCGACTCGATTCTCTGAGCACCTTCTTTTCCCCTGAGCCCTCCCTTCTTCTTAGGCCCCTTCCTTCCCAAAGTCCCTCCTGTAAACCCTCCTCAGAAGCAGCTGGCCCAAAAGTCCTGCTCTGGCCAGTGGCTCTTCTCCGCAAGGACACCCAGCTGCCCAGCTCCAAGGCAGACACCAGCCCCGACTGTTGGCTAATCCAGCCTGACCTTTGTCCACGAACAGCTGGAGGAGGAGGAGGAGGAGGAGGAGGAGGAGGAGGAGGAGGAGGAGGAGGAGGAGGAGGAGAGAAAGCCCTGGAAGAGGAGGAGCAGCAGCAGCAGAGGCGGAAAGGAAAGGAGTCCGGGAAGGAAGGAAGGCTGGCTGGCTGGCTGGCTCCTCTCTCTGCCTTTGGCCGGGCAGCAGGGAGGGTGCCATGGAGGCTCTGCTGGCAGGGGGTCTGGCAGTGCTGGTGGGGCTCTATGCCCTCATCTACCACAATTTCCTCCAAGGGACCAAGTGCAGGAACGAGGCCAGCCTCCGGGGAAAGACCATCCTCCTCACGGGTAAGTAAAGCAGGGACTGGAGAGGAGGAGGAAGAGGAGGAGGAATGATAACTTTGGGGCCCAACCTCTGCTGGTCCCTCTGCTTAGGATCTCTAATTTCAGGCCATGATCTCCCCAGCTGAGTTCATCCATCAGGGATGTGGTCTTCCTCTCTTTCTGCTTTGTTATTAACTGCGCTGGAGGGGATCCAGATTCACGGTGAGCCTGTGGATGAGGCATCTCCGAGACCCCCTGTCCTCCTGGGCTCAGCTTAGGTCTTGTAATTTCAGGTCCATGGACTCCTTCATGGAGTCCATCCATCTGGCATGGACTTCCTCTCTTCTGCTTTGTTATTAACTGCCCTGGAGGGGACCCCCCCTCATGGCAACCCTGCAGATGAGGCATCTCCGAGCCCCCTGTCCTCCACTGCTCTGCTCAGGCCCTGCAAATTCATACTTGTGGCCTCCATGAGTGAGTCCGTCCATCCGGCGTGTGGTCTTCCTTTCTTGCTGTATCCCTCCACCTTTCCTAGCATGATTGTCTTTGCTAATGAGTCCTGCTTTCTCATGATGTAGCCAAAGGACCACAACCTCAATTTTATCATCTCAGCTTCCAGGGAGATTGATCTGTTCTAGGACCCATTTGTTTGTCTTCTTGACCATCCACGGTATCCTTAGCATTCTTCTCCGGCATCAAAATACATTATTTTCTTCCTATCTGCTTTCTTCGCTGTCCAGCTCTAACATCCATCCATGGTGATGGGGAATACAATAGCTTGTACAATTCTAATTTTAGTGCTCAGGCGTATATCGTTACTCTTTAGGATCTATTCTAGCTCCTTCATAGCTGCCCTCCCCAATTCTTAGTCTTCTTCTAATTTCCTGACTGCAGTCCCCATTGTGATCAATGTTTGATCCAAGATACAGGAACTTTTTTACTATTTCAGTTCCTCCATAGTCATTATTTTTGTTTTCTTTATGTTCAGTGTTAAGTTTGCCTTTGTACTTTCTTCTCTGACCTTCTTTAATATCTGTAATGCTTTCTGCTAGTAGTATGGTGTCATCCACATATCTTAGATTGCAGACATTCCTTCCTCCTGTTTTTACTTTTTACCCAGGTGGAAATACTGGGATCGGGAAGGCCACCGCGCTGGATCTGGCCCGCAGAGGAGCCCGAGTCATTCTGGCTTGCCGCAGCAGAGAGCGGGGAGAAGCGGCTGTCTACGACATCCGGAGGGTAAAGAGGCTTCCTTGAAAGGAGGACCTGGCTATTCTTCTGCTTTATTTTCAGAGATTAATCCTATCCTTAGGCAAAGATAAGTAGGAGCCTTCACTGCCCAGTTTTTCTCTCCAAAGCACACAACTGCCATTTTCAGAAGTTGGATTTCATTCTCCAGGTCCTCATTCTACTGTAAGGCATATTTCCTCCATCATTTGGGTCCTACATCATATCAATCACTGGAAAGAGTAGCCCAGTACAGATTGCCCTCGGTTGTCTCATTCATAAGCCTAACCTTCCCCCTTTTCTTTCTTTTCTTTTTCTTTGTCATAATCTTTTTTAAAATGGGTACTGTAGAGTACTCTAAGTGCTCCTCACTTCTTTGGCCCCTGTTCACAGGAAAGTGGGAACAACGAGGTTCTCTTCATGAGCTTAGACTTGGCCAGCCTGAGTTCGGTTCGAGCTTTTGCTGATGCTTTCTTGAGATCGGAGCCTCGCCTTGACGTCCTCATTAACAACGCAGGTGAGAAATTAGCCCTGAGGTGGAGATTTATGGCAAACTTTGCAAGCAGATTTTCCTGCCCAGTGAAGAGCACCAAATAATAAGCGTACCCAGATGAAGACTTAGGTGACCATCTCAGGGATACTGCCTGGTTGATAAAGGAGAGACTTCACCAATGCTAGGGCACTGCACTTATCTCTTTGAATGGCTGATCTGGGAAGCTACCTCTTGAGACAAGAAAGCTCTTAATGTATGGTTGTAATTGTTTAATGCATCCTAGTTTCTTTACAGGTGTTGGCTGTGATGGCAAAAGCGATGATGGTTTTAATGTGACATTCCAAGTTAATCACTTGGCTCCCTTTCTTCTCACACATCTCCTCTTGGACCGACTGAAGCGTTGTTCCCCTAGCCGAGTGGTGGTGGTTGCTTCCAATGCACATCGCTCAGGAAAGATTGACTTCCAAAGTATCCACAAGCCAGTGGAGGGGTCCTTGCATAGCTTCCAATCCTACTGCAACAGCAAACTGGCCAACATCTTGTATGTCCGAGAGTTGGCCAACAGACTGGAAGGGACCAATGTCAGCTGTTATGCACTTCACCCAGGTTGGTGTGCACTTAAGTCAGGACCAGTCAAAATACATGTGTTCTGTATGGAATTGGCCAGTCAGGCCCCAGGAAGCCAGAGGGAGGGAGTGTAATTGTCTATTGAAATACTTATCCTGCTGCCCACCAAAGCCTTTTTTTTAAGATTTGAAATTGACCAATCAATTCCAATTTCTAAAGAAGTTAATTTCTAAAAAGGCACAATGCAATGACCAGTGAAAATGTCTTCCTGTCAGCCTCTGAGGTTTGATTGGCCGTGCTGGAAAATTATCAGCAGGCATATGGCTCACAGAGGTCTGGAAAAGATTTAAGGCCAACAGACACAGCTCAGTTGCGTATTCCTTGCTGAGATCTTCCCAAGGGAAGAGACTATAGTATTCTAGACACTAGGGCAGTCCATGAGATTTTAATCTGTAGGACCAAAATGCTTCCTTTTACAAAACTCTCAGTTGTGAATACTGTCAACGCCTGCTAGTTCACTTATATCTAACTGTGGGTATCTAATTTTGATTCTAAATATTGGCTATTAATCCGTTTTTGTAACCTTTCTGTTCACCGACCAGGACAATACAAGAAAGACAGTGAGTGTTGGGAAGGAAATGGGCTAAAGCAAAGTTTTTTTTCTCTCTCTCTTTCACTCTCTCTCTCAATACTGGAGATCATGTAATGAAACCAATTGACAGGAGACAGTGGACATACTCAGGTTCTGCCTCAAGGTGCATATTTTTCTTCCACAAAAAGTGGCAATGGCTATTAACCTTTTCAGAACAGCTGTTCCTTCCTTGTGTTTGCAGGGGTTGTTAACACCGAACTCTTTTGCCATTCTCCTGCCTGGATGAAACCCCTCCTCTTCCCCATCTCCTGGCTCTTCTTCCGAGACCCTAGAGATGGAGCCCAGACCTCCATCTACTGTGCCACTGAGGAAGGCATTGAGAAGTTCAGTGGGCGCTATTTTGCTGACTGCCGACTACGAGAGCCCAGGATGCATGCGCGTGATGATGCTGTGGCCAAGAAGCTTTGGGAATTCAGTGAGAGGTTATTGGGACTCGCTCCTTAGTGTCTGGATTAGGTTCACCTGGGACCAGAATTATTTTTTCTTTTGAAAGGAAATTGAGGTTTAGCTTGAACACTGGCATCAAATCACCTAGTGCTAAGGAGAAAAATACAAAATACCAAAACAAGACTTGGCGGTGTTTGAGAGATGTTTCACCAAACCCATGAGTCATGAGGAGATTAGAGATGGTAACTCTAGGGGTTTCCACTGGATGTGTAATCTCTGTTATAGGATTTAAAAAAAAATAAATATGGGTTTTGGAGGTCTTACTGGAAATCACATCTCTGTTTGCTCTGTTATCTGCTACAAGGCCAGAGTTTATTGTGAAATGTAAAAATCGGAACATCAGTTTGTAATAAAACATATAGAGTTCTGGTTGATTTCTTTAATTCCAGACATTTTTTGTTTAGTGTTAATTATTTCTAGAAGAAAACCTTTCTAACTACTACATTTTGAATCAGGATGGGGGTCATAAACTTGAAAGAAAACTCATGCTTCATTCATTAGGTACATAGGAAGATGCCTCAAAGGAGATCAAACCACTGTTTCCTTCTAATTCTTCTTGTTTGCCTGAATGGGTAGTGATTCCTTAGGACCTTAGACACAGAAAGGTATTTCCATCAAATACCACCTGATTTTGTGGAAATATATCTGAATAAGAGACATTCTGCATAGTCACACAAAAGGCATCAGAGTCCATATGACAGACCTTTAATACAGGTTGTCCCCAATAGGGCAAAATCTGAAATCCTCTATGAAACAGTAGCTTAATGAAAGGGTTTTCTATTATTGTACCTGAAAAAAGGAATCCAGCTGATCTGTCATGGAGTTGTAGTCTTCCTCCAGCTGCCGTTTCTGCAGACCATATTCCAAGGTATCTTTACAGTACTTTCAGCCTTGTGACCCACTGGGGCAGTAAACTGGACTCTATGAAGCAGCACAATCAGCCCTTGTATAAAGGAAATAATATGGGATAGGTTAAATTATTTTGCCACAACATTCCTGTCGTTGCTCTGAGTTTGTTGGCATTTTCTCTGCATGGCTCACCTGGTGCTTTTTTTAAGGTGCTTTTTGAAGGGTCTTTCCCCATGTTGGTCTGGAAAGAATTCAGGACCCTGGACAGGTAACCTGGGATCCTAATTGAGATCTAGCTTGAGCTTCCGTCCATGTATAGACTCTCAGAATTAATGGCATCCCATTTGTTCATGGTTTTTGTGGCGGGCGTGCTTCCCTCACATCTTTCTCTACATCCAAGATGGAGGCCTTGAGCCGAAATCACCTAGACTTTTAGTCTATTATTCTTATCATCATCATCATCATCATCAGTACAATTATTATAAATCAGGGGTCTAATGCCAACGCCATCACAGGTGTCTTTTTGTGGGCCATTCTGGGTCCTTGTTGTGCTTCCCTCCCACACCTTCCTCTGCACTCCTTGGGGCAGAATGACCTAGTCATATAGTCTATTAATCTTATCATCATCAGCATTATCAGTACTATTAATATTTTTATTATTATTTATCAGGGGACTAATGCCAACACCACACTCGTGGTTTTTGGGGGCCATTTGGGGGCCCTGCTGCGCTTACCTCACACTTTAGCCTCGGCGCCCAAGATGGCGCCCAAGATGGCGGCCTGAGGGGAAGGGAAGGGAAGGGAAGGGAAGCGAGGGGAGGCGAGGCTCTTTGCCGCTTTCTCGGCCTTGACGCGCTTCCCGTGGGCGAGGAGGAGGAGGAGGAGGAGGAAAGGGGATCCCTCCCTTAATCCGGATTGAGTCCACCTCCGTTTGCAGAGCCCAAGCGCCGCCATCATGGGCAACTGCCACACGGTGGGGCCCAACGAGGCGCTCGTCGTCTCAGGTAAGAAGCAGCCGCCGCCGCCGCCGAGAAAATGGTGGGCCCAGGGTCGGGGGGGGGGGGACGGGGGCAGCGTTGTTTGGGGCTTGCAGCCTCACAAAGCAATGCCACGAAAATAAATACAATTTAAAAAGAAACCATCACCACGTATTCCCATCCGTCATCCATCCCCTCCTTCCCCAGGGCTGGGCTGGGCTGGGCTTTTAAAAATAAGACGCTAGAAAGGTCTTAGGAAAAAATGAAAGCAAAAAACCCAAACCCACAACCAGCCCCACCTCCTTTTAAAATGGCCTTTTCCTCTCTTGCTGAGGAAGTGTGTGAGGATGGGAGCGTTGGAAGGCTCTCTCTCTCTGATTCTGTTGGAAGAGGCTCCTTCCTTCCTTCTTCCTTCCTTTTGGGATGCTTTTCCTCTCGTCTGCGAAGGGGGGGGTGGTTGTGGGGAGGAAGGTAATGTTAATAATATCCCTAGCCAGAATAGAAATGGGAATGAGAATGAGAAGAAAGAAAGAAAGAAAGAAAGAAAGAATATGTGTTTAGAAATTGCCCCTGTATATGTGTGTGTTTATGCACACTGTACATAGGTATATAGATGGATGGATGGATGGCTCTTTCTGTGTGTGTGTGTGTGTGTATATATATATGTGTGTGTGTGTGTGTGTGTGTGTTTATATCTATCTATCGTGTGTATGTGTTTGTGTATACACACACATACACACAATTTATATTCAGATAACTATAAACACACATCTCTCGCTCTCTGTATATATATCTGTGTATGTGTGTATATCTATCTATCTGTGTCTGTGTGTATATTTTATATATGTGTGTGTGTATGTTTATATCTATCGATCTGTATCTATGTGTGTATATATATGTGTGTGTGTGTGTGTGTTTATATCTATCTATATATGTTTGTGTGTGTGTATCTCTGTGTATATATATATGTGTGTGTGTGTGTATCTATGTGTGAGTGTGTGTATGTGTATATATGTATATATATATATATATATATATATATATATATATATATAGTGTGTATATGTAAATAAACAAACAGAATGGGTGTGAGGGTGTATTTCTCCTTTAAAGAAAGTCCCATCTGAGAGTTGAATTCCCTTTTCTTTATTCCTAATTGTTTATATTTTGCATAGTGGGTGCAATACTAATAGTATTTACATTGTATTCATATTAGAGGTTGTGTGTGTAACATTAGTAATAGTGTTTATCTTATGTTATGTATTGGGTTGTGCAACATTAACAGTATTTATGATTGTTTGTGTTACATGTAACAGGCATAATAATAGTATTGATATTATCTAGATAGTGAATGTGATATTAATAGTTATTTATACTGTGTTCCTAGGTTGTTTCCCTTTGTGTTGCCTGATTATTGGTATTCCTATTGATCAGTCAGTTTATAGCGCTAGCTGAAGGCCATGACAAGTAATGATATTTATACTTTATTATATGGGAGTAATATTAATAACATTTATACTTTATTAATATTTCAGAGAGTGGGTGTAATACTATTAATAGTATCCGTGTTGCGTTTGTATTATTGATCGTGTTAAACCTATTGATAGTATTTGTATTGTGTTTAGATTTACATAGTGAGCACATTTATATTATCGATAGATGGCACATACAATCATCTGCAGTGATTTAACTGTTATTTATTTTGCCACTACACAGCAGGTATAATTTGAATAGTGCTTATATTGTATTTATAGATTGGGTGCCTAAATAAATTATTAATATTTATTTTGCATATACTTATAGGCTGTATGTGTGTGAATTATTAAGAGTATTGGTATTTATTTAAATAACATACACACCTATTTATTCAGTATTTAATTACTCATCATATTAATTCTGCCATTATGTGTTTTCACATGCCCAAACTATATATTTCTCTCTCTCTCTCTCTCTGTTCTTTGCTGTCCGGTTAAATTTTGGCTTAAGGCAACCCAATGAATCAGTGCTCTCCAAAAGATGTTGTCGGTCAGTGCTTTCTCAAGTCTTGTGAACTCAGGGCCATGACTTCCTTTACTGAGTCAATCCATTTCTGTGTGGTCTTCCTCTTTCCTTCAACTTTCTCTAGTATTTTCCAGTGACTCATATTCTTCGACTATGTGTACTTTTCACTGTTATTTCAATGTGGTCCTAGTTCTCTTACATGGCAGTCTCCCTCTCCGTCCTAAATCTGGGGATGCTTTCACAGGGTTTGTGTGTGTCCCTCTTTCCTGCAATCCACGTATATATGATGGAAGCGTAAAAGATGCTGGGAGTGGTGCTGGTGAACATAGCAAACATCTAACGCCACACCCTCCCGCCTTGCTTTCCGTTTCTTTTAAGGAACACCTTGAGTGGGAAATAAAATATGTAGCAGCAGGCAGAATTGGCAAGCAGAGAGTGCCCATGTTGCTCCTCTGCATGAGACCTTGGGAGCAGGAACATGGGTGTAGTTGGACATGCCCTGAGCGTGTGGGTTTGGGTTCTGGCACAGTCTTAATTCTGCTTTCTGGATATCATCGTCCAGTTTATTTACAGTTTGTCTCCCCACCACCACCGATACCCCACAGAACAGGGACTCACTTTTGGGATTCCCCTCCTCCCCACAGCAGGAGTACTTCAGACACATGCAGAGAGTGCCTTTTCCTGAGCGACCACCAGCTATCCCTGCATGCCTTGGATGGGAGCCTGTGGCTTGTGCATTGCAGTCTGTGGTTTCCAGCCAGGATGCTCAGCCCACACACCTCTTCCTCTAGAAATTAACTGGTATATCTCCCTGGGAAGGTTCCTGAACCAGTAGAGATGCCAGGACCCCCACCTTATTCACGTGATCCAAATGGAAGTTCATATTCAGATCGACCTTTTGCTTTTCCCAGAATCCCCGATCGAGAAAGTCATGTGTGCCACCTTGGATCTCCTTGGAGGTGGGTTAGGAATAAAATAAATAATAGGAACATGTTGGTTTACGGCTGCATAGAGCCTGTATGGTCTATATAAGATGCCGAATGTCCTCTCAAATTTGGTTTTGTCCAGGGGAGGAATTCTGAAATAAAGGAAGTCTTTCGGTCTGCATGAAGGAACTTTTTAAGCAAGAGCCTTTGTGAGAAGACCTAGAAGGAAGGGGCTGCTAGTTAGCGTCTTTAGAACAGCGTTTCTCTGCAATGTGGAAAGTAAATAAATGCCCATGCTGTTTGCTTGCACAGAAATGAATCCAGCATCTGACCTATTGTCAAATGTTAGCAACACAGAGCCTCCTAAGTCACATGAGTTAGTCTCTGGTTCATGCTGTTTACAGAGGAGAACTAGGCTTCAACTCAGCAGGCGACCCTGGTAGCATTGCCGCTCACTCCCCCCCTTCTCCCTTTCTGGGCTCTCATTCCTTTCTCAGCTCCCTTGTTCAGGGGAACTTTTGCTTGGCGGTGGGTGAAGGGAGCTGTAGTCCAGTCCATCTGGAGGGGTACCAAGTTAGCCTAAATACCCTAAAGGCACCAGAGTCCTGCCCTAGTAAGTGCTTGGATGGGACAGCACCACCAAATCCCAGGTGCTGTAGGTTAGATTTCAGAGGAAGGAACTGGCAAAATCACCTCTTGCCTAAGAAAACCCTGGGAAACGCATGGGTCACCATACCTCAGCAGCTGACTTGAAGGCGCATACACACACACACACACACATGTTGGAGAAGGCATTACTAGGGAATGAGCTCAGCCTGCATCATTTCTGTGTGGCCGGCTGGAGTGCAGCCGCCTCTTGGAGAGATTCCCTTTATTCTGTTACGGAGGGAGGGAGGAAAGGGGGTTGTGCAACCGCCCTTCTCCTTCTTCTTCTTCGGAGGCGTCTCCTCTTCCAGCTTGTTGCTATCATTTCTGGAATCTGCAGGTTCCTTGGCCAAAACTAAGCCATCAGGGAGAGGCAGGCAGAATGCTTTCCTTCCTGCACTTCCTCTTGTCTGTTTTGCCCTTGGAACGAACGCCTTTTAGTTTTTTCTGGAAAGTCCCTTGACAGGATTTGTTGTAACAAGCCTTGCTGTGTTACAGCGGCCCATAAACTGAAGATGTGGGTCTTCTTGATCCAAAAGACTAAAGTGTGAATGGCTTTCTGGTTAAATCAGCTCATGCATTCTGTTTGCAGGGCCTGCTATTAAGGAGGAGAGGTAAGGCAGCCTCCTCAGCCAGCAGATTGTGTGTGTTATGCAAGGGCAGCAAATAGTTACAACTGTTTTATTTGCTGTTATTGCTTGTTTAAATAAGCCATTTAAATAAAGTTAGCTTTACATACAGGTCATGTATCAGTGAGGGAGCTGCTTTTGGGAATTGGCTTGTCTTTGAGTAGAGCACACCTTGATGTGGTCAGGAAAGGTTCCATTCATTGTTCACCTTCAGGTAGCAAAATATCTTGGGTCGGCCTTACTAGAAGCCTACAAGTGGGTCACATCCCTCCTCTCTCCAGTTACTTGTCTGCCAGTCAGGGAGTGGGGCTTTCTCTTTCCTGTGAACTAAGCCTGGGAATTTCTTTCCACCCTTTCCCCTCTGAAGAGCCCTTTAATTCCCATTCCCAGCCCCACTTTTGACTTGCAAACAAGAGGAGGCCCCAGGTACCTGAGTGCCTTGCCTCTGCATTGGCCTGCTTGTTGAGAGTGCTTTTTACTTCATCTGAACAAATCTGATTATAAAGCCATTAGGGACCTCCCTGAGACAGCAGGCAGAAAAACAGCAGCAGCAGGGTGGAGCTGACTAGCCTTCTTGTGCCACTCTTTTCTCTCGCCTCAAAACACCAAAACCAGATAAACAAACAAACAAACAAAAACCCAGCCCTGTCATTTACTGTCTTTGAACACTCACCTTCATGTAGGCAGCATGACTTTCTGATTTGAGGCGTCTGTTTGCTGGGTGTGGAGGTAGTAGGACCAATCAACCTGACTTTGGTGGCTCCAGTGTTGTAAATGAACCCCGCCATCTTTGTCCCTGATGAAGTTCTGGCCTGAAGATCTTCATTTGGCCCTGGGGCTTCTAGTGCTGAGAAAAGACGCCACATCTTCTATGGCTGAGTGACTGAGCAGCCCTGTGGAAACAGAGAGTCGTCATTGGGAAGGAGCACAATTGCACACAAGTACAGTGGCATTTCTGGATTTAGTATGAGGGGTGCAGAATGTCCCTTGCCCCCATACTTGGTTTGTCCATCTCCAAGAGCACACAGCAGAAACAGCTGGTTCTGTCAGACCCATTCTGTTGCCCCAAGAGAACATGGTGGCAACATTTACCCTCTTAATGTTTGGAGTATGTGGTCCCTGCACACCTATGCGCCTCCCTTTCTCCTACAAGTATTATCAGACCAAATCTTTCTGGTATAATTGACTTTGCTCCCATTTCTGCTTCTCACTGGAGTGCTATTCGAAACAGCAATACAGGGTTATTGTGTGTGTGCATGTGTGTGTGTAATATTCTTTGAAGTTTTCAGCTGAAAGAGACCTTCAATAAACAAGATACAACAAGACAGTAGATGTTGGTTTGCATCCAGCTGTTCAATAAATTCGTCTGAATCACTGAGCAGATTGGATTCAAGAAGTATTCAGCCCAGCAGAGACCAGACAGTCTGACAGAAAGACAAAGTGAAAAGGGAAGCTGTTAACATGCATTATTATTTTTTAAAAGTCAAAAGGCTTAATAAGACCTCCCCCCCCCCTCGCTTCTCTAGGTAGGAATTCAACAGTTAGCAAGAGGGATGAATGCTCACTTGGCTTTGTACTGCTTTGCTCTGATCATTTATTCTGGGACTGCAAATGCACCACCAGGAGTTGCAGTTGGGGGAAATTACAGGCACGGGTCGCACATCGAAAAATGGGAGCTGACCCAGCCGCATTCCTGCCAGAGAGCTGCTGAAAAGCACTGTGCCAGATTGGTCAGAGGAGATTTTTCAGTTCCCTCTTGGCTGAAAAGGCGAGTTCAAGTTGGACGTTATTACCTCTGGCAGGAAGAAGCTGCCTTGGGCTGGGAAGGGATTGTCAACAGGAAAACCCAAGCTGTAGCAACTCTCCCACTTCCTGTCCATAAAAAGGGAGAGAAAGTTGAGCTGAGTTTCAACAGCTTGGGAACAACTCTGAGCTTATCCCAGGCTGCAAAGTGACACGTCTGTCCTTCTTGAAGCATGGGACACGCGTGATGGAAATGTAGTTGTGTATCGTGATGCTGTAGCTGGGTAGCAGGTGGACTTTCTTCCAAAGGGCACTGCCGAATGCCACGTCCGGAGATGACCCCCCCCCCCCCCCGCGTCCAAATAGTGGTCAAGTTCGTGAAGGTCTCTGCAGTTGTAAAATTTGCACAGGAGGAAAGTAACATAGCCAATATAAATAACTATGGAATAAAAATGAATACAGTTGGCCCTCCACATTTGTGGCTTTGACTTTTGTGGATATGCTTATTTGCAGTTTTGATTAATATGTTATCTCCAGGAATCTCCAGGTTCTCCAGTGCAACTCTGCCAGAAGTTGGCCATAGAGTTGTGCTGGAGAACCTAAAAGTTCTTAGAGAAAACACTACTCCTGGCATCTGTAGGTCCTCCAGCATGATTTCATCATGATCAACCTCTGGCAGATGTTGACCAGAGAGTTGCACTGGAGGAGCTGGAGATTCCTAGAGAGGTGTTCCCTTCAGTAAAAAGAATACTGTTTGGATTTGGTTTTTTAATTTGCATGTTTTCCACATTCACGAGGGTCCTTCACCCCTACCTCCAGTTAATGTGGGGGGACCACTGTAAACACCAGTTCTGTTTTTTTAAGATTTGTATGGCTTTGAGCATCACCCTAGAAATGTTTTCCAGCAAAAAGCAGAGTATAAACTTTGCAAATAGAACAAAATCAACTGCAATGACGACGGTGTGTTCTCTGCCTTTTCTTGCAGGTGGCTGCTGCGGCTCGGATGACAAGCAGTACATCTATGGAGGCTGGGCATGGGCATGGTGGTGCATCTCTGACACAAAGAGGTAAGGAGGGGGGGGACCCTAAATTGTCTCCTTTTCAGGGACAAGCTGGATGTGACTCTGGCTAGCACACGTTGACCATATCTAAAGCGGAGGTGGTTGTGAAAGGAGCACACAGGAGGGTTCCTGCCACTCCCTGCTCTTGCATCTTTCCTCCTCTGCACCTCCTGCCCTGGCTGTTTCCTCCTTTCCCAGCTTGCTCCAATCTTCAGAGCTGGAAACGGAGAACAGCTAAGAGGGAAGAGTGGGGGAGAGGTTTAGCACCCACATTTGCACTCTCGTAGCTGTTAAAATTAATGCCGCACACCTGTTGAGCTGCATGAAGGCCCCGTCACATCGGCTTTGCCTCTGAGGTAGCTGGATCCTGGCAAGCTTTCTCCAGGCCACCCCAGATGTGGCAGCCCCAAAGTTCATGTGTCAGAACTAGGATGGATTTTCCCTATTTGAACAAGTCAAGGATGAATTGGCTGCCAGAAACACTTCTTGGAATGTGGATTCTCAATGATATTGGGCCAGAGGTATCAAAAGCAATGCTATGTCTCCGTCTGTTACTGGGGAACGATACGGGGAGAGAGTTATCTTGCTCTTCCGTCACCAGGCCCAAACCTCTCAACAACAGTTCTGTAGCAGTAGAAAATTTCCTTTTTAAGATTGCTGGATCTGAGGAATATTTACACTAAAGTGTAAACAGTCAGCTGCCTGTTATGGTCTTTCTGACCTCTGCTACTCCATATTAGAAATTGTTTCTTAAAGGGCACAGTGATGCCTCATACAATTACAGTTTTTGAAGTCCATTTTCATTCTGATCGTGTTGGTTAGGCAGGCTGTGAAACCAAATTAAATCTATAACCTCGCCATGGCCATGGTACATTCTTGCCAGTCTTACGCAAGAGAACAGCACGTCTGTTGTGAGGAATGATACATTTTTTAAAATTGAATGGCTCCTGGGAGCTTAAAGCTGCTGGGGAGGATTCCCACTGCATCCCTGTGGGACTCACTCTTTTTAACTGACCCCCTTCCAATTGGCCTTAACTCCCTTTCTCTCTTGGTTATGGCTTAACTTGCTTCCAGTTCACAGACATAGTGGAACGACCTGTCCTAGCAGGAGGTTGGGCAGGTTTCTTGAAGCCTCTCAGCAAGACTCTCTGTTCTAATCTGACCTTAGAACAGCAACTCATGCAGAAACAGAGAACAGCAGAGAGCAGATTTCTGAGACCGACAGAAAAGCAGGCTTACCTTTTGCACCCTAAAAGCAACCCTCTTTGGCTACCCCAGGCTTAGGTGTGCCATGGCTGAGGGGAGCAGGCCACTAGCTGCCCTCCCATTGCTTTGACTCCCAGTCCAACAGAGGAGACTGGCTGGGGTTGCTTGCCTAGTGGCTATGGCAGAGGCCGCCTGCTCTGTGGCCAGAAGGTGGTGCTGAAGGCCTGCCGGTGGGGATGGGCTGGCAAGAGCGCTTTCCGAAAGGTGTGCTGGCATCCACCAGGTTGGGAGGTTGGGATTCTTTGGCCAGGCTTTTCTCAAGAGAAATAGTGTCCCTTCCCACCCGCCACGTGCCCACCCTGCGTGCTCTTCGTTCTTTCTGTCTTAACCGTAACCTTGTTGCTTGCTCTGTGTCTCTTTTGTGCAGCCTCTGACTAACCCTTTTCTGTGATGGTGCTGTTGCTGCTGCTGCTGCCGCCTTGACCTGCATTGTCTGTAGTCGGGCAGGGTCCCATGTGGGGCAAATGGAGGGGGGGGACGACTCCTGGATTGACAGCATGATGAGATCATTCATGTGGGAAGTCCCTCCCACCTCACTAAGCACTAACAAGGAGAAGGAGAAAGATGAGACTTTCTGGGTTTGCATAGGGAGAGAGGGGAACCTTGGCTGACAGCGGGAGAGAAGGGCTTCCCAACACAAGGCTGGCGTGGCTGGTGTCCCTTTGTATGCATGCATGCATCATTCTTGCCTCAGGTTGCCACAGAGAGCTGCCAGCCCCCTGGCTGCATGGGAACAGTCACCATCGGGTAGATTTCTGCTCCTACCAACTGCTTTGGCAAAGACTTGTGAATGAGAGGCAAAGGCTCCACTGAAGGAATCCCAAAGATGAGCAGAAGCTCTTGCAAATGCAAGCTTTTCAGAAAAACCCAATACTTCAGCTGTATGTCCTTAGACCTGGCTGACATTTGGGGGGAACTCAGAGGTTTCTGGTTCCATTTCAGCCCACCCTTAAATGGGCATTAAATTGTGGAGTTCACTGCCAGAAGATGCAGCCACAACTATCAATTGGGGTGGCTTTAAAGGGGGATTGGATAGATCCAACAAGGACAGGGCCATCAGTGGTTACGAGTCAAGATGTCTACAGAACTCCTCTTGGGAAATGGTTGTCTGGAAGGTAGGGAAAGAGAAACAGCTTGGTCCCAGGCCAGCGATTCAGTCACAGCTACTAGCTGGCTTGATGCAAGCCAGAGGAAATGCAGACGCTAAATTCTGATCAACAGAGCAGATTTGAAATACAGCACCAACTCTTAGCAGAGGGACATAATAGCATAATGCTTCTTTCTCACCAAATAGCTTGAGAAAACAGGATATTTTTAACCTGCCACTTTGAAGAGAAACAGAGAAGGTGCCAGCCAGGTGTCTGGCAAGGGTGTTCCATAATCTGGGTGCTCCCACAGAAAAGACACCCACACAATGCACATTCCAGATGCATTGGGCTACATCCCCAGACAACATAGCTGGTTACTGTGTCAGCTGAATATGATGGGAGTTGTAGACCAACACTCCTTATGGGCACCAGGTTGGGCAGCTGGAGTCGAGCGGGTGATCCTGGCAAGGGGTCTCAGTACTGATCTGGGGCTCTGAAAGTGCGTCGGGTGTCTCTTCGCTCCCAAAAGCAGGGAGCTGTAAACTCAGAAAGTCCCATCGTTTCTCCTTAGTGAATGGGTTCTGTTGCTCTCTGGTAACCACCTTGTGTGTTTGCTGTCCTACCCTTATTTATTGCTGCTCAGACTGTCTTTGGAGGTTATGACCATCCTTTGTCGCTGTGAGAATATTGAGACGTCGGAGGGGGTCCCACTGTACGTAACGGGGGTCGCACAGGTAATGATCCCGCTGCTTCTAACGTCTTGTCCTTAACCCTTCTCCATCTCTTCCTTCTATCCACGCAGCAGCAGTGGCGGCGGCGGCAGTGGCAGCAGTGGTGGTGGCGGCAGCACAAGGACTTTAAGCGCGCGCCTTTCCCTCTAGCGGGCCAGTCTCAGCACCAGCACTTTTTCTCTCTCCTTTGCCTCCCCCCTCCGTCACTGGCTCTTGCTACCTGCTGTTGCACTCCGTGGTAATGTAGAGAGATGCATGCAGAGCTCTTCCAAAATTCAGGGCTCTGGACCCTATGGGAATGGACATGGCTGACACCTGCTCGCCCACCCCCCAACTGCCACATCTGCCTGCTTCACAAGTGTTGCTCGGCGGCACCGAGGCAACAGAGAGCCAATTTTGGGCAAGGGAAGAAAGGGTGGCCTGGGCATCCTGCCTTGTGGTCACTTTTCAGGGGTGCAGCTCCAAAAGCGGGCAAGCCATGCCAGCTGCCTCCTGCTTCTGAAAAGGGCTGAGAGTTTGGTGGCACTTGAAGTAGAGCAACAGAGCTTGGAAGGAACACATTAAAAGTAGGGATGCTCATTTTGGAATAACAAGGGCCAACAGTAATTTTAGGTTAGTAGCTCTCCCCCCTCCCCCCCACCAGTAACATTTACTTCTTGTTTTGGAAATATTTCTGAGGATGGGCAGGTTATGCCATTTTAAAATTATTTTAAAGAAACCAGGGATGAAAATAACACGTTAACAATGGGTTATGTCACTTTGCTTGGGATCAGGAAACTTAGGTCAGACCCCTTGCCCATCCAGCCCAATATTGCTGTCTCTGATTGTCAAACCAAGAGAGAGACTTCCCATCATCATCTGTTCCCTAACTCTCCCATTTTTTAAAAAAATAATCCAAGACTAGTGGGTCCAGTCCTCCGTAGAGGTCTCTTTCTCTGGACATCTTCAAAAAGAGGCTGGAGAGGTACCTGCTGGGGATGCTTGACCTGGAATTCTTGTTGGACTCATGGTCCTTTGGGGCCCCATTCCAACCTTGATTCTATTTGTACCACAAATGAGCGCTCTGCCACTGAGCTCTGGTCCTTTTGATTGTGGCACCATCTTTGTTTGCCCAAAATGTTATCAGATACATCAGCTGTTGAATGAAAACGCATGCCAGGATTCCTTAGCTTCTTCCAGGCGTGTTGATGTTTATACATTGAAAGTTTTGCCTGGCTGGTTAAAACCAAGATTCCTCTAGTCTGAGGTGTCTTTGTGTGCCTGTAGTCACAACACACACTCCTATGCACACACCTCTCTCTTCATTGGTCCACAGGGTCTGGAAAGTAAGTCCCTCTGAAGGAATGCAGTGTCTCTCCAGATTCTAGGGGCAAATAGCGTTGACTTCGAGGGTGTGGAGGGCTTGCCCCTTGGCTTTGTAGGTTTATCAAGAGTTACAAATATGTTCCCCGTGCTACTGCAGCCAGAGGGGTATGTTAGGACATATAACAAGGTTCTTACATTTTTCTATTCACTTCCCATTTTCATAAGTCTTGGGACTGAGTGGGAAGAATATATTTGAAACCTCGCCTTTTCTATCAGTTCACTCCTTAGCAAGAAAAGCCAGCCTAAACTGAAAATGTTTTATAATAAATCCCACAATATTTCCAGCTCATACTGGGTCTCCTGACTGATTCCAGTCTGAGGATCATTCTCTCTCTTCCTGAGAGGCCTGGGGAGTGGAATACTTCCTTTTAAATCTGTCCTGTCCAAGCTTGGACCCCCTTGGAAAGCTACAAATACTAAAACATCATTGTGATCTAGTATTTAGAGATTTCATCTCTGGCCTACTTTTGGTTTAAATCTCAATTGCATCGTTTCCGGCAAGCTTCTCAGCCTCAAGAAAACCATTTGTAAAATAGAGGTGATAGTGCAGGTTGTCCTAAAGGGAGCTAGAATAAAGACCAAAGACTGCTTCTGTAGGCTGTGGTTTCTGCACGGCTTAGAAAACTGACTTTTGTTGTCCTGCTGTTGGCTGGGGGATTCTGGGAAAATAAGAGCATTCCTTGGGTAGAGCTGGTCCTTCTTTAGCCCATAAGGCAGGAAGATCTGGGCTCTCCTAACTATGAGAACCTGAACTTCCCCGTTGGCAGGGTTGCGTGCGCCCCAACCAATGTGGCCCCAAAGCTTTTCTTCCTTGGCTTCCAAAGTAGCCACATGACCTTCCTTTTCCTTTTCCAGAGGCAGTGGGTGGGAAGGTGTGGACAACCCTCTCTCAGTTTTTGGTCAGTTGGCTCACAGCCGGGCAAGCATTGCATCTGCATTACCTAGGATGAATGCAGCAGGTGGCCCCAAGCCCAAAGCGGGGGGGAGACCTGCGCCTGTTACCTGGAAACGTGCCAATGTTTTACGTTTTTTGGCAGGATTTCCCTAGAGATAATGACGTTACAGCCCAGGTGCGAGGACGTAGAGACGGCGGAGGGGGTAGCTTTAACTGTCACAGGTGTGGCCCAGGTACAGTAACTCAAAATGCCTCCTTTGAGGAATGCATGACTCTTAACCCTTCTTCCTGGTCTCTCCTCACTACCGTACCTCCCCTCAGGAGGCCACTGGGGCCTAAGGCTGGGAGGAGCAGTATGCTCCAAAAACACCATCCTTTTCCATGAGCTGCCGCTTATCCCCATCTCACCAGTTCACACCACACACAGTGTACCAGAGAAGAAGTCGGTGGAAACTGGGCTGCTTCCTTCTTCTGCCACCAGGTTGCCGCTTCTCCCTCACCTGTCCAGGAGTCAGCGCTGTTGCCATTTTGAGGCACCTAGTGCTGTTCCCATAGAGCTGCCTGCATCTCTCTGTGTGCCGAGGTTTTGTTTTCTTTCTTTTTCGGGATTCACACTGGTCATTGGATGTTCCACAAGTCTTCCTCACTCTGTGTAGCTTCACTTTATTTTTTAAATATAGCAACTCAAATTGTTTTTTTAAAGATGTGATTGTGGCTGACGTTTTGCCAGCCAGCCTTGAATAATTCTGTTGCTAGGTGTGCCGGCCAGGTAGAAAAGTTAATAAATTGCCAACAGCTCTGCCATTTATATAATATGGTGGTAGGAAATCTGAAGAAGGAATAGTTTCCATGTAATTAAAACTGGCCAGCAAAGGGAGAGGAGGGTCTTCTGTCATAATCGCGCCTCCTCACCCAGACTGGGGGCTTGAGCTGGAGTTTCAGACCTTACCAGTTTTTCTTTCCAAGCTCCCAGTAGGCTGTCTCTGGATTTCACTGGGTTTTCTCCAGCAGACAACCATTTACAAAGGTTGGGGGTGCAATCCTCCCAGAAACTTGTCAATTGAGCAGGGATATCTTTGCCTTGGGAAATGGGGAATGCTGCCCACCATTTCCTTGCTTTAAGGCCATCTTGGCTCTTAACTGGAGGTGGGTCCCATGTACAGAGACACACTAAGAGTTTGTTTTGATAATGAAAGGCATCTCTCATATATTCCTGGGAACTGCATGGTGAGCCTACAGGGCGCTTTATGCCAAAAGCAGGGGCACAACTATCCTAAAATTCACTCACATTTCTAATAGGGATAGGGATTCCAGAAGGACATGTGGCAATGAAGCTCTTGTGCATTCTCCCACCTTTCTTTGTTCTTTTTAAAAACATTTACTTTTGTGGTCATGCAGTCAGGTGCACTCTGGCTTTCCTTCATGACCATGTTGGGATTTCAAAACTCTTCATTTCTGCCCTCTCCTGCCCCCAAATCCTAGCTGCGTTATTGAGGAAGGCAGAAGCCAAAACATTTAAACATGATTCACATACCTACAAGTATATATGTTTGGCCAGTTCACATTTTTTAATTAAGGTGTCTTCTAGGCTTTTTAAAATGATAAAAATTGTGATGCCCTTTGAATGCTTCCTTCCCCTAGCAAACCAGGGAAGAAATGACATTTATGAGAGTGGAAAGAAAAATCCAAAAGATAAAGGCAGTTTGGACAAAAGAGATCCTGGTATCTTTTGGTTTTTTTCCTTTCAGCTCCATTTCCCCTTGATCCTCTTTACTGGCTGCTGGTGCCTCCAGGTCTCAGTAGAACTCTGTCTTATTCCTCCTGTCTTTCGGTGCCATTAGGATGTATTTCTTTGCTGAGTGTGGATGTCTCTGCCTCCAATAAACAGGTCCTTCTGACCTGAAGAGAAACTAAAAAGTCCCGCGAAGTGAAGCTGGACACAACAGAGGGTGGCTTCCTTCACCATGGGTTGTCCATCCCTTCTTGGAGGGAGAGGAAAAGACCTGGGCTGGAATGTGACTGAGTAGAAGCCAGCCTTGGGAAAGACTGTTTTGGGTAATGGTAGCATGGCCTGGGGGATTGGGAGCATAGTAATCCAAAAAGATGGCCTTTCCAAGCTCTGACTAGAAGGTGCTGAAGGGCTGCAGTGCATTGACCAGATCCAGGAACTGCTGTCTAGCAGTTTTCTTTCCCATGGCCATGCCTCTTGGATGCGGCAGCCAGGGATCCATTAAAGACACCAGCTCTCAGAATTCGGACCTTCCCCTTAAAGTCATTTTTTGTGATCCTTGCCTCTTACCCCTCTTACTATGGGACTGCATTTGAGTTCTGTCAGATGCAGTTCTTGCCCCTGATTCCATCTGCTGTGCCCTGCATCTCATCCATGACCAGAGCTCGGGAAAGATCCTTTTCTGGACTGCAGCTCCCAGAATCCCCCAGCCAGCAGAACTGTTTCTCAGGCTCTGCCTGTGACTGCCAGTATGGGACAGGCCCCTTTGGCCAAGAGAACTGGAGCCATTGCAAGATCCACTGCCATTGTCTGTTGAGCTTTTGCCTTGTGTCTCTTTCCCCTGTCCCCATCACCGCCATTTTGCTTTCAGCGTCTTCTCTGTTTGTTTGTGCCTGCAGGTGAAAATCATGACCGAGAAAGAACTCCTGGCCGTGGCCTGCGAGCAATTTCTGGGGAAGAATGTGCAAGATATTAAGAACGTGGTCCTGCAGACGCTGGAGGGGCATCTTCGCTCCATTTTAGGTGTGGGAGGAGAGATAGAAGGGAATAGGGACCCTTAAAATAAATTTTCAAAGCTGACATGTGCCAAGTTCGATCATAGCCCTGATCTGTCCACTTCACCTTCCCAGTGTCTCAGGCAGAGAATTGTCTTTCTCATACTTTGTTTTCCGGTCTGTTAACAGGAGAGGCCAGGGGTCGTTTTTTGTGTGCAAAGCAGAGGCTGTCAGTTTTCCTAAGGAACATGGGAGGCTGCTTTTATACCATGTCAGAACACCAGTGTCTGTCTAACTCCGTGTGGCTTACACTAACCAGCAGTAGCTCCCCAGGGATGGAGAGAGAGGCTCTTTCCCAGTCCTACCCAAAGATGCTGGCAATAGAACCATGTACTTCCTGCGTATGAGGCAGGTGTTTGTCCCCTAACTGGCAAGACCTCTTTTGAAAAAGTCCTCCCTGAAACCTATTGCTGGATAATTTCCAACCAGAACGAATTATCTTGTTTTATAGTGTTCTGGTGAGTTTTTAAGCATTTCTTGAGAGCATCTTGGGCTCTGCTCAGCACATCTATTGCCTTGCTAGCTTGGAATGATGGGAGTTGTAGTCTGGTGCAGCTGGGTGGTGTCAGATTAGGAAGGACTTTCAGACAATGTTGACTGGACATAAGAATTATCAGATTTATAGCTCATAGATCACAACAGAGTATTTTGATGGCAAGTTAATTGTAACATGCATATAAACTTTATGCTTAATATGCCAATTGCTTTTACAGTTGCTTTCCCCCTTGAAAAAGATACAGTTGAGACATGTATCTCAACTTCCTCTTCCTCTTGTGCATGTGTCATTTGAGGTCAGCTAGTTCAGACCCCGGCCAAAAAATATCCCCCCATGCACTCATACAGGCCTAAGTGCATCTAATAATGAACCTCTCCTCCTCCTCTCCTAGAACATGCTGCCTTCTCGGCTGCAGTGGCCATAATTCCCTCTTTCTTTCCCCTTCCGGCAGGAACCTTGACTGTGGAGCAGATCTACCAAGACAGGGACCAGTTTGCCAAGTTGGTGAGGGAGGTGGCAGCTCCGGACGTTGGGCGGATGGGCATTGAAATCCTCAGCTTCACCATCAAGGTATGGACAGGGCTGTTGTGAGGATGTTGGCTGTCTGAGTTAATGGCTGATGTTAAGAAAAAGATCACTTTAGATCCTTTTGTTCACTGTCTTGAGTAACCCTTACCTTTGATTCAAGCAAAGGAGGTATATTATATATTAAGAAATACCATAGACACAGAATCAGGGATCCTCCATCCCATCTGCACGCAGCTCCACATCCTCACACTGTTCACCAGCTGTCAAGTCCTGGGAGGGGCCCCTATTGCTTCCACTTACTGTGGGGAAGGGAAGGAGAAGAGAGCTAATTCAGACTATGGAGAGGCAGCTGGTCTCAGCTCAGTGTGTGTGAAGGGGGAGATAAGTGAGGTGAAGGTATGTTCTCAAAGGAGTGCACCTGCCTTTTCTTTCCCCCATGAGCAGAAGTGGATTGTCTCCCTTCTCCCTCCCAGGATCAGGAGCAACCCTCCCAGATCTTGACACCTGCCACCCATGGGAGGTTTTTGGGTGAAGTGTAAGGGCAAGAGGTTTGAGAAGCAGGTGAAGAGGACAGGAGGAAAGGCTGGCATAGCAGTGGCCTTGAAGAGAGAGTTCACACGGGGTCTCCCTCCCTTTTAGGATGTCTATGACAAAGTCAGCTACCTGAGCTCGCTGGGGAAGACCCAGACGGCGGTAGTCCAACGGGATGCGGACATTGGCGTGGCTGAGGCAGAGCGGGACGCTGGCATCCGGGTACGTTGAGCATTGCAAGAGAGCCCTGCTTTGCCCTGCATCCTCTTGTCTGGCACCTGTCCCAGGAGAGCCCAGCAGGGCAGTGCCTTTTGATTTTGATCTCTTTTGGGGGGGAAAAAATAATTGTCTTGTTTCATTTTTGCTCCATAGGAGGCAGAATGCAAGAAAGAAATGCTGGATGTGAAGTTCATGGCAGACACCAAAGTTGCTGATTCAAGGCGTGCCTTTGAAATGCAGAAAGCTGCCTTCAGCCAAGAGATCAATGTGAAGGTGCATACTAGTATTTGGGGCAACGAGGGGGGAGAGAAGAGATTTGGGGCAGGGTTTGGAAACATTGCCTTTTTGAACTGTAACTCCCAAAATCCCTTGTCCTGTTGGCTGGGGAGGGTGCAGAATCTGGAAACTGGAGTCCTAACAAGTAACATTTCTGAGCACTGTTTATTAGAAAGGAGGCTTTGGGCATGTGTGCTAATAGCACACTGGAGACTGCTCCATGGAACCATGTCTTGTTCCACTTGAATTTGGGGCCAAGGAACTTCCAGCCAGAATTGGTTTGCTGGCAGCCACGGCAGCTTGACATTGGCCAGGCTGGCAAAACGTCATGGAGGCAGGGACATGGGTCTGTGCTTTGGGTGAGGAAGTGTCAGTAGCAGGAAAGCTCCCTGTTGGGGAATACTTCAGCTGGCAATCCTGCACTGAGCAGGGGGTTGGACTCTATAGTCTCTGAGGACCCCTTCCAACTTGATTCTGTGACATAAACAATTATGATGGCTGTAGAAGGTGGATGAGAGCTGGGAAGAAGGCTAATATTAAGATAAAATAAAACAGGCCCTAGTATGGGAAGCATAAAGAGAAGTTAACAGGAAAGGTGGAGGGGGCACCCCACAGTTATAGGAGGGGCTCTGGGAGTGGGATGAGGTGGGGGCCTTTCTGACTAGAGGTGGTAATCTGTCTCCCCCCCTCCCCCCCATCCTTGCAGACAGCAGAGGCTCAGCTGGCTTATGAGCTGCAGGGTGCCAAAGAGCAGCAGAAGATCCGCCAAGAGGAGATTGAGATCGAAGTGGTGCAGCGCCGGAGGCAGATCGATGTGGAAGAGAAGGAGATCATCCGTATGGACAAGGAGCTGACGGCCACCGTCAAGTTGCCGGCGGAGGCGGAGGCGCACCGCATGCAGCAGATTGCCGAGGGAGAAAAGTGAGGAGGAGTGGGTGTGTGTGTGAACGAGAGGGTGGTGTGGTGGGGGGAGAATGGGCTCTTTTTCTCTGAGGCAGGAGTGAGAATCCAGATGTGGATGGACATCAACTCCCAGCAGTCTCCATCTGGCATCACCCAGTTGAAGGAAATGCTGGGAGTTGGCGTCCCTGGAGTGATGTAAAATTCTCATATCAAAAACTTTGTGGAGCTTTTGAGATGGCTACTTGGATTGGCAGGAGACCCTGTATGCTCTTCCCTCTCTGTGGCTGGATCCCTCTCAAGCCCAACATGATCTCTTTTTCAAAGGGTGAAGCAGGTGCTGATTGCTCGGGCTGAAGGCGAGAAGATTCGCAGGATCGGAGAGGCTGAGGCCTTGGTCATCGAGGCCATTGGCAAAGCAGAGGCCGAGAAGATGAAGCTGAAGGCGGAGGCCTACCAGCAGTATGGGGAAGCTGCCAAGATGGCCATGGTGCTGGATGCCCTGCCCCAGGTGAGGCTCCTGGTAGCCTTTTGAAGGTGGGGAAAGACAGAGAGTGGCCTGCCCTACCTCCCCAGTTAGTGGCCAGCTCCTGATGGGCCTGTTTTCTCTCCCTTAGATTGCTGCCAAGGTCTCTGCCCCTCTGTCCAAAGTGGATGAAATTGTGATCCTCAGCGGGGAGAACCACAAAATGACATCTGATGTGAACCGTCTCCTGGCAGAAATCCCCGTGTCTGTGCACGCCCTCACTGGGGTTGACCTCTCCAAGGTGAGGTGGGCGGAGGGGAGAATGTCTGGGCCTCCCACACTGGGTTTTATCTGCTTTCTTTTCCCCTCTTCTTCACATCCTGCATTTAGTGACAGAACTGGCTGGGGTTAACAGAGAGGGCAAGCTATAGTCCATATCCAGGAATTCCTTTTTAAAAGCATTTTGGTTTTGAGCTCTGTGCCATTGCTGATGTGGACTTTGGGGAAAGGTCATACTCTTGGAGTTGGTGTAATGTTAATCCTGCTTTCTTTGAAGTGAGTCTTCGTCCTGCAGAAATTTTGCAGCCCTTTCTCTGAGAAGGCCATCCAGTTAGGTTGCGGGGGGGAGGGGGAGGACAATTGTGTATGGGGAGTCTGAAGGCCACTCCCCCCTCCCCAAATAGCCCTGTTGGCTGCATGCCCCCCCAACAGCACAGTTTTCAGCCATATACTGTCCAAAATGGCAACAGGAGTAATGCAGTATCACTTCTGATCACCACTTGGGTCAAAATCAAGCAAAAGGGTGGCCCTGTGGCTGTATGTGACCCATCTCTGAAATAGCTGGTGCTGGAACCATCTCTCCCCCTACCCTGCCTTGTGGCTGCTGAGATTTTGGGGAAAAGGGGCACACCAACATTGACACAGGGAGCTGACGATGGAGGCTCAGGACATTAGCCAAGAAGATGCTCCTGAGTTTCCTCCTGGTGCTAACACTCTCTCTCGGACCCTTTTGGCTCATGGCTGCTTTGTTGTTTTTCTCTCCACTTCAGATCCCCCTCATCCAGAAAGCCACCGGAGCCCAGGCCTGAGACAAGACCACCAGCTGATGAAGAGCACCCCCTCCGCTCCCCACTGACTGCCTTGGACACTGGGCGCTCCTCTTTTATCAGCAGAGACAGTGGGGTGGGGGTAGGGGGCCTACATTTGGGTGCCTTAAATTCCTCTGCGGATCAGAACATGGTGGGGGATAGCCGCTGGTCCTTGCATTTCCAAGAGAGGTCTCCTCCTTTTGTAACTCCCGCTCTGTCGCTGTGCTAGCCAAACCCCTCTCGATTTCTCTCTCTCGTATGCGCTCTCTTGCAAAGTCTGTGCCTTGAATGACCACCGTTAACACCCCCACACACAACCCCTCCCTCTGGTCACTGCTATGGGGTGGGGAGGGGTGTCCTGAAACGGGAAGGTTTGCTTCTGGGGAGAAGGCAGCATGCTCCCAGTCGAGAGCTTCCCCTTCCATGTGCCTGTCCTTTGCCTGCATGGAGGGGATGTGCACCTTTCGGGTGATTTATAGGGTCCCCAGCCATGGCCTTCTCTCCAATGCCACTGCTAGGTTGAGTTTGAGCCATATCAGCCAACCTCCGGTGTTCTCCAAGTGGGGCGTAAGGAAGGAGAGGTGACAGCATGGGCACAATTTGGACCATAAAGGCCCTCAATGTGGTCCTTAGCGCCTGTAGCCTGTTCCTCAAGCTAAACAGGAGTTCCCCAGGTCCAGCAGACTCAATGCCACATTCCCTCTCCTCTTATGCTCTGTGCTCTGCTCATCTTCACAGATACAAAACTGCCTCATTTTTTATTTTTTATTTTATTTTTGGTAGCATCTTTCAGCCTGCCCTGTGTTGTCCGATGTTCAAACTTAGCCAAGCAGAAATCTCCTGCACACTTGGACCGGAGAATCCTCTCCCTTTGTGCTTTCCCTGTGCCAAGGATAACCGAAGTGCAGAAATCCTGACCCATCAACCCTCTGTGTAGCTCCCTTATTCCTTCTCTCCCCAGCTTTAAAACATCTGTAAAAAGAATTGCCTGCCAATACCTCCTCCTTCAGTGCATGTGAACCATGGAAGGGGTAGAAGGGTGACCATCTTAACCCTGAGTGAGAACCCTGAACCCCTTCCACCTCTGCCCCTTGGCATGCCTTATCCCTGTTCCGCGGTCCTTGGGTGCCACCCTCTATCCTGCCACTTGCCAGGCTGGTTTAGCCCAGCTGGGAAACCAGGTTTGCTGCTAAGCCTCAGACCTCTCCTCTTGTGCATGTGCAGCACTTAGTTGCACCAGAAGAGCCTCTCCCACCTTCCTGCCTTTCTCCCGAAACATCATCTTGGAGGGAAGGGGCCCCAAGATTTCCAACCCGCTTTCCATGGTCCTGCCCTCACCCCTCTTGAGCATAGACATTCTTTCTTTCTTTCTTTCTTTCTTTCTTTCACTGACTATTCACTCTTTTTCATCTTACCTCCCTCTGTTGCTCACCAGTCCGCTGCATGAGGAGAAAAGAGAGGTCCAAGCGTGTGCCATCCTGCCATCTTTGTCTGTTGGATTCCCTTAGGGGGGCACCCTGAGGTCTGCCCCACATTTGTACTGTGAAGACAAAAGGAAATTATTGCTGTGCCAAGCTCCTCTTTCATTTCTTCTTTTCTTTTTAGCAGTGTGTAAGGGCCACGTGAGTTGGATAAACCCAAAGGACATTTGGGGGCATGGAAGAACAGGGGTGATTTATGTGCCTCTGGAAGCTTCTCAGGTAGTTTTAGAGGGGGCTTAAGAAGCAGTGAGGTGCATAATTATGTTGTTTTTCCCCAGTGACTGTCCTATGCAGTGCCCCCGTCCCCAGGGGTTGGGGAGGGAGGCAGAGAGTGGCTTCCCTCTTCTAGTGCTGCCTCCTTTTACCTCTTCCCCACCTTCTGTGCACATGCGCACACCCTTCCCACACGCACCCTGCCTGCTGTCCTGCCCCTCCCCAAATGCCAACATATCTGCATGGACGTGGTGCATGGCCGCCTGTGCCGGGGTCACCAGGGACCTCTTTGTTTATCCAAGTGTGAAATAATGTACAATAAAAACTTGTTGTGACCTTGCTGAATTGCCTCCCTCCCTCTTTGCTAGGAAAGCACCCAAGAGGAGGGTCCGGGGTGCATCTCTCCACTGTGGAGGGGCTGGTCACTGGAACTCCCTGGCACCGGAAGGGCCTGGCTTCTTGCCAGGGCTCCATTATAGTGGCTGTTGGGGAAGGGTCTCCAGGTTTTCCCCCCACATCTGGGTTTGACTTCGCAACGCATCCTGGAGCTAAGTGGGCAGATGGGATCGGTTATGGCTCTCCCTGCTGAGGAGAGCCACTAGATCCTTGCAGTCCTCTGAGCTCCAGTTTTTTCAAGGCTGGCCTAGTTTTGAACCACTACAATCCTTGTTAAAACCATATGTGATGAAAGATGGTTAATGAATTTCTGCACTGATAGAAGAGAGAGCCAGCATGGTGTAGTGGTTTGAAGGACTACAACTCTGGAGGCCAGTGTTCAATTCCCCACTGGACCATGAAACCCACTGGGTGACCTTGGGTTAGTCACACTCTCTCAGCCTCAGGGGAAGGCAATGGCAAACCCCTCTGAATAAATCTTGCCAAGAAAACCCCATGATAGAGTTGTCTTCAGGTTGTCCTAAGTTTAACACGACTTGAAAGCACATAACAACAAAGAAAAGGTCTAGCATGGTGTACAGGTCATGAGCGCTGGGACTGGCATTTTAGGGGACTAGGGTTCAAATCTCTGCTCAGCCCTTGCAACCTACTGAGTTACACACTCTCAGTCTTAAAGGAAGGCAAGGACAAAACCTCGAATTAATCTCACCAAGAAAATGCTAGGAGAGATTCAAGAGATTGGAGCCACTGTGACATAGTCCTTGACTAGGAGACCGGGTCCCTGTTCAGCCATGGAGGTCTACCAGGTATCTGTGTACAAGTTACACTCTCTCAGCCTAAAGGGCAATAGTTAAAACCCCATCTGGAGAAATCTTTCCAAAAAAGCCCAGGAGAAAATTGCCATATGTCATAGTTGATCTGAAGGCACATAACAACATCAAAGCACACTGATGTCTCAGGGATGAAAAGACGTAGGTTGCAATTAACAAGAAGCAAAACTCCAAATGCAAACAAAACCAAACTATTTCAGAAATGCTATTTGATTATGGGTAAAGAGAGAAATTTAAGGATGAAGTTGTCCTTTCTGTTATGTAAATTCGTGGGATAGCTAGCACTGAATACCTTATTTTTCCATGGCTAGCCCACATCAAGATGTCTGAGCCAGCTGTCCTATTTTATCTCTGTAGTCAAGGCCTGAAATGCTCAGTATCAGGGCCCAAGCCTGGAAGAAAGGACCCAAAGGGAGAGCTAGCCGTGACAAAGAGAGCAGCGTTTGAAGGAAAAGGCACACAAGGGAAGGTGAGGAAGAGCTAATGATAGACTGAGAATTGCACAGGAGAGATTTTGGCAGGTTGGAGCAATATGGATGCTGTGGGACTTCTACATCGCTCTCCTGTTTCAGTGGGTTTTCATCACTTTCATCCTAGACAATTTTGGGGCATGTGTTTGTCTGGGAGGAGGCAGCTGGCCGTCCCAAATGAGGCTCAGGAGCTCCCGATAAGCCAGGGTGGGGTCCCTTTTTCGGACTCCCTTATCTCTGCCAGGACAACCAGTGCCAAACCTCTTCTCGCAAGGGTCAGCCAAGGGGAAGAAACCAGGACCCCCTTTCATGCTAAAGCATTTTTAGGCCCCCTTTGGACCTCTGCATCCTACAGAAACGTGGGCTTTGGTGTCTGGCAAGGCTCCAGATCTCTCTGGATGAAGAGTTTTAAATGCCACTCTCCAAACTCCAAATCAAGACTGAACTCTCCCTAGAAGGTGAAATGACAAAACAGAAGCTGTTATGGTTTGGGCATATAGTTTTGTGGGCTATATAGCCTTCTCTGACAGCTCTGGCGCCGCAACAAACCACAAATCCCAGGATTCCATAGGATGGAGCCGTGGCCATTAAAGCTGTGTCAAACTGCATTATTCCTGTGGTGCAGATGAGGCCTTGGAAGTTTCCCATTCACTATAGCTGCTTTGAATCCCAGTTTTTGGGGGAAAGCGGGATACAAATAAATATAATCCTAATAATAAGTTGAAGTTGACTTGACAGTTCATAACAAAACAACAAAATCCCCTCCAAATTCCAAGAATCCAAAGGATGTCCCCATGGTGGTTAAAGTGGAATCATAATGCTATAATTGTGTAGTGTGGAAGCGGGACCAGGCTCTACTACAGGTAAGATGGATGATCTCTGGTTTCCCCAAGCTTCCCTAGTTTGGGAAGAGAGAGCAAGATTTCCCTGTCCTGCCTATGTACCTTAGAGAGCCACCAAATCCCATCTAATCTTGAACGCTAAGCAGGGTCAGCCATGGCTACTCCTTGGATGGGACATCACCAATGAATCCCAGGTGCTGGAGGCTCTATTTCAGAGGAAGGAGCTGGCCAAACCACCTTTCCTGGTCTAAGAAAACCCTCTCAAAATAATGGGGTCACCATGAGTCAACAAGCAACTTGAAGGCACATACATCCAAGATTTCACCATGGTCCCTTTTCCCCAAAGGCTGCAGAGCAGAAAGAAAGGTGCCTTTTTGGACTCTCACTCTGGCTTGGATAGTGTCTTCCTGCATGGCAGAAGGGGGTTGGAATGGATGCCCCTTGGGGTCCCTTCCTAGGGTTCTGGGGGATCTGCAATGGGCTCCTTTGCATTTAGAATGGGTTGCCTGGTTTCTCTGCCCCGGCTCCTTTGATGGGGCTGCAGAAGGGCACAGTTTTGCCTGCTTGGGTCGGGTCCCTGATAAGAAGGTGGGGGACGTCTCTTATCAGGGACACTTACCCCCTGGGGCCCTTATCTGCCCCTGCCAGGCCTGAGCTTCCTGGAACCAAGGGCCCTGAAGACAAAATGTGTTTGCAGCCCATCTGGGGAGCGGGGAACGCAACATGGTCTCCACTCTCACAGCCCAAAGACCTGGGAATTATAGCCCAGCCACAGTGCAGAAGCCAAGCTCCCTTCAATGGCTCTTTAAATCAATCCTGTGGACAAACAGCAAGGGCAAACCTGAGCATGTGCAGAGTTCTCCTGCCCTCCTAGGTGTGGGCTGGGGTCTGTACCAAACTGATGGGATGTGCAGTCCAGCCACATTGCAAAAACCTTCAGTGGCAATTGAACCATGCATCCAGAAGAACAACGAAAGGGCAAACTTGAGCATGGGCAAAGTTCTGCTTCTAGAACAACCAGCCCTCCCAAATACAGAAATGAGGGCAGCATAGGCTTAATCCAGCAGAGATGATGAGATGTGCATTTATTTTTAATATGAATTTTTCTCAACATCCCTGAACCCTATTTCCAAATGTTAGCTGAAGTGTGAAGCACCTGCAAGGCTAGAAAATTGAAAACTGAAGAAATATTTCATTAAGAGGGAACAATAATTCTTATTTGGTGGACAATATTATTATCTTTCCTGTCCCCATAACTACTCCCCTGCCTTCCCAGGTCCCAACCCTCAGAAGTGACTACATAGCCCCTCGTTCTTTGGGGCAGGAAGGCCTTGTCTCTTCAGGTGTACATTTGTGGTGTGAAAAAAGCACTCTTCTCAAGCTCAGAGGTGCTCTGTTCAGTGTCCACGTCCTCAGTTAAAATCAGGGATGGACAACTGGGACCCTCTAGGTATTATTGGGAGTACAACTCCTATCATTAATTAACATTGACTATTGGGGAAGATGGGAATTGCTGTCCAAAAATATCTGGAGAAGGCTTGGCCGCCCATCTCTCTTTGTCCATGCCTAACATGGCACACAACAGCAACACGACTTGAAGGCATACAACAACGACAAGTTGCTTCTATCCAGAAGGTAGATGCAGTGCAGAGTGGAGGGTGAACCTGGCACCCCAATACCTGCAAGGGAAGACCTATGCTAACAAAATAAACACACAGACTTTGCAAAAGTCTTTGGAAGTTGCAGCAACCAATTCATTATGCCTTGGAAATGGGAGCAAATGGCTGGTCTCCTAAGTGGGTTGCAGATTTGCCAGGAACTGAGTCCCCCCAGAAAAATAGAGAATTTGCACCCTTGTCCCTGGTCTGAAGATGACCCACCAAAAAATTGGAGACTCAGGGCCAGGCACTGCGATGGAAACACTATCTTGGACACACCTTCTGCTCCTTTGGGGAGGGAAGGGGGCAAAAGAGGGGTGGTTTTGGAGGGGGGCCAAATTTGGGCGAGGGAGGATTTCAAAAGGGTGGTAGGAGAGATAGGATGCAAATGAAGCCCAGTGTCTGTCTGTCTATCTACACATATATAAAGGGTTCCTCCAAGGCTCCCACTCTCTCAGCCTCAGAAGAAAGCAATGGCACGCTTCCAAAGGTGGCATCTGCAGCCCAGGACGGTGAGTTTTTGGGGCGGGAAAGGGGCAGGATTTGGGGACTTGGCCCCCATTAGGATGCTTCCCCCGGGGAATAGTCAGACAGCCCTCCATATCCACGGATATTCACTCAAACCATGGATTCACCCATCTATGGTTTGAGAATATTCCTAAAAACATAGAGATTCCAAAAAGGAAACCTGGATTTTGCCATTTTATATATAAGGGGCATAATTTTGCTATGTCCATTGATTTTAATGGGATTTGAGCATCCATGGATTTTGGTATCCATCAGGGGTCCTGGAACCAAATCCCAAAAGATACCAAGGGCCAATAATAATAATAATAATAATAATAATAATAATAATAATAATAATTCCATTGTGTCTAATGGGATTTCCATGGGGAATCTTAGAACCAGACCCCAGCCTAGACTGAGGGCCCACTGCACTACTACTACTACTACTAATAATAATAATAATAATCATAGGCTGGAAGTATTCAGGAGGGGAAATTGAAAGTGTGGGTTTTCTAGTTTTGACTGCCTCCTTTTCTTTTGCCTTCCAGCTTTTCTGCTCCAGAACTGGCTGCAGGGGAGGAAAAAAAAGCTGATTTCCTAAGTCTCCAGGTGGGATATCATCATATACTGTAAGTTGGAATGAGACACTACAGTATAGATGATGTACTACTTTGAGGTACTACTACCTCTTCCAACTGTCCGTACACCAGGATTTCCAAGCCATCTGTCCTTCACAACAACACTCATCTGGTGGGGAACTACATTACTGGAAAAGCTGGTTGCATTTCCACAGGTAGAGAATTGCACAATTGCACCAGTTGAATAGCATGGAGAGGTATAAGAGCTCTTATTTGGTTCTTAGACCTGTGTCATCGTAGGCTATGTTTTATTTTGTCTTCAGATCCTACCTAGATCAGGATTTATCCCCTCTGAAGCTGCATCTGCATTGCAGAATTAATGCACTTTGACACCGCTTTAACTGCCATGGAATCCTGGGATTTGTAGTTTGGGAAGCTATTTAGCCTTCTCTCTCTATGAGAGCTCTGGTGCCCCAGCAAACTACAAATCCCAGGATTCAAAAGTATGACACAAGATCCCTTTGCAAGTTGATCTTCCCTGAATTGTAAAGCATTGAATTTAGTGCAATGCTAGAAATGAGGGGAGTGAAGGAAAATGGAGAAGGAAGAAATGTTAATGAGGTGCTTTTATTTTGCCCCCCTCAATAGCTACATTCCTCCATGATACAGCTGTTCTTGGATTGCAATTCCCATCAGCTCATACGAGTATAGCTAATGGTGAAGAGTGCTGGGAGCTGCAGTCCAACACTATCTGGAAGGTTTCATAATTAGATTAGGAAGGGGAAAGGTTGGGGAGAGCGTCAAGTAAATGGAAAGTGGATCAGATCAGAGTCCTGTAGCCCAAACTGGACGAAGAACCAAGCGGCGTGTTGGCGAAACCGTTACCATTACTGAGTTTAGTAATGGTAATGGTTCCTCTGCCATGCTGGCCAGCGTCTTGATCTGCCGAAGCAAGAAGAAGATAGCACAAGTGACACTTTCTCCTTACTATATATTCTTGGCTGGGGTGTGTGCATGCTTTTCCCCTTCTTCCATGCTCCTGTATTAAATAAAAGTTATTATTCAGTTAAATTTCTATGTGTTTGTGTGTGCTTTCCTTTTTAAGGAGCAGCTTAGGGAGCTGGGTATGTTTAGCCTGGGCAAGAGAAGGTCTTAACATGACATGGGTGACATGAGAGCCATGCCTAAATATTTGAAGGGATGCCATGCTGAGGATGGGGCAAGCTGGTTTCCTGCTGCTCCAGAGACTGGGACATAGAGTACTGGGTTCAAGCTACAGGAAGAGATTCCAGCTCAACATTAGGAAGGACATCTTGATGCTAACAGCTCTTTGACCGTGGATTATGGGCAGCCTTGGAGAGTGGTGGAGTCTCCTTCTTTGGAGATCTTTAAACAGAGGCTGGGCGGCCGTCTGTCACAGGGAGGGTTTGGATTGCGTCTTCCTGCATGGCAGAAGTGGGTTGAACTAGATGTCCCTGGGGGGAGGGGGTTCCCTTCCAGCTATAAGATTCTATGTATTTCTACATGACAAAGGGGGTTGAACTAGATGTCCCTTGGGGTCCCTTCCAACTTTTGGACTCCTTCTTTGAAGGTTTTTAAATAAGAGGCTGAATATAAATGTTTTATAAATGTCTTTAACTCTCAGAACGAATATGAATGTATATATATATGTATGTATGTGTACATATATATTCATATTCGTTCTAAAAATTAGACATTTATTTAAAAATATTAAGCTAGATATTTTGTAAAGGCAATGCCCATTATGCTCAAAGCAACAGTGCCTTTAGGTCCTAAAGACAAATGAAGCACCTTTTCACACAAAGAAGAGGCCCTCTGCACATGCCCAGAGGCCACCTGCTTTTAGGTCCTTTAAAAACAGAACGAGGTGTCTCTTACCCCACGGGAACCACGGCTTGCATGTGCTCAAAAGGCGTCTGTTTTTAAAATGCTGGGGTCATTCCAACAGAAGGGGAGGCAGTCTGTGTATGCTCAGAGGCACTCATTAAAAATGAAACAGAGTTAAGTTTCCTTCTCAAAATAAAGGTAATCCTCACATCCTCAGAGGAGCTATCCATTAAAAAGAAACAATAAAGTAGCTAATTTGGTAAAGAAGAGGCACTCTGCACATGCTCTAGGCCAACTCAGAAAAAAGAAAGGCTTTGAGTACTATTCTCCACAACAGTGGCCACTCTAGCCTTTATCCCTCGTTTTTCTCTATGGTCACTGACTTCCGGGTCTTCCAGCCAATGGGATGCGAGGATTCCCCCACAATGCGTTTCGCGACGCGCGGTGGCTCAAGATGGCGGCGCCCGGAGCGAGAGAGGCCTAGTAGAGCCTGGGGCGGTTGCCATGGCAGCGTCGGCGAAGGGCCTAGTCCGGCGGGGCGCCTCCTGGGTCTTGAGTCGGGTGGCGATCCGAGGCCTCGGGGCAGAAAGGAGGAGAAGGCGGCTTCCGGCGTGGAGCTCCGTCCGCCCAGGTCGCGTCTCCGAGGATGGGGGGACTGCCACTCCCATCATCCTTAACTGGCAGTTCGGGGCGGGGATGACGAGGGGTTTTGGGTTAAAGGTGGAAGAGCCCTGTTCCTTTTTTTCCTCATTAGAAGAATATATATATATATATATATATATATATGTATGTGTATATGTGTGTGTGTATAATAAATATTAAAGATATATATATAATAAAAAGATTAACGTTAAGGGCTTTACAGCCTCCTCGTGCCCCCGCAGCTCCCATCATCCTTCATTTGCAGCGTGAGGTGGGGATGATGGGAAGGGTGGTAAAGAAGGTGCAAGAGTCCCCATTCCTTTTTTATGGCAACCCCATTTGTTTTTGTATTATTATTGGGGCTGCGAGTATGTGACTCTCCCAAAGACTCCAGGTGGGTTTTCTCTGGCTAAAAGGGAGGGTTTCATGGGTGACTGAGGGCTCTAGCCACTATGCCATGCTGCTTTTTGACTTTCTAACGCTGCTTTTTTTCTCTCCCCATTTTTTGATTTAGGACTCGGCGCCTGTTTCTTGAACGCAGCACCCCACTCGCTTGGAGTGTCCTCAGTTTGCTTCTATGGCAATGACTCTGCCCTGGATTACATCCTCGGCCTTTCTAGAGAAGAAACCAAGTGCCTGGTAGGGCAGCACCCACCGTCCGTGAACGCCTTTAAAGGTAGGCTTGACTTGCTTAGGGAAGTCATAAAACCAGTGGAAGAAGGTCCATGACTCTCTTCTGAAGGGTATTTCTCAGAGGTGGAGACTTGTGACAGGCAGAACGGAGATCCTGGACGTGGTTTTGTGCCTTTTATGAAAATATAACAGGTGGAGATCTCTTCAGAGTTACAAGGAGGGCACTAAAGTGTGTTCATTTGTTTATAAGTAGGAACTGCAACTAAAAGTTTATTATTTATTATTGAATATATATCCTGTTTTTCCCCAACATGGGATTCAAGGCAGCTTGCAATAGTTTTAAAAAGGATACAAACTAAAAACAATAATTACCAAAAGTTAAAAAAAAAAGAATTAAACTATGCTGACACTAAAACATAACAGTTAGAAGCGCAACATAGTTAAAAACCATTTCAATACAAACTTTAAAACGTTGAAGCATTAAAAAGCAGCACACCAGTTATACACACATGTGACATAAGTAAAATTCACACTTTGAAAGCTGCCTAAATGAGAATGTCTTCATCTGCCAGCAAAAAGAGAGCAGGGAGGGGGCCCATCTGATCTTTTGTGGAAGGGAGTTGCATGGAATGCTGTTTTGTGTTTTCTTTTAAAAATTAGCACTCCATGGGCACAGTCAGGCCTTTGGGGATGTATTTGCAACACATGGAGGGGAGAGTTGAAAGATGTTGGCTTGTGTAGTGTCCCTTATCCTGGATGTGAAGAGGCAGGTGTTTTGACTATTTGGGACACTCTTGTTTTCAGGCAGCACTGAGATAGGGCGCTTGAGGACCTCTTAATCAGAAGGGATTTTTCAAATGCGCTTATTCCAAGGTAATAGTGGGATCTGTTCATTCTCTCTGCAGAAGAGCAAGATGATCTGCTGGAGCACCCGCCAGATCAGCCAGAAAATCCCAAAATCTTGAGAGTGGCCATTATCGGAGCTCCAAATGCTGGGAAGTCGACTCTGTCAAACCAGCTTTTGGGAAGGAAGGTAAGATGGGTTTGCTGTTTTCTTGGCTGGGGTAGGGAAGATTCATTGTTGTTGTGTGCCTTCAAGTTGTTTCTGACTTATGGCAAACCTAAGGGGATCCTCTCCTAGCCAGGTTTCTTCAGAGGTCTTCCATTGCTTTCATCTGAGGCTGCTGAGAAAGTGTGACTTGCCCCAAAGGCATACAGTGGGACTCTGAGACTGTGCAGGGATTCGAAGCCTGGTCTCCCAAAGTCCTAGTCTAACACTCAAACCACTAGACTCTCAGAAGATTCACACCAGCCTTCAAACACTTGATGAATATGAAACCTCTGCCTCCTTTCCTTGGCAGGTCTTGCCAGTCTCCAAGAAGGTGCACACGACAAGACGGAGCGCCAAAGGCGTCATCACGAAGGAAGATACCCAGCTGGTGAGAGTTGATGCATGTTGAGTAGAAAAATGTTCTCTTCATATATATCCTGACTAGGTGTTGAATCCATTCATGTGTGTGTTTATAAAATCAACAACAAAGAAACAATTCATTGTATAGAAGGAAAAGATCAGAATGAAAGTTGATATAGTGACAAAAAATAAAGACAATTGAGTTGAATAACAGGATAGGATTGGTTGATGAAATACTTGATTCCATAGATTAGCATGTTTTTTTAAAAAAAAAATACATAGTTCATCAGTGTGGTGTATATTTGTGTTTCTCAGATGCCATACTGGGATTTTAAATTAATAAATGAATAATTATTCTCCCACTATCTTGGAACAGGGTCTTGTTTTCCTTCACTTAAATCTAGAAACCATTCAGCTCATTTCTTCTATCTCTATTTATCTGGCTAGATTATTTTGGACACACCTGGCCTCACTACTCCAGTCAAAGCCAAAAGGTACAAACAGCACTTGGTTGGGAGAAGATGTTGGCAAAGGAAGGTCCAGAGGTGCAGTGAGGAACTAATACTTTGTGGTTTATGTCTTCTGTTTTAGACATCACTTGGAAAAATCCCTACTATACGATCCTTTGAAGAGTCTGAAGAGGGCAGACTTAGGTCAGAGTGTGATTATTCTTTCTTTTTTCATACCCCAAGTTATGCCATGTCCTGGTCATTTATGCCATCTTCTCTTCCAGAGTTGCTCATCTGGTTGTGTGTCAAGGTGGAGGGCTAACGGTCTACACTGCCAGTTTCCACCTCTTGCTTCTTTCTTTGGCTGATTGGCACACTTGTTGTTGTTGTTATTATTATCAGTCCTTTTACTAGGACTGTAGGAGACAAGGGTTCAAGTCCCCAGCTGACCTTGGGCAAGTCACACTGTCTCAAATCCCATGTTAGAGTCACAAGTCAGAAATGTCTTGAAGGCCATGC
The DNA here is from genome assembly GCA_026167975.1 of Phrynosoma blainvillii. NCBI lineage: Eukaryota > Metazoa > Chordata > Lepidosauria > Squamata > Phrynosomatidae > Phrynosoma > Phrynosoma blainvillii. The sequence goes on from JANUYF010000014.1 coordinate 13,428,278, forward strand.
AGCAGCAACTCTGTGTGTATATGTGTGTATTAGTTTAAAAACTATTAATCGCTAATATTAAAACTATTTAATATTTGTTAAAAGGCTGGCTTAGCCTGTGTTAGAAACGGGCTGAGGTGTCCACTGTGCTGCTGGGGAGCGATGATGGAATGGCAGCCCAATGTTGAACTCATGACTCCTTTCTTTATTTCTGAAGTGCTCGTCCTGGTTGATGCATCCGACCACTATACCCGGAACCGTCTCCCCCCTCAAGTGCTCCAGGCCCTCACCCATGTCCCAGCGATCCCCAGCATCCTTGTCTTGAACAAGGTGAGCTTGTCTTGATTCTTGGGCTCCAGATGAAAAGATGCTCACAGGGTGAATCTCTGAGATCTTTGACTCCCTCCCCCCAATTCAAGGGGATGAAGCCCTATCTCTCAAATGCATTATGCTGTACATCAGTGGGGGTGAGGTGGGGGGGGGAGAAGATCTCTGGGCTACAGGTCCTAATCTGGCCTATGGAGGGTTGCCAGAGACTCGGGGTCTCCTCTGTCCACTTTCTGGATAATTTTTTCTGTTTGTTTCTGAATGTTTCACTCTTCCTGCCTCTTCCCTCTGTGCGATATCCATAGGGCATGATCCGTAAGAGTATTGTGATTTCACTAGGCTCTTGTTGGTCATGTTAAGGAGAAGCTGGAGGACCCTTTGCTTTCAAGTTTCCCTCCTAATCTGCCTCCATTTCAGGTTGATCTGCTTAAGAAGAAAGATATTCTCTTGGGTCTGGTCACAGAACTCACTGAGGGAGTTGTTGACGGAAAGACGCTACAAGTCAAGTCGGTCTTCAAGCCCAAATCCTCAACATCTACCAACAGTCTGTCCCCTGAGGTCTCCCTGGCTCCTGAACCCTCTGAGAGTGGAACTGGGAATCCCGAGATTCTGCAGGCTTCTCATGGACCCCGAGTAGACTCTGGGTTGGACACGGAGGCTGGTATTACCACGGAAGATGGTGGCTCGGATCCCACCGAAAACAGTAGAAAACAGCAGAAGAAAAAGGCTCAGAAGGGCTGGCCCCACTTCCAGGAGATCTTCATGCTCGCTGCTATCGACGGAGAAGATGTGGAGACGCTGAAGGTAAGCACCCTGTAAGCAGGATCCAAGCAGTGCCACCTTCTCTTGCCTGGCAGAGGAGTCAGGCGTACCCTATATGTGCCTGACTGAGGATTGAAGTCTGGTCCTCTATGTCCCACTAGTGAGGCCAATACACTGTGAAGATGTGGGAATTGAGGGCCATTCCAAATTTGGATTGCCCTCCCCTCGGAAACCCAATTGGCACCAGTGCTGGTTTCCTTTAGCGCTGAGTGAAAACATGACAGTTTATTAAAGCCTTTGGGACTCACTGATCTATCCCCAAATACTAGGGCACCTGGTTTTTAAATCTGACTTGATCTATTAAACTTGTTCGAACTTGTTCATTGTATTTTATCTTGCATGTGATCCTGTCACATTCTGCCACCAGAGGTACCTCCTGAAGCGAGCCAAGCCAGGCCCCTGGGAGTTTCACAGTGAGGTCCTGACTAGCCAGTCCCCACAGGAGATCTGCAGTAACATCATCCGTGAGAAGCTCCTCGAGTACCTGCCAGAGGAAGTGCCATACAGTGTGAACCAGGTGAGCCCATCAGCGGGAATGGCAGGGGTGGAGGACCATTTGCTAGAACTGGGGGGAATGCCAGGCCTCCCAAGCCTTTGTCTAATGCCTGGCATTCCCTCTAAGCCAGGGGTGGCTTGTTCCGGACTTCTCCCATGTGCTGTTTCAGTGCTGAACTCTGGCACACATCCCTGCAATAAGATCATACAGGGTAATTAATGCAAGTTAATTCTCTCTGTAAAAATGGGCAGCTGTTAATGTTTGCCTGTGATGCCACCAAGGACTCCGAAACCCATCTGCTCTGGTAGGAGACACTCAGTACACTAGAGGGGAAGAGGTATCAGATCCCCCAATTCCCCATATACTGATTAAGGACTTACGTGTTTGTCTGTTTTTCCTCACAGAGGACTGACATCTGGGAGGAAGGACCTGGCGGGGAGCTGTTCATCCTGCAGAACTTAGAGGTCCAAAAGGAGACCCACGTGGTGAGTGCTGGGCAGGAGATTTGTCAAATGCCCCCTAACATTTCTTTCAAGCTGCTGGCCCTCTGTTTCTCACAAGCCTCTTCAGAAGGCCTCTCCACCAGAGGTTGTTGGTGTGTATTTAAATGAGGAAAGGATGGGAAAAGAACCCCAGGAAATGGAAATGTTTAAAAAATTAGCTATTTTGTGCAAAGGAAAAGTCCAGTGGGCATGATTTGCTTGTAACTTGACCCCTGTCCGCAGCATGGGTGGGCGAGATCTTTCGGTGCCCTTGGTTCAGGTTGGCTGGATTGTGGGTTCCAAGGAACCACTAGCATGCCTAATGAAGAAAAACCCGTCTCAAGATGGCAGGTTGTAGGGGAGGTGGTGCCTGCCTCGAATCTCATTAACGCCACTTCCCTCCCCTTCCCCACTTGGCAGAAGATGTTGATTGGTCAGCGGGGTCACCTGATCAGCAAGATTGCCCAGGAAGCGGGCCAAGACCTGATGAACGTTTTCCTGTGCGATGTGCGCCTGAAGCTGTGTGTGCAGCTGAAGAAGTGAGCTTCCCGATTGGCACTGCCCTCCTGGTTGGCATTGTGGAACGGAAGGGAACCTGGTGAACCTTGCCCCTGGAAACTAGCCTCGCCTTTCCAGCAGAGTCCCCCTCAAGCTATGAACATGCCTGGAGAACTAAGACTTTGCCAGATGCTGTGCATCGCCTCCTTTTTATCCCAAAGATAGTGGCTGGAGATTTTGGGGTGTAGAGCAACACTGAGGCAGGCCTCGCTTTCTCTTGCCACTGCCCAGCTTTGAGGCGACCAAGATCTCTTGGTTGGTGGACTAACGTGGCGTCAAGCATCGATTCAGGACAACACCACCTCCATGATCCTTCTCAGAAGAGATTGGAAATGGTGCCAGTTTTCATTGGTACTCTGGGACCTTTCCTGGGTAGGGTCTGACTGCCCTCACTCATCCCGGCCTTTACGAGGCTGATGGAAAGACTGGTTGTGATCTTGTTGCTGCGGTGTGAGCCAAGTGTGTCCCTGTCCGGGACGTGGGTCGGGTTGGCCTGTGGCAAAGTGGTGTGGCCTGTCTGGATTATTAAAAAGGTAACTCCAACCCCTTCTGTCTTCAGGGCTGTTTTTGAACAGGGCTGTTTTGGGGGAGAGGCAGTAGTTGAAGAGAAACTCCCTGGGTGACCTTTCCAGCCTTGCGGGAACCTAGACAGACGCTAACCAGACTTGGGGTCGCTCCTTGCCTCAATATGGATGATGGGTTAGTGAGTTTTGTCCTCATTCCAGCACTCTGAATGCTAAGCGTGGGCTAGCGGTTTGGGGTTTGGACTAGGACTCTGGGAGACCAGGGTCCAAATCCTTGCTCAGTCCTTGGGGAAGTCACACACTCTCAGCCTCAGAGGAAGGCAAGGGAAATCCCCTCCTGAACGAATCTTGCCAAGAAAACCCAGCGGTGAAGTTGCCATAAGATGGAAACGAAGACGTACAATTCCTTCAACTCTGTTCTGTACTATAATTCCCTGGTGGTCTTCCATCTCAGTCCTAAGCAGCCGATTGGCTGCAGGGTTTGGCGAGGGAGGGGCGAAGAGGAAGGTGGGTGCTGCGCATGCGCACCAAGGGCTACGTTCTCTGACTCCATAGAGGTAAGGTGAAAGTCACAAACTGCTGTCAACTTCTGGTCCTCATGAGAACTGGAAATAGGGAAATATATACAGTATATTTATATACATTTATATACACATATAAATGAATAGGACACCCATTTCAAAGTCTCTTCCACTTTCTCTCTCTCAATAATAATGATAATAACAGATGCACCTGTGCAACTATCTGCCTCTTCCTCTCTCTATTAATAACAATAATAGATGCACCTTGTGCTTCTCTGCCTCTTTCTCTCTGTATTAATAATAATAATAATAGCACTATAATAGATACATCTTGTGCCTCTGCCTTTTCCTCTTTCTCTTAATAAATAAAAATAGTAATGCACTGCTTCTTCCTGTCTCTATTAATAAATAATAATAGATGTGCCTGTGTGCCTCTCTGCTTCTTCCTGTCTCTATTAATAATAATAATGTAATAATTATAGTAATAATAGATGCACCTTGTGCTTCTCTTCCTCTCTCTTAATAATAATAATAATAATAATAGTAGATGTACCTGTGTACCTATCTGCCTCTTCTTCTTTCTATTAATAAATACAACAACAACAACAATAATAATAATAATAATAATAATAATAATAATAATATAGATAGATAGACAGATAGAGATCTCCCTCCCTCCCCTCTCCTTAGGGGGCGTGGCCAGGGGCGGTGGGCGGAGCCTGCGTCAGCGTCGCTTCCACCGTGTGCGTCGAGGCCTCGCCGGGGCTGGCGGCGCATGCGCAGAGGAGGGCTTGGGGAGCGGCCGAGCCGGCTCGCGGAGGAGGAGGAGGAGGAGGCGGCGGAGGGTCATCGTCGCGGTCGCCGTCGTCGTCGCCGCCATGAGGGCCGGTGGGGGGCTCCGACGGTGGGTGAGCGACCGGAGGGGGAGAGGAGGAGGAGGAGGAGGAGCCCCCTCAGGAGAGGCCCCGCCCCCGGAAATGGGGGGAGGGGCGGAGGCCTTCCAGAGGGGGACCCCCAGAGCCCCCATTTCGCACCCAGGACCCTCAAGGGCAACGCTGGGACCGGGGGGGGGGCTCTGAGGCGTCATCGCCTTAAGGGCAGTAAGGCACCAATTGGGATATTGGCATCACAAGGAATGGGGGGCCCCCTTTTCTCCCAATATCCCTCCCTGCCTCAGTATTAGGTCCTTTCTCTGAGCTGGCTGGGGGTGATGGGAGTTGTAGTCCCAGGCATAACTGTGGGAGGGAGGGAGGGAGGGGGCTTCATCATCAAATTTAAGAAGTTGGAGGGGGGGAGCTTTAAAAAAGAGAGAGGAAGAAATAAAGTGTGTGTGTGTCCCAAATACCCAAAAAGGGAGCAAAATGTCATCCTTTGATAATATTCCCCCCCTCCAAAAAAATAATAATTAAAAAGTAAGGCCACCTCCTTTTGCATCGCCATGTCTGCCCCCCCTTTCACAGTTGCCCCCCTTTATTCCTTCCTTCCTTCCTCTCCTCACCCCCAAACTTCTGGGGTTTGACTACAAAGCCAGCTATGGCCGTGGTTGTGATGGGCCTTCAAGTCGCTTCTGACTTATGGGGAGCCCTGAGATCCTGGGGGTCTTCTTGGTAAGTTTCTTCAGGAAGGGTCTTTGCAGTCGTGGCCGTCCTATGAGGCTGAGAGAGTGTGACTCACCCAAGTGGCTGAGCCAAGGCCTCCCAGAACCCTAATCCAACCCTCAAACCAATGGCTCCTTCTGTACCCCCAAATCCAGCCTCAGTTTCTCCCCCTTGCCCCCCAATTCTCCCTCCCTTCCCAATATTTATTTCCCTCTTTTCAAGGAGCCTTTGCCCTCAAATCAACCCCCCCCTTTTTAAAAAAGAAAACTCTTTTATTTTGGGATCCCCCCCCCCAATGCATTTCCTCATCTTCCCTCCCGAATCAAATTATGTTTGGATCTTAGAAAAGGGGTCAAAATGTTGCCCCTTTGATAATATTCAATATTATAGGGGAAATCATGAATATAATGTTGCTTTTTAGGATGGAGTTTGACCTTCCTCCTTTGTTTTTCGTCTCCAGTTTTGGGGTGTCCACTTTAGAGGGGGGGGGCCTTACTTTCTCAGGATGCTGATGTGTTCCCCCCAGAAAGACACAAATGTCACCCTCCTTTGATAAATCTCCATGTTATGGGGAGAAATATGAATATAATATTGCTTCTTTTTCAGGATAGATTTCAGCCCTCCTCTTTCATTGTTTGCCTCCAATTTTGGGGGGTCTACTTTGGGGGTTTCTCACCAGGATGCTGGTGGGTGGGTTCCCCCCACAAACACCAACGTTACCCCACTTTGATCATATTCTCTTTCCATATTATGGGGGGGGGGATGTGAATATAAGATTGCTTCTTTTTGTAGGATGTGTTTCTCCCCTCCTTTTTCACCTCCAATGTTGGGGTCTCCACTTTGGGGGTCTCCCTTTCCTTTCCTTTCCTTTCCTTTCCTAGGATGCAGGTGTCTTTTCCCCTTAACCCACCTCCACAAACACAGGCATTAGGATTTCGTTTATGGGCTGCTCTGGGCGTAAGAGGGAGGGAGGAACCTGTTTGGTCTCATCCAGTTGGCATCATCGCACTTCCAACCGATGGGAGTCTCTGGCACCCTCAGTGCCCCCCAAATGAGCCTTCTCCCCATCTCTCGCGTGGGGAGGGTCCTTTGGGGCTTTCTGACTGTGCGGTGGTTCAGAAGCAGGGGACAAAATGTCAGCAAAGGGACAGCCATCTCATGCTTTGAGAGAGGCCTCTTTCTCTCTGTCGTCTTCCCTTTCCGTGGCAGGAAATATGGGGCAGGGGCAAGGGCAAGGGCAAAGCCACCCACGATGGCACCCGGCATCGCTTTGGGGGGCATCCCACCCCACCCCACCCCACTCCTCTTAATGTCTTAAAGGGGGCAAAAAGGTCCCTTTGCTGGACTCCTCCTAAGCTGATTTCTCTCCTGACTCTCTTCCCCTCTGGGGCATACATACTTTGCAAAATTGTGGACATAGTACCAAGCCCTACACCTGTAATGTGTTTGGGTTCCGGTAACCGAAACCGCAGGAAGAAAAAACGCAGATAAGGAGGGGGGGGTTAAGTTATATTTTTGGACCCTGGCGGATGGACTGTGGGTAACTGAAATGGAGGAAAGTTACTGACGGTCCGTCCATGGCTACTGTTTTGTTGTACATGTGTTGTTAGCTGCCTTGAGCCTCATTATTGGGAGAAAGGTGGGCTATAAATGAATAAAGTATTTTATATATATATATATATATATATATATATATACACACACACACACACACACACACACACACCCCAATCGTTCCCCCCCCCCATTGCACTCCAGTCCCTATACTGGGAGAAGGGTGGGATATAAATAAATAAAATAAGTGTGTGTGTGTGTGTGTATTTTATTTTTGGAGAAAGAAAAATGCTGTGGGACCATGGGAGCAATCCCAAGCAGATAGACAAAGCACCTGAATGAAGTCCACCATAGATAAGATCACAACAGTTACAACAACACTTATTATTATTATTATTATTATTATTATTATTATTATTATTATTATGCTGTTGTGATCTTATCAATGATGATGATGATGATGATTCTGTTTTCTGTTTGAAGGAAAGCTCTGTGGTTCCAGTGGAGAGAGAGGTTCTGGAAGCAATTCCAAACGGACCAACAAAATATCTGAACAAAGTCACCATAGATAGGATCACAATGGCACGGTTACAGTAGTAGTAGCAGTAGTAATAATAATAATAATAATAATAATAATAATAATAATAAGTGATACTTTGTTTTCTGTTAAAAGGAAACCTCTGTGGTTCCAGTAGAGGTTCCAAATGGATGGAGAAGTCACCTTAGATAGGATCACAGTTACCGAAAGTGATGCTGCGTGGAATAGCAAGACCTCCTTGAGGTCCAGATTCTTGGGACAGAATCTAAATGGCTCAAAACCTCAGCCATTCACCCCTGGGAGACAGAGGATGATGGTACTGCTAATCCTTTTGATGCCACTTCTTGGTTGGTTCTGCTTCAGTTGATGCCAGAGAGGGGGCAGTACAGACAGGGAGGCTGAAGATTCATTCAAGAATGCACAACTAAAGCACTCCTGAAAGAGCAAAGGGGGGTTGGACTGGATGACCCTTAGGTTCCTTTTCAACTCTTTTAAGGGTCTATGATTAAAAGGGGGAAATCAGTTTTGTATTGGTTCCCCTTTACTTCTCTGTACCTTCTCAAGAAATAATCTTTGCATACACATTACATTCTTTGCTTTTTGGCCTGAGGGTTTTGTGCGTGTGTTGGCATGGAGTGGGGGGGGGATTGTTCTGAATCGGAGAGCTGAGGTAGGAGCTTTTATTAAAACTGTGGCTTCCGTTCCTTGCTTAAAGGCCTTTTATTTTTATTTTCTGTGTCTGGCTTGAAAAGCCAGCTCCGATTATTTTGTCGGCTGAGCCTCTCCCTTCCTCAGGCTACGGATCCGCTTGCCAGGATGGCGTAAGGTCCGTCATTTGTGGTCTTGACGTTGTTTTCTCAGGCTCCTGGACGTGGCATTATTTCAGTCCCCAAATTTTTAGCATTGAAATCTTGAAAATAATTCATACCTCAAGTTCTGTTTGCTGTGTTTGCTCTCCCTGGGTCCCTTTCCTTGTCCCTTTTCTTTCTTTCCTATTTCCAAATGTTTGACTAAAATTTTAAAGTTACTCCAAGGCTAGAAATGCGGGGAGTGAAGGAAAATTTAATTTAGAATTTCCTACTTGGAAGGGGCAATGCCCTTCTTTTGTCCCCCGTTTTCTTTCTCTTGCCTTGTATTAAAAACTTGCCATTCTGCATTTACCACCTCCGTTCCCTGATTTATGAATAACTTGTAGTTACTGCTGGAAGTAAATTAAACTGCCGGTTGCATTTATTTAAGAGGCAATCAAAAGTCTGGTTTTATTTATTCTGTTGCTTCTCCCGGTGAGATTGGCATCTGAAAGGGGGTGAGGAGGAACATAGCAGGCTTGCTCAGTGTTTAAAAAATCAGATTTTAAAAGCTTTCTCATCATTAAATCTCTCTTCTCCCGCTGCATCATTTGTCTTGCAAGGGGATTTTTACAGGCGGAACTCTTAAAAACTGTGAATTAGGTTGCGTTGAAGGCAGGAAGGGTCTGTATTCGAAGGGAAAAATTGACAAAGCGGGATGGGATTTTTTTTCCCCAGCAAGTTGGTGAGAACCAAGTTGATCAGCAGGCTGATATATTATTTTTAAATTAATGTTTGGATTCTAATCAGATTTCAGTTATTTTTTGTAAAACAATTAGTAAATAAATAAATAAATAAAGACTATGCAACAGCCTAGGCAATGCAACTGCAGAAAGAAAGCAGTTTGACACCACTTGAACTGTCATGGCTCCATCTTGTGGGATCCTGGGATTTGTAGTTTGGTCTATCAGAGAGCACTGGTGGCCTCAACATACTACAGATCCCACTGTTCTGTAGCATAGAGTCATGGCCATTAAAGTGGCGTCGAACCGCTTTCTTTCTGGAGTGTGGCTACGCCCTCAGTCTGAGATATCGTCATGAATCCTAATTGTGCCACTTCTCCTTATATTCTCTTAATAGGACTAATAATAGGTGACAGTGGGGCCTTCAAGACTGCCAAGTCTTGTTTGGCACAAGCTTTCTGGGCACCGCAACCCAGATGAAAAGAGCTAGCATGGCATAGTGATGTTGAGCGTTTCAAATCCCTGGAAACCCTTGGATGACCTTGGGTAAGTCACACTCTCTCAGAGGAAGGCAAATGCCAAACCTCCTCTGAACAAACCTTGGCAAGAAAACCACATGAAAGAGTCGCCTTAGGGAGAGCCAGCCGTGGTGTAATGGTTTGAGTGTGACTATGACTCTGGAGACCAGGGTTTGAATCCCTTTTGCTCAGCCATGAAACCCACCCTGAGCACATCACACTCTCTCAGCCTCAGAGGTAGGCAGATGCCAAACTTGCTCTGAACAAACCTTGCTGAGAAAACCCCTTTATAGGGCTGCCATAAGTTGGAAGGGACTTGAAGGCATGCAGCAACAACAACAAAGCCCATCAGGAGCACAAGATGTTGCATGTCTGGGTCAGGCACCAAAGGAACACACCTGGATCATTATCCCAGCAGTTGAACAAAGGTTTTGTGAAGTACCCAAGGACAGCCTAGCCTCCAAAAGGAGATTAGCACAAGTAGGGTGGCGATAGAAAACCTTTTGTCTGCTTTTAAGGGTAAGAGATAGGCCATATCTGCAACAGGGAGATTAAAAAGGAGAAGGGCCATCGTAAAAAAAGGCTCAAAGCAAGAGTTGTTAAGCACACAAAAGCATAGGCTATAAAGTGAATGGTTGCTGTGTGCCCACTTAGGGTGGCCCTAAGGCAAACCATTGTTGTTGTGAACCTGTCCTGGAGTTTTCTTGGCAAGGTTTCTTCAGAGGAGGTTTGCCATTGCTTTCCCTTGAGACTGAGAGAGTATGACTTGCCCAAGGTCCCCCAGTGGGTTTCATGGCCATGCAGGGATTCGAACCCTGGTCTTCAGAGTCACACTGGAGTCCCTGGAGATTTTGTCCAGTTCTTTCATGGCTGCCCTTCCTTCCAAGCCTTTGCCCTCGATCATGGCTGCCCTCTCCATTCTGATTATGTGGCCTGAGCCCGGGAACCGTGGGCCCAATTTTTATTTTATTTTATTTTCTGCACTGCAATAGTGTTCTGTTTTCCCTGAGAGCAGGAGAGCATTTTGCTCGGATGCCAGTTGGCACGGAAAGGAAAGGGTCCACTTTGGCCAGTTTTGTCCACATCTGGCCAGAGGGCTCCCTTGTTCCTTCCAGAAGAACAATCCCTTCCAGCCTCCGGCTTTTGGCCTCTCTTGGCTTTTGCGCTCTAATATTTCTCCATCCAGGGACAAAACTGGGTATTTGATATGGCATTCAGCACCTCTGGGAGGATTGTGGAGTCGAATGAGGTTCTTGTGTGCATTCACGTCGTTCCAGCTTACCATCTCTTAGAGTTTCTTGTCCAGAGCGGATTTGCCACTGAGGCCGAGAGAGTGTGACTCATCCTGGTCTCCACTGTGTGGAGATTCAAACCCTGGTCTCCCAGAGTCCTGTTCCAACACTGAAGCCATGCTGTTTCCCCAAAAGATTTCGCCAGAGGATGTTTTCCCTAATGAAACTACAAATCCCAGCATTCCATAGGATGCAGACATTGCAGAGTTATAGCACTGAAATGAAAACAATTGCTTCCTGTGACTCGGAAACAATAATTCGACTAATGCAGCCTAGAATCATCTTGGCCTTTTTTGCAGCCTGATGACACTGCTTGGCTCATGTTCAACCCATGATAGACTCCGGCCCTTTTTAAAGATCCCGATCGCTCCTTCTTTTCAGTGGCTTTTCTGGTACAAGGAGGGCTCCCTGCCAGTCTCCCCATCACTTGCAAGATTTCAATTAAGTCTAATTAACTTTTTACTGCCAATCGCTCTCCTAATGACTTGCAAGTCACTCTCTTCTTCCTATTTGGCCATGGTTGCCCCCGGAGCCTGCGAGGAGGCTGTTTATGGATTTTAATAACCAGAGCGACACGCGCTGTTCTTCCTGGGGTTGATTCAGGAAAATCCACGCTGTGATTAAAAATGACAGGTGCAAATCGGCAAATGCAGAGGTTGTTTTTACGGAAATTCATTTGTGGGTCGATGGCTGTGAAGGTGTAACAAGAGATTTGCAGTGCAGCCAAGTGATTGTGGAAGGCTTTTCAAAGAAACATAAATCAGGTTCAAGAACTGACATGCTTTTCATATCTAAGTAAAAGGAATAGACATTCCACCAAGAATCTCTTCTGATCATAGTCTCATTTTGTTGACCATGGTCTGAAACACACTGCAGAAATAAACCAGTTTGAGACCGCTTTAACTGCTCTGCTATTAATGTGGCACCAGTGTTCTCTGAGAGAGAAGGCTAATTGTCTCACAAAAATGCAAATCCCAGAAGTCCCTAGCATTGAGCCAGGGCCATTAAAGCAGTCTTAAACTGGATTATTTCTGCAGTGTGTTTTAAACCTAAGATACTTTTAATAGTTTGTGTTATATGTGTATGCATTTGTAAACATCCCTGCCAGCTGAAAAGCAGATGGTTTTATTAAGGAGTGAGTGTTTGAAAGAATGGGACGCTTCCACCTTGTGGACGTTTCCCAGTCGCTGCTGGTTGCAGGGGTTCTTCTGGATGGCCTTAGGCGGACCCATGGGCTGGATTCTAACCTGGTGTTACTGTCTCTTGTCTCCTTGCAGCGCGCAGAGGACGGAAGCCCCCACCTGCTAGTTGCACCCGGTCATGCTGGCCTGCCTGCCGGGACCAGGCGAACTCTGCTTCCCGCTGCTTTCTTACCCGCAGATGAACACTGGACTTCAGAAATGTGAGTTGCTCTATGAATCCTGGCAGTGTAGCGGCAGGCGTGTGGGGGGACAGGGTAGGTGGGAGGTCTCAGGCAGCTAAAACTGGGCTCCCACAGTCTGTCTGGGGTGTGCTTTGGGGAACTAGCTTTCACCCGAAATGGGTGGCCACAGAAATAGAGGAAATTAAGAAGTTAGTCCTCATAGTTCAAGGGAAAGGCTCGATTTATACAAGAGCTTAAGGTGCTGCATTGTGCCAAGTCGGTATCTATCTAGATTAGTGTTATCTGCACTGGGCAGGAGCAAGGACACAGATTGAAGACTCAGGGTATTTCCTTCTCAGCAGTGGTGGGAACTGAATCCTCAACCTTCATACAGTCCAAGAACATCTGGATGGTCATGAATTTCCACCCCATCTAATTCAATCTAACCCATCTGGAGGTTAGATAGGGTGGAGGGTAGAAATTTATGGCCCTCCAGATGGCAAACCCCTTTGCCAGCCCAACCAAACAGATACTGCTGTCCAGCAATATCCAGAAGGCCACAATGTTCCCATTTTTGGTGTCAAGTTTTGTGTGGCTTGACCTCACAAACCCCCCCACACACACAGAGGAGAGGGCTAGATTGTAACTCCAATTACTGGCTGGGAGAGGGTAATGGGAGTTGCAGTCCAATCCATCTGACATGTTGAGGAAAACAGACAGTGTAGCTAAGAAGAGTGTTATTTGCACTCTTGATGAGTGTTCCAGAAGCATCTGTCTCTTAGGTGACTATTAGCATTTTGGGTTTCCTCTCCCTTTTGTTAAATCGAACCAGGTTCTGGAGGTGTGTGTGAGAGAGTCGGGGTCCTTAAATGTTCTTTGCAGGACAGCACTGGCTGTTGTTGAGTCAGTGTTGATGCGTTCTCTCTTTCTTTCTCCTTCTCTTTCGTTACAATCTCTCCCGCTCTGTCTCTCTGGCTTTTCCTTCTTTCCCCTCCCTACCCCTCTTCTTCCTCTTCCTCTTCCTCTTCCTCCTCTTTCCTCTCACTTCTCCTTCCCCAAAAAACCAGGGGACACTACACAGAAAATGAGAGCTGCACAGCACCCTACTCCAGCCGAGTTGGACGCGTATGCTAAGAAGGTGGCCAACCACCCTCTGACTATCAAAATTTTCCCCAACAGCGTCAAAGTCCCCCAGCGGAAACACGTCCGCCGCACCGTCAACGGGCTGGACACCTCAGGGCAGCGCTACAGCCCCTACCCACCGTCATCGTCGCAGGCCGCCACGAAAACGGGACTCCTGGCCATCGTCCGGCCATCGGCCAAAGGGATCGTCAAGGACTTTGACGGGACACGGAGCTCCTCCCGCCTGCTGCTCCCATCGGAAGCCATGATGAACCACCCTTATGCGACACCCAGCACTTTAAGCCACCACCCACAGCAGGCAGCCTTGGCCCGCCAGCAGGCTCTGCAGCACCTCCCAGGCATGGGGACGCATGCGCAGGGCGTCCCACCGACCTTGCAACCGCCACCTCAGCACGCCCAGAACATGGCACACGCAGCTTTGCAGCAGCAGCAACCACCACCACCTCCGACAGCCCCTCCACAGCAACCTCCGCAACAACATTTGCTCCCGCAGCCGCCCCTGGCCTCAGCGGCCATGCATGGGGGAGGCCGTAAGATGGCGGATGCGGACGCCCCTCCGAATGTGACAGTCTCTACCTCGACCATCCCCCTTTCCATGGCTGCCACACTGCAGCAGAACCAGCCCCCGGACCTGAGCAGCATTGTCCATCAGATCAACCAGTTTTGCCAGGCCCGAGCTGGCACCAGCGCTACCTCAGTCTGCGAGGGACAGATCGCCAACCCCAGCCCCATCAGCCGCAACCTCCTGATCAGCGCGAGCACCCGGGTCTCTGCTCACAACGTCCCCACCCCGCTGCCTTCCTGCGTGGTCAACCCCGGAGACCACCCCACCGTCCCAGCTCCGGCTCCCATGGGTCTCCCCTTAGGGGGAGGTGTTGGTAGGGGTGGCCCTCCTCCTGCATACCAAAGTGAAATGAAGCAGGCGGCGGCAGCGGCGGCAGCCTGGAACCAGCACCAACTCGCCCACCTCCAGCAGATGTGTGGCGAAACCGTCGTGGGACCTTCGGGGTTAATGGGAAAACCCCCCGGTCCCCGGGAGCTCCCCTCTGGGCAGGGCTTTGCCACCGGCAAAGCCTCCGGCTACCCGCTGGAACTGTGCATGGGCCAGCCGTTCAACGTGAAGCCCCCGCTGGAGAAGCCCACCCCTTCACCACCCGTCAACGGCCTCCCGGGCCCCCTCCCCTACGCCAATGGGCATTATTTCCAGCCCCTCTGGAATAACATTCTGCCCACCCCCAACAGCGACAGCTCAGGCTCCCAGGACCTAGCCATGCCCTTCCACGGCGCAGCGGGACCACAAGCAATGGGGCCCGCCCTCGAGTGCCCGGCTGGACCGCACTACAGAGCCACTGGCAGCGGTGGGGCTGGCGGTGGTGGAGTGCCGCCAGGCCAGAGCGGCATGATGCAGACCATGGAGTACCTGAGTGGTGACTTCCAGCATTCCTGCCTCCGGGAGCAGCCGGGCGGGCTGGGGCTGAGCAAAGCGGCTCGCTCCTCCGCCATGAACCGAGCGCCCGCCGAGCCCGCCGATAGCCGAAGCCTTCATATTCAGCACCCAGGGTATAGATAAAGGCAGTGAGCCACTTTTCACTGACAAACACACAAAGGAAAAAAAGTGATATAGGGTTAGACTTAATTTGAATTAATAAGCAAAGTGCGTGGCTGTGGGGTTTTATTTTAATTTATCTTTCTCTGTTTTGTTTTTTAAGTTGCAAACTTACTGTGATCATTATGGTTGCCTGTTGAAGGCACACATGCACATGGCTTTCCCATGCAATGAACACACTGTGCATCTATAGAAATCGAAATAATCTCATGTGGTTAACTGGCATCCTCCCTTTCTCTCTGGGTTTTCCCAAAACCCGTCTTTCTCCTCGTAACAAATCCAAGATGGTGTTGTCAGACTCCAAAACTGTATCCGTACCACAGCAATATTTGTGGGCTGTGAGTTTTGCTGCTATGTTTCAGATTTTTTGATGGGTAAGATGTAAAACAGAGAGCTGAGAAGCTGTTTGAGTTCCCAGCCAATTCATGGCGGATGGAGCCGTGAAAAGTTCCCCCTTTTTTGGACTGCAACTCCCATGGTTCCTCAGCTGGCAAAGGGAACTTTTCATAGCTCTGCAAGTGTCTCGATTGCTTCTTCCATAGTCCTATGAAAGCATACTAGATTATCTGTACATTTCCCAGCATTTAGTCATAGGATCCCCTCTGTCCCAACTGTCCTATCTGGGAGGAAGATGAGCAGATAAATGGGAATGGGAATACGTTTACCCTCTCCCATGAAATAAGCGGGAATAGTTTTACCCTCTTGATAGGAATAGTTTTACCCTTTCTTCAAGCGAATAAATGGGAATACGCTTATCCTCTTCCACAAAATAAATGAGAATGGTTTTGCCCTCTCTCCGAGCAAATTTGTGCTACTTCTAGGAGCTTTTCTTTTTGCAACCGTGTCTTGTCGCTTGTGTGAACTGGCCAAATTGAAAGAATGGAATACTTAACGGTTGGGCTTCCTTGTGCTGAATACTACAATTCCCATATTCAGTTTCCCATTGCTAGCTTGGGAGGATAGGAATGGTGGGCCGGAGCCACAGTTCTCTTAAGACACTGGTGCTGTTACTGTAAGATGCTTTTCTCCTCCATGCACATAACTCTCAGCTTTCCCAGCAAAGTAGATTTCAGATTCCCTTCCGACGCTCTCCTGTTCAATTTTGTGCAAAAGCAGCTCCAACGGTTCCCTTTTGGAAAGAGTCGGCCGCCCCTCTTTTCAGCCGAGACAGAAGAGGTTTCTGAACCGTTAGTCCTACCACAAATTCACACCCGATTGCTCAAATTTTGGCGCAAGTGATGCTTTTCCTTTTACGCTTCACCTTTCCTTGCAGCATCCCAAAACCAGAGGGAACATAATGATCACTGTTGAGTTTGGAACTTACAAAAAAGAAGAAATTAAAATGACGGCTGCCTTTTATTTTTTAAGAAAAGAAACTATTTCTCTGTACACTGGCTGAAACGATTGCTGTACACTGTAAACTCGGACATGTAATATTTCTGTGTGAATGTTACCTGGTAGTGTGGGGTCTGAGTAGCACTATGGGGGTGACCCCACTGCCCCCTTCCTTCCTTCCTTCCTTCCTTCCTTCCTTCCTTCCTTCCTTCCTTCCTTCCTCTTCCCATCTCCTCCCCACAGCCATGTGGGTTTTTTATTATTTTATTTTAAAACGACAACTAATGAAGCCTTAAAGATGTTGTTCCTCCTCTTCTCCTTAACAAGCATGGGTTAAACTCTATAAAGCTATCAAACAGGGGGAGAAAAGAGTAAATAAGGATGAGATGATGATGATGATGATAATAATAATAATAATAAATTTTTTTAAAAGGCAGATCTGCAAGCGTCTTAGCTTGCTTGGGTCGAGGTTTTTAATTATTTTTTCTTTCATAAGGGATAGGTGTGTGTAGAAACAATTTAAAGCTCCATATATCTTTGATTTAGGTGTATAATTCTGGACTTTAGGACCTCAAAATCATCCCTCCAGAATAATCAGATATCTTTTCCCCATTCTTCAACATCCTTGGGACCATCTGGGTCTTTCGTTTTGAAAAATCATCCAAAGTCTATTTTTTAAAAAATCAGTTTTTGCTTTCATTTTTGCATCTTCTCCCTCCCTCTCCCCCCCCCCCTTTAGAGCAAAAGGAAAATTCCAAGTGATATGAATTTTTAATTTTTTAAAAAAATTGGATTAAATTATGCATTGCCTTAATAGGATGCCTGCCCTGTTAACGCCAAATTATAGCAACACTGGACTCATGATTTATTGTTTTAAGACTCGTTTTGGGGCCGGGACAGTTTTGGGGAAGACAAGAATGCACATTTTGGTGAGAGAAAATCATCCCCACATCCCACTGCTTTTGGTGGCTTTTTCTGCAATACATTTCCAATGCAAGACTAAAAACCCCACGCTAAAAACAACCCTTGTCCCGAGCATTTTATTTTATTTCATTTCACTTCTACGTTGCCTTTCTCCCAAAAAGGGGACCCAAGGCAGCTCACATGATAAAACATTATTAAAACATCATGAAAATATCACAGGGCAGTGAATTCTGCAAAACGCGTTATACATTTCCTCTAAGATGTTTGATACCTGATATGAGATGGGGAGAAAAAGGATGCGCTTGAGAACAGGCATCTTCTTGTCTATTTCATCCTCAGGTTTTCCGGTGTCAGGATCACAAAATGGGGGCCCCAAAGGGCTGGAGGGTTTTGCAAAATGTGAGTGAAAGAGGAGGAAAATTCATGCATGTGAGGAGTGGCTCAGGTGTGTTGCAGTTCCATGCTCTAGCAGCAGAGGGCAGCCTTGTGGCGTCTTTTTCCCCTTTAAAGACTGAAGAAGGCTGCCCTCCGGTGTTTGAGTCTGGAACTGCAACACACGCGCCACTCGCATGCAGTTATTTTCGCATACCTGTACCATGCAATTATTCTCTTTGCATTCTTGCATGAAAATATACCGTTTGCATACTTGCGTGCAAACACAAGAGCTATTATTATTTTTTGCTTCATGCACACCTACAAAATCTTTCTGGCAGTAGTCCTTCCTCCTAGGGGCGGCCTCCTGATGGGCTGGACTCTGGCTCCCATCACTCCCAGGCTGAGGATGATGGGATCCAGAGTCCAGGCCATCAGGAGACCCTTTGAGTGGAACAAGCAAGCAAGCAAGAAGACCCTGTTTCCAAAACATGTCCATGATGCACTTTTCTGCAGCCGGAAGGCATGGCCCCCTTTCGCAGGGGCTGAGACTCTGCTACCCAAAAGCTTTGGGCTCCCGATTGCACCGCTTGCAGGATGCCAAGGCAAGGGAGGAGTGGGATGAGACAAAAACCTGAATGAATGGGTTTCTATTTTTCCTGAGGGCCACAAAACTTGCTCTGAGGCTACAGACAGTCCATATTTTCCTTACCATTAGTTAGACACAAATAAACAGAACGACCAACCATGTCTTGCAATGATTTGATGTCTTCGGTGACAAGGAGTGCTGTGTGGTTACAAAACGTGCATGCTATGTTTGAAGGAAGAGATTGTCCTCTCCACTAGCTAGACCCAAGTAAACTGTGTAACCAGTTGTCCACTAATGACCCTGGGTACCATGGCTGAGTATAAGCATAGCGGGCTGGAGGATCATGAGAGTTGTAGTCCCACCTATGACCCTGGGTGCCATGTCAGAATAAGAGTAGCTGGCTGGGGGATTCTGGGGGTTGCAGTCCAAAAAAAGAACAAAATGTTAATTTCCCCCTCTTCCTGGATCTCTTTCCCCCCCCCCCCAAAAAAAAAATATTTAGAAATATGGGTTGGAAAACCCAAAAAAGAAAGGCCCACAAAAGTGGATCTGGGCAAAGCAAGTTCACGGCCGCTGTGCCCGCATTTGCCCAGGTAATGCCGCCTACTCTGCCCACCTTCATCCCCGGCAGGCGCTAAAAATAGGGCCCTGAAGGGATGAGGATGAGGCTAATCAGGCTTGAGCTCAGCCTGGTTCGGCCACTGGAGCTCCCAGCAGCCACCCAGAGTCAGTTCTGGAAGGAAAGGAAACTGGACTGGAGTCACAAGTGTGCAAAACACTCCAGGGCCCGTCTCGATTCCAGCATCTCAGGGTGGACCATGGGTTTCCGAGTCGCAAGGCCTGGCCCTGAGTCTCCCATTTTCATGGGTCATCTCCAGGTAATGGAGACACGGGTGCAAATTCTCCACTTTCAGGGAAAGGGCTGGGTTCTAATCTCCCGCTGGGCAGATCCAGAACATCTCTGTATTCATCACAGCTAATAATAATAATACCTGAGACCTTCTGTGGTTCCTTGTGGACCTCACAGGTGGTAATAATAATAATACCAATAATAATAATAATAATAATAATAATAATAATAATAATAATAATAATACCATCTACCTACCTCTGACCTTTTGTGGTTTTGATGAATCCCGCAGCTACTTCTGAGCTATTTTGGTTGAAATTATTACTCCTATAAAAAGATATTTTAAATATCTATATAAGCCAAGGGCAGACAGGACTTGCACCCAGGACGAAGGGGTCACGGGATCTAAGCTCTAATGCAATTGGGAAGAGATTATCTGGGGGCAAAGCCAGGGTCTCAGACAGATTTGGGGCGGGGGGGAGAGGATCTCTATTTGGTGGAAGGGTTATGGGGAGACTGGATGCAAAACAGGTGGTGACCCCTTGATCGGCCAAAGAGTGGCCAAAGCTGCTCCAGGCATGAAGATGGCCGCCTCCTGTGCCCATTTGACCCCTTGGCATCTGGGGAAGAAGGCTGGCATTGAAAATCTTGCCACCTCTTTCCAAAAACTAACCCTCCCAAAGCAGAACAGCTGCACCGGATAGGGAGAGCTGGACCTCGAGAGAAGTTACTTTTCTGTTGCTAATGGAACTGAAGCATTAAAGCACCAAATATAAATAATCAAGATATAAATTGTCAACAAAAACAACAACCACCACCCATCTTTTATTGCCCTTTGTCCCTATCTATTTAGGGATCATGGTTTGCACATTGGACTACGACTCTCCCTGCCCAGCCATAAAATCCAACCTTTGGGCAAGTCACACTCTCTCATATCATCACCATTTTGTATGGTTCTTAACATCGTTTCATGACAAAGAAGCCAGTGTAGCTTCGAAAGCTTGCATGATGCATTTGATGCTCTGCAATTGGCCCAATGACAATATCGCTGCTTGTGGATTTTGGATTTTGTGGTACAACTCAAAGCTCAAACGGAGCCAAACTGTGCCAGAAAAACAATCTCTCCCCATCTGCCATCTCCTTCGTGATTTCCTTCAGGCTTTATCCACACCTCCATCTGCTGCAAATTAGCACCCGGGACATATGCAAAGTGCATTTTAATTACAGATAAGGCTAATGAGGGGGCACAGCTGCGGGGGGGGGGGGGAAGCCCCGGGTACAAAGACCAAGGCTGCTGGATCTGGAAACAGAAGAAGGTAATAGTATAGCTTGCATTTTTATCTGCCTTCAGGCTGGGTCTTCCTTCTGGCCTTCTTGGGAGAGAGATTCAAAGGCTTGCCATTGCGTTCCCTTGGGGCTGAGACAATGTGACTTGCCCAAGGTCCGCCAGCAGATTTCCAGGGCTGAGGGGGGATTCGAACCCTGGCCTCTTGAGGGTTGTTCAGTCATTCTCTACCACCATTATATTTACTCAGCTTCCAAAATTCTGATTTTTGCTTGCATCTAAAACGAGCCCCCTTCTGCAAAACAGAACAGACCCAACTCTGATCTAACAAGAGTCCGAAATAAGTTTCAAATCTGTTGAAATTAATTGCAAATTTGTAAGGTGTGGGAGTATTGTACCAAAGCTTGGCAAAGTTACTTTTTTTGCCCAGCAAAAAGTGGATTTTCTTCCTCGAGAGCGGGGCAAAAAAGGTCCCCTTTTCCAACTTGCGTGTGGCATGGAATTAAACCCAATCGCATGCATTGCTATTATCTGGCCATATCATGTTTCACGCTTCGGATGAGGGAGGCTTTGCATTTTGATATATTTTAGGTACTATCTTTGTTTTTCATTAGCCGAAATTTAAGAGGTGCGCAAGCTTCGGACTCCTCCAGAATGGGTTGGCATGGTGCCCAAACTATCAAAAATTTTGCAAATTTCCAAGAACTCTGCAAAAGATCTGCAACGAATTCTACCTCTCCGCAAAATTCAGCGCAAATCACACCACTTTGGGGACAGAGTCGAGAAATCTCCCAATGCCCCTGGAAGACAAATATTCTAGGTTTCCTTGTTCCTTGCTGGATTTGAACCTTATCCACCTCTCTGCCAGACTTTCAAAATCCCAACGCAAATCTCCCAAAAGCATTTTTCCCCAGGGGGTGGAGAGCGCATCATCCCCTACCCAGCCTCCCTTCTGCAATGGCTGAATTAGCAACCTCCCCCCCCCCCCTTAAGCCCTTGTCTAGGCCCATAATGTGGGTCAGCAATTAAATCCCAGCCTTGTGCCCCAGTTCCCATCTGGGGCGGCCGGAAGGGAAGAAGCAGAGAGAGAGACAAAGTCCCATTTGGCACCACTTTGCACCAATCTACCCCCTGCCTTTGGCTGCAATTCTTATCCAGCCGCATCAAGACCAAGGGGAAATGACATTTTCCACCAGGTAAACAGGGCTGATAACACACAGGCTTTGCATTCTCCCTTGGGAAGCATTGCATTGACTGGATCAGCCCCCCCCCCCCACCTTCAAGGAATGATGGGAGTTGCACTCCGAGAACACCTGGAGGGCCACCATTTCCAATTTTCTTCAGGAGCTCCCTGTATACCATTTAAGATGCCACTGGGAAATTCTGGGAGTCCAAAAGTAATAATATTGTCCCCATGCTCCACGGTGTGTGTGTGTGTGTGTGTGTTTGTCAAAGACGCCACAGTTTAGGCTTTCATTAAAAGATGGACTGAAATTAATAGACTGGCTCACTGAAAGATCTCAGCAAACCCTAGAAAGAGCAAACCTTGTTTTTGCTGCAGCAGATAAAATTATATTATTATTACTGCCATCAGAAAAAAGAAAAATCATGAAGAGGGTGGGAGAGATAGATGCATGGATGACAGATACATGGATGGATGGAGATAGATATATAGAGATAGACAGATAATAGATAGAAGATAGATGATAAAAAATAGATGATAGATAATAGATTATAAAAGATAGATTAGATCAGGGGTAGGCAACCTTTCCCCTTTAAGGGCCGAGGGACTTCAGCTCCCAGAAGCCTCAGCCATGTTGGCCAATAGTCCCATGTTGGCCAATAGCTCCTGGGATTCTGGGAGATGAAGTCTCTCGGCCCTTAAAGGGGAAAGGTTGCCTACCCCTGGATTAGATAGAAGATAGAGACAGCTAGTAAATGATTGATAGAAGATAAATAGATGGAGAGATGATAGATATTTCATAGATCGATAGATAGTATTTTCAAGTCTTTTTTGATTTAAGGAGACCTTAAACTGAACTTATAATGGGCGTTTTTGCTACCAAGCCCTTCCTGTGAGGCTGAGAGAGTGTGTGCTAGTTAACATACCGAACAACTGTCTTGGTTTGGCAGGGATAATCCTGATTTGGATAATCCTGATTTGGTTCCCTCTTTCTTACTGCTGTCAAAAATGTCCAGGTTCCTCTCCTGCTTTCCCCATTTTTCTTTCAGCTCACTCAAATTGCTGCAAACGGAGAAAATGCAGAAATGGTCAACTCAGCAGGAAGAAGAGAGGAAGGGGTCCAAACCCTGCCTTTCCCATTAGACTCACTCCTCCAAAGCATTTCTTTTTTTAATAGGTGTCAGAGCTATCAAATAGCTCACCAACGTACTGGCTTACTCATTGCAGCTTCCTCTTCGTAAGCCTGAGAACAACCTGGCCTCTGTTTTTGTTTGGAAAGGCCAGCTGAGAAAACCAGAAACGAAGGAGTCAGCTGGAGTCCAGCCCTTCCCAAACGATACCGCCATTTGCACCCGTTACACCCAAGGGCGCTCCTGGGTGACTCACGGGTGAAGCATGTGCTTCATGCGGAAGAGACCGGTCCAGTCCAGATTGTCACCTGGCGGGCGGTGGAGACCATGGCAACCTTCCACAACACCTGAGCAGCCAGTGAGGCAAAAAGCAGTCCAGAGGTCAGGGGAACCAGTTTATTAAGATCAATAAATGGGAGATTTGCAGACCCAACACATAAAACCAGCTCAGGGACATAGTCAGCCTGAGGCAAACTGCTGCACCCTCACCTAGCTTATCTGTTTTGTTGCTTTACAAACTTTTGCCATCTTGACTCCTCTCTGATGTTGCTCAGCCACCTGTGTCCTGGTTTTCATCTGTGAAATACATATCCTCTAACTGTCCTCATCTGGGAGATAAAGTCACAGTTAATCCTCTGACTTCCTACTTTTTCAGCAGCTTTTGAAACTTCCTGGCTTCTCTCTCCTCCTCCCACCTTCATACTCAGCTTACTTCAACTGCTGCAAACTGAGTTCAAAGTGCAAAAGATGTTTGACGGGAGAAGAGGAATGACCCTTCCCAGTTAGTTTAGGCAAAAGCAAACTGTTGCAGACTCTTCTCCCTCCCATCTTGACCTCATTCTGATGTTGTTTGGCCAGACATGTCCTAGTTTTCATCTGTGACCCCCTCTTATTTAACTATTGCCAATTCATTTGATATGAGGCACTTTCTATATAAAATAAATTTGATTAATCCTTACAACAACCCTATAAGATAGGACAGGCATATTAACCCCAAACAGAAAGCCAGAAAGAGAGTTGCTTACCTTAAACATGTTTAGAAAGAGGCAAAATCTGAACTCAAGGCTTCCAGATTCACAGTAGCCTGCAAACATTTTTTTTAAAACCTGTGGTTAAATACCTTGCTGGCAAGAAAAACAGATAATTAGCTCTTTAAAATAGCTACTAACAACCAGCTGAAATCGTCCCACAGCAGTAGAAGACACATATCAAAGACAGAGAAACCACACTTCTTAAATCATTGGAACTTTAAAAAATGAGTTATTTCTAGACTCAAGAATAGAAAATGAAAGGTCCCGACGGTTGCAACTACAGCTTGCCTACTACTTTGCCAAGATGCAGTCTTGAGATGTTTGGCCTAAGTTATTTTTAAAAAGCTGGATGCCAGGACAGCAAATATCCAAACCTCAAAGAAGAGAAATAGAGGCTTTGGTCAGCAACGCAGGGCTGAAACAGAGCTGGCCGGCAAAGTCCTTAAAATGAAGACAAGACAAAGACCAACTAAGTAAATGGGAGACCAATAAGATAGAAGTTGGAGATGGAGGTTGGAACACCACTGGCTGCTTTACGAGAGATTCTCGTACATGGATCGGCCATACTAACTTAAGAGCTGGAGGGACCCTCAAGGGCCATCTAATCCAACCCCTTGACATACAGGAATACACGACTACAGCACTCCTGAGAGAAGCCCATCCAACCTATGTTCAAAGACTTGCAAAGAAAGAGAGTACGCCACCCCCAGACACTGTCCGTTCCACTGTTCAGCATCTCTTACAGACAAAAAATAACTTGCTTTGCATGGAATAGAGCAGGGGACAATTAGCTTTGTACAAAAGAAAGTAGTGGGCAATGGGCTCAGTATGGAACAGGGTAGGGAGTAATGGGCTCGGTACGCAATGGGGTAGGGGGTGATGGGCTTGGTAGGAAATGGCGCCGTAGGGAGTCACACGCTCGGTACGGAACGCAGTAGGGGTAACTTGCTTTGTATGGAGGATAACACACTTTGAACAGAACCAACCCCCTTTGTATTCACTTTTTACAGAACGGAGCTGGGGATCTACCCAGGACTCTCACAAGGAATTAACTCCTGTTAATAAATACAATAAATGGTTTATTTAATTAAAAAAAGAAGAAGAAAACAACAACAACAACCCAACGCAGACAAAAGAAGAAATGTGGGAGCAGAAATCACGCTGCTCTAGATACATTTTTCTGGGCAAGAGGAGAACTGGGAGCCTGTAAGGTTTCCCTCCGGGGCAGAGGATGGAGGAGTACCAGCCCCACACAAAGGCTCCTGGGAAGGGGAAGGATTACACTGTACAAAATATGGCTCTTTGGACAACGGACATGCGAGGCCTCCCGTACCTCTGGTGTACCCCACCTAGTTCGAGGGAACTTCAAGTCGATCCAGGAGGGTGCGGAGAAGACAAGGCGAGCAGGAGGAGAGGAGTTGAAATATTCCGTTTCAAAATACGTTAGGCACCAGTAGGAAAGTTTTCGGAAAGCCATGAAAATGTAGAGGCAACAGGTCTACCTGGTTTCGAAGGCAGGGAGGCGGAATCCTGGCCGGGGGATTCTGAGAACTGTAGTCCCAAAAAGTTAACTTTCTCTAGCTCTAGGTCCAAGATATGTATATCCCAAGATCCATCTTGTGATGGAGGTCAGAAGTGCTGGCTTATGTTTGGAAGAGAAAAAATGAAATCCAGGGTTTAAATCTCCCATCCCACCCACCCCCCACCCCCCAAGTCATTACTGCACCAGTGGCTTAGATCTACCCTCCAATGAACCCCAACGCCAGAGTCCATGGTGAATTTTGTCTCTGCATAAAGCTTTCTTCAGCTGGCCAAGGGTTTCTTTTTCCCCATCCCTTGATCTCCAGCCTGATCCAAAGCTGGGAATGGGAAATTTGGGGGCTAGGCAGAGAAATTGGGGGTGAGGGTTGTTGCAGAGACAGTCCAGCTGCCCTGGAGGAGGCAGAGAAGGTCCCAAGCCAAGGGTGGTCTTCCTTCCCTGACTTGAAGTTAGCACCATTTGTGGGGACACGGAGAATGGAAACGAATCACAAAGGATAGCGGACTCATTTCCGAGCAGGAATTTCAACCCGTACCCCGATTGGCCCAGAGCGATAATGTCTGAAATGTCCCCTTGTTCGGGGAAGGGGTGAGTGTGAAAGGGGGTGAGCTTGGGGTGGGGAGAAATGATCTATCATGCTCACCACCATTCCAAGAAAGGACCATGAATGACCATCTCAGGCAATGATCTTCTGTGGGATCTCCACCGAGGCCTTGATGAAAACAGCGTTGTCCCGCACGTAATTCCGCTTCTTGATGTCCTCATGGGAGATGAATTTGGGGTAGCCAAAACCCAGCAGGCTCTCGTCCAGGGAGGCGCGGCCCGATCCGGGCTTCTGGAAGTTCTTCCAGTTGGGGTCCGGCAGGAAGGTCTCCGTGATGTGTTGCGGCTTGGAGAGGGAAGGATCGCTCTGGTCCAGGAGCGAGAAAGTGACCCGGTAGGTGAAGGGCCACTCCAGGAGGTTGTCATACTGCCCCGGCAGGACCCGGATGTAGACTGAGAGGTGGCTCCCTTCGCCGCTCCCGTTGCCGTTGAGGAAGGCAGAGACCTGGAGCTTGTAGCCGTAGCGGTGAGTGTAGAACGGGGGGCTGAAAGACTCGTAGTTGCTCCGAGCCTTGGCCTCCTGCAGCTTCCGGGCGTAGTCCGAGATCTTCCAGATCAGCACCCCTTCGCTGCCCACCGCCAGCTCCTCCACCTCACGACGCAGGTCCCCCAGTTCCTGCCGCTGCCGCGCCACCAGTGCACACATCATGCCCAAGTGGAGCTTGGTGTTCTCATCCAGGTGGCGACCCATGGAGAGCTTTGGGCACTGCGGGAAAAGAGCCAAGGAGAAACAAACTCAGGGGTGACACTTTGCCCACCCCTGATTTACAGACCCTAAGTGCTGGAAATCTGAAAGATATTGGTATTTGGGGCTCCACCCTTTTTTGACTTTGGTTCCTCCCACTTCTGGAAGGTGGCCCTCAAGAACTTCTCTAGATGCAAGTATGGTCCATGGGTTGATAGAGGTTCCTCACCTTTGGTTTCAGGTGGAGAGGAGGGTCTTTCCCACCTGCAGTGTTCCAGAAATAGGGAAAATTTGGGGGGCCCCAGTGGGCTACTGTTCCCATTATGTCCAGCACTAAGGTTGATGGGAACTGGAGTCCCACAATGCCTAGAGGGCCACAGGTTCACCACCGCCTATATCCAGCCCTCAGACTACAAGAGGTTCACCATCCTGGCTCTGACTGGTCTGATCAGCACCTTTCCATGCCCCCCATAAACATGGCTGATGGATGATGATGGCAAATGATGGCGAATGACAGCCACAGTCAAGCAAAGGAGGAGCCATGGGGGAAAGGGCAGTGATGGCACAAGACTCAGAAAGGACTTGTGGAGAGGTTTGGCTAAGGGATATCCAGATGTGGATCCCTTGTGAAATTGTGGGGGGTTGGATGGAGGCTAGTAATGGTAACTGATGGAGCCGACTTACCCGGTGTTTGCAGCCGGCTTCCTTGAAGGGGCAGAGCGCCAGGGCCGTTGTGCAGTTCTCCTTCAGGTGCCCACTCAGGTCCTCCCTGGCAATGCTGGGCACCCCGCACTGGTTAGGACAAGGCACGGGGTAACGGGGGCACTGGTACTCATGGCTCTGAGGGAGGAGAGGGAGAAACAGTGAGTCCTCTGAGAAGCAGCATTAGAGGGAAAAAAAACACTGGAGGGAAGAGGACTAAAGGACAGTTAAAATTGACATAGTTTGTGGCAAAAATTGACTATGGCAGGGTTTCAGTGGCTGGGCTTGGAATGCCCTAGAGGACAAAAGGAGCGGCTCATAGGGCAGTAGAATAGCACATCCGTCCTGGGTTTTAGTCCAAACTTGAAGGCAGCTATTCATATGTCTCACAGCTCACCCACAAAGCTCACCTGGATGGTGTCGTAGAGGAACTCCTTGGTGCAGTAGGTACAGGGCTGGGTGCGTTTGGGGCATTCAGCCATCATGTGCTGGGAAAGCAGTCGGCGCATCATGCGCGCCCCACACTTGTTCTCACAATAGATGCTCTCCTGGGGACAGAGGCCCTGGTGGTTCTGGGGAAAGAGAAAGCCCAGGTTGAGATAAATTTGCATAAAATGTGCCTGCTTTTCCAAAAATAAAAATTAAAAGTGCATTTAAATTCTTGCAAACTTGCTCAGTGTGGAAAAAAAAAAAAACCTTCTGAAATTATTCATTCTTGCAACCAAGCAAAGCAAGCAAAGACTTTCCTTCCCTGAACAAGAAACTTTAAGAAGCCCTCCAAAGTTGCATCCTTGGGGCATGGGGTGGGGATGAGGTGCTGCCTCCCTGAGAATGTGTTTGACTGCAGCTCCCATCATCCTAGACCTCTCATCATTAAACACACTAGGGGTGCAATTATTCCTCTGTTTTTGATTATATATGCTTGATATTCCGCCCCTTGGTGGAAAGGGCGTTATTAATTTTTTTTTGAAAGGCAGACACATTTTATGCACTAAAATATTATAATAATAATAATAATAATAATAATAATAACACCGTTTCCACCAAAAGGCGGAACATCAAGCATATATAATCATAGAGAGACAATAAAACACAACACTGAAAATGCTAACATTCTAAAATAAAAATAATGATATACAGCCTTCCCCTCCATATCTCGTTTTCCGGTTTTCCTAGAGATCAGGCTCCACCCCATTTCCTGCAGCCCCGCCCCCACTCTCCATAGCCCCGCCCCCTCACCTCGTAGGCTTCCCCGGTGAATTCGGACCCGCAGAACTCGCACTTGAGGTGGCGCTGGGGGCAGTCGTGCTGGAGGTGGGGAGGCAGGTCGCGGCGGCTGAGCTTGGCCCCACATCGGTTGGGGCAGGGCACCACGTTGAAGCTGCAGGTGCCCAGGTGGGCCTGGATGGGGGACCCCCAAAAAGACCAGGGAAAAAAAGGAGAGGATTGGCGTCTGGTCCAACAAAGCCTCTTCCTCTTGGGGCTACGGCTGCATTCGCATTGCAGAAATAATCCAGTTTGACACCACTTGAATTGCCATGGCTCAATGCTAGGGAATTCTGGGAATGGTAGTTTGTTGGGGCACCTCCTGTGCGGCAGAATTCCCGAGCACTGAGCCATGGCAATTTCCAGATTATTTCTGCAATGAGGATGCAGCCTAAAACAGGAGTCCCAAGAGCCAAAATCCATTTATCATTATCGTTATCGTTATTATTTCCTCTTGCAGCAGTTCCCAACCTTTGAAGTCCTGCCTTTGTTTTGGATTTCAACTCCCAGAAGCCCAAATGACTTGGCCAGGAATGATGGAAGCTGAAGTCCAAATCCTTTGGGAACCACGGCTAGTAAAAAGCCAACACAACTTGTGTTTTCGCCATTGAGGTTTCCACAATTTGCACAAAATGTTGTTTGACTTGTTTCCAATTTATGGCAACCATAAGGGGTTTAGAGGGGATTTGTCCTTAGCGTTGCCATTAAGTCAGAAATTCCCTCAACAATCCCCTACCTGTAAATGCCGGATGGTCCCACTCCAACGGCAACCCTCTTCGCTGTGAATACACCGGATAGTCAGGCTGAAGACCTGGGCCTCGAGTTCAGGATCCGGATATATCTGCAAAAGGGGAGACAGACCCCTGAGGACCCGAGATAATCAAAGCTGCAATGAAGAACTGCTGCTGCAGGAAAACATGAAATCCACAAACAAGGGACACCTGGCTGGCAAGCAAGACACGTGAAAGGGATCTCGAGGGGCTTTAGAAGACCCCAAGCTACATGTGCGTCAAAGGTGTGATGCAGCAACGAAAAAAGCCAATGTGATTCTAGGCTGCATCACAGCTTCAGCATGGCAGGAGGGGGCTGGATTGGATGACTCTTGGGATCCTCTCCAACTCTTAAGATTCTATGAACAGGTGCTGGGGGAGACTAGTGGAATAACTACAAACTGGTGGGGATTCTGGGAGTTGTAGTCCAGAAAGGGCAATTCTTCCCAGCTCTGACACAAGGCAAAATTTACCGTTATGCCACCCTTCGACTAGTGGGTAAGAAAACATGGAGGTGAGTGGGAATCTCACCTTGGCATAGTCCAGGGGTAGTTGGTCCTCTGGGCACTTGAAGACACCTTCACTGCAGGAAGAAGGGAAAAAGAAAATGGGTAAATATAGTGAAATTTTCTAACTGCCCGGCATTTAAACTGCTGGGAGCGTGTGATGCAGAAAGTACAATTTATACCATTTTAAAGGATAAGGAAGAGAAATGGGAGGAACGAGATGGATGCTAAAATCTCCCCAAAGTCTGGCATGCCTCAATGAAGGCTAGAGCCCTAAGAAAGCCAAATCCTCTACCCACTATGCCACACAGCCTGGAAATATTCCTCTCCCTTGTTGTTTTTCCTGGCAAAACACGCCAAACAGATAAGCAATCCCTGTCTCTGTCCACCTGGAATCGGACAGCTGGGCTAATCGCTTTGTCCATCTTGTGTGTGTTTTGCAAATAAAAAGCTGGGTATTGGGAGAGGGAAAACGCTCTTTCTTGGCTCCAGGAAATCCACAAACAGAAACAACAGGTGGGCACAGCTGGGCAACTGCAAGGAGGCAAGTTGGGGGGGGGGGTTTTGCCAACCAAGCGCCAGCCAAGGACGACAGATGTAGGGGCAACGCTCCAGATTACAACAGGTTGCAAAAGCTAGACTGTGAGAAATCAGATGAATTATTGCTTGGACTACAGTTCCCAGAATCTCCCAGCCAGCTGTGCCAATTTCTAAGCCCAAAATATATACATATATTCTCCATGCACCATTGTCCCTCCGTCTCCGGTTCCGGCTTCGAAACTTCCGGGCCTGGCACAATCCAGAACTGGCAACCTAGGGGGGCACCTCGAAGGAATAAAACTGCTCTAACGAGAATAATTAAAGGGCCAATTATCTCTCTCACACACCTCTGCCAACTGCTAAACCACGTGGCATTTTCCACCCGCGCCATAAACAGGGCACCAGCCGGCCAAAGGTCGCTCTCAGGTTTCCACCCTTGGCGCATGGCGTGAGTCAGATCCTGGTGCCCGGTCTTCGCATGGCAATGCCCATCGCCCACTTGCCGCCCGTGTGTCCTCCGAGTTTTGCTGCCTGCTCAGTCCCCATTGATGGACTCCTTGGCACTGCCAGCCTCGTGGGAAAGGAACAACTTCATTTTTGATCCCATCATCCTTGACCCGCCGCTTCCTTTTGTGCCCATCGGTGCCCGCTTCTCCACGGCACGGCAAAGGTTTTCTGCTCTCAGCAGGGCTGCCTTGACCCTTGGCAGACCTCTCTGGACAACCTCCGATGTCCGGTGGGTGCCAAGCGGGCATGATCCTTGGCAAGGGGAAATCTGCGGCATGCGCGGAGGGCACAGCATGACCCTGGAGGACACACGCCGTAGGAAGGGGCATGCGCCAGGCACCAAAATATAGAAATGGACACCGAGAAGCAGACTTAACGGTTTCAAACCGTGTCGTTTTCAACCCTCCAAAGAGTTTTTGTATTAAATTGGGTCTGATATTGCAAAAAGTTTGGTTCTCTTTTTGTGTGCTTTTTGGACGTTTTTAACTACTTTTCTGGAATTTCTAAACCACTTTGGCTCACAATCTGGGAAAACAGTGGGTTATAAATAAAGATGGGGACTACAAATCCCAGCATTCCACAGGATGGAGCCAGGACAGTTAAAGCGGTACCCAAACTGGATTATTTTTTGCAGTGTGGAAGAGCTGTGTGGCTGCATCCACACTGCAGAATTAATGCAGTTTGGCACCGCTTTGACTGCGATGGCTCAGTAATGCTATGGAATTCTGGGATTTCTAGTTTTGCAATGTATTTAGCCTTCCCTGCCATAGAGCTTTGGCGCCACAACAAACTACAAATCCGAAAATCCCATAGCAAAGCATTAATTCTGCAGTGCAGATGCAGCCAGAGAAGGCTAAATCCTAAGCTAAAAATCCCAGAATCCCATAGTACGGAGCTGCGGCAGTTAAAGCAGTGCTAAACATTGTAGATTAATTCTACAATGCGGATGCAGACGGAGACGGCTAAATCCCAAACCACAAATCCCATAGCACGGAGCCACAGAAATGAAAGTGGGGGCAAACTGGATTAATTCTGCAGTGCGGATGCAGTCAAAGAACTCCGCTGTCTGTCCTCCTGCCCTTTCTTTGCATGAACAACAGAGCTTTTCTCCCCCCATTTAGAAGTTATGGGGAGCCTTCTTTTGTGGGGAGGCCCCTTGAGAGGGACAGGAAGGGTTAATGGAAGAGGGGGGCTGCATTCCTGAGGCTGGGGGTCCCCCCACGGATTATTAATCCCCCCAAATCCTGCTGGGCTGCTCACGCTCCAATGGGCCGGGAATGTGCCGAGTTCAGCAGCAAAGGAAGAGGAGGAGGAAAGGTCGCTGGGCCCCCGGGGAAAGCACTTGGAAACAGCCCCCCCCAGCTGGATTGCAATCCCAGAATCCCCTGCAACTACCATTTCCTCCTCCTTCTGCATTGCAACTCCCAGAATCCCCAGCCAACATGGACACAGGTTAGGACTACAATCACAATGGACGTTGGCCCCAAATGCAATTCTCCTTCTTTCTGGACTGCACCTCCCAGAATCTTTAGCCAACACAGACACCAACTATGACTGCAATCCTCCCTCTTTTTTGACTGCAGCTCCCAGTATCCCAAGCCAACATGGACACTGGCTACAACCGCAAACCCCCCTCCTTTTTGCCGCAACTGTGCTGGTTAGGGGATTCTGGGGAGAGCAGTCCAAAAAAAAACCCCATTTTCTTTGTGTTTTTGGTGGTTTGAGCAAGCAGGAAAAGAACTCTGCATGTGCACAGAGGCTTTTGCAGAGCCCAAAGTCCAGAAGTGAGCTTCTTTTTGAATGCTGTGCATCAGTCCCCATCGAAAACACACACAAACACATCCGATTTCCCTTTTAAACACCCAAAAGAAACTTTGCCCATTTGTGTTGGGGAAGTTACTTCCGCAGCTCAGGTTGCTGGAATTTCACGGCACACACCCTCCTCCTTTTCTGAGAAAAGTTCCTTCTGTAAGCCACACGTTTTAAAAAAGAAATAACATTATTATACATTAACATGGTTAAGGCTCAATCCAATTGCTTTGTCCAGCTTGGACAAGCAGACCCAGCAGATGAACAAAGCCAGTTTGTTATTTCCCCCCTAAATATTATTTTATTGCAATTCAGGAAATGTATATACTGTCAACGAACCAAAACAGCAACAATAATCTTCTAACCATTCCTGGCAACAAAGCAACAAGAAGACCTGAAGCCTTTTAAAGGAAAGGTCTGCAAGAGCTGTATTCTTTTCAAACTGCATTGTTTAACTTTTCAAAATCATCTTTCAAGGGTATGCTTTTAGTTTAATAATGGTGTGTACTAGTCTTCTTGTGTGTTTCAATGGCAATCTTTCTAATATGTTTTGCATCTTGGGGGGGGGGGGAAGGTGGGATGATGTTAATAATAATATTTTTAAAATTACTATTATTTATTTGGCGTTGCAAAGCAATTTCACCCTTCACGACTGCAATGCTACAAGGCTCTGGGGACTTGCCTGCAAGAGCAAAATCTTCTGCATATTTTCTCTCTTTCATATACATACAAACACACACAACATTCCTGGACTGAAAAAAGGAAGGGCAATCCCATGCGTCATGCCCTGCGGCGGGTGTTTTTCCTGCTTTGTACATAAGTAGCCCATTGTTTTCATATATTTGTCTCCCCTTTGACAAAGAATGCTGTGGCACTCTGAGGCCTGCACAATTTTGGAGGAAAGGAGACAGGGAGTGAAAGCTGGACATTGGAAAAGGATCTCGGGAGACATTAAAAGACCCCAAGCTAAACATGAGCCGGGAGTATGATGCAGCGGCCGAAAAAGCCAATGTGATACTAAGCTGCATCGCAGCTTCAGCATGGCAAAAGAGGGTTGGACTACATGGCCCCTTGGGGTCCCTTCTGACTCTGAGATTCTGTGATCAACCTGTCTGATTCTTCTTAGGCTTTCCAAAACCTTCACAAGGTGGACCCTAGAAAACTCATTACTTTATACGCCAAGCGGAGAAAAGTTCATTTTTTTTGGACTGCAGATCCCAGAATCCTCTACTCTGCATACCTCTCTCTGTTTCCACAACCGCTAGACAAGTCCAGGCAGCAAACTGAGCATCACAAAACCCAAAAAAATGGACTGGCAGCGGGTGGGGGACACAGTCCTCACCCCCTCCTCCAATCTTTCCTTAAAGCCAGGCGTCTTGGGAAACTATGAAGGCACTAAGTACCGGAGGAATGCAGGGTCTCCTTCTGTTTCAAGTAGGGCTTAAAATGGGGTGCCACTCACTTTCCCTCCTGTCTGTCAAACGCAAAACAAATAAAATGCTGGGAAAAACACACTCACTCCAAAATTAAAGATAAACCTGACTTGAAGGCAAATCAGGGATCCTAGTAACTTATAGGCTGCAGTAGCACACAGGTTTCACTTACTGGCTGTATTTACTCTCTGGTTTCATCTAATCTACTGACGGGTCTCACTTACTGGCTGCAGAATCATACTGGTTTTACTTACTGGCCACACTAACATACTGGTCTCACTTGCTGGCAAAACTTACTAGCTGCACTAATATATACTACCTTCACTTAGGAGATGCACTAACATACTGGCCTTTCTTACTGGCCACACTAACATACTGGCTTCATTTAAGGGCTGCATTCACTTACTGGCTTCACTTACTGGTTGCGCTAACCTACTGGGTTCACTGCCTGGCCCCAAAGCCCCGCAAAGGATTGGGCCCCACTGCCTGCCCCCCTGAAGCTGCCCCACAAAAGCCAGACTCTGGAAATGGCATCCTCCAGGAAAGGCATGGCTTTGAATGCTGTTATTACAGCCGGGGATGGTGGGCAGCACTGGGCTGAATGACAGCTAGCTAGCCTATCCCCGCCCAGCCATGGAAACCCCCTGGGCAAGTCACACTCTCTCAGCCTCAGAGGCAAAGGCCACCCACCCACCCACCCCTCTGAGCAAATCTTGAAGGCCTGCAAACTGAACTCTGAACTGGGGTCCAGAGCCAGGAGGGCCAGGGCCTTAGAAAGGCATGAAGAAGGGGCCAGGGTTTGTTTTCTGTGGGGCCTCCCTGCAAATGCCCCCTGGCACCCTTCCCTCAGAAGGGAAGAAGAGGCAATGCCACGGATCAGGGGCCCCAAACATCAGGAGTTCAAGGCAGACTCTGGCACTCCCTGCCACTTGGCTCTTTCACTCAGCCGTTGGAAACTCTGGCAGGAATTGGGCGCAGAGGCCGGCCAGAGAAGCCCTCTGCCCATGCCCAGAGGCCTCCCCACCTACCCCCAAGGAGGACAGAGAAAGCCAGAGAGCGTCCATTCCTCCCCACCCGAGGAAAGCTGCCTTTCTTTCCCACGGACAAGAGAGGCCAGCCCTTCCAAGGCCCAGGCACAGAGGCGCCTTCTTCCCCTTCCCACCCCAGACCTTGCATTCTCCCCAAGGAAGGAAGGAAGGGAAGAAAAGGGGAGGGAAGGGAAGAAGGAGGGAAGAGAAGGAAGAAAAGGAAGGGAAGGGAAGACAAGGAAAGGAAGAGCTCCATCTGGGGAAGGGGAGGAGAGCTGTGGGTGTGAAGCCCTGCCTGGGGAGGAAGGCAAGGGAAGGGAAGGGAAGGAGGGGAGACAAAGGAAGGGCGCTGCGCCAAGCAGGAAGGAGGGAAGGAAGGAAGGAAGGAGGGAGTGTCCCCCTACGGCCTTCCTCTGCCTCCCTCTCACCTGAGGAACTCCTGGAGGCAGGTGTCGCAGAAGCGGTGTCCGCAGGTGGAGACGCGGACGGGCTCCCGCATGGCCTTGGCGCAGAGCGGGCACAGGAGCCGCCGCTTCGGCTTCTCCAGGAACTTGTAGTCGAAGCCAGGCATCATGAGGAGGAGGAGGACGGGGAGCCCCTGCCTGCCTTCCTTCCCTCTCTCTCTCTCCCCTTCTTTCTGCCCCAGGAGGAAGGAAGGAAGGAAGCGCCTGGCTCTGGCTCTGGCTCTGGCTCTCTTTCCCCGCCGCCGAGGAGGTCCTAGCGCTCCTGGACTGGGGCTGGGAGGAGGAGGAGGAGGAGGAGGAGGAATAAGCCACGCCCCCTGGGTTGCCAACTTCCCTCCCTCCCCCTGCGCCTCTGCTAGCCCCTCTCCTCCCTCCCGGTTCCTGAAGGGGCCAACTGCCCCTCTTGCCCTGGCGCCTCGGCTACCCCTTCCCTTCCCTTCCCTTTAAACCCACGCACCTCTCCTCTCTGTCCCTGGCTCTTGAGGGTTGCCAACTGCCCCCCCTTCCCCTGTGCCTCTGATCTCCTGGGGGTTGCCAACTTCACTTCTTTACCCTGTGCCTCTGCTCCCACCTTCTCCATACACACACACACACACACACCCTCCCCAGCTTCCCAGGGTTGCCCTCCCTCTCTTACTCCTCCAACTCCTAAGAGCTGCCACCTTCGCCCCTTTCCCTGTGCACCTCTGTCCCCCTGCCCTAACCCACTGACCTACCTGGCGGGCGATACCTTGGCTGCGCACCTGAGTCCGAATCTGTGATGTCTGGGTTTCCCCGGTAGCAAAGCGAGACAAGAACTTGGCCCTCCAGACAAGGCAAAGAAGGCAGGGCCCCCGGCACCAAGGATGTGTCTGGACTTGCAGATCAAACAGCTCTCTGGGATAACAGGTTTTCTTTCTGGAATCCCCTCCGTCGTCCTCTGGGGCTGCTGGGTTATGCAATCACGGCGGAGCTTGTATCTCTTTCGCCGCCGCAGGCCGAGGATGCAAGAATCTCCCCTCGAGGCCAAAGGTCTTTCTCCGAAATCTGCAACTTAGGGCAAGATAGAAGTCTAGTCTAAGTCTGCAACCTCTGGCCCCTGCTGCTCTGAGGTAGACTGCCTTGCAATGGGGAGGATCCACTTGGACCTAGTGTCACCCAGATCTACCTCTTTCCACCCCTTTTCCCTACCCTTTCTGTTTGTTTTTCTGCAAGAAGCAGAAAAACACAGCTTGTTTCTTTCTCTCACACACGCACATATTTTCCCGTTTGGAAATTAAGAGATAATAAGAAGGATAAGGACTATTTAATTTAGCCTACTTTAGCCAGAAGGTGGGTGCAGAGCAGAGCGGAGGGTGAGCCCTGGTGATAAATCAGTTCTGGAGAGTCTTTCAAATTGCAGCAATGAAGGAATGAATCCCTGAAAGATTGTAGATCTAAACACAGTCCTTGTCTGAAGCGGGACCCCAAATCTGGAGAATTTGGCCCCTTGTTCCCTACTGGAAATGACCCATGAAAACTGGAAATATGGGTGGTGGGTGAGTAAAAACTCTCTGCATCTGCTACTAGAGTTAGGTATGCTCAGCCTGAGCGTAAATCCAGTGCATTACTCTGTTAAACAACATTAATGGTAACGAAACAAAATCTCCCCAGCTTTTGTTTCGGAAACGCCAGAGGCCAAATGCAGCTATCTTTGCAAATGCAGGAACCTCCACAAATCTGGAGAGAGTGAAATTTCTCAAGCTCATTCAATGCCAAGCAAAGGGAGGTTTGGTCTCATCCTATCTAGCAGCCATGGATTTAGATGCCAGCTTCAAATCCTGTTTGTTTAATAAAGACCAAAGCAAGACCGGATGCCAAATATTGGCTTAGCCAAGTCGGGCGTTGCGGTGACCGTCGAAGCAAAGTCCTTTGCTCTGCAGAGCTAGAGCCGAGGCGGCTTTTTCAGAGCTGGTTTTTCCACCAGAGACCCACCTTGCCGGATCAAAAGGTCCTTTGTGGCTCCGAAAAACTGAGAGGGACAAATAACGGTCAGATCTCGACGGAAGATTGAGATCCCCGATTAGATTGCGGCAAGGGTGACATCTCCGAAAGTCACTCTGGAATCTCGACTGATACTATTTCTGAAAAAGACAGAGGAAGGGCACGTCTCTGGAGACACGTATTTTTGTCCAAGGAAACAGGGAAAGAGAACGACGGTGAAGGAATCTCAACCGTTGGGAGATCTAGAACGACTGTTGCTTTTTGGAGTGGCTTCTCGAATGGCACAGCTGAGGAAAGAGCCACCATCTTGTCCAAATAAAGACTAGCTAGTCCATGGTTCTGCTCACTGGTGGGGCTTTCAGAAGCCCATCTGGTTTAATTTCCAGTGTTCCCTACACTGTTGTTGCTGTGTGCCTTCAAGTCATTTCTGACCTGTGGAGACCCTTTCACGGCAATTTCTTGGCAAGATTGGTTCAGAGGGCTTTGCCTTTGCCTTTGCCTTCCTCTGAGGCTGAGAGAGTGTGATCTGCCCATACCCAAGCAAGGATTACGTTCAAACCACAGGACCACGCTGGGGCTCCTAGAAACAAGCAGATCAGACTTTTCCTTCTTCCCTCCTCCTAAACGGGTGAGAAGGAATAATCCCCTCATTTCGCCTTGAGATGGGAAGAGCCCCCTTAGAAACAATTTCTCTTTTCATTTCCAAACTGCTTTGTGTGGTGCCTGGGAGGATTTTGAACCGGCCACCCTAATTCCGACACAGGAGGTCCCCCTCATCTTTGGAGAACATTAAACAATTATTCTCCTCGTCTTGTCTAAATCTGGGAGCGGCACTTTCAGCACAAGAAAGATGGAAAAAGTATGTGGAGGCTGTTAGGTTAAAGACTGAACAACGCGGATGCAGATCTTGACGCCTGGCCTCAAATGTCAAGCGATGGAGCAAGAGGGCCCCATCCCAGTGGTGGGGTTGGTTTTGTTTTGAGAAGCAAGCAGGAAGGGAGCATGGAGCTTGAAAACCCACAGCTTTGTTCTTAGGATCCCTTGGTTTTCTTTTTGGCAGTTTTGGCTATGTTTAAAACCACGCTCAAACTGAATTTAGAATCAAATGAAGGATGTGGGAGTACGCTGGAGCAACGGGAACAGACAAGTCTGGGGAGGGGAGGCAGACTGCAGAATCTTTGAGCTGGAAGAGACCCCGAAAGGCCACCTAGTCTGACCCCCTGCCACTGCAGGAATGCACAGATAAAAGCACGCACAAGAGAAGGCTATCTAATATCTATTTAAAGACACACACCCCCTAAAAAAGGAAACATCACTCCTAGGCTGTCCATTCTATTCTCAAACAGTCCTTACGGTTCTCATATCACTATCCATGCCCATTGAAAAGTCCCTCCACTTCGACCCTGCAAACCCTAGTTCCACCGAGAATGATGGAGGCAAGATTATTTCTCACACACTTTATTTAAAGGTCTTATGCCCTGCCTTCCCACTTTTATGGAGCACTCAGGCAGCCTGGTATAAATGGATAAAAATATGAATACCAAAGATATATTGAAATTAACATCTTGTGTCAATACTTCATGGCCCCAATGAGGACAAACACTGAAAATATATTGTTTTATCACGTCAGACCCTTGGTCCATCTACTTGGGATGGAGATCAGGTGGCCCTCCAGATGCTATCCAACTAGAAATCCCATTATCCCTTGCCACTGGGGCTGCTGGAGGCTGGAGTCCAACATCTGGAAGGCCAGTTTCCCCATCCCTCAATTGCATCAACTGGCAGGAGTCTCACAGGAAGAGAGGTTCTTCGTGAGTGCTTCTACAGGCACTTCTTGGTTTCAGTAATTTGTAATTTGTTTGTGGGCCAATCCAATCTTTGTCACGGCCAATGACCGAAGTGACAAAGCCTTGCTAATATTTGTGGCTTGGAGGTGACCCTCCCAGGCCTCAATTGTTCATTAACCTGGCTTCTGTTTGCTTGATCTCAGCCCCTTTAGGGTTGTTGGCTTTGTCTAATTATAAACAAAGTAACTAACTAACTTACTTATTTACTTACTCTCTCTCTCTTTCTTTCTTTCTTTCTTTCTTTCTTTCTTAAATCCCTTTGGGTGAAAGACATCTCCCTCTTCATCAATTGCTTTTCACTTGCTGGAGATACAAATGATTAAAATACACTTTTTACCAAAGCATGAAAAAGGCACTCCCCCCCAGACTACAACTCCCAAAATCCCCACACTCAGCATAGCTGTTTTAGAAAAATGCCTCTACTGGGAGGAGATGGCAAAAATGCCCCACAGCTCCTAGAGAGCACTTGAGGGTATCTGGAGCAATGTTTTGTATGTCTGGAAAAAATAGTAATTAAACATAAATTGGTCCCTGGGCATCCCACTTTCCCCGATCTTCCTCTACTAGCTCCCAGGCTTGCTCTGCCCAAGAAGAACCCAGAGGTCAGTCTGAAATCCAATCTTGGGCAGAGGTAAACCCAGAGTTTTTCCTGTGCCAAAAAATGTCCGACAGGGATGAGGAGTAACCATCAGGAAATGCTGAGGGGGGGAAAGCTCTTCAATCAAAGTATGTGTGCCAAAGGCATGCACATTCTTTTACTTTAATAAAGTAAAATGCAGGAGGTCAGTCAAAAGGACATCGTAACTTTGATAAAAATGGAGGAACAGTCGCCAACATGCTTTGAAAGACGCCGACTTTGGAACTTGGCCAAAACCTGTCCTTTGCCCCGAGATCTGAAAGGCTCAGAGCTTAGAAATATATTTTAAAAAAAAATTGGCTGGGGGATTCTGGGAGGTGTTGTCCCAAAAAGGGAGTAATTTCAATCAAATTCTGAATATAGTGGCATTTTGTCATTCTGTTTTTTCCAACCATAATGCAGGGGGGCTAAGTGCAGATTGCCACTCCTGGCATGCAAATCTGGTGCAGATTTTCCAAATCCACCCCTGGGAGAAAAGGTCTCTGAAGGAGAGGCCACTTGGGAAAAGGTCAAAGGTGGACCCCCATCCCTCCAAGAAGCCAGAGCTTCAGCAGAGAGAGGTCTTTGAATCAGGGCTGGATCTTGGAAGGAAAGCGGAAAGGAGGGAAGGGGGAAGAGGCATTCAGTGCCTGTGAAAAGGATGGCAGTGAGTCACTCCAGGTAGCGCCTGAGGGTGGCTGGGTTTAGACCACGGTTCTCTCTGATGGGCCGTGTGAAAGCCCACGCGCCTCCGTCTGAGTCAGCTAGAGAGGATGGTAAAAATAAACCCACGCTACCCCGTGGCCCCTCCCCCAAAGTCACACTCAAGGGAAAAGAGGCCTGTGTTTAGACATACACACAGAGAGAAAAAGTCCTTTTCCCATTGCAAGAGAGAGCCACTTCCCAGCATGCCTTGCTCTCTCTTGCTCTCCCTCTGCCTGGGCAAAATGGCTGCATGGTAGGCAAGTTTGGCCACTGACTCTCTCCAGATGCTTCATTGTCCCCAGATGAGGGGAGGCCAAGGAACTGTCCTCACCTAAGCAGATCCACTGGGCTGTGGTCAAAGGGCTCCTGTCCAGTTTTTGGCCCAGATTTGTTTCTCCCAGCACTGGGTGCTCAGTGAGGAAGATCCCAAATGGCCTCACTCATGAGCCTACAGCCTCCTTGTCTTTCTTGTCCCAACTAGCCGATTCCTTCACTGTGAATTAGGCTCCTCCACTGCAGCTGAAAACACAAAAAGACACACAAAATAGAGTCATTGGGGGTGGGTGAGCAGGAGGGAAGGTGCCAGTTTTGCCTGCCAGGTTCTCTCTCCCCCCTTATCTGCCTTTTTGCAAGTACTTCTTCAGCATCCGGGGCATTGCAAACGAAGCTGGCACGGTCACAGTGGTTGGCACAAACCTTGAGGGGATCAAATACAGAGTGGCTTTGTCTCTGGGCTGGAACCTAAATGGTTCTTTGAGGGGGGAGCTCCCTCTTTCTCCCTTCATTTTAATCTCATCTTCTCTCTCGCTCTTACACACACACACCACCAGCATCCACTTTACTGGGCCGCCCCCAGCCTTTACGGTGTCTTATTCATTCCTCCCGGGCTTTCCTTGAAAAATGGCTTTTACAGTGAATTTGTGGCTTAACTTGGACATTGGTAGCTAATTTGGGGAAAACGGCCGTTTACAGGCAGGGTTAGAGAGCAGGGATGAGGAACCACAAGCCAAAAGAAAAATCACACTGGCTGCTTTGTTGGGGTCTGCTACTTGGGGGGAGAGACAGGCCAGTGTCTTGATTCCAGTGATCCTCTAAATTTGAACTCATGTGCCCAAAAACAGCCTAGGAGCAACAAGCCTGGAGAAGCAGGAACAGGCTGCCCTCCACATTTGAGCAGACATGTAGGACTGCAGCAGAAGAGCAACCACTGCGTGTTAAAACTCGATTTTCTACCAAAAACCGAATTCCCTCGCCTCAAGCCAGGAACCAAAGGGGTTGTTTGCAAGAGGAAGCTGGCCTCAAGATGTGGCTTCCACAGAGGTGCTGCAAACAACTTCATGCCCAAGAAGCCGCATTTGAACTCATCACATGTTACTGGCAGCAGCTTTTTACCATTAGGCCTCTGGCAATTTCCAAAGCTTTCCAGACAGCAGGCTTTTGAAGCTTTCCTGGAAAACCTGCCTCCTGGGAACAGAGGGTGTGAAAGATACAAATTTGCTCCACACCCACTTCTGAATCTCATCCCTGCCACCTCTTTGGCATCTGGCTTTGCCATGAGATGTGAGCAGGAAGATGGTAGGTACTGGAGGAGGAAGAGATGTCATCCATGTATCTGACTCAACTGTGCCAGCTGGTGGGAGGGCAAAGCCATGAACAAATATGAGGTGTCCCCTGCCCACCACAGTTGGCGCTGCCTAAAATGTCACCCCCTTCCACACACCACTTACGTTTCACAGCCAGGAGAGTGCTTCCGTGGCAACAGGAGACGGAGGCCACCTGGATGGGATGCATTTCTTCCAGCTGCACAGGCCAAGGGCTCCGTGTTTCCTCATCCTTCCGTCCCAGGCGGCCCCGGGCGCTTTTGCCCCAAGTGTAAACTTCGCCATCTGGGAAGAGAAGAGTAACAGATACAGAATGTTGTGATTCATGAAGGCCAATCCAAACAGAGCTCAGAAAAGTGACATTTGGGGGGCAAGTATGCCCAAAAGTCAAAACAGCTAAAGGTTTTCTGTCATATATCAAAATGGAGACTAGTCAAGAAATCAGAAGAAGACTAAGATTGGGAGAGACAGCGATGACAGAAATAGCTAAGTGTCCCAAGTGCAAAGAGATGCGTCACTGAGTACCAAGGTCAGAGTTGTCCATGCCATAATATTTCTGATTTCTCTGTATGTTTGTGAAAACTGGACAGTGAAAAAGGTGGATAGGAAGAGAATCAACTCCTTTGAAATGTGGAGCTGGAGGAAACTTCTAGGCACAGCATGGATTGCCAAAAATACAAATAAATCAGCCTGACAGCAAATCAAGCCTGAATGCTCACTAGAAACAAAGAGGATTAAACTCAGGCTGTCATACTTGGACGTACTATGAGAAGACATGCCTCATTAGAAAAGACAATCATGCTTAGTAAGGTGGAAGGCAGGAAGAAAGGAGGGAGACCATTTTACAGGTGGATTGATTTGAAGCCATGGATGCCGTGAGTTTGCAAGACCTGAGCAGGACTGATTTAACTGGGACACCTGGAGGTCTCTCAGTCAACTTGATGGTAATTAATAACAACAAATGCCCAAAACTATTCTGGGCATACTTGTCTCTACACTCTAGATTCAACTGTCCCGCATCAAGAGACTGCTACGCAAAGAAGGACAAACCTCACCTCGCTGTCGCCTCACCTGCTCCTACAACAACAGTGAAGGCGTCACCACAGCCCACCATGGTGACTCTGATGGTCTGAAGACCCTCCACCAGGTAGGGTACTCGGCTGGCTCGGCAAGGGACGGGGCCCAACTGGCCATGCTGGTTGCTGCCAATAGTGT
This sequence comes from Phrynosoma blainvillii, assembly GCA_026167975.1. Classification (NCBI taxonomy): domain Eukaryota; kingdom Metazoa; phylum Chordata; class Lepidosauria; order Squamata; family Phrynosomatidae; genus Phrynosoma; species Phrynosoma blainvillii. The sequence goes on from JANUYF010000014.1 coordinate 13,471,628, forward strand.
AGCACTTGCCTGAAGCTGCCAACAGAAAAGGGGGAAGAAACCTGTTGAAAACCCTCATCTTTTAGGCCCCCCAAATCCGAGTCTGAGCCTATTTCTGAAGCATTATATATCAGACTGCTAAATTTAATGGGTTTGAAAAGGATAAGCTGTCCAGTCCAGTGATAACAGACCAAATGGGAGGACTGCAAGTCAGCTTCTGGTGTGTGTTCCTGGTGTGTGCCTGCACCAGGGAACGGAAAAAGAACTTTAAAAGACAGATTTCCCTTTTAACAATTGACCATTACTTTTATTACACTGGGAGTGTATCAAAGCTTACTATGATATCTCAAGGAAACATCTGCATGATGTTTCAGTAAGATGTACACCCACATTGACTGGATTGCTATTAATCTCTTTCCTTCTCCTCCTCAAATGCAGCTTCCAGGTCCAGTTAATTGATTAATCAGCTGAAAGGCAGATTAATCAACTAAAAAGTCTAACTGGTGGAAAAACATAGTCCTGATCCCTTTTCATTATTGGGATGAAACCAACAGTTGAGGTACAGAATGTATTTTGGCCTGGCCAATTTGTTTCAACGGGGGTTTGGTATGCTGACAGCCCTCTGATAATAACTTAGATTTTGTATTTACAATTAGCATTTACAATCATTCTGAGGGCCTGGTTTGGAGCAGACTGCGTATTTCTCTGGAAGGCACAGTGAGTTGGTCCAAGTCCCTTTGCATATTCTCAAAGGCACCTTTTTCGTCCAGAGACCCCCAAAACTCAAGAACACCTCCATCAACCATTCTACCCTCCTCTCCAGGGAAAGTCATTCCAACGTGATGCCTACCTGTGACCACCGCAGAATGGGCTGTTCCAATGTCTGCCCATATGATGACCTTTTCGCTCAAGGGGGCTGAGCGGGCAGGAATGAAAAACAGAGACTCCTCCACCTGGTCTGTGGGGAGGGACTCCCCTTGGGGTGAGATCCTGTCCAGACCCAGCTTGTTATACCTGCCAGAGGGGGAGGACAGATGAGGGTCTGGATGCAGGACAATTGTACCATCACACAGCTAATGCTAAAGAGACAGACTGGGAGCAAATCTTGGAAAAAGTCCTTCTTTGGACTACAAATCCCAGAATTCCCCAGCCAGCATCTTACAAGTCCTGCTTTGCTCTGGTCTACCCAGAAGCCACATGGTACCCTTTTGCAACTCCGCCAGGTATTCATCCTCCTCATTCTGCCAGTCTTCCCCAAAAACACTGGGCTACACTGAGTCTCTTGTGTACCTGCCTTTCTCAGGTCAGGCTCCAACCCACTTTGGCCTAACCCTCCTTCCTCTCCTCAATGGCCTCTTGGTGTTGTGTCAGCTACTGTTCCCGTGGCTCACAAAAAGAAACTATCTGCAGCTGGATGTGGGGATGGAAGTCACATCTTGATCCTGGGATGTAGCACCATGATCCCAACAGCCTACCTGTTGCTCCCACAGGCGAGAATCTGGTTCCTGGTGGTCAGGATCATGGAGGCATCGATGCCACAAAGGACCTTCTGGGCTTCGTGGTTGGCAGGGATAGACACCTGCTGGGGGGTGCTGGGGGAATCTTGTGTCCCCAAACCAAGGCGCCCTATGAGAGAGAGAGAGAGAGAAAGAGAAGGACAGGTTGCTTATCTGTAACCGTATTTCTTTGAGTGGTCATCTGCGAATTCGCAGAGACCACGAAGAAGAAAGAGAGAGAAAGGAAGGAAGGAAGGAAGGAAGGAAGGAAGGAAGGAAGAAACAACTCAGAAGTTACAGGGCTGTTGGACTGGGCAAAGGATACAGAATTAGGGGAGGAGGAAGAAATCAGGGAATACTTTTGGGGGTGAGAATGTCCAGCTGCTCATCCTCCACCTCTGTAGTCCCATCACTCACCATTGTCCCCTCTGCCCCAGGCAAAGACTTCCCCTTCATTGGAAACGGCCAGGACATGCGAAGCACCACTGGCCACTTGCATGATTTCATAGCCCAGCAAGGCCTCCACTATCTTGGGCTGTGGAGAGAAAGCGAAGCACAATGGGAGCTGGGAGGCCAGGAGGGCTGATTTGGTAGGAATGGCAGACCCAAAGCCCCATGAGAGAATCAAGAGGCAGCCCAGATTGGCCTCTCAACTCTCCATAAGACAGCTGTGCCTCTGGAAGAGCAGAGCCAGGGTGGGAAGAACAGTCAGGGGCTCTGCTCCTAACAGCCAAGAAGCCTTGGCCCACTGTGGGCCCTTCCAGTCTCTGCTACTTGCCGCTCTTCTTAGGGCCACTATCATTTGACACAGGGAACCCAAGTAACAGTAACTCATCATGTGAGATACCATGATCCTCCCAGTTATCTTTGTAATGGCCTCCCAAGTGATGGCCTCCAATACCCAGAATCCCACGGCCATCAGGCAGGAGAAGCCATTCAAAGTCCCCAAGAGGCCTCTAGAGACCCTACATACCTGGCTCACGTCCACCAATGTCTCATGCCCTAAGCAACCGCTGCTGCCACTGCCGAAAGTCAAGACGATTCCTCGGTCTGCAGAGGAAAAGGAAAGCCGCACACTGAGTTTGTAGCCAGCCAGGATCCACCCGTGTCTGGCCTCTCTGCGCTTGCTTCAAACTCACCAGCACAGTACTAGTGAGAACCAACAAGAACTTCTGGATAGTTGCTTGAGAAGGGCAGCAGACTTGATGGAGGAAAGGATGGCAGGTTGGCAAAAGTGGGCAGACTGACTTGAAGACCATAATGCAGCGTCATGCTGTCAAGAGAGCAACCAGCCAGCTTTGCCCTCCTGCAGCAGACTCCATTTAAAAAAAAAAAAAAAAACAGCTGCATTTTCATGGTTTACATTTTTGTTTTCTATGTTTGAGGAGATGGAATAAACAGCTGGCTTCCCAGATGGAGAGCAATGTCAGCGCAAGAAGATAAATGAGCCTGCTCAACAACTTAACAGGTTACCTCAGCCATTTTAGCGATCATAATAAAACATTTTATTATGTTGACAGCTGTTCTCTGGTTTTATTGCTTCGTTTTATTGTATTCTTGTGGGTTTAAATGTGAATAACCACATTGGGACTTTGAAGAGGGAAAGTGGCACAAGGTTATCTTAATTTCTTGCTTGCCCATGGCACACAACTCTGGGGATATCCTTCTTCCAAAAATTGTATAAACAAAATCATCTACCTGGTACCAAGATTGACCCTTGGTGTCCAATAGCTTGGAGTTGCCTGTACTGAGTGGCTTCAACAATCCATACAAGGCTCTCTCCCAGCCCTACCTGGAGATACTGAGGACAAAACCCAGAACCTTCTGGGTAGAAATTGGTGCTTTGCTGCTCAGAAACAGTCATTTCCTTTAATGCAGAAACCAAAGTAATTTCATGTGGACATATCCTTTCAGGCTCAGAGGATGATGGGCTCTCCTCTCTGGAGGACTTAAAACACAGGGTGGATAGGCATTATTTGGATGTTGTTTCAGTTGTGTGTTCCTGCATGGCAAGGGGTTGGACTCGGTGGCCCTATAGTAATATGAGATTGGATGGTCCTGGCAGGGATATTTTAGTTGTAGATTTCCTGCATTACGAGCAGGTTGGTCTGGATGGCCCAAGCAGTCCTTTTCCAGCTCTATATATTTCTATAATTCTATGGTCCCACACATCCACATTTTCTGAATATATATTTCTTATAATACATAAGAAATATAAGCAGAGTGTGGGGGGGGGGAGGGAATCCATCCTTAACTCTCTATAGCTTTTATTCTGTTAGTAGCATACTCACATGTAACCTAACTCTTTACCTGCATATGTCTATTTTTAACAGCTGCAGAAGTTGGTTGGTATTCCCTTCTTCACATCAACCAAAACCTCCCCCAAAACCAGACCTGCTGCTAAACACCCCTCACAATGGGCATCTGTGCTTGGAAAAGAGCAGCAGGAGATCAGAGGAGCATCTGGCTATATCTCTATAGCCAGATGTAAAATGGTCACCTTGGATGCTGGAGGGCCTCAGCAGACCTTAGCTGATGATTTAATTACCTGATGCCTAGTTACAGGACACAGCCAGATGTTTCTCCAATTCCTCACAGATGATTGGGTAAGAGAAGGCTTCAATGGCAATGTGGTAGGTCTGGAGGAGGGGAGGTAAATGGCTCAGCAAAGCTTAAGTCCACATGCAAAAGCACTATACTATGCTGAGCCATGGAGGATTGCAACCTGTATCTCCCAGGTCTTCTTTGCCACACTGAGAACTAGAAACTTGGTTTCATCAAGATACCAAAGAGCACATAATGCATGGCCCCAACATCCCTCTTTCAACATCCCTTGAACCCTTGTCATACCTGTCAAGCATGTGGTGAAGAGATCTCCGCAGGCAACATGCTTGATGGTCACCCCGGACTGGCCTTCCAGAAATCGGCAAACAAACTGGGGCTGAAGCTGCTCAGTGGCCCCTGGGAGAGATGGCCCACCTGAAAGGCCAACTGGGGGTGGCTGACAGAGGAAGAAAAGGAAAGGACAATGACAGGATTGCATGTGGAAAAGAAAAAGAATGCCTGGATTGAGCATTCCGGCTTCACATTGAACAGAACTGGGAATCAATATTGGACTTCAACAAAGAACCATCGGAAAGAACCACAATAAGTTGTGCCTGTAAGCATGGGCAGACCTATGGCTAAATACCCTAACAGCACCAGATCAGGGTCAGCCCCAGTTAGTTCTTGTATGGGAGACTGCCAATGAATACCAGGTTGCTCTAGGCTGTATTTCAGAAGAGGAAACTGGGCAAAACCACCTCTGGGAATCCCTACCTAAGAAAACGCTAGCAAATAACAGATTAAAAGAAGGGGGGAACTCAGTAGAAAAAAAAGCTCAAAGGAATAGCAACTATCTCAGCCTGACCTACATCACAGGGTTGTTGTTAGGATAAAAATAAGGAAGAGAGTCATGTGCATTGTCTTGGAGGAGAAGCAGGACAGAAATGCAAGAGGTCAATAAAAAGGTAGTAGAGTAGATGCAGCTATAAAGGCAGGGGAAATGCAAGATTGTCCTGTAAACAGGTAAGATCTTTCCCATTGACAATGCGTTTCCATCCCTCCCTCCTTCTCATCAAGTCCCAGCCCCATCCAGCTCTGGGTGGAGGGTGACATGCTTCTCATCCATCCATCCATCCATCCTTCCTCTGCCTGCCTTGATTTCTCACCTCCCACATGATCAGGCGCCCAGATTTGGTGACACCGGCCTTCTGGGTCCTGCCGGTGGAGACCTGCACCACTTCTGTGTTCAGCATGGGCAGACGGAGTGGGGTGGTGATGCCGCCCCCCCAGGTGTAGATGGAAGACAGGGCAGGTGGGAGGCCAGGCCGAGCCGAGCCAGCTCGGGAACCTGGACTCAAGAGAAAGAACAGTTAGCTGGGCACCAGCCAGGCAAAAAAACAAATAAAAGCTGCCGACTCAGGGGCAAAGATTTCCCAGTTTTGGGGACAAAGGAGAGATAAGAGGTGCATTTAGCAAGGGAAACCATGGGACCCAGGGCTGAATCTGGCTCTCCTGGGATCCAACCCTTGCTCTCTGGTCCTTCCCAGTTGCCACATCCCTTGCTTAGTTTCCCAGTCTTTGGACAAGTTTTCCCAAGGCCTCTAGTAAGATTCAGTTTATGGCCAGCAAGAACATGAAGCTAAAATATATGCTGTTTTTTTTTCTGGTTTCACCTCTTTGGCCTTGGTCCTGCCCACCCACAACATACAGCCCTTGAGTTTCTCAGAAATTGGATGCAGCCCATGAAGAGGAAGAAGTTCCCCACCCTTGACCTCAGCACACACAGCTGTGGCACTCCAAAATGGTACCTACAGTCCACGGTGCATCCACTAGACCAGGGGTAGGCAACCTTTCCCCTTTAAGGGCTGAGGGACTTCAGCTCCCAGAATCCCAGGAGCTATTGGCCAACATGGCTGAAGCTTCTGGGAGCTGAAGTCCCTCAGCCCTTAAAGGGGAAAGGTTGCCTACCCCTGCACTAGACCATCAAGGAAGGATCCCAGGGCAGGCATTTTCAAAAGAAAGCTGGAACCCAAACCACCTGTTTGCCCCCAAATGCTTCCAGTCTTACCACGGGCTCGAGAACAGACCCCTCCTGCTCCAGTTCTGCTATGGGACACCGGTGGAACTGTGGCTAATGGTTTCTCAGGTCTGCCATGTAAGAAGAAACAACAGAGGGAAGAGAAAGAGGCAGAGGAGAATAAGAAAAGGAAGAAGAAGAAGAGAAGGAGAATGAGGTGGAGAAGAAGAAGAAGTTGAAGAAGAGGTGGAAGAGGAGAAGGAGGGGGGAAGGGAAAGGAGGAGGAGAAGAAAAAGGAGTAGGTGGTGGTGTTAGTACAAGTTGTTGTTCATCATTTTTATCTGCCCAGGGTTGAGGCTGCTACATCTGACTTGAGCTGTGCACTCACCTTCTCATCCTGACGCTGCCCACATCGGTGTAGAGGTTGAGGAGGGGACGGGCACAGATGGCATCAGCCATGATCTCATTCAGCTGAGGCCGCTTGGAGGGGTCCAGGTTGAGGAGGCTGAGGATGAGCTGGCGCAGCTCAGGGGTGTAGCGGTCCGAGATGGGGGCAAAGGTCCCGCTCATGATCTTCAGCACTAATGCTGGGAGGTTCTGTGTCAGATTGGGCCAAGTAGTGGGTGGAAATAAGAGGCAGGAAGGGACACACGATTATAGGGGGTTCAGAAGAACAGCATCCATCCATCCATCCCTTCATTTATTCCTCACCTTTCCCTCAAGATTGGGACTCAAGCCAGCTTACAGATCCATTGCAACAATTGTCAACATTAAAAAGCCAACATTAAACTGTTAACAATATGTCAAACATTTGTAAAACAATTTACAAACAAATAAATAAATATAACAAACTACAGCTAAAATTCTTAAGAATGCAAAAAGCTGGAAAACAATTTTAACTAAATGTAAAACCCACTTAAAACATAATTAAAAAGATAAAAGTGTAGTGCACCCCATTAAAAGCACGTGAATTTAAGAGACCAGGACCTCCCCTTTGACGGTGAGGAGACCAACTGACTCTCCTGTAGGAGGGAGTTTCACAGTCTTGCAGCAGCCATCAAGAAAACCCCATCTTCTGTGTCACACACCAAGCATGTCTATGATGTTGGTGAGACTCAGAAAGCCCTCCCTGGGGATTTTAAATTTTGGGCAGGCTTATAAAGGTGCCTCTGAGCCTCTTCACCAACTCCCATCCCATGTACAGAAGCCCAAATGGATTGGCAGTTGAATTTCAGCTCATTTTCCTCATGCTCCAGCTGGCCAAACGCTGTCCCAGCCCCTGCCTGTGAGCTTCTCTAGGTGGAGAGAGGACACTGAGCACAGAAATGAGGTCAGCCTGGCCCCAGGGCTGTCTCTTGGCTCCTTACCGCAGCCTCAAATGCCCTCTTCAGGCTGGCAAGTTCATACAGGACGCAGCCGAGGGCCCAAATGTCGCTCTTCTGGTTGTAGGGTTTGCCTTCACAGAGCTCCGGGGAGATGTAACACGGAGTGCCCACCACCTATGAAAAGAGTCATTTCGTGTCAATGTAGTGGATTCAAATGGCAAGAAAAGAGATTCCATTTAAATATTGAAAATAATTTATTTACTGTAAGAGCTGTTCAAGAGTAGCATATAGACTTCTTCAGAAGGTGGTGGACTCTCTTTGGGTTTTTTAAAAAAGAGGTTGGAGGGGCATATCTCAATATCTTTCATTGGCTACAACACCTTCCTCCCCCCCTTTTTTTCTGAAAACTCTTCGAGGACTGGCGGGCAGTGGCTTGGGGATCAGCACTGGTTCTGGGATCGCTGCTTTGAGCAGCACTGGTTTGGATGTTTGTGGACTGCAACTCCCAGCATTCCCTGACAAGCCAAAGGGTCTGCTGGGAGTGCTGGTCTGGCAACATCTACAGGACTATACAGTCCCCAACCCAGGACTAGCAGTCTGTGCAATCCATCCCCAGGACCAAACACAGAATAGAGAGATACAGGCAGTATTCCACACAACAGCTCTCCTGCCTGCAAAGTACAGCTCATCTTATCTCTAATCATTAGCAACATCAGGAAAAGCTCTTATCTCTAATCATAATGGGAGAAGTAGCTTGGGGTTCAAATGAGAAACACCCTACAGACTGGGCATTCCCCATACCTGACTTATACCATGCTTAGCCAGTCGTGGTGCTCTGGACTGCCAGCCAGTTGCAGAAGGTGAAGTTACAAGCTTCCCATCTCCTTTCCTTCTGCCCCTGGAGAGTTTTACAGCCTGAGCAACTTCCCAGTTGGAGGCTTCATCACACCTGACATCACTCACCGTGTAAGCTTTGCTTTTGCTGCTGAGGATCTTTGAAATGCCGAAATCGCCAATCTTGACAATCATGTGGTGTTTGTCCAGGAGGATGTTCTGGGTCTTGAGGTCCCGGTGGAGGATCTGTTTGGTGTGAACATGGTGCAGGGCCAGCAAGATCTGGACAAAGAAATGGAGGATGGTCTCCTCGTCCAGGAGGGAGTTCCCACGTTTATGGATGAACTCTGCCAATGTGCCACCTGCAAAACATGGGGACAGAGAGGGGATGGGTTGGAAGATCAAGTCTCAAGAGTAGAACATGTGAAAAGAATCTTGGGATTATTGTTGGTCATGCATTCAACATGTGTGATGCAGTAGCAAAGAAGGCAAATGCTATTCTAGCCTGCATTAATGGCACCATAGTTCTCAGATCAAGAGAAATCTTAGTCCCACTGGTCAGGCTGCACTTGGCAGATCATTTTAAGAAGGATATAGACATGTTGGAGGAGGTTTGGAAAAGGGCAACGAGGACAATAAGAGCTGTGGAGAATAAAACATATCAGGGGTTGAAGGAGATGGACATGGTCAGCCTGGGGAAGAGAAGGCTGAGGGGTGATATGATTGCACTCTTTATGTACCTCAAGGACTGTTGGATAGCAAGAGGGCAGGATTGTTCTCTGCTACCCCCGAATGTAAGACCAGGCCTAATGGTCTGAAGTTACAGGAGGGAAGATTTTAACTGAACGTTAGAAGGAGCATCTGGAAGATAAGAGTGGTTCAGCAATGGGACCAATTGCCTGAAGAGGTGGAGGGAGTCTCCTATGCTGGACATCTCTGAAAAGAGGCTGGACAGCTGCCTACTGGGGAAGCTCTAGCTGAAGATCTGCACTGAGCAGGAAGTGTTGGACTCTTATCACATCCCACCAGAAGCGGTGGCAGGACTGAGATGATAAGGGGCTCTCCCAAAGATCTTAGGACAAAGGCAGCTTCATTTGGAAGAATATAGTCCTTTGGAGATCCTAGACTATATAAGGCTTTAGAGGACAGCACTTTGAATTGTATCTGGGAACAGGCAGGTAGCCCATGAAACTATTGAAGGGAACAAGGTTGTAAAAACCAGGCAAAATTGACCCTCTGCTCCCTACAAGGTGCAAGAGGCCTTTTTTTCCTATTAAAAAAACACACCAAAAACTAGGGGCAGCATTTGGAGGTGAAGAGGTTTCCTTCTAAGTCTGACCAATTGATCTGTGGCTGATTGATCAGGAAGTACTGGAGAAACCCCACTGCAAAGGAATTCTTGATCAACCAGGAGACAGAAGATGAAAGCAAGTTCTCCACCAAGGGGTTAAACCCCAGACTTTCTACCAAAGTTGGAGGGGAGGGGGAGAAAAGCAGACAGACCCTCTTTCAAGAACAGAACAAGTTGAACCTGTTTTGCAGGAGAAGGAAATTCTGTGTCAAAGCCCTCCTGGGCTGTGGAGTCACCTTTAGGGCTGTGCACTACTGCACAAACACGCAGGTCTATGTGGTGTATATGTGACTTCAAGTTGCCTGTCGGCTTATGGCCACATGGGGTTTTCTTAGGCTAGGAATCCTCTGAGGTGGCTTTGTTAATTCCTTCCTCTGAAATGGAGCCTACAACACCTGGCATTTGTTGGAAGACTCCCCTCCAAATGCTAACCAGAGCTGATCCTCCATAGTTTAACAGGATCTTAGAGTATTTGGGCCTCTGAAACTTAAACACACACACAGTAAAATAAACCCCAACAACAATTCCTTATAGTAAGAGCAACGAAATGCACTCCCTCAGAGAGTGGTGGAGTCTCCTTCTGTAGAGGTTTTTAAACAGAGTTTGGATGGCCGTCGGTCACAGGGATGGTGTTTTCCTGCATGGCAGAATGGGTTGGACTGGATGACCCTTGGGGTCTCTGTAATTCTACGAACCTGCTGTGTTTTTTTTTTACCAAACCATCTAACAGTCTTACTAGCTGAACTGAGTCCTTTCCCGCTGTTTCCCCCTCCTGCTAAATACTGAAACCTGAAACTCTCTTTGCAGCTGCAATCCAGGGTGGAAAGAATCCAGGGTCTGACAAGGGAGGCAAAGCTCAGCCCAACCTGACCGCCAGGAGAAGGAGGAGGAGGAAGAGGGCTACAGGGCTTAGAGAACAATGGAGCTCTCTTGCATTCCTTCCAGCCCAAGAGGGCCAGGTGTTGCTAGGAAGCAGCACATAATCCCCAGGAGGAGAGGCATTTTTTGCAACTAGGGTGGAGTGGAGTTGCGGGGAGGGGGGTGGGGTGGCTCAACTATTTTTCCACACCAGCTCCTAAAAGGCTTTGGACCTTTCAGAACCATAATAGTCAGAAGGGACCCCAAGGGGCATCTAATCCAACCCCCTGCCATCCACAACTAAAGCACTCCTGAGAGGGCACCATTCAACCACTAAGATCTCTAAAAAGCAAACTCCATCACCCTCCAAGGCAGCCCATTCCTCTGTCGAACAGCTCTTGCGGTCAAGTTCTTCCTAATATTTAAGTGAAACACCATTTCTTTTCATTCTAATTCATTAGTTTATGTCTTAGTCTGCTGCCGCAGTGGAGAAATAAAGCACTTTGACACCACTTTAACTTCCACAGCTCAATGCTATGGAATCCTGGGATTTGCAGTTTGTTGTGGCGCCAGAGCTCTCTGACAGGGAAAGCTAAATGGTCTCACAAAACTACAAATCCCAGAATTGCATAGCATGGAGTCAAACTGCATTATTTCTACAGTGCAGATCAGTGATTCCCAAACTTTAGTCTTCCAGGAGTTTGGGACTTCAGTTCCCAGAATCCTCAGCCAACACTTACATTGACCAATATTCAAGAATTCTAGGAGCTGAAGTCCAAAACATCTGGAGGACCAAAGTTTGGGAACCATTGGCATAGATGCACCCTCAATAGGTGACTTGTGGGACGGTCACTCCCTCTCTCTCTCACCCTGACCTACCTCATATGGTTGTTGTTGGTGCAAGGATAAACACATAACTCTTTGAAAGAACCAATACAAATATTCTTGAAATATTTGGGATGAGGAATGTAAAAGAAAAAAATAGCTCGACCACAGCTCTCTTGGGGTCTCACCTGGGGCATATTCCATGGCGATCATGAGGGCTTTGTCTTCCAGGAAATTTTCATAGTATTCAATGACATGAGGATGATGGAGTAGCTTCAGCACCTGGCACTCGTTTTGAGCCGCCAAACGCTCGTCTTTGGTCATCTGGTCCACCGGGATCTGCTTCAGGATGACTAATTTCTGATCCATTTTACGCAGGCAAAGATGGACGATGCTGGACAGGAGGAAGCAGATTAGGACAGGTCAAAATCACAGAAGAGTCAACACACATTTGAACCCAAGGGTGCATCTACACTGTACAAATAATGCAGTCTGACACCACTTTAAAGGCTGTAGCTCCATCCTAGGGAATCCTGGGATTTGTAGCTTTACAAGGCCTTTTTTCATTTTGGGCATTATAACCATATTCTTTCTACAGTGTAGATGCACCCCAAGACTCCAGGATAATTAACATGCATACATTATTATCATCATTATTATTAGCAGTAGTAATATTGCAATCTGTATTGTTTTAGGTTGTTAAGCCACCTTGAGTCCCACTGTTGGGAGGAAGGCGGGATACAAATTAATAAAATAAAGATAACTAATAAATCACTACAGAATACATGTATATGTTGATTTATACGAGGGAAATTAAAGTGAACTGAATCAGGTAGAAAATGACCCATGAGTAGAAGAAAGTATGTGATGTGTTCTTTAAAAAGTGTAAGATAATGACAGGGTTGTTTGTCTATAAGTTAGGTGAGAGGTGCATTATGTATTGTTTGGTTTGTGTGTTAAAGTTATTTATTGTATGTGGGCAAGCATTGAATAATAAATAATTTGTAATAAATAAATGAATAAATCATTGTATTTTTTTAAAAAATTGTAAGGCACTTTGTGTCCCATTTTTGGAGGGGAATGGTTTATAGATAAACATAGTACTAATTATGTATACTAAATTGTAACTATACATACTAATATAAACTCATTACTTATAGTAAAATAAATATAATATTAATTAAGTATTCTAAATACTAACTATACCCACTAAAATCAACTAATCATGTATTCTAAAATAAACATAATACTAACTATATATTCTAAAGACTAACTATGCCTACTAAAATATCTATGTATACTAAAAAATAAGCATAATACTAATTATGTACTCTAAATTATGCATACTAAAATAAACTAATTATGTTTGTTAACATAATCATAATAATTACATAACAATAATAATAAGTCATAGTAGGCTTGAAGCCTGAGGAGACCAATTATCAGTTTCTTATTTTGACCTGTATTTTTTAAATTAAATCATTACATGTGGGGGAGGATTAAATTTGCATATGCTAATTTTAAAAAAATGAAATCCAAGTCTTTCTTGAACAAAACTGTTTTAACTAATTTTCTTAGGCCTTAACTGAGGTGAGGAGATGCTCCTCCTTAGAAGGTGACACCCCAATTTTTGAGGGGAGGGGCTTGGAGACCCCAAGTCTAGTTGGCTGAGGCGAGGTCACGCCCTCCTATCGCCATGGCAACCCGGTCGGCGACTTCCGGCCGGAAGCAGAGGAGCGCATAAAGGGGCGTCCTGCGTGTGTCCCCCCCAATTTCTCACCCGAAGGCCCCCCTCCCGACCACCCGAATCCGCTCGTATTTCTCCATCAGGCTTTTATGTGCTCCTCTAGGCCGCAGCCGCGGAGAGCTCCCGTCGCTATGGAGACACTTCCGGGAAAGGGCGGCGACGGCGGCGGCGGCGGCCGAGGAAGGTCAAAAAAGCTTCGCGTTGAGCGCGGCCCCCTCCGTCTCTCTAGGGGAGGTCGGAAGGCCTTGGGCCGTTTCTGTCTGAGGAAATACTCTGCTGAAGCCTCGGCTCTATTGCCATTATTGGCTCAGAGAAGACTAGAATTAATAACGATGATGAGGGGAGGGCAGTGACGTCACGCGAGGTGGGCGGGGCGAGTGACGCCGCCAGCCCGGCCCTGTTATTGTTCTTGCCTGTCAGCCGGCCTCCCCGTGGCCCCGCCCCCTGAGGGGCCGGCGGTGGGCGTGGCCTCGGGCGCTGGTCCGGTTCCTGGGCGGCGGCGGTGCGGATGGTGCTTCCGTCGCTGCTGCGCCGCTTCCTGGGGGCGGCGGGGCTGGTGGGGGCCTCGGCGGCCGGCTTCGGGGCGCTGCGGTGGGCGCTGGGCCGGGCCCCTTCCCCGGAGCACGTGCGCCGCCACCCGACCCGTCTCTGGCGCTGGAGGAACCTCCTCGTCTCCTTCGTCCACTCCGTCCTCGCCGGCGCCTGGGCCCTGGCGGGGTGAGCATCCCGAGAGGGCTCCTGAGCATGCACAGAGGGCTCCCCCTTTCCTCTGGCAAGTGGAGAGGGCGCATGTGCAGAGGGCTCCTGCCCTGCCTCTTCCTCCTTGCGACCCAGAGTGCCCCTGAGCATGTGCAGAGGGCACCTGACCTTCCTCTTTCCCCTGACAGCCAAGAGTGCCCCCCAGCATACCCAGCCCTTCCTTTTCCCCATGCAATCAAGAGGGCCTCTGAGCATATGCAGAGGGACCCATCATTTCCGCAGTGGCGGGGGGGGGCATCCAGCCTTCCTCCTGGCCTTGGTGGATCAGGCCCCCCAAAGATTATTTTTGGGGGGAGAACTCAGTTCATCCCACCCCAAATCCCCTTCGTTTCCCCCTAAAAAGCCCCCCTCCCCGAAAGCTTGTTTTCTTCCTCATTTTCCTCCCTCCTTCCTTCTTTTCTCTTCACCTGTTTCTATTTCTGGCTGCAAAATGTTTGTTTTTTGCAGCGGAAAAAACCGGTTTGCCTTCTTCTCCCCCCCCCCCCCCAAAAAAAAGGCATCTAGTTCCTGGAGAGGAGTCCAGTTTCGGTCAAACAGTTTTGGGGATGCTGGTTTGGGGCAAAAAGGGGGTCTGGAAGTAGCCTCAGATTTTGGGGCTTTGGTTGGGAGGATACACAGTGATGGGGGTTTCTTCCAAGAGGAGTAAATAATTGTTAGCATTTGCTAATTGTTATTATTTTTTCCCCCTTGTTGAGTTTGAAGTTTGGAGAAGAATTAGGAGGCAAGCCATAAAAACGTTCTTTATCTGCGTTTAGGAAAAAAACCAAGATTTAATTTGCAAACACCATCCATTGAGGCATTTTTTTGGGGGGGGGAAGAGGAGTGGTTATTTTGAGGGGGGGTCTCAAAAATTTGGGGGGAATAATGGGACATGCAATTAATTGGGGGACCGAATGGGGCAAGAGCAAGGATGGATAGAGAAATACATTGTACTCCAGCTCCCATCAGCCCCAAGTGGTGAGGGATAATGGGAAACGTTGCCGTCCAAGAATAGCTGGCAGAACCCCAAGATACCAACTATATAGGAATGATGGGAACTGCAGTCCGCCCTGTCGGAGCGCAGCAAACAACACAACCGGGTGTTGAAAAAATAACTGTCTTTGTGTCGCTGTTGGCTTTCTTTTTGAAATGTTCCTTTTCCCCAAAAAATCAGGGTCTGGCGATTACCTGGAGGAATTTTTGCGGATTTGGTGTACGCCTCGTCTCCCTCGGGACATTTGCTGCTCTGCGTTTCGGCAGGTAAGGGAAAAGGAATCGCTCGTCTCGAGTTCTTTTTCTAAAAAATTATTTTATTTATCATAGATAATGGCCTAAAAATACTTTTGTACAATCGAAATTTGAATACAGTCAGCTCCTCATCATAAATTATAATACAATACTTCCAAAAAGTTCCTTTGCCAGCATTCTCATAACTGACAAGCCTTTTTCTGTCTCTGAAATTTAAAAAACAGCTCTCTTTCAAATATTAGGTAATCATACCTGTATGTCAGATCTTATTACAGTCTTATCTTCTCTTATGTCTGATTTCTTACCATTCCTATAGTCTTTAGTTCTGTGGCTGCTACAGCTTGCAAGACTGCCCATGCTATCCCCGTTTTATTACCGTTATTAATGATTTTGTAATTGCAATGATTGACGAGGGACCTTCCCTGTGCTTTTATTTCCTTCTAAGGTTACTTTGTCCATGATTCGCTGGATATTATCGTGTGCCACCAGTCCCGGGCCTCTTGGGAATACCTGGTCCATCATGCCATGGTAAGTCTAAGATGAACACACCCAGACAAGGTAGGACAGATGGGTTCCTCTTCTTCTAATTCGTTTTTATCCTTCCCCACAAACCGGGACTCAAGGTGACATGTATCGATTTAAGGCAATCCCATGGATTTTAGAGGATTCTCCTAGGCAAGGAATACCAGGAGGTGGTTTTGCCAGTTCCTTCCTCTGAAGGAGAGCCTCCAGCATCTGGGATTACTTGGCAGTCTCCCATCCAAGGACTATCTAGGGCTGACCCTGCTTAGCTTCCAAGATCAGATGGGGATAGGGTGACTTACACTTTCAATGAAGCATCCCATTGCTGTGTGCCTTCAAGTCGGTTCTGACTTACGGCGACCCTAAGGGGAACCTTTCAATGGTTTTCTTGGCAAGATTGGTTCAGAGGGGGTTTGCCACTGCCTTCACCTGAGGCTGAGAGGGTGTGATTTGCCCAAGGTCATCCAGTGGGTTTCATGGCCAAGCTGGGGACTGAACCTGAAACCCTTTTCTGGGGACTCTGGAAACCAGGGTTCGAGTCCCTGCTCAGCAAGTCTCACTCTCAGCCTCAGAGGAAGGAAAAGGCAAACTCCCTCTCAACAAATCTTGCCAAGAAAACCCTGTGAAAAAATTGACGTTTGGGTCACCAAAAGTCCAAATTGACTCATAAGACAGCCCTACTCATTGCTCCCCTAATTGCAAGCTAACAACCCGCTGCGTTTTCCTTTACCTTCCAGGCAGTCTCAGGCTTGTTCTCGGGGATCTGCCTGAACCGCTTTGTCGCCGCCGGCCTGGTGTCCCTCTTTGTGGAGGTGAGCAACATCTTCCTGACCATGCGGATGATGATGCGCCTGGGCCGCCTGCCCTTCCACACCTTCTACGAGGTCAACAAGTACGTCAACCTGGTGATGTACTTCCTCTTCCGCCTCTTCCCGCAAGCCTACCTGACCTGGTACTTTGTCCGCTTTGTGGAGATGCGAGGCCAGGGTGCCTTCCTCATGGTCAACCTGGTGCTGCTCGACGGCATGATCCTCATCTACTTCTCCCGCCTCCTCCGCTCGGACTTCTGCCCGGATGCCCGGAGGCAGGGGCCCGAGAGCGAGAAGAAATTCCTTAATGACTAAGTCCGAGGAAGCGAGAGAAGACGGGTGTCCCAAGTGTCTTAAATCGAGTGCCGCTGTTCGGTTCAACCGCCACCTGAGTGCCTTATCTGGGGAGGACTCCGCGCCGCAACCTTGTTCAATAAAGCTGTTTCTTTCCTTGTTTGCGGCCAAACAGAGGCAAGGGGAGATGGCCCAGTCCACCCCCGTTGGGCCGGCCTTCTTGGCTAGTGGTGGCGGCGACAGTCCCAGCCTTCATCCCAAAAGAAAGACCCCAACGGGCTGGTCCGGTGAAGCAAAAGGAAGATGAGTCGACAGGAAGATTTGCAGGGTGGAATAGAGTTTGTCTCCCCCCATGTTAGCTTTTGGGAGTTTGGAAATTGGGGGTTTTGCAGTGGGGAAAGGGATGCAGTGGGGGGGGAAGAAGAGTTGTTTCATGCATTAAAATCTGTTTGCAACCTCAACCTGTGTCTCAGAGGTGCTCTTTTTGGATTAATGTGAAATATGGAGGTCCTCAAAGAAGCATCAAACTGCATTAGTGCAGTACAGTCTACCTGACACAGGTCATGTGCTAAGATGGAAGACTGCAGATTGAAATGGAAGGAGGTTTTGGGAAAAGGTACCCTGTTGGGAGGGGAGAAACAACCATGATGTTGGATCAGGTTTTTCTCTCCTGCTGTTCTCTGCCAGGAGCCGAGGTGATGCCCGTTGCTAGAGAACCGGCTTCCCGAGGGAGCTGCCTTAGAAAACACTTGGCTAGCGGCCTCCTCACCTGAGCAGCCCATCCAATCCCAGGCATGGAAAGCCAGCCAGCCGGCTCTCCAGAGAAGAAAACCAGCTGGTGCCACTGTGGCGGAGGGGAGAGCACCGCTTTGCCACCACGGTGCCAGTTCGCAAGAGGCTGGATGGAAGCCATATATATGTCCAAAACCTGCAGCAAGGAGAGCTTGGCACTTGGCCTCAGGAGGTTCCAAAATGAAAAGGGAATACTTCTACCAAGCGTACCCATTTTCCTTTAAAGTCTGGCACAAACACCACCAAGTAATAAGGTAAAAATGCCTTCAAAACATTTGTGACTTCTAAACCAGGAGTGAATGGCAGCATTTAAACGTTAAATATTTTTAACTGTTGCATACTTGCAGCTGGGACAAGGGGCAAAATGAGGGTGCTGCCCCTCATGAAAACTCTGCCATCCCCTCAATTAAATTCTCCTTCGATCCTCAAATGAGGTGGTGCCATCGCGGCACATCGAAAGATAGCACATTTTGCATCCTCTCCTGTCTCCCAAAACCAAGCTTAATCATATATGCACCTTGCATCCAGTGCCAAGTTTCTGTCTTGAAACTACAAGGACAAGGAATCAGCTGAGGTCCATTGGGAATTTGATCTCCTGGTGCCCATTTCGGACCAAAATCACTATCACAAAAAAAAATTGATTTGGCTCCATGCTATGGGATCCTGGGATTTGTAGTTTGCTGGGGCACCAGAACTCTGACAGGCAGCTATACATCTCACCAAACTACAAAACCTAAAATTCCATAATATAGAGCCATGTTAGTTAAAGCAATGTCAAACTGCATTATTTCTACAACACAGATGCAACCATGGAAACTTCCTGAGCAACCTGGGACAAGTCACACTCTCTCAACCTCAGTCAAACCTCCCTGAACAAATCTGGCTAAGAAATCTCTGCAATAGGATTGAAGGGACATAACGTAATCTTGCAATGAATTGTAATGTTTTGTAAACTTTCAAAAATTACTTATTTTTTTAAAAATCACTTTTATATTTGTATTACTGAAATTTCTATATAGCTTTTAAACTGTATGGTTTTTAAATAGGATGTTGGCCACATCAAATCTAATTACTGGGACAAAGATGGAAATAAATGACCGGATTGCATGCAGCAAAATTTTGGTAAGTATGGTTTGCTACTCCTAACAAAAAGTTGTTTTGGACAGAATATCCCCTGAAACTCTTTGTCTGCAAAGATTTGTCTTTTCCTTTGGACAGATTTCTGGAATGACAGCCCTTGTGGGGTGAGACAGAGGGGGAGAAGTAAAGTGTAATTGGTGCCTTTTTGGAAATCCAGCTCAGGCAAAAGAAAGGACAACAAAAGAAAGAGATTTGGGGAGGGGGAAGACTTCCAGGATTCTTGTTCCCCTCCTGCCAAGGACTGGCCGTGGAAATTTGGCTGCTTTCATTCTCTTTTTCGGTGCATGCATGCGGGGACTGCTAATGCAAAGGAAAGTTGTTTGTGTGTTTTGCAGACAAAAGCTGCCACAACTCTGGCATCCCGAGACAACAAACTAGGAGACTCTCCTTCACTGGCATTTTTAAAAGCAGTGGTTGGATAAAGAGTCCAACCTGATTATTTATCTTCCTATATTCCCAAATGAACCAAAAATTATTTCAACACCCAATTTGGATTCATTTCCAACAACCCGTTTCTTCACTCAGAAGCTCAGTTTCCACACCATACAGTCTCTCTGACCTTGTTGCCATCCATTTTCAATTATTTAAAAAAAAACGAAACACCCAACCCTGGAATTCATCCCGATTTTCTGCCCCACTTGGAGATGTCCTTGTGCTGCTGAGAAGGAGATGAGAGGTTATTTGGCAAATGGAGTTTAGCATTTTTGCCCCAACACCTTAAGAGCCTCAGCTTATCCCAAGTCCCTCTGGGTGAGGTTTGAGAGCTCAGCTCAGCTGGACACCAGAGCTCAGAAAAGCCAGTTTTATTGGACTGGAAGATCCAGAATCCCCAGTAGCATGACTACTGGCTATTTTATACATCTCTATCATGCTTCTCCCCTGAATAACTCTAGAATCAAAGAGGGTCATCAAGCAAAGCTGAACAGGAACAGATAAAAGGATGGACTTATAGTGCAAGTGGGGCTGTGGAACTCGCTATAAGATGTAGTAGCAATGGCAGCTAATGTGGATTTTTAAAATTCAAGCTACAGGTCAGGATGGCTATATTTCACCTCTAGTTATCCCAGGCATTATCTAAAGGGATTGTCTTCCCTGCTGCCTTCACACACTCCTAAGATAACACAATGCGATGGGAAATTGCAGCTCGGTGATAGAGGCACATGACTTACATGCAGAAGGTCCCAAGTTCAATTCCTAATCCTTCCAATTTAAAAAAAAAAATGGAACCAGAAAACATATAATGGGGAAGACCCTTTTCTTTACCTGAGACACTGGTATGGTGGTGCCAGTCAAGGTGGAGAATTGTGCAATGGAGGAAATAGTTATTACGTGATTGGGTCTAAGATGCTCCTTCTGACTTGATAGTAAGGAGCAAAGCCAGATCTGAGGGTACTAGCTTACTCTTCTGTGAAATACAGGCTATTGAACAGTATATGGGATACTGAGTGGTGCTCTTGTTCTCTTCAGTTCTTTAGCTGGCTAAAGAGAAGAGCCAGCATGTACCCTGGCACCAGACCAAAGTCAACAGTTTTACTGTGGAAGAAGCCCTGAACAAATTCTCCTTAAGAGGTGCTCCAGATCCTTCAACTCTCGGAGCACATGGAGAGAGGAATGGCAAGGTTTGGATTAGGATAAAAGGTAAAAGTGTCTTTATATTTACTTCCATTCTGAGCCCAAAGAACGGCTGATGCAAGCGATAAAATCATGCCCCTTCAAAGAAGCTAGTTTCAGGTCTGATTTTCACACTGCTTAATTAAGACATTTCCTGACTTCTCCCAAAATTATTCTAATAGCAAAGAATTTCATATATCCACAAGAGGGCAGAATAATGTTGCAAGAGGATTCTAGTTAGAGGAATGTGATTCCAACCAATCAAAAGTGCAACGCATTAATGCAATATTTCATTTCATCTAATCAAGGACAATACTATGAAAGTGAGACAGCATGGCATAGCCAGTCATAATTTGCTTAGCTGACAGTGTGGTTTAGGCCAAACCAATTGGAATTGAGAGCAATTCTTCTTGGGCTGAACCCTTATGCGATGCAAGCCAGTCAAGACTATCATGTGTTTGCAATAAATCCAAGAGGGAGCATGTTTTTTTAGCTCCAGGAGCACCGCAGAACAGAATAGTCCTGTCCCTGACTTATTCTAAGCCGGGCTGGACAACCGTGGAAGACTATAGGGCCACCTTTGCCCCCCAAGAGATCATGAAGGGCTGGACACCCTCAAAAAACATTATTTTGCCACCAATACCCTGCTTGAGGCATTTTCAGCATGTGTTTTGGGGGCTCTGGGCCATTTGAAGCCTGGGAGAGACCTTTTTAACAACAGAAGTATTATTTAGAGCCTCTCTGGCCCCAAAAAATGCCCAGGAAGGGGCAAAAACGTCTCCCATGCCTCCTAGAAGCCATCTGGAGGCACTCTGAAACAAAGTGTTTTTTGTTTGTTTGTTTTAACCTCTGGTGGACTACAAAAATGATCCCCGGGACGGGAGCTGCATGCAATCCACTCACTGTTTCCAGGAGTGCATGACGAAAAGAATGTTCTCCCACTCCACACACATAGATTTCAGCACTAATTTTTTGCTGGAAAAGATGCCTCGAACCATTGTGGTGCGACAGGTTTAATAGTTACAAAGTCACATACAAACATTTGTATATGTCTACGTGTGCATCTGAAAAGTTGTTATGTCGGGGTTCTGTATGGTTCTGGCGATGTGTCGCTTAGATGATCCCAATCTGAAAAAGAAACCAATGAAAGGTAGGTTCTGAGTTGGTAGCCGCTTCTGCTCACCCTGTCGATTCGAGGCCTTGAAAACACACAGCTCATCCACACACACACACACACACACACACACTCCAAAAGCCATTTATATTCCAACAGGAAAAAAACAGGTCCAGCCTCATCCACATCTCCCATGGATGCAAATCCCATAATGCCCAAGGCACAGGCACATTGAAGATCCACTTCTGAAAATTATATCCAACTACTTATGGGGATCTTTGGACTTTGCAGAGTGTGTTAGACAGACCAAGACTTAAACTGCACACAGAACTCACTAAAGGGGAATTGTACAAAGCATACACGAATGAAAATATGCACAACAACTGCACGGGGGAGAGAGAGAGAGAGAGAGAGAAATTATTATAGCAGAAATAACCAATGATAAAGAGGAAATACAACACAGTTGCTTTAAACCAAATCAGTTCTTTAAATGTTATCAGCAAACTCACAAGGCTGAAAGGCTTTCAAGACCATAAGTGTATGTATAAAGTTGGACCAGGGTGTAGCACTTCAAAATAAGAGTTCTGTCCCCTAAGGAACTTTTCCTTCAGTCCCGAATTTCAAGGACCTTGAGGCCAAGAAACAACAGCCAACAAAACAGCTAGTCACACAACCTGTTCCCGTCACTCTTTTCTTTTTCGCTGTCATTTTAAACTTTCCACAATAGAGAAGATACTGACCGAAATAAAAAGTTCCTTAATGGGCTTCTTACCTTGTTGGCTACATCTAGAGCATCATAGTCTGGAGCAAGACGGACGTAGGCCTTTTTCTCACCATCGGGCCTGAAATGGGACAAAGGCGAGATTAGCTCCAAAACTAAATTTAAATTAGACCATCCTCAAATTTAAATTTTGGAGACAGATGTCACTCTCCCCAGCCCGTGGGCGAATTTGTAATTCTAGGCTGCTTTAAAAACACAAATGCCCACATTTATGAACTCAGTATATACAAAAAGGCATTTTGCTTTCATAAAGTGGTAAATCAGATTTATAAGGTATCAAGTTTAGTGTTATGTATATACACTTTGATTCCCCCCTTTTATTTCTTCTCTCATGCTCCCCACCAAACACAAGATTTCCAGAAATACCATTTCTACCCCTTTGTGGAAGAATCTTGGTGCATCAGTGGTTCCTTTGAAAGCATCACTTGGCTCAGTTCAAAAATGTTTGCATCATCTGCACCAAAAAACCTCCGCCCGCTGCGCCCTCCTACCCTGCTGCTCTGTCTCCAGCGGCCACCTCACCTGATCAGCGTGTTGACCTTTGCCACATCAATGTCATACAGCTTCTTGACAGCCTGTTTGATCTGGTGCTTGTTGGCTTTCACATCCACAATGAAGACCAGGGTGTTGTTATCCTCAATCTTCTTCATGGCCGACTCAGTGGTCAGTGGGAACTTGATGATGGCATAATGGTCTAGCCTGAGTAGCAGGCAGAAAAAGGGTGGAACAGTTATTGACATGGGATTATTGGCATGGAGAAAGGATCTTAAAATGTACACACACAGTCCAGAGTCTTAGCGCATCAGACTAACCCTATGTAATCACAATGAATCAGGCTTTGGTCGCTAAATTGTCATCATGTGCGCCTTTGACTCGGACACTGGACTGTCATACACAGAGAATGGTAAAGGAATGTGAAGGAAATGTATGAAAGGGTGTTGAGAGTGAGAAGTAGTGGGGAAAATTATATATATATATATATATATATATATTAGAAGAGTTAAAGAAAGAAGAAACAAGATTGTATTAGAAATTATCAATGAAGCAAATTAAATAAGTATATGTATGTGTGTATGTATATGCTTGAAAGATTGTACATGTATTGTTTTGTAATTTTGTAATTTTAACTAATAAAAGTAAAAAAAATGTGTACACACAGTCCAGAGTCTTAGCGCATCAGACTAACCCTATGTAATCACAATGAATCAGGCTTTGGTCGCTAAATTATCATCATGTGCGCCTTTGACTGGGACACTGGACTGTCATCCACAGAGAACTGAAATTATTTGGCAGGCAGTGACAGAAGGGAACAAGGATAAAACAGTTCAAAACAAGAGGGGAACAGAAGGAGTTCAAGGAGTTTGTTTTTTGATTTATTACCCTTCCCCCCCCCCATCCTGTTCCACCCACCTTTTGCAACACCTTGTCTGATGAAAAGATCTAGCAATCTCGAAAGCCAGAGCACAAGTTAGCTACTCTCATCTTCTGCCACTTAATGTTGGGAAGGCCACTATCACAAGTAAATGAGACATCATGGAGATGGTATTTTTCCCCAGCTACCGGCCATTCTAACTAAAAACAGGACCTCCATGTTCAGGGAGCCTTTACTTCTGAGTGGCAATACAAGTGATGAAAATCCTTGCATTATTAAGTCTTGCTTTGCTTCCAGCAATTTCAAGATGGTATACACGGTTCTCTTCCTCCCTACTTCATTCTCATAATAACCATAAATCTGCCTTGTTGGCCAATGATGCAGGATGCACAATTGGGATTTGCAGCCCAACAGCTTTTCGACATCTGCATGCTTCCCTGTCTTGCTCTAACCACCCCACATTCCTGCCGCCCCACCCCCAGCTTCCTAGCCACTGCAAGGATCCGGGATACCAGTGTTGGATGGAGTAGACTGACTCTGTCCCCACTCTAGGCCAACCTACTTGTTCCTCCTTGGCGCACTTTTCCGAGGGTATTTGGGTTGCCTCCGTAACCGCAGGGTTTTGGGCCTCCGGAAGGTGGGGGACGTCCGGATCTTCTTCTTCTTGTGACTGTGGACCCCCTTCAAGACTGCCTTCTTGGCTTTAAGAGCTTTGGATTTCGCCTCCGTCTTGGCCGGAACAGCTGCAAAGAAAAGGCAGGGTTGAGAGACAGAGTTCTAGGTGGAGGCTTCCTCACATCCCAAGCAGGATGAGCGCAGCCAAATCCTGCCTCCCAATCGCACTACAACACCAATGTCGCTTTTCCTTCCTGCGTTGAAACACCAGGATCTGTAGGCTGTACTTCAAAGGAACTGACAAAACCTCTCTTTGAATATTCCTTGCCTAAGAAAGTGCAATGAAATCCATAGGGTTGCCATAAAATGACAGAAAACTTGAAGGCACAGTCAGGCATGCACAAACACACACTAGGGTTTTTTTTAAAGTATGATTTTATTTTCAGTAATTTTTAATGGATTGAGGGCTTCTGGGCACAAAAAAAAAGTAAATTGAAAAACAGAACCTTAACTATTTCGCTCTTTACTGTTGAGATCACAACTAAAGGCTGCAACCACAAAGCTCACAACTCATCACAACTACCTCCGTTATCACAATTCCATTTATTTGGGTGGCACATCTTTGCTTCAAAATGTCTCTCATACAGTCAACCCTCTTACTTTTTTCAAATTACTCTTTAAATTCCTATGATACCTCTAACTTTAGGTCAGGTTAAGGCACCTCCTCTTGACTGGCAGATGCTCTTGGGATCTTTCTCATCAATTATGTAAAGGGGGAAAAGATCTGGCAATTGACCCTGGGATCCTCTGCATGAGCACCATGTGCTCTGCCACTGAGCTACTGGCTCTTTCATATAGAAGGAAAACAGTAAGTTTCCCTGTATCAAGTGACAATCTTGTCCATCTGGGTCATACTGACAGCAGCTCTTCAGGATTTCCAGCAGAAGGAGAGAGATTTCTTGACTATCACCTCCAACGCCATCCTTTTTGAAGTAGGATGCTGGAGACCGAATCCATGTGCTCCACCCCACTGAGCTATGGGCAAGATCTCCATCCCCATATTACTGAAACAAATACATATCCTTCCACACAACCCTCCATTTCTCTTGACCTTCCTGCCTAGACTGCAACTCCCTCAGGGGAGAGAAGCATTTTAGTATCCCACAAAGCACTCTGGAGAGAACTAAATACCATAAAGGCACCAGATCCTATCCAGTCTTGGGAGCTAAACAGGGTCAGTCCTAGTTAGTACTTGGATGGGAGTCAACCAAGGAATCCCATGTGCTGTTAGGCTCAATTTCAGAGGAAGGAATGGCCAAAAACTCCTGTGAGGATTCCCTACTTAAGAAAACCCTGTGATATTCATGGGACCATCAAAGTCAACAGCAGACTTGAAGGCACATTTGAGGGCCCCATTCTAGGGAAAGGGTGGACATTTGGGGAGAAAGGGGGGGAGGACAAGCCTTTCAAACAACTGCCCCCAATCCACTCCCCCCCCCATTCCAGGGAGGTGGGAAGAGTAGATATTTGGAGGGAAAAGGATATAAACAGGACCTCCACCCATCCCAAATCCTTCCTTTTGAAACAACAGCCACCCCTACTTTTAATAACCCACATGGGGGGAGGGGTGTCTCATTCCAGGGAGGGCGCAAATGGTAGATATTTGGGGGTGAAAGGGAACAAACAGGACATTCACTCCCCCACAAACCCTCCTTAAGAGCCTTTGAAATAATAGCCACCCCAACCCACCCTTATCCCCCCCATTTAGGGTTTTCATTCCGGGGGAGAAGGGGGGCAAAGGGTGGAGAAACAGGACCTCAACATACCCCCCCCAAAAAATCCTTAACAACCTTTAAACTAATAGCCACCCCACCCACTTTTATGCCCCCTATTTGAGAGAAAAAGATGATAAACGGGACCTCAACAACCCCCCCCCTAAAAACCTTTCTCTAGAGTCTTTGAAACAGTAGCCTATCCTATTTATAACTCCTCAGTTGGGGTCCCACTCCAGGAATGGGCAAAAAGGGCAAATATTTGGGGAGAAGGCCTCCATTTCCTTCCCCCCCAAAGCCCTCCTTAACAGCCTTTGAAACAATGGCCCCCACCATTGTTCCCCCAGGCGCCCCCTCCTCGATTTTAGCCAGGGAAAAGCCTGCCCCCGCTTCCCCTTAAGCCCCTCAGCCTCCCCGCCCCATTACTTCCACAGAGAGCCCCCCCAAAACCTTCCCCTCCGCAGCCTCACCCTCCTTCTTGACTTTCGGCGCCATCTTGGGAAGCGAAAGAGAGGCCGCCGCGTGAGCCTCGCTGGGGATTATAGCGCCAACTCTCGCGAGACTAGCCAGCAACGCGAGACACGCCCGGGAGCCTGTTCCAGGCTGGAATGCTAGGCCACGCCCTCCTCTCGCCGCCGCCGCACGCCTCGAAGCGCTCCCAGACGGAGCATGCGCAACAGGGCCCTCTTTCGCGGCGCATTGTGGGAATTGTGGTTTTTTTTTTGTTGGGTTATCTTTATTAACCAGGGCAGTCAGGTGAATCTACTACTACACTGTAAAAATATTAAAAGGCATTTTGACCCCGCTTTGAGTGCTGTGTGGAATCCTGGGATTTGTACTGAGCCTTCTTCTCCGAGGACCTTGCATAAAGCTACTACAAGAGTGCCTCACAAAACTACAAATCCCAGGATTCTTGGAGGGTGGCAGTTATCAAAGTGAGTTATTTTGACAATGTGGATGCCCCCCGTGAGCGTTGGACTACGGCTCTGGAGGCCAGGGTTCGAATCTCACGTTAAAAGAAAGGGGTCTCTGGACAAGTCACACTCTCTCAGCCTCAGAGAAGGCTCATGGCAAACAACAACAACAATAAACGCCTTTATTTCTGTCCTTTTCCTTCTAAGCCAAGCAATATAAACCAATCCGGAGGCCTCTCCTTGGCTTGGCCTGGCTCCCAATGAGTCCAAATTGGAGGAGACCCTCCCATTGAAGCCAATGAATGGCTGTCTGTCTCGAGTTTCTCTGCCTAGGAAAACTCTGGCTCCCTGCTTTGTGTCATGGGACTCCTCCTCACACAAGAAAACCATTCCAGGCAGGAGGGCCATAAATAAAACCCTTTAAAGAGAGAAGAACAGCCTCTCGAGGGAAAATGGCAGCTGGCCCTCTGGCTTTCCCTCCCAATGGGGAATGGTTGCAAGAGGCTGAGAGAGTGCAGCTCCCAAAGACCCAATTCTGAATTTATTAAGAGAGACAGCCTGCCACAGTGGTTTCGGAGCTGAATACAATAAAATAGAATAGAATAGAATAGAATAGAATAGAGACCAGGGTTCGAATCCCTGCTCGGCCGTGGAAGCCCATTGGGTGACCTTGGGTGAGTCACGCTCTCTCAGCCTCAGAGGAAGGCCATGGCAAGAAACCTGCCAAGGGAAGCCCGGTTCTCTTCAAGAGTGGGATTCCTGCATGGCTGAGGGTTGGACTGGATGGCCCTTGTGGTCTCTTCCGACTCTATAAATCTCTGAAGAGGAGAAGAAAAAGGCAGCTGCCCCAAAGAGCCTGCAAATCTCTGGAAGAATTTGGCCCTCGTAGCCTGGATTAAGAATCTCAGTCTGCAAAGGGATCCTGGAGAGAGAGAGAGAGAGATGCATAGATCCCTTGGGAGCATCAGCCTTTTTGGAGGCGCCTCTTCTTTTGCACACTTACTGCTGAAAGAATAAGAAAGCCACTTCTTTCAGATGCCAATATGGCTCTATCTATCCCCCAGAATCCTAGGATCTGTAGTTTGGTCAGGGGATGGGTCGGCCTGCCCCCTAAACTACAAATCCCAGGAGCCAGGGCAGCTCAAGGGGTGCCAAAGCTGCTAGTTCCTTCTCCATTTGTGCTCCAGAATCCCTCTGGAAGGGAGGACGCCTTGACACGTGTCTGTTGTGAACTGAATGGGGTTGCAAAGGGAGCCTCTGAGCGTGTGCAGAGTGAGGATGCATGCGCATATATAGATATAGATATAGATATAGATAGATACACACACACACTCACAGAGCCCTCTTTCCTAGTTCCAGCCCAAGTTGCTAGTCCTCTGTGGGCAGTGGAGAGGAGCTCCCAATTCCAAGCTGGCTGGGGCTTGGAGGGTGGATGGATGGGAGTCCGAGGGGGGAAGGAAGGGCCCGTATGCCTCCCTCCTTCCCTCCCTCCTTCTTTCCCCCGAATTAGAGCCTGAGTCACTAATTGGGAGCAGATGCCAAGGGAGCCTCGCCCCTCTCTCTCTCTCTCTCTGTCTGTCTCTCTGTCTGTCTGGTGGCCAAGGATCAGGAGCAGAGGAAGGAGGTAAGGAAGGTCCTCCTGTTCTTCTGGCGGCCGTGGCTTGGACTGCAAGGCCCAGCATCCCCCTCCCCGCTCCCTCTCAGGGGCTTTCCTTCCAGGCCTCTCCTCCCTGGCGAGGGTGCCTCTGAGGATGTGCAGAGAGGCAGGCAGGCAGGCAAAGGGAGGAAAAAGGAAAGAGGAATGAAGAAAGGGAAGGGAAAGAAGGAATGGAAAAGAGAAGAGAGGGAAGGGAAGGAAAAGAAGAGGAAAGAAGAAGAGGGAAAAGGAGAGGGGAGGGGAGGAAAAAGGAATGAAGGAAGGGAAAGGAAGGGAAGAGAAAGAAGGAATGGAAAGAGGAAAGAGGAAAAAAGGAAAGGAGAGGGGAAGGGAGAAAAGGAGAGGAGACAAGAGGAGAGAGGAAAGGAAAGAGAAGAGAAAGAAGGAATAGAAAGGAAAAAAGGAGAGAGAAGAGGGAAGGAAAGGAAAAGAAAAGAAAGGAAAAAGTAAAGGGGAGAGGAAAGGAGAGAGAAGAGAACGAAGGAATGGAAAGAGAAAAAGAGAGAGGAGAGAAAGAAGGAAAGGAAAGAGAAGGGAAGGAAAGGAAAGAAAAGAAAAGAGTAGAGAAGAGAAGAGAAAGAATGGAAGGGAAAGAGGAGAGGAAAGAAAGACAAGAGAAGAGGGGTTTTCTTTTCTTCTCTTCTCTTCTCTTTCCTTCCTTCCTTCCTTCCTTCCCCGTCCTCCTCCTCCTCCTCCTCCTCCTGTTCTGGAATTTCCGGGGATCGGGTTTCCCTCCTCCTCCTCCTCCTCTTTCTCCTCTTTCTCGTCTCCCAAACTCCCATCAATCGGGACCAGACCGGGACAGAGAGGGGTCTGCATTGGAAGAGCAATCCGTGGGAAAGGGGCTCGGGGGTGAGTTGGGGTCCCTCTAGAGCTCCCCCCTGAATCCATCCATCCCTTCTTTTCCCAGAAAAGGCAAGAGGGGTCCTCCATCTCTGTATCCCCCAAAGCTCTTTTTTGGGGGCGGGGACAAGAGCTCCCAGAATCCCCCAGCAATCCCCCTCAAAGCTTGTCCTCCAAAAAAGCAACTGGGCTAAGCTCCTGAGCAGTCAGTCAGTCAGTCAGCAGAGAAAAAGTTGAGAAGACAAAGAGGCATCCTCTGAAAGCCACGTTTTTTGGAAAAGTTGGAAAAGTTTTGGAAAAGTTGGTGATGATTTTTTTTTTTTTTTTGGAGGGGAGGGAGTACAACAACTCCCATCATCCCCCAGGCAGTTATTGTAGTTCCCCAAAGGGCCTCTTTTCCAAAAGATGGGCTCTGTCCAGCAGAAGGAGAGACCCTGCATGGCTACTTTTGTCCAATGTTGCATTATTTGCCTCATTTGCAC
This sequence comes from Phrynosoma blainvillii, assembly GCA_026167975.1. Taxonomy (NCBI): domain Eukaryota; kingdom Metazoa; phylum Chordata; class Lepidosauria; order Squamata; family Phrynosomatidae; genus Phrynosoma; species Phrynosoma blainvillii. The sequence goes on from JANUYF010000014.1 coordinate 13,501,308, forward strand.
GTGCAAAAACCTGATCCTGAGGGTTAAGTGGGATCAGTCCTGGTTAGGATCTGGGTGGGAGACCATTGGGAGTGAACCAAAGGTAGCTAGGGGTAGGGAAGGGCAACACCACATACTGGTTTGAGTATTGGACTCTGGAGACCAGGGTTCGAATCCCTGCTTGGCTGTGGAAACTCATTGCGGGGCCTGGGACAAGTCACACACTCTCAGCCCCAGAGGAAGGCAAAGGCAAATCCCCTCTGAACAGATCTTGCCAAGAAAACTCCATGATAGAAACCGGCTGGGTGACCTTGGGCAAGTCACACTCTCTCAGCCTCAGAGAGTCAAGGGATATCCGTTGCCTCCGACAGCTCAAGATTTTTCTCTTTCTTGGCTTCTAGGTGCAGAGAGCGGAGGATCCTACGGCCGGTCTCGAGTTCCAATTATGAACATCCTAGCTCCTGTGAGAAGGGACCGGGTCATTGCTGAACTGCCACAAGTAAGGGACTAAATAACTAAATACTTAGAGCGTGGGAGTCTTTGGCCTGTTCCTAATTCACTTTTCTAGGTTTTTAAGTGTACCATTCTTTTAAATTAAGAGCCATTCGGAGTCCCAGTTTCGGAGAAAAAGCAGGATGCAAACAAACAAACAAATCAATACTATGATTATCCACCGTCTGTTCCTCCTCAAAACCTGTTCTAATTGCTCATCCCCAACTTATGCTGGGAAGACGATCTCTTTTTCAATATTTAATTGTATTCCTTGATTCATCCCCTTTTGCAGCGACCTTTCTGAGAGATTGCAGAGCGGCTTTCCAAAAAGCCAAGGGTTATTTTAAAAATGCCTTACCATTATTTCTTGCCCTTTCCTAGTGCTTCACCAAAGAGGCCGCCTTGCATTCCCGATCCTCTTTCCACCCAAAAGTGGCCGGGATGTGCCAAGCGCAACGGACGGGGACCGTGGGGTGAGTTTTCGGGAAGGGTGAATCGGGACCCCGGTTGCCTTCTCTGCTTCTCCCCTTTTTCAAAGATAGTCCTACCTGGCAGGGGCGTCGTTTTCACCTCTCCGGCATATTCGCTGTGCAAACCGAACTCTTTCTCCTCCGCAGGTTTAAAATTTCGAAGATCATTGTGGTGGGCGATCTCTCGGTGGGGAAGACTTGCTTGATCAATCGGTAACTCTGGAAGGAGCTTTCTAGTTGCTTCCAATGGCGGCCGGCCGGCCGGTGGGGGGTTTGTGTGTCGTGAATCCACACCCAACTTTAGTCCGAACTAGGAAGGCCCTTCCCATCAAAAGCAGACCCAACAAAAGCTCACGCTTCCAGCCTTTTTTCTTGCCAGGGTGTGTAGTTTTGTGAGACAGTATTTAGCTTCCTCTGGGTGCATCTTTGCTGTAGAAATAATGCAGCTTGGCACCACTTTAAAACTGCCATGGCTCCCTCCTGCAGAATCCTGGGATGCGTAGTCTTCTTGAGATGCAGCCTCGGGGTCAGGATCCCTTTGCAAACTGGTTTTCCAGATTAATATGGAATTTAAAAAGAGGATTTAGTTTTTTTTTACCCTGCAAGTGTTAGGATCGTTGTTATTTTTTTGCAGAAGCTTAATTTCCGTCGTCCTTCCAGGTTTTGCAAAGACACCTTTGACAAGAACTACAAAGCCACCATCGGGGTGGACTTTGAAATGGAGCGCTTTGAGGTGCTGGGGGTGCCCTTCAGCCTGCAGCTGTGAGTACCTGGGGCCCAATCCACCATCATTGGGGGGCTCACACGGATGCACCGTTTCATATGAATAATCATATAATTTCTCCCTTTGCTGCTCAGCTGGGATACTGCCGGCCAGGAACGCTTCAAGTGCATTGCTTCCACTTATTATCGCGGAGCTCAAGGTGAGGACAATAGTCGGAGAAGGTGATTTGGGGGGCCGGGGTAAAATTTGCACCCAGTACCAATGCCAGTCCAATTCCAATTGCCCAGAGAGGTGGTGGGGTCTCCTTCTCTGGACGACTTCAGAAAGAGTCTAGATCAGTGTTTCCTAAACTGTGGTCCTCCAGGTGTTTTGGTCTTCAGCTCCCAGAAGCCCTAGCCATTTGGGCCAACCATCAAGAATTCTGGGAGCTGAAGTCCAAAACATCTGGAGGACCCAAGTTTGAGAAACATTGGTCTAGATAGTTACCAGTGATGTAGGCTCAACTCAATTGACTCGGACTTAAGTCACATGCATTTTTTGGGAGGGAAGAGCAAATGTGTCAGGCAATGGGCTTGAGCTAAAAGGATCATTTTAAAGGTTTTGAAAAGCTTTAGAAGACTCCTCCGCAAGGACTTGAGACTTGTCTTGAGACCTCCGTGAATCTCTTCCTGTCTCCGCAGCCATCATCATAGTTTTTGACGTGAGCGACGTGGCGTCTCTTGACCATGCCAGGTGAGTGGCTGGAGGAGGCAAGTTTCAGCCATCCAGACCTTTTTGGGACCGCAGTTCCCATCAGCTTCACTTGCCTGGTGTGGCTGAGGGTAAGGGAATCTGGGGGCTGTAGTCCAAAACATCCAGAGGGCCAAAGGTTACTCCTTCAGCCAATGCAAGCAGCCTTCTAGCGAATGTCTGGCATAGAGCTTGGCAAGGCGACTCCTTGGACTACAAGTCACAGAATCCCCCAGCCAGCATAACTGGGACCTGTAATCCAAGGAGTCTCGTTTCCCAAGCTGGCTGGGTGAATTCTGGGACTTGGAATTCAAAGAGTAGCTTTTTGTAAGCTGGCTGGGGGATTCGTAGTCCAAGAAGTTGCTTCTCCCAAGCTGGTTGGGGGACTCTAGGACTCGTAGTCCAAAGAGTCGCCTTTCCCAGGTCTGACTTACTTTGTCCAGGATTGGTTTCTGATACTAGTGACTTGACTACCTGTTTGACCTGGCGACTTGCGCATCTTTTCCCCGATTTTTCCCCAGGCAGTGGCTGGCAGATGCCTTGAAGGAGAACGACCCGTCCAGCGTCATCCTCTTCTTAGTTGGGACCAAAAAGGATCTCTGTGTAAGTAGCAGTGGGAGAGGGACCAAAGAAAGAGGGCAGAACGTGGGGGTCCCTCGTTTGGCACCTCTCCTGTCACCAGCCAGGTTCAGTAAGTGAACCCACTCCTGGTTGTAGTCTGAACTTCACTTGCTTTTCTGAGCTTCTTTTCTCTCTTGGAGTGGCCCCTCTTCTTCCTAACGCTCCCTTCTCTCCCTCGCCAGTCTCCTGCCCAGTACACCTTTGTAGAGCAGGATGCCCTCAAGCTGGCCAAAGAGATGGACGCTGAATTCTGGGCCGTCTCATCGCTCACAGGTAAGTCTTCCTACGTCCTTTGAAAGAAAGCCTTTGTCAGAACCATAAGGACTAAGTGTGGTGGACCTTCGGGTCTCTTATTGCAGTTTCCACCTCACTTTTTAGAATTTGGGGTTCATCTTCATATGGCTCTTTGTTCCATGTGTCCTTCATTTTGTTGTCTCTTTTGTATAATTCTTCTGCGTATTGCATCCAATGTCTTTTTATTCCTTCCTGGTCTTGAATTATGTTACTTTTACTGTCATAGAGCATCCCAGTCCTTGCTTTGAATTTTCCCCAATCTTGTGAAATAGATCTCTCGTTCTTCCTTTTTTGTTGTTGTCTTGTGTTTCTCCACATTGGTCATTGTAGTAATTTTCTTTATCTTTCTGCACAAGCTGTTGTAGTGTTGCATTCATAATCCTTACTTTGTTCCTATCTCCTTTTTGCCTTTCTTCTTTTTCTTTATTGCTTGTAATGCTTTATTTTTTATTGCTTTATTGCTTGTAGTGTGTATATAAATTATACTTATTAGTTCTCCCCTTTCCTTTCCAGGTGAAGGCGTCCGAGAATTTTTCTTCCGCGTGGCAGCCTTGACTTTTGAAAGCAGTGTCATGGCGGAGCTGGAAAGAAGCAACGCGCGCCGGATCGGAGAAATTGTCCGTAAGTTCTCACACTGTAGGAGGAGGACCAACCTGCCCCATAGCATGGCGGGGAGCCAAAATGGTCATTTTATAAAAACACCAAATATAGAGATTTTCAAGCTGCTGAACAGGGTCCCCCCTGGCACTACTTACAGGGAGGAATTGTGTTGTTTGTCTTCCCCTTCCAGGGATCCACAGCAACGAGCGGGATTTGTACTTGACAGAGAAGCGGCGGAAGTCCAATTGCTGCCAGTGAGGAAGTGCATCCCGGGTGGCGCAGCAGCTTTGACACCTTGTACATTTGCACTGGACTTGTATTTTCTAAACCAAAGGATAGGCATGCCATTGCACACATCTGTGCTCAACCACTGTTGAAACGGGACCATTGTCCAAATGCCAGAAGGAAAGTCTGGCTGCGTTTTCCTCCACCTTCCAAAGACGTGGAATATCCCTTCCTTCCTTCCCAGCCAGAGAATAAGGATTTCTACTCAAACTTTGGTTTGGATCAGATATGGGGACCTCAGAACCGTTTTAAAGGTGGAGTGGTGGCTTTCAACATTGCCAGGTAGCGCGCTTTTCATTGCAGAGGAAAGATCAATTCTTTTACCTTTCCGTTATCTTTCCAACATCCTTAAATATGAGAAATCCCATGCGCGGTGTATATGCGGAATTTCCTGTTATGTCATCAAGTTTATTCTACGTCAGCCAACCAGGCTTTTGCATTTTCCCATTATGTTTTCGGGCTGCATTGATCATTCCTGCGATAACTCAATGACAATTGCTTCTGTAATGTGTCTTAGGCTGCATCTGCACTGCAGAAATAATGCAGTTTGACACTGCTTTAACAGCCATGGCTCCATTGCTATGGAATAATGGGGTTTGTAGTTTGTAGGGGCACCAGAGCTCTCCAACAGAGAAGGCTAAATAACTCCTCAGTTGACAGCATTGAGCCATGACAGTTAAAGCAGTGTCAAACTGCATTAATTCTGCCATGCAGATGCATCTTTAGGGCTTGATTATTTAGGATGTAGCCACACTGCAGAAATAAAGTATTCTGAGAACCTGGTTTAAACTAGCCAAAATGTAATTCAGTATCCCAATTTTTAGCATTTCAGGTTTTGTTCACACATAGAAACCATCGTCCATTTGCACATTTGGATTTGCAAATTTGCAAATCTACTCATAGGTTTCACTCCGAAGTTTACTTCAATCAAAGGTCGCAAAAACATATTCTGGCATTTGTCTTGTTTTACCTAAATGCAACAGCACAGAGACTTCTTGAGAAAATCAATGTTTTTGTATTGCTGATGGGGTTTTAATTTTATTTCTTGGACTTTACAACTCTTTGTCTCCCAAAAAGGGAGGAAGGGCCTCTTCCTGCATGGATATTGCTCCGTGCCATCTTAACTAAGAACAACAACAGCAACAACAACATCTGGACAAAATGGAGGCCCGTGACTCCAAAATAATCATATTTTTTCTTGCTTTGACTTTTAACACCTTTGCCCAATGAAGAAGGCGGCGGAGCTTCAAAAACGTGCATCGTATATTTTGTGCATTTTAGTTGTTCCCATAAAGGTATCACTGTTTTGTGGCTATTTTAACACTTTTGCCTGACAAAGAAGCCGGTGGAGCTTCCAAAGCTTGCATCATATATTTTATGCATTTTGGTTGGCCCTATAAAGACAACACTCTTTGATGGATTTTGGATGCTACTGTACTTTGCGTATGGTGAGTTTGGGAATAAAAAGTTTGATGAAACATGTTGACCAGCTCTTTTTTGTGTGTGTGCAGAACTTCTCCCTATTCTTTCCATGTTATTTCTGCCTCTGGGACCAAATTTTTGGGTAAAGAAGTCATACCAAAAAAAAAAAAACCTCATTAAAACAAACAAATCAAAAACAGTGTGGTCTTCTTTTAGTTGATGTGTAGGATGACACTAATATAGGACTCAGAAAATTAAGTAGCAAAATGCACTTCAGAGGTTATGGCCACTAGCTTAATAATTATTTTGAAAAAGGTCTCTTTTAAAGCAAGTTGTCTTGGTTGAACTTAAACGTTCATCAGGGGATTTGTTTCTGAATGGCATTTCTTGTGTATAAAATAAAGCGATTAAAAAGAAGCAAACGATGCTGGTCTATAACCATAAACAACTACCAATAAACTTGTTAAAGTTCAAAATTTTAAATCCAAACAGCCATGGTTGTTCCAGTAAGAGGGTTGGAAAATAGTCATAATAGCCAGATTTTAATGTGTGTGTGTGTGTGTGTGTGTGTGTAGGTTAGTTTAAACCAGGTTAGTTTAAACCAACCTGAAACAGACCAACATGGCTATCTCTTTTTAAACTGTTCTGATTTTGGTATCTTTCTTAGTAGACAAACAGCAAGGCAGGAAGTTTTCCCCTCACCCCAGCCATCGAGTGTGCAGAGTTCGAGTTACTCCAAGCCTTGTTCGGAGTCGCCATTTCCAATGGAGTCCAGGCGGTGGGCGTTGAATTGGGCCATCTGCTCTGGTGGGACACAATGGCTCCATTTGTAGTTGTCTTTCAACCACTGGCCTCCTTCGCTGTCCTCAATGCAGATGGCAGTGATGCCTAGCGGGATGGGAAAAGGCAGGTAAGCCTCCGAGGTTACATCCACACTGCAGAATTAATGCTTTAACTGTCATGGCTCCATGCTATCGAACCCTGGGACTTGTAGTTTGTAGTTCTCTCTCTTGTTATGAATCCCTAGAGCATAATACCCAAGACTAATATTAGAGCTTAACACAAGAGTGCTGTGGATCATGAAGGTTGCATTCCTTGCAGCAACTGCTCAATTCCGACGTCAAAACTGCCCTACCAGATCCAAGAAGCATTTTCTATCCCGGAGTCCCTATCAGAGGCACAAACAATACCTCAATCCTCCTTTTACCTCCTTGGTTTCTGTATATGGCCTTTGAAGGTAGACTGTTCATTTGCACAAAACCACATTCTCCGAATTACTTTTTATTTTTAGGGCACCCTTACTAACTTACCTGCAACTATACCTCCTTGCTGCTCCACCAGTTGGATGGCGGCCTGCATGGTTCCTCCAGTTTCGACCCACTGGTCCACCAGTAAGACCCGAAGGCCTGGGAAGGAGTCAGGAAAGGATGGGAAGAAAATGGAAGAACGGGAAGAAAATCAAGAAGTTTGTTAGGATTCCTAGTCTCCCTAGCCATAGCTATGAACAATTGAAAAATTTGGGGGAAAGTGCTTTTTATGTTTGGGGACTACAGCTCCCAGAATCCCCCAGCCAGCACATCTGGGGGATTCTGGGAACTGTAGTCCAAAAGGCACTTTCTCAAAAATCAAGATTTTTTTTGTTTATTGTTTTTGTCTTTTAAGAGGGAATCCTCATGCAAAGATTTGGCTTTTACAAACTTTCTAGCATATAGAAGGAATAGAAAGTGTGTCGTTTGGGTTGCAAGTTCAGGATGGAGGCATCAGCCCTTCCACTTTGGACTCAAACCTGGAGCTGATCCAGCACAGGATGAGGGAAAAAAAGGGGAGTCCTTCGTTTCCTTCTTGGAGTTTTATATCCAGGAGGAAAGGGGGATGATGGGATAGACTCACCCGGTGTGATGGCGTCTGTCCGCATCTCCATCACCTTGTCCAGGCCGGAGTAATCTCGGTAAGGCTGGGTGAGGGTCTCCACACAAAGGTGGCCTGCTTTACGGATGGCCACAAACCCCTTTTGGAGCACGTTGGCAATGGCAGCACCTGGTGGGAAAATAATGATTGTAATATATTTTCCGGCGCATGTTTTCTACCTTCACAACAACCCTGTGAGGTAGGTTCAGCAGACTGGCTTAAAATCACTGTTGCACAAGAGTAGTTGTGCATTTTGGGACACTGCGGTATGTTTTGCTGCAAAAAGTACCTCAATGTCCTCATATGCACCCCTTTTTGCAGCAAAACATACCACAACATCCATGGCAGGACATAAAATCTACATAATTTTAATAATAATAATAATAATAATAATAATAATAATAATAATAATAATAATACCAGTGATGATGATACTAATAATTCTTATTCTACCTGCAAGGTAGCTATTTTGGGTGGAAAGAGTTCAGCACATTGGACTGATCCTATAAACTTCATGCTAAACCCAGAGTGGATCCGCCACACCACCAAGATAAGGGGATGCTAAGAGTTGTAGTTCCTTCCAAGAAACTGACCCAGAATGAAGCCCATGGCATCGATTCCAGCAACCTGGTCAATGGTGTCACTCCGAAAGGGCTGGATCAGATCTTCTACGCAGTCGTGCAAAGCCTGATGAAAAGAGAAAGAAGGCCAATAAGGGATTTCACTGATAGGTTGGGATTTTCTCTGTTTCCAGGCATGAGATGGATGTGGATGGATTCACAGATTTTGGGATCCCGAGGGGGTGATGTGGTCCTGGAATCAATAAAAACAATACCCCATTCTATTTAATGGGACTTGAGCATCCATGGGTTTTGGTATCTATGGAGGGTCCTGTAACCAAACCCATGGATATGGAGAGTCCACTACTATACTGAGCGCTTCTTTCTTTCCTGGAAACTCCATAGACTGCCTCACAGTCTGGTACTATCTAGCCCATGGGCCACTCCCTTGAGGTATGCTGGTCTACATGATCCATCAAAGAGGCTAAGAATGCACACAGCCCAGAAACCCAAAAGCAACCTTTAAATTAGCAAACTGCACTGACATCTTCCCTGCAAATTGCACCAAGATCAACAGGGTGTGCCATGGCCTGCTCCTCTATCTCTTGCCCACATACACCTGCATGGTCCAGGTAGTCCATCCTTACCTGGTGGTGACAATAGAGGCGGGAGGGGTCCAGCCAGGCATATTTGGGACCCTTGATGTTGGGGGCCATCAGCGTCAGGTACCAGCCTGGCTCTCGAGAGTCGGGGACCCATTTCAAGTCCATCGGCATTGTGGCAACAGCAAAGGAAAATGCAAAATGCTCTTAAACTTCAAGATAGGAAGGTGAGATAGATGCAATAGCTGCAAAGAAAGCAGAACTTGTACACTTTTTAAAGGAAGTCAAGCAAAACAAAGTAACTCATTACAGTTTTTTAAAAAAAGTTTGTTTAACTAGTTAGAGTTACACTTCTAAGTTGACTTTCTCCCCATAAAATGTTACTCTGGTATTATAGTTTGTTGTTGTTGTTGTGTGTCTTCAAGTTGTTTCCAACTTCTAAGGCAAACCTATCCTTGTTTCCTTGGTCAGATTTGTTCAGATTGGGTTTGTCTTTGCGTAAGAGAGAGGCTGAGAAAGTGTGACTTGGCCAAAGTCACCCAAAAAAGGAGAACTTTCCCCAAGCTCTGTTCCTGAGTAAAAGAGTACAAGCATCTCCTCTTTTGTCATTTTTAACCAAACCTGCAATTTTTCTAATATGGAGAAGGTAGACTTCTCTTGCACACCCAATGGAGAAATCCATTTCTTAAACCAAATTTGCAATTTTTTCAGCATGGAAAAGGCAGGCTTATCTTGCACAACCCATGCAGAAATTCATTTTTTTAACCAAACCTGCAATTTTTCTAATATGGAGAAGGTAGACTTCACTTGCACACCTTATGGGGAAATCCCCCTTCCCTAGGTATGCATTTTCTGCCAAGTTTCCATGCTTTCTGCCTCCATATGTCTTTAAAGACTCTTCCTAGTAAGACCTGGAAAAACTGCAACTCCCATGGAAGCTGGGGAGGTGATTCTGGGGGCCGTAGTCCAACTAAATTACTTTCCCCAAGCTGCAGGCGTTCCAGAGACATTTTCCTCCCTGTTCCATAAGCGATCAGCATTGGGATCAATTTACGCGGGGTAGGAATTGCCTGCCCAAAAGGTTAATCATGGCTCAGAGGTCTAGATTTCATTCCTATTTAGGAATAAACCTGTGCATAAAGGTTCCAGACCGTGTGCAAGCCTGCTAGATTTGGCATTCTTCATCAGCTTGCAGGAACTTGAGTCCTCTCCAAAATCCCTGCCAGTTTGGTGCTGTTTAAATTAAGGGTCTTGAAACAAGAAATTGGACATAAAGCAACCTCATGCATTGTAAGAATCAGCATCCCATGCACTGTAGAAATTGCCGCCCCGTGCACTGCAAAAATCACCGTCCCCTTTCTTTTATTTTGGAGGCACCTGGCCACTCTCTAGCACTCCTTTCCCCGTGCGCCGCGTCTGGTACCTGGACTCAAAGGAAGAACTGGACGGTTGGACTCCGGACAGGCCAAAGCACCCCTTTCCCAGGCCTCTTTTAAGACGCAACCTGCAAGCGGACTTTGGAAAGGCTGAAGTGCCAGCCAAGCCAAGCAAGAGGGAAGGTTTCTTGGCCGCGGATCTGAACAGCTGGGGCGGTCTATCCTTTCTCTGGAGGAGGCCCAAAGCCAGTCCTTTGGCAGCTGAAAGGGAAGCTATTCACAATTCATTCACCAAAGGGAGGAGAGGGAGAAAGACTGAGGATAAATCAGCTGAGGGTTGCTTGCACATCATGTGAAAACCTCAAAAGTGGCCTTAAAACCAAGCCAGCATTGTTTCCCCATCGATGTGTTTGTCCAGCAGAGAGAAAAGGAGTTTTCCCCCATGACATCATCCTGTGCAAAGTTAGGGTCAACACATCAATGGCATCGTTGGAGAAGATGCAGAATTATTGCAGTTTGATACTGCTTTCACGCCCATGCTGCAATGCTAGGGAACCCTGGGATTTGCAGTTTTGTGAGGCACCAGGGCAGTTAAAGGGGTGTCAAACGACATTAATTCTGCAATGCAAATGCAGCCAGATATAGCTCCAATCCACACCGCAGAAAAAAATCAGGTTGACACCACTTTACCTGCCATGGCTCCATGATATGAAATTTTGGGATTGTAGTTTGTTGTGGCCCCAGGGCTCTTTCACAGAGAAGGCCAAATGTCTCACAAAACTACAATCCCATTACGCCATAGCATTGTGCCATGCTAGTTAAAGCAGGACCAAACTGCAACAATTCTGCAGAGTAGACGCAGCCTTGGTGAGAGCTGGGGCTTGGTTTGCTCCAGGAGCCCTCCATCTGTCCTTTGGGCCCTCCATTGTATCCATGGCAGAATTCGCCTCCAGCCCCAGGTTTCCAAGGAGTGCCTTTCCCTCCTCCTGTCAGCTTCACAGCCACAACCATAGAAATTGGAAACGCAAAGGGCCAGCTGCTTTGGACTTTAATGCAATTTAATTCTATATCTTTATACTCTGGGACCTTCTCTAGTCCCTACAGGACTCTCTTTCCAAATCTTGGAGGGCATCTACACTGGACAAAGTACGCAATTTTACACCACATTAAGCACTGTAGCCCCATCATCTGGAAGCCTGGAATTGTCTTTGCCAGATTTGTTGCCATCTTCCAAGGCTGAGAGAGTGTGACTTGCCTAAGGTCACCCAGTGGGTATTCATAGCCCTCTCCAAAAATCCACAAACAGACACAGAAACCCCCCCAAGAGTCCCAAGGTTTAAGGGAGGTCTCCAAGGTCCTGAACTATAGCTCTAAAAAAGACCCAGCAGCATAGATTACTGATGTTTACTTTTCCATTTATTATAATATTTCCTTCCAAGAAAAGCATTAGAGTCTCTGCAATTCAGAAATGACTTCAAGGCCCATAACAACAAATGAAACCCACTGGGTGGCCTTGGACAAGTCACACTCTCTCAACCCCAGAGAATAGCAATGGCAAATCCCTTCTGAAGAAACATGCCAAGAAAACCCCATGATAGGTTTGCCTTAGGGTTGCCATGAGTCGGAAGTGAGCTTAAGGTACACGATGACAACAACAACAACAACAGTGCAGTGTGCTGGTTAGAGAATGGTTCAATCCACACTGCAGAATTGATGCAGTTTGAGGCCGCTTTAACTTCCCTGGCTCCATCCTAGGGAACTCTGGGAACTATAGTTTTGTGAGACGCTTGGCCTTCTCTGTCAGAGAGCTTTGGGGCCACAATAAACTACAATTTCCCAGGTTCCATAACATGGAAGCCTTGGTGTCTCTATAAGTCAGGAATGACTTGAAGGCCCACAACAACAAATGAGGTCCACTGGGTGGCCTTGGGCAAGTCACACTCTCTCAGCCTCAGTGGAATGCAATGGCCAACTTCCTCTGAAGAAATCCTGCCAAGAAAACGCAGTGAGAGGTCCACTTTTGTTGCTGGGGGCCTTCAGGTCATTTCTGACTCATGGAGACCCCAGGACAAACCTATCAGTGGGGTTTCTTGGCTAGTTTCCTCAGAGGCGGTTTGCCATTGCCATCCCCTGTGGCTGAGAGAGTGTGACTTGCCCAGGATCAGCCAGCAGGTTTCACGGTTGAGCCGGGATTTGAACCCTGTTCCACAGAGACATAGACCAACGTTCAAACCACTACTTGACTCTGGCTTTCTAAGGTGAATTGCCATAAACTGGAAACAAGGTCCTCAACGTAGACCACTCCCCTGGACTGTAGCACTAGCGCTCTCACCAAACTACACATCCCAGGTTTCTGCAGGAGGGAGATATAGCATTGAAAGTGGGCTCCATGGGAGGATATATGTGTGTTTCTAGTCTATGAACTACAGTGGACCCTTCACCTTCTCTGGTGTTAGGGGCGCAGGATCGCCATAAAAGGGGAGAAAAGCACTAGTTTTTACCAGAAAACACCTCTCTAGGATTCCTAGGTCCTCCAGAGCAACTCTATGGTCAACATCTGGCAGAGGTTGACCAAAGTCCTGCACTAGAAGACCTACAAATGCCTGGAGAAGTGATGTCTCTAGGAATCCCTCGGTTCTCCAGTGCAGCTTCTGGCAGACATTGACTACAGAGTTGCATTGGAGGAACTACAAATCGCTAGAGAGAACATATTAGCCAAATCTGTAAAAGCCAAAGCCACAAAGAATCAGGATGCAGAGAGATCTTGTAGCCCCTTTGAGCCTCCCTGAAAGAAAGAAAGAAGTTGTCAGCATGAGCTTTCCTAGACTTCAGCCTACTTCCTGAGATGCATTTGGAAGGAGACCATGAAAGCTCATGCGGCCAACTGTCTTTCAGAGAGTCTCAAAGGGGCTACAAGAGCTCTCTACAGATTGATTCTACAGACTAACATGGCGATATATTTCTAATCTGAGGAGGAGGAACAGCACAATGCAAGATTTAACACATACATTTATTGTTTTTCTAAACTGCTGTGAAGAAGTATAATGAAAAGAAACCTTTAAAATCTCAGAAGGCTAAAGTTATGTGTTTATTTACAACCATTTACATGTCATTTTTCAGCTCAAAAAGTCTCTCCGGTTCTCCCTGTGGAGGTTCCCTGCCTGAGGCTTACAATCTAATAAATGGAGAAGGGGGACCGTCTCTTCTTTCCCTCCATGGCTGGCTCTTCCTCCTTCTTTCCCTCTGTGGCCGGACCTTTCCTCGCCTGCTGCTCCTGGGCGACGGTCTCTTCCTTCCCTCCATGGCTGGCTCTTCCTCCTCCTCCTCTTCCTCCTTCTTTCCCTCTGTGGCCGGACCTTTCCTCGCCTGCTGCTCCTGGGCCTGGCTGTGCCTCACTCCTCTTCCTCTGGACCTCCGAGATGAGACGAGACGGGGCTGGCATGGGGCTGGAAGAAAGAAGAGGATCAGAGCCTGCACACATTGCCCACCTCCATTCCCCGAGGGTCAGGGGTCCCAGGAGTGCCAATGGGGCAGAGGCAATGCTGGCATTGGGGGGTCTCCACTCTCCCCTCTCCCAGTGAGGTTCCCCTTCGAAGGCTAAGCAGCACTTTGGGCTTCTCTGGGGCCAAGGAGAGGATCCAGAAGGACTGGCTGCTGCACTGGAAGAGGCTCGGGGGGAGCTGCAGAGGACAAGCAGGGGTGCTCTCTCAAGGGGAAGCAGCGGCAAAAGAGAAGGAAGTATCGGCGGCGAAGGGGAAGCAGCGGCAAAGGAGGAGGAAGCAGTGGCAAAAGAGAAGGAAGCACCGGTGGCAAAGGCGAAGCACCGGCGAAGGAGGAAGAAGCACCGGTGGCGAAGGGGAGGCAGCGGCGAAGGAGGAGGAGGCAGCGGCGGCAAAGGGGAAGCAGCAGCGAAGGAGGAAGAAGCACCAGCGGCGAAGGGGAAGCAGCAGTGAAGGAGGAAGAAGCACCGGCAGCGAAGGGGAAGCAGCAGTGAAGGAGGAAGAAGCAGTGGCGGCGAAAGGGAAGCGGCGGCGAAGGAGGAGGAAGCAGCGGCAAAAGAGAAGGAAGCGCCGGCGGCGAAGGGGAAGCAGTGGCGAAGGAGGAGGAAGCAGTGGCAAAAGAGAAGGAAGCACCGGTGGCAAAGGTGAAGCACCGGCGAAGGAAGAGGAAGCAGCAGCGGTGAAGAGGAAGCAGCGGCAAAGGAGGAAGAAGCACCGGCGGCGAAGGGGAAGCAGTGGTGAAGGAGGAAGAAGCACCGGCGGTGAAGAGGAAGCAGCGGCAAAGGAGGAAGAAGTACCGGCGGTGAATGGGAAGCGGCGGCGAAAGAGGAAGAAGCACCGGCGGCGAAGGGGAAGGGGAAGCAGCAGCAGCAAAGGGGAAGCAGCGGCAAAAGAGAAGGAAGCACCGGTGGCAAAGACAAAGCACCGGCGAAGGAAGAGGAAGCAGCAGCGGCGAAGAGGAAGCAGCAGCGAAGGAGGAAGAAGCACCGGCGGCAAAGGGGAAGTGGTGGCAGTGAAGGGGAAGCAGTGGCAAAAGAGAAGGAAGCGCCGCTGGCAAAGGCGAAGCAGCGGCGAAGGAAGAGGAAGCAGCAGCGGCGAAAGGGAAGCAGCGGCGCAGGAGGAGGCAGCAACAGTGAAGCGGCGGCAGCGGCGGCAGAGAAGCAGCGGTGGTGGAAGGGGGGAAGCGGCAGCAGCTGCGGAGAAGCGGCGGCAGCGGCGGCAGAGGAGGAAGCAGCAGCAGCGGACAAGCAAAGGCGGCAGAGGAGGAAGCAGCGGCAGCGGCGGCGGACAAGCAACGGCGGCAAAGGAGGAAGCAGCGGCAGCGGCGGCGGACAAGCAAAGGCGGCAGAGGAGGAAGCAGTGGCAGCGGCGGCGGACAAGCAAAGGCGGCAGAGGAGGAAGCAGCGGCAGCGGCGGCGGACAAGCAACGGCGGCAGAGGAGGAAGCAGCGGCAGCGGCGGCGGACAAGCAAAGGCGGCAGAGGAGGAAGCAGCGGCAGCGGCGGCGGACAAGCAACGGCGGCAGAGGAGGAAGCAGCGGCAGCGGCGGCGGACAAGCAACGGCGGCAGAGGAGGAAGCAGCGGCAGCGGCGGCGGACAAGCAAAGGCGGCAGAGGAGGAAGCAGTGGCAGCGGCGGCGGACAAGCAACGGCGGCAGAGGAGGAAGCAGCGGCAGCGGCGGCGGACAAGCAAAGGCGGCAGAGGAGGAAGCAGTGGCAGCGGCGGCGGACAAGCAAAGGCGGCAGAGGAGGAAGCAGTGGCAGCGGCGGCGGACAAGCAACGGCGGCAGAGGAGGAAGCAGCGGCAGCGGCGGCGGACAAGCAACGGCGGCAGAGGAGGAAGCAGCGGCAGCGGCGGCGGACAAGCAACGGCGGCAGAGGAGAAGGCGGCGGCGGTGGCGATGGCGGCGAAGCAGCAGCAGCAGAGGAGGGGGAAGCAGTGGAGGAGGGGGCAGTGGCAGCGGTGTCGGAGAAGCAGCAGCGATGGAGGAGGGGGAAGCGGTGGTGATGAAACGGTGGCACAGAAGGAAGAGGTGGCGGAGAAGAAGGAAGCGGCACAAGAGAAGGATACCAAGGGCCAACTGTACGAGAGAAAATGAGATCAAGGCCACCATTTGTCCCCTGCCCCTTCCCAGCCGAGACTCAGAAGGAAAACCTAAATACAGCAGCCAGTGGCACCAGGAGGGAGGGATGGGGGCATTGCCTTGAGAGGAAGAGGTGCCACCCTCTGCCAGCAAGGCCTCCAAGGAGGAAAACTTACCTGAAAGCTGTCCAAATCCACGAGGCCTTACCTGATGGAACCCAGGGAACCGAGGCTCCCTCCATCCTAAAACCTGATCCCTATTGGACTAAAATGTCATCAGGTGAAAGGAAGAGCATTTATAGTGACCCGGGAACCTGACTAAAACAAAGAAATGGAGTTAAACACAAGCATGGAGAGAAAGAGCGGAAATGGAGAAAACAAGAATGAAGTGCATAGCTGTGGGATGGCAAAGGGGAAGAGATCCCCAGAGTGTCATGGCTGGATATCATCAGCTCCCCAATGAGCCATGGCCAGGGATCTACTCCTCCACAAGCCAATGGCTGCTGGCCTTGGGCCACTCTCTCTCTCACTAAGCCTGTCCTAACTGCCTGGGAGCAGAAAGGGAGGAGAACCAGCCACTTCAATGGCAGGGAAGGCTGTTGCTGAGGCTGATGCGGAAGACATTTAAGAAACCTCAAAAACCGAAACCTCAACATTACCTGAGGAATCAAGTTTGAAAGAGTGATTTGAAAGACTCGGGTGGCCAAAATCATTCCTAGTTGACCAACCACAATAGCAAGGCTTAAAAGGCTGCCTGAGATCAACATCAGGGAATGCAGGACATCTGAAGAGGCACTTCCCTGGCCATTAAAAAAGTCCTCTTCTGTCCGCACCGCAGTCTGCAAAAGGCCTGAAGTGCAGAATGCTACCAAAAGCTAAGCCACTGCAATGCCACGCACCTCCATCATTCCTGTGCCTAAATCTAGAGCGCCTGGGACCACTATGCCTTCTGGCCAATGCCCCTGAGCTACAGCGGGTGGTGCATCCCTTCTAGACATAAAGTCATGCAAAGTGCATTCTCAGGGGGAAGAGACTGGGGAATGTCGAGTGGTGAAATGGAATTACAAGGCTCACCACCCTGCTTTTGCTATTCTAAGAGTCTTGCACTTTGCGTCATTTCAATAATAATAGTAATAATTATAATAATAATAATAATAATGGGAGGGAAAGGCAGGAAAGTATCTAGATCAAGGGCATTGTGTTGCACTTTGCCCATTTGCAGGATGCTCTAGGCAGTGGGGGTCAATGCTAGAGATACTGAGCCCCTAGTCTTAACATCTGGCTCAGTGGGTTCCTGCCCTTTCTACAAAGGCCCCCTTGGGTGCCACTCTCACAGCCTCAGACTTTCCCTCAGTCCCTACCTGCCTCCGCCCCTAAACCTTGGCCTGGACTAGAAAGGAGGACACGAGAGTTAGCTCAGCCTCCATAGGCCACCCCTGAAAGCTAACTCATGGCCCTCCCAGATAGCTTTTAAATGAGGGAGGGTCACTGTCCTTCCAGAAGGGCAGAGAAGGAGCCAAGAGGGTGTTAAGCACCACACTCAGAGAAGGACAAGGCTACTTCGGACTACCGCTCAGATCGGGTTTTGCCACTGGCCTCCTAACCTTTATGACCGGCCAGCGGTCTTGACCTAATTGTAACTACGATGGGAGCCCATGGGGAAATGCAGCGCACCAGGAAACCAGTGATCTCTCTTCATATTTCTGCTCATGGATTCCGATTAGAGAACGCACCCCAACCCAGCTGTTTCCCTTTCCCATCTTCCTTCTTCCCATTGTTTCTCATCCAAAAGGTCCAGTTGCAGCTTAGAGAATGAATGACCAGGGAGGGCAAAAGGCTCTGCTACCAGTTTGGGGGCGCTGGAGTTGGAAGGGACCCCCGAAGGAAATCCAGTCCAAATCCCTCCTGCCAGGCAGCAAAAGCGCTTCTGGAAAATGTTGTCCTTCGGAAATCCAAAGGTCAAAGACCTCCTTCAAGGGAGGAGTGTCTGCAGTCAGGCTTCTTCCCGTTTCCTCTTCTGCCCAGAGAGGGTCCTGTCTGCCCAATGGAGGCCCATGCAGAGAGCCATTCCTGGCAGAGGATGCCAAGGGTCACACTGGAGGGTGGGCAAGGAAATGCACCCCTGCTGTCGCGGGGAACGCCACGGAGGCCTGTCAGGTTGGTCACCAGAGGGACCAGGGCTTGAAGATCTACAAGGCAAACACCTTTGAGGCTAACTGAGAGCAAGAGGCACCTTCCAGTTAGTCCCAAAGGGAGGCACAGGGGCATTTTTGGTTTAAGGGGGCTTTTAACGTTTAAGCAGGGAGGCTATTTATTGGGACATTTTATATTTCTTTTTAAACTCTGCGGGTCTTTAAAATTATATTATGGGGATTTAGGGGGTTTTAAGGAACGATTTGCAGGCAGAAGCAATTTATTGGGATGTTTTACATTTCTATTTAAACTTTGGGGGTCTTTAAAGCTATTTTATTATGGGGTTTTATCTGGGGATTTAAAATTTATATTGTTTTAGGGGTGTTTAAGAAATGATTTGCAGGCAGAGTTGACCTCTGGGTCTGCAGCAGGGTCTGGCCCTTGCACCAAGACCCTGCTGGGAACCCAGAGGCAGCTCTGTCTGCAGATCTAGGCTGGGAGCAAGATGGCAGGTCCCCACAGCGTCCCCCGCGGCGGCAGGGGTGCACCCCCTTGCTCACCCTCCGATGGGACCCAGCATGCTCTGCCAGGGATGGCTCTCTGGGCTCTCTCTGCATTGGGCAAACAGGATCGTCTCTGCCCAGAAGGCAAAGGGGACAGAAGAGACTGGAGCACCCCGAAACGGGAGGCAGAGTGTTTCGCCCCCCCGGGGGATTCACCCTCTAAGCTGCAAGGAGATCTTTTAGAAGAGAAAAAATGGGAAAGAAGATTGGAAAAAGAAACAGCTGAATTGAGCCACCCTCTCAAACCCAAATCCATGGAGCCTAGACATATGAGCAGAGAAAATGGCTTCTTGGCGTCTGCATTTCCTCACAGAATGACCATGGCAGTTAGAATTCCCCTTCCTGTCACTCCCTTGGAGGGATGAGCAAAAGGCACTGTTTTACCATCATCTGATGCAGCTCCTGTAAAAGTTACTTTTCAAGCTGCAATGTTTTGGACTTAGGAAGAGGGAGACCATGAAGGCCCCCCAGAACCAGGTCCCCCCTAAAATGGTCAGGAAGAATTGGATTACCAAGACTTCCATGGATATCAGAGAAATTTCCTTGTGGCAGCCCTTCCCACCGTCTGGGCTAGACAAATCTCATTCAAAAGGCCTTCTAACTCGGTTCTCATCCTTGAGTAAGCAGCATCCATAAAGAATGCAGTTTCTGTCATTTGTATTCTTATTCTGGAGCTAATCTCACTCACCTGATGACTCAGATTGTAACTGTAAATGAATAAAGCTAGAGGGGACCTCAGAGGTCATAAAGACCAACCCTGACAGAGAGTCCAGGAATCCACATTAAAGGACCCCTGAGATGACAGAACCTCTGCTCTGAGATCTCCAATGAAGGAGAGTCCACTGGCCTCCAAGGCAGGCGCCTGAGGCATCGGATGGGGCATAGCTAAGACTAATAAGAATTTTGAACATTTCTGATGGTCTAGAACCATTTTTCTTCTATTACTGACTTTACGTAATACCTCATAATTCATATGCTATAAGACTCTCTTAAAATTCCTTTATGGTTCTGTCATCATCTCCAACTTTTCTAGTAGTAGAGGCTGTGGGTAAAGTCAGCAAGGCTTGGCATTAATATGCAACCCAAGCGTACAGAGGCCACCTCCCTTCATTTTCCTAGGCCTGATTTACAAATTTTGTTGTCCTTTTAGGACGATTTCTCCCAGTAGAGAGAAACCTTCTTATTGCTAATGTTTGGCCACTCCATATTTGTCCAATTTTGCTTTTTCTATTCAGTTTTGAGAGTTCTTTTAGAAGAACCTCCCCAAAATCTCTTGGTTCTTCATCTTTGGGGCTGATTAAGCACAGAAGAACCATAAGGCTACATAAGACTGAGGAAAAGCCTCTGGCACTGCTGCCATTCCTATAGCTTTAAGTTTAAGGCAACCAGTGCACTTACTTATTGGTCTATTAAATACTCATTCTGTCCCTTACTCTAGGAGTGGCCTTGCTAAATGTTTTCAATTTCGCATTGGCAAGTAGGCAGCTCTCAAGGCTGCAACCTGGATTTAGTCACAGGAAGGAAAGAAAGTGAGGCTGTCTAAGCTCTTCACCTGCTCTGTGGAACCTAAACACTAGCTCAAAGTGTGGCGGACACCTATTGTAGCAGTGGCTGGCTACAAACTCTTCCCAAGAACCCCTGAACAGGTTCAAGGCGTTTTCCAATAGAGCTCATCTATGCCTAATCTAGGGATGGGGGACACTGTGTGTCTTTGTGTGTCTGTGTGTGTGTCGATAATGCTGGAAGGTCTTGCCTTGTCTTCACTGAGTTGGTGGCAGTTCATTTCAATGAAGAAGAAACAGCCATTCCTGTAAAAATGCAAACAAACAAGGTTATAATTCACTGAGTCAAGAAGTGTCCTTTCACCCTGTTTTAATTTATACTTTTGTGAAGCTTCCAAATGGCAAATTCGGGGATTTGTAGTTTTGTTAGTTCTTGGGCCTTCTTTACCAAAGAGCTGAGGTGCCTCACAAAGGTACAAATCCCAGGATTCCATAGTGTTGTGCCATGCTAGTTAAAGCAGTCCCAAACTGCAACAATTCTGCAGTATAGAAGCATCCCATGTGGAATGACACCACATTAAGCACTGTAGCCCTATCATCTGGAAGCCTGGGATTGTCTTGGCCAGATTTGTTGCTGTCTTCTGAGGCTGAGAGTGTGTGACTTGCCCAACGTCACCCAGTGGGTTTCATAGCCCTCTCCAAAAATCCAAAAACACACTCACAAACCCCCCAAGAGTCCCAAGGTTTAAGGGAGGTCTCCAAGGTCCTGAACTAAAATAGACTCAGCAGCGTTGATTATTAATGTTTACTTTTCCATTTATTGCAATATTTCCCTCCCTCCTTCCAAGAAAAGCCTTAGTGTCTATATAAATCAGAAATGACTTAAAGGCCCGTAACAACAAATGAAACCCACTGGGTGACCTTGAGTATGTCTCACTCTCTCAGCCTAGGTGGAATGCAAAGGCAAACTTCCTCTGAAGAAATCCTGCCAAGAAAAGCCTGAAATGGGTCCACCTTTGTTGCTGGGGGCCTTCAGGCCATTTCTGACTTATGAAGATCCCAAGGCAAACCTATCAGCAGGGTTTCTTGGCTACTTTCCTCAGAGGGGATTTGCCATTGCCATCCCCTGAGGCTGAGATAGTGTGACTTGCCTAGGATCAGCCAGAGGGTTTCATGGTTGAGCCAGAATTTGAACTCTGTTCTTCAGATAAATAGTCCAATATTGAAACCACTACTCCATGCTGGCTCTCTAAGGTGAATTGCCATAAACTGGAAACAAGGTCTTCAAGGTAGACCACTCCCCTGGACTGTAGCACTAGCGCTCTCACCAAACTACACATCCCACATACACACACATACATATATATATATATATATATATATATATATACATATATACATGCACATATATATATATATATATATATATATATACATGTATATATACATCTATACACACCCATATATATATATATATATATATATATATATATATATATATAAAATATACATACACACACACACACACACAAATTATCTAAGTAAACAAAATTTTAAAAAGGCATTTTCCTCATTTACTAACTTTGGTGCAATTTCCATCCTCACCTTAGCATTCTTTTTTGTTACTCTCTTCCTTTCTTTTCTCTTCCTTTTCTCTTCCTTCATTCCTTTTCTCTTCCTTCATTCTCTTCCTTTTCTCTTCCTTCATTCCTTTCTCCAAAGACCTTCAGGTTTCATTCTGCCTCAAGCCTTGTGTTGGGAGAAAAGTAGAGAATACACTAAATAAATACAAACAGAATAACAAAATAGCCATTTTCTTCCTTCCTCCCCCTCCCCTTTTTGCCTGCCTCTCAAAACTATAGATATGCTTCTTAGATACATTATCTAAATAAACCAGACATATTATTATCTAAATAAGCAAAATAAAACTACATATCTCTCATACACTGCCTTTGCTGCTGCTTATACCTTCACTTTATCCCTACTTTGGCTCCTTCTTCAGCCTTCCAAGACCTTCAGGTTGCATTCTGCCCTGAGTCTGTGGGTTTCATAGCCCTCTGTCTTGAGATAAAAGCAGAGCATAAAATAAATAAATACTCAAGAACAGCCACCAAAAAGAAGGGCCCCATTTTATTATTTCTGCCTTTGCTTCCTCCCTCCCTGTCCCTCAGCCTCCTCACTCTCTTCTTCTTCTGCTTCTTCCATTCTCCTCAGAACCCTTTCTGCCGCCATTTTGCCTCACGAAGCCGCCTTTTATTCTGTCAAGAGCTGTGGGAAAATGGCAGGAAAAGGGCTTCTCAATGGCTCCAAGTTTACCTCAGAAAAGTGTCAAGTAAAGAATACTAATGGTCTCCAAGCACATCTCTTCCCACAGAGAATGGCAGTGTATTGGAAGTCTTATTCCCACAAATAACACAATATTAAGGGGGGTGGGTTGGTCTGGGGATATGCTGTATGGATTTTATTGTGAGCCGCTTAGATTGCTGTCAAGAAGTGGGATATCAATAATAATAATAATAATAATAATAATTATTATTATTATTATTATTAACAACCACAAAGCTTGCCAAGGGCTGTGGAAGAATGGCAGGAAAATGGCTTCTCAATGGCTCCAAGTTTATCTCAGAAAAGAGTCAAGCAAAAAATAAAAATGGTCCCCAAGCACATCTCTTCCCACAGAGAATGGCAGTGTATTGGAAGTCTTATTCCAACAATTAACACAATAACCACAAAGTAAAAAGTCACCAATTGGAAGCCCTGTCAGCGAGCCCAAAAGTTACAACTGAGACTCAAGGTGCATCTACACTGCTGAAATAATGCAATTTCACACCACTTTAAGGGCCGTGGCTCCATCCTGCAGAATCCTGGGATTTGTAGTTGGGTGAAGCAGCAGCAACAGCCTTTAGCAGGGAAGGCTCAAAACCTTGTAAAACTACATATTCCAGGTTTCATTCAGTGTTGGGAGAAAAGTAGGGTACAAAATAAATAAACAGAAACAAATTAACAAAATTAACATTTCCTTCCTTCCTTACAAAGCTACAGACAAACTTCTTAGATTCATTGTCTAAACAAACAAGATGTATTATTACCTAAATAGGCACAATAAAGCTGCATATCCCTCATACACTGCCTTTGCTGCCTCTTCCACCTTCACTTAAATGCTGCTTTGGGCTCCTTCCCTTCATTTCCAGCTACTTCACTCTTGCTTTCTACCCTGAGTCCTGTCTTGAAACAAAAGCAGAGCATAAAGTCAATAAACCCACAACCAAAAAGCCACATTTTATTTAGGTATTTGCTGATTCCTTCCCTTCCTATTCCTCGGTTTCCTCGCCCTCCGCTGCTTATTCCTGCCTGCCAGGAGCTTGCCAAGGGCTGTGGGAAAAAGGCGGGAAAATGGCTTCTCAGTGGCACCTCTCCAAGTTTACCTCAGAAAATGGCTCTTTTTAGTCTAAAGTGCAAAGTAAAAAATAATAATGGTCCCCAAAGCACATCTCTCTCCATCCATAGCAGCGAAAACAGAGAATAGCAATGTATTCTAAGTCTTATTCTCACAAATAACACAATAACCACAAAGTAAAAAGCCACCAATTGGAAGCCCTGTCAGGGAGCCCAAAAGTTACAATTGAGACCCAATGTGCATTTACACTGCAGAAATAATGCAGTTTCACACCACTTTAAGGGCCCTGGCTCCATCCTGCAGAATCCTGGGATTTGTAGTTTGGTGAGGCAGCAGCAGCAGCCTTTGGCAGGGAAGGCTGAAGACCTTGTAAAACTACATATTCCAGGATTCCATAGGATGGAAGCTACAGCACTTAAAGTGGTGTCAAACTGCATTATTTCTGCAGTGTAGATGCAGGACCTGGACCAAGAATAAGATTTGTTATTCTTGTCCTTATGTGCCTTCAAGTTATTTCTGAATTACAGCAACCCTATAACAAACCTCTCAGGGGCTTTTCTGGTAAGTTTCTTCAGAGGGGCCTTGCATGGCCATCCTCTGAGGCTGAGAGAGTGTGACTTGGCTATGAAACTGTGGGTTTCATAGCCCTCTTCAGGGGGGGGGGGGGGGGAAATCCACAAATCCACACACAAACTCCAAGAGTTTAAGGGAGGTCTCCAAGGTCCTGAACTGTAGCTCTAGTCTAAAGTAACTAAATTCAGCAGCATTGATTATTTCTTTTAATTTATCCATTTATTTATTACAATATTTCCCTCCCAAAAGCCTTAGTGTCTTTGTAAGTCAGAAATGACTTGAAGGTCCACAAAAACATTTGAAACTGACTGGGTGACCTTAGGTAAGTCATACACTCTCAGCCTCAGAGGAAAGCAATGGCAAACTTCCTCTGAAGAAATCCTGCCAAGAAAACCCTGTGAGAGGTCCACCTTATCAGCAGGTTTTCCTGGCTGGCTTCTTCAGTGGGAGTTTGCCATTGCCATCCCCTGAGGCTGAGAGAGTGTAATTTGGCTAAAGGTGTAATTTGGCCAAGGTCACCCAGTGAAAAAACCCAGATAAATCAGCCTTAGGGTCACCATGAAGGCACACAACCAAAATAGGAATAACCTTTGCAGTGATCCAGAGCCATTAGCAAGAAGGTGCTTTTATGAATCATAAATTAATGAATATAATTCCTTTGCAAGGAATATGAGCTGGGGAGAAAGTTCCTTTTATTGGAACTCCAACCCCTGGAGCTTTCCCATTTGCATACTGTGCACTGCAACTCCCATTACCCTTCTTCTTTAGACATAGTGAAAGGGGCTGATGGAAGTTTGGTCATGAAAACCCACTGGGTGGCCTTGGGCAGGTCACACTGTCTCAGCCTCAGAGGATGGCAATGGAAAACCCCTTCTGAAGAGTCTTGCCACAAAAACCCCATAACAGGATTACCATAGGTCAGAAGTGAAGGGAAGGCACACAACAACCGCAACAGCAATGACAACATGGTGTGATGGTTAGAGTATAGTTCAATTCACACTGAAGAGTTAATGCAGTTTGACACCACTTTGATTCCTCCATGCTATGGAATTTTGGGATATGTAGTTTTGTTAGATATTTGGCCTTCTTTGCCAAAGACCTCAGGAGAGAGTGTGACTTGCCTAAGGTCACCCAGTGGGTTTCCTAGCCCTCTCCAAAAATCCACAAATACACACAGAGACCCCCCAAGAGTCCCAAAGTTTAAGGGAGGTTTCCAAGGTCCTGAACTATAGCTCTAAAATAGACCCAGCAGCATTGATTATTGATGTTTGCTTTTCCATTTATTACCATAATTCCCTCCCTCCTTCCAAGAAAAGCCTTAGTGTCTCTGTAAGTCAGAAAGGACTTAAAGGCCTCACGAAGCCGCCTTTTATTCTGTCAAGAGCTGTGGGAAAAAGGCGGGAAAAGAACTGCTCAAGGACACCTGCCTAAGTTTACCTCAGAAAAGTGTCAAGTCAAGAATAAAAATGGTCCCCAAATACATCTCTTCCCACAGAGAATGGCAGTGTATTGGAAGTCTTATTCCCACAAATAACACAATAACCATAAAGTAAAAAAAGCCACCAATTGGAAGCCCTGTCAGGGAGCCCAAAAGTTACAATTGATACTCAATTCTGCATCTCCACTGCAGAAGTAATGCAATTTCACACCACTTTAAGGGCCCTGGCTCCATCCTGTAAAGTCCTGGGATTAGTAGTTGGGCGGCAACAGCCTTTGGCAGGGAAGGCTCAAAACCTTGTAAAACTACATATTCCAGGATTTGATAGGATGATAGAATCATAGAGTTGGAAGAGACCACAAGGGCCATCCAGTCCAACCCCTTGCCATGCAGGAACTCAAAATCAAAGTATCCCCGACAGGATGGAAGCTACAGCATTGAAAGTGGTGCCAAATTGCATTATTTCTACAGTGTAAATGCATCTGGACATAGGATTTGTTATTCTTGTCCTTGTGTGTCTTCAAGTTATTTCTGTATTACAGACACCCTAAAACGAACCTCTCAGGGGTTTTCTTGGCAAGTTTCTTCAGAGGGGGTTTGTCATTGCCATCCCGAGGTTGAGAGAGTGTGACTTAGCATTGCCATAGGTCAGAAGCATTCTGAAGGCACACAACAGCATGGTGTGCAGTTTAGAGTATGGTTCCATCCACACTGCAGAAATAATCCAGTCTGAGACCACTTTAACTGTCCTGACTCAGTTCTAGGGAATTCTGGGAACTAGTTTTCTGAGACATTTAGCCTTTTCTGTCAGAAAGCCTTGGGGCCACAATAAATCACAATTACCAGGGTTCCATAGCATGGAACCAGGGCCATTAAAACAGCCTCAAAAGGGATTATTTCTGCAGTGTAGCTGCATCTACACTGCAGAATTAATGCAACTTGACACCACTTTAACTGCCCTGGCTCCATGCTAGGAGATCCTGGGATTTGTAGTTTGCTGTGCTGTGGCACCAGAGTGGTCTGACAGAGAAGGCTAAATCTCTCACACAACTACAAATCCTAGAATTCTGTAATATTGAGCCAAGGCAGTTAAAGCAGTGTCAAAGTGTTTTAATTCTGCAGTGCAGACGCAGCACATACACTCTCACTCACTCTCTCTCTCTCTCTTTGAAGGCCTTTGACTCTCATTTTTCTGGGGCAGAAGGATCTTTTTCAAGGGGATGTATTATGTTTTTATCCCTTTTAACAACTGTTCCAACTTTTAAAAACATAATCATTTATTTTGGTTATTTTTAAACTGTTGCAACAGTGGAGTGGGTTTTTTTTTTAACACAATAGTTTATGTGGATTATTTTTAAAACTTGGGTATCAACTGTTGCAACATAGTGTGTTTTTTAACAGAGTCCTTTAAAGTATTTTTAAAACCTTGGTATCAAATGTTGTAATGTACTGTTTTTTAAACTGTTTTTGGTGAGTTGATTATTTTGTATCCAATAGGTTTTAGCAGTAGTTTTTAATTTAAGAAGAACTATATCTGGTTCCTTACTTGCAGAAAGATGGGAGATATAGGGCCTAAGCAGACTGCCAGAAATAGTGCACATTAAATTGAGGCACTGCCCTGGCTCAGTGCTAGGGAATCATGGGAACAGTATTTTATTGTGGCACCAGAGCTCTCTCACAGAGAAGGCTCAATGTCCCAGAAAAAAATACAATTCCCATGACTCCTTAGCACTGAGCCAGGGCAGTGCCTCAATTTAATGTGCACTATTTCTGGCAGTCTGCTTAGGCCTATAGATAGCTATAAAATTTGGAAATGACAGGCTTTGGCTTTCGGTTTTCATGTGCAGGGCTATTCTGAAAAATAAAAGGGCAGGGTGAACAAAAGTTATTGATACATTAATCTAACTGTTCATATTTGGGAGCCGTATAGTTGAATGGAGGGTCATGGAGCAGTGCTTTCTGTTTTTGTAATGAGAGATTTGCTCACCAGCAAGTGTCCAAGAACATTCAAGGAAGGTGTTTTTCAAATTAAATGACCTTTTGGGCCTTCCTGAACATGACTTGCTTCCATTTGAGCGTCTTTCCCTTGGGGGAAAAAACATAACCAACAACCAGAGTGGCAACGGAGTGGCATCCTATAGGCTACTTTTGCAGGGCCTAGGAAGAGAAAACCAATTCATTGGAGATGTGGGACTGAAGGAGAGTGTGGAGGATACTGTGGGCAGCCAAGACAACAAACAAATGGGTCGTTGAACAGATCAAGCTTGAAATATACCTGGAAGCTAAGATGATGAAGTTAAGGCTATTGTACTTTGGCCACATTATAAGAATTAACTCATTAAAAAAAATAATGCTAGGAAAGGTGGAGGGAAGCAGAAAGAGAGGAAAACTGCACACTAGATGGATAGACTCAATTAGGGATGTCACAGGTATGAATTTACAGGACCTAAGCAGAGCAGTGGAAGATAGGGAGTCTTGGAGATGTCTCATCCACAGGATCGCTATGAGTCTGGATTGACTCAAAGGCAGTTAACCCCAAAGGGAGGCCATGAAGTGGCATACACAACTCTTCTCTCAACAGAAAATAACAAGTCAGTGGCCCAAAAGGAACAGCTAGGCTTGCCTCTGCTACCTAAGCTAGCTTCTTCACTCTTCCTAATGGAAACGCTGGCCCATACCTCTCCCATCCACTCAACCACTGTCCTGGCTGCTCCTGTTAAGAGCAGTCTCTCTCTCTCTCCTCCTCCTCTCTGCTCACCTCATTGTCAGATAAACCACTCAAATTAAGGGCTGCCTCAGTTTAGAATCCAGAAAATGAACCCATTTCCACCCCTAGCATTCCCTCCACCTTTCCTAGCATTTTTTTTTTAAAATGAGAGGAAAAGAAGGTACCAAAACACCCACTGTGCATTGAAAATAACTTGCATTTATTTATGGCTGACCCCTAGGCACCCTTGTGCTTGAATATCAGCAATAGAAGGTGTGCAGGGAAGGTGGGTGGCAATAAGGAGAACACTCTCAAGATGGTGAACCCTCCATCACAGATGGTGGTGGGCCAAGGAGCAGCAAAATCCCCAGCAACGGGTGTGTGTCTCAGTACATTCAGTCATCATCAGGTGAGGATAACCTGAAAGTCAAGCCCCAAGGACCAGAGGGCTGTACGGCAGCCGTCTATGCGGTCATAGCTCAGCGTGGTAGGCCTCTGCCTTCAGCAGCTCCGAGGGCTTCATGAAGATCCCTTCCATGGCTTTCCAGTAGCTGTCCTGGCTGGAGTATGACATGCCATGCACCTCCCGCTGGCCATGGATGGGACGCCCGTACTGCTCTCCAGTCACCGAGAGAAGAACCTCAGTGGAGGAGTGCTTGAACCGCACCTCGCCGTTCCGGTCCCAGTACATGCCGCTGCAGAGGACAGTCCAGTCATCCAAGACGTCTCCTTCACCTTCCTCCCCAAAAGCACTGACCTCCTGGAAAGGAGAGAGGAAGCATATTAATGCATGCCTTGCAAACCTCACAAAGACAATGTTATTGGATATGCAAACAGAGAATCTCATGCTACAGGAAACAAAAGAGGTGTGAGAAGGATTTGAGGAAGGGTCAGTCTCAGTTAATCCTCTGCCGTCCTACTTTTTGGCTGCTTTTAAAATGTCCCAGCTTCTATCTCCACTTTCCCCATTTGCACTCAACCTGCTTCAGTTGCTGCAAGAGGAGCTCAAAGTCCAAAAAGAATATGCAATCAATTAACTCTGAAGCAAAGAGAGCAGGGAGCTGAATCTTGCCCTTCCCAGTTGGCTTAGGCAAAAGCAAACTTTGCAACCTCTCCTCTTCATGAATAACCTTTGCCAGCTTGACCCCACACTTTATGTGCTGTGCCACAATGCAAAATTAATGCAGTTTGACAGTGCTTTAGGTGGTAATCCCAGTAACAATGTCTTTAAAAAATGCCCATCAAGGAATCAGATTCTCTGCCAGTTTCAGCTGTCTCATCTCACTGAAAAGTAGGAGCCGTTTTGAATTGTCTGCCCTGTTCTGGTAATGTCCCCCAGGTCTTATCTGCACTGCAGAGATAACACAGTTAAATTCTGGGATTTGCAGTTGTACAAGATAATCAGCCTTCTCTGTGAGAGAGCTCTGGTGCCACAACAAACTCCAAATCCAAGGATTCCATAGCATTCCATAGCAATATTAGACCCCAGTCTTGCTGAAAGAAGTAAAAGGAAAAATTGCTGCTGGGACTCCATCGCAGAATCTGTCTAACCTCACCTGGTTGCCAGAGAGGGGTGAGGTGAAGTGATGGCTGTGCAAGTTGCGGCCGGTGTTGATGTGGGTCAGCCGGATCGACTGCCCACACTTCACGGGAGTCCCTCTTTCACACACCGTGGAGGTCTTGCCCCGAATGCGCCAGTAGCTGTTGCTGTCATCTACAGCTGTGACTCCAGTCACCGACTGCTGCCCGCTGCCTGGCCAAAAGAGGAATACAAAGGTTAATTCCACCTTGTCTGTGACCACGCATCCTCCCAGCCCTGACCTGATGGCAAACCTTGCGCTGAGTTTCAACCACTTCCTGGAAACTTAATTCTCATGAGCTTTCCCTAGGTCTCAATATTCTGGACACGGTTTTGGTATACGGTTGTCCCTCCATTTTTGCGGACTTCGAGCCTGTGGTCTCGCTTTTTGCAGACCGGCAAGCGGAGAGGGATATAACAATGCGTGCGCCCACGTGCAGGAGCGTCCCTCCATTCAAGCCAATGGGGCTTGAATATTTGCGGTTTTTCGTTCTTGCGGGGGGGGGGGGGTGTCGTGGAACAGATCCCCTGCAAAAATGGAGAGGCAACTGTATTTGGTTTACTATGCGATGGGTGTATCATTTGCGGCTGCCGCTGCCGCTGTTGCTGTTGTTGTTGCGTGCCTTCAAGTCCTTTCTGACTTATGGCAAACCCATTGTGGGGTTTTCTTGGCAAGATCTGTTCAGAGGGGACTTGCCGTTGCCTGACGCATCACACATTTAAATAACAAGTTCACAATATGTTGTGTAGAAAATCCTTGTTCCTGTTGTGTGTCTTCAAGTCATTTTGGACTTACGGCAACCCTAACTGAGGCTGAGAGTGTGTGACAGTTATTGAATGGCCGAACGGTGACTCAATCCTTGACCTCCAGCCATAGTCCAACACTCAAACTGCTACACCAGACTGCAGATTTGGAGTCTAAACACACTAGAAGCTCTTGATCCCATCTGAACTTGGAAGCTAAGCAGGGTCAGCCCTGGGTGGGACCTGGGTGGGAGACCGCCATCAACTCCCAGGTGCTGGAGGCTCTGTTTCAGAGGAAAGCTCTGGCCAAACCGCCTCTGACTAGGATTCTCAGCCTAAGAACGAAAGAACGAAAGAGGCCCTGTGAGAAATTCAGTCCTTTACCGGAGCCGTATCGGACGTCGTGGGAGTGGAGGCGGACTCCGTGCCGGGGGTTGAGCAGCTTCACCACCGAGCCGCACGTCACCGCCTCGGCCGCAGCCGCCTCCACCGCCCCGGAGGTGCCCAGGCCCACCAGCAGGAGCAGCGCCGCCGCCGCCGCCGCCGCCATCTCGACCCTCTCCTCCGTCCCTGGGCGAAACCGGAAGCTCGCCTCAGCCCCCTCCACACCACTTCCGGCGGTGGACCGCCCTGAGCCGCCATTTGCCCGAAAACAAGGCGGAGCGCTTTGACCACAGAGAACGGGGTTGCTTGACGGCAAGAGCGGCTCTGATTCCATACCGGAAGTGAGGAAGGAGAGACGGTGTCTCCCTGTCGTTCAACTTTCTGGGAGTCTTTCCCCACGTACCGGAAGTGGGAGGCGCCGGAAGCCGCTCTTCCTGCCGCGGCCTCCTGCGCTCGTCTGCTCCTGCCCCCGCAGTTCTGGCCGCGGCGACGGTGGAGGCGGCCTCCATTTTGCCTCCCAGGGACGCCTTCTCTCCGGTCCCCTTCAGCCCCGGGAAGGGCAGGTGAGACCCCAAGGCTGGGCCTGGAGCCGGGCCTCTGTCCCTTTTGGGGGGACTGAGGAGATCCTCCGAGCGGGAACCCCCAAAGGCCATCTGTCCGCCCCTGAGGAGGGCCAGGGACGAGGGGCTCCTCTCCCCTTCTCACCCCAAATTAGGACCCTGAGGGGGAAACTAGGCCCGGAAGTGAGGCCTCTCAGCCCGCACCAACCTTTGGAGGGGCCTCAGTAATGCGCCTCATGGGACTTCGAGTGGGTTCATCGGATTGGGAAGGGGGAGGAGAAGGACCCGAAGGGGGGCGTCCCTTGTGCTGGAAGGACAATTGGGGGAGATTTGGAATATATAATAATAAGAATAACAATAATAACGCTGAGAGCCAGCCTGGCGTATTGGTTTACGACTCTATAGAGACCTGGGTTCGATTCCCAGCTGGACAAGTCACATTGTCTCAGCCTCAGAGGATGGCCATGGCAAAAACAAAAACATCCCTCTGAACAAATCTTGCCAAGAAAACCCCATGATGGGCTCGCCTTGGGGTCTCCTTAAGTAAGAAATGACTAGGGTCCAAAACACACTGCAGAAATAATCCAGTTTGAGACTGCTTAAACTGCCCTGGCTCCATGTTATGGATCCCTGGGAATTGTAGTTTATTGTGGCCCCGGAGCTCTCTGATGGAGAAGGCTCAATACGTCACAAAACTGTAGTTCCCAGAATTCCATAACATTGAGCAAGGGCGGTTGAAGTGGTCTCAAACTGGATTATTTCTGCATTGTGTTTTGGGCCTAGAGAGGCTGCAAAAATCCTGTGAATTCGTCCCCTTTTTGGACCTTGAAAGCACATCACACCCACGCAATAAGAAGAAGAAGAATAAGGATACATATTTTATTCCTTTTCCATCTCTCCTCAGGGCTTGAGGCGGTGTAAAATAGGAAACACAATTCAAAACATGTAAAACCAACAATTAAAATGCAATACTAAACAAAACATATTAAGATGCAGTTGTAAATCTGCATTCTTTAGAATGTATGGCAGGGGTAGGCAACCTTTTTCCCCCTTTAAGGGCCAAGGAGGGACTTCCGCTCCCAGAAGCCTCAGCCATGTTGGCCTATAATAGTCCCATGTTGGCCTATAATAGCTCCTGGGATTCTGGGAGCTGAAGTCCCTCGGCCCTTAAAGGGGAAAGGTTGCCTACCCCTGATGTTTTAACTATTACTTTAACTATTTATCTGTTAAAGTAAATATATATTATATTATATATTTTATAGTATGTTTTATATATTATTAAATAAATACCTGTGCCATTGCATCTCATGACAAAGAGCAGGATAGCGATGTTTTAATAAACGTCTTTATCCTGTCCTTCATCATGAGATGTCATGGCAAAGTACAATATAAGCAAGTTAAACGAAATGTGGGAATAATTTAAAGAGAAAAGAAGGAAAGGAATGTGACTAGTGACCAGACAAGCTCCTTGGCAGGTGGTTACAACTTTTTGTTGTTACTCTTACATTGTTTTATCTTCTCCCTTATTTAAGGGGCATGTCGAAATACCACTCTTTTTATTTTTTTATTTTTTTAAATAATGTTTATTATTATTAATCTATTATAACAATCATATACTCATACCACATACAACATTGCCACCTTATCATTCCCCCATCATCATTACCAATCCAAATTTCCTAACATACTCAGTACAATATTCTTAACATAATAAAACTAAACACTACTCCTTATACCTTAAAGGTAACCGTCTCCCTATGTCATGCCTCTACATACCCCGAACTACCCCTATTTAAAAATTCTTGTTTTCTAATACTTATTCCTATCTATTTATCCTATACATACCCTTCTCTTTCCCTTCATTTCTTCCTTTTACTCCGACTCTGACCACTCACTTCAGACCTCTCCTCTCCTAAATTATCTCTCCACTCTTTTTACATTGGCGGCATGTGACATAATATGGCTGCACAATTGTGTGGGTGTGGAGAAGAGGAATTTAAGGATGCATTCTGATTCCTAAGAAGCTAGGCGTTAAAATTACCTTCATGTTATTGTTGCTGTTTCCCTTTTCCTGCCCCTCCCATTAGAAAATTAAAAATGTACCATTGCTTGTGGAACATGGAACATCATGTGGGCTCATGAGAAATAATTGTAAGGAAATTACTATAAGGAGACGTGATGATGTCCTATTTGCTGGGAAAGATGTTACAGGTGTGGATGAAATTTGCACTGTATTGTTTTTGTTGGTGTTGCTGTTCTTTCTGTGCTGAACTTCCTTCCTGAGAGGCTGAAAAATGTGCTTCCGCTTGGAGATAGCAAGGGTCTGATCTGGTTTCATAATTGAGGGTCGAATAGTCCTTAACAATGCTAACAAAATCCTTTAGGGACGTATATTCTAGTTGCCAAGGAAGCTGGTGCGGCAGGGGCTGAGCTGTCCCGTGATATTTTTGTTGTCAGCGTTACTATAATAATCGTGATGAATTCACTGCCAGAGCTGTCTGCACTGAGTCAGGGGGAAGGAAGGAATTGTACGTTCCCTTGTTTTATCTCCTGGGCTGCTTCTGCACTGCAAAAATAATGTCGCTTGACACTGCTTTAATGGCCATGGCTCCATGCTATGGAATTCTGGGATTTGTAGTTTGGTGAGACATTTAGCCTTCTCTGTCAGAGAGCTCCCGTGGCACTACAAACTACAATTCCCTGGATTCCGTAGAATTGAGCTGTGGAAGTTAAACTGATGTCAAAATGCATTATTTCTGCAGTATAGATGAAGGCTTGGTTACAGTTTTTATATCACAGATAATGTATTCCATGCTGTTTTGTTTTTGTTTTCTTGGATGTTTTAAGTACCCCAAACCTTTGGTAGGCCATACTACAAGTTTTAAGTAAATACTAAATGATCCCAAACATGTTTGTTCCCCTTTTTCCAAGGATCTTGAAGAAGCCACCAGTGTGGGATAGTTTTATAGACTTTCAGATAATTTCAGGTAATTTAGGCCAAGGTGTTGTATCAGAACCGGACCCATTCCCGCCTAGTGAGAACTTTCAATGGCTAGTTTAAACCTGGATTTCTAACCTCTTTGTGATTGTCTGCCTTCAAGTCATTTCTGATTTATGGGGACCCTAAAGTGAATCTATTGCAGGCTTTTCTTGTCAAGATTTGTTCAGAGGGGGTTTGCCATTGCTTTCCCCTTAGGCTGAGAAAGTGTGACTTGTCAGTGGATTTCCATGGCTGAACCCTGGTCTCATAAAGTCCTAGTCCTGTGGAGTTTGGGATTAGGCCTGAGCGGAAAGCCCTGCCCATTCCATGGAGCTGGTTTGGGGAAGTCAGAGAGATAGAGTAGGGCTGGACTGGTCCAGCAACCTTGCCCAGCTTTTGATTGCTGCTTTATTTTCCGGTCTGAAGTGGCTTGACTCCTTCGATCCCCTCCCAGCAGCATGTTCATCCCAAAATGCTTCATGCAGCAGTAGAACAGCTCCACCCTCTGCAGAAAGAGTGCTGGGCTGTTGGTTTCTAGAGTGCTAAGGGATCCTTTCCAATGGCCTTTTTATTTCTTTGTGCATTGCTGTTGCAGCTGTTGCTGAAGGCTGTTTCATTGACCAAGGAGGCTCAGACAGATCTTCATGTGAGCAACACCCACCTTCCTGGGAGCTGCAGAATCCTGCTAGCATTAACATGAAAATAAAACCCATTACATCCCCACAGTGTCTTAACACAAGATACCTAGAAGGAGTCTTAGCACAAAGTACCTGGAAACAAGTCTCTTTCACTCATCTCCCCCAGATTTGAGGCATGTGATTGTGATATGTGTCAGCCAGTGTGGATTCCTGCTCCTTAAAAAAAGCTGTGCCAGAATTGGATGCTTGTGATCTGTTTGTGTATTCTGTGTATACAGTATTCCTTGTTTACTGATGTTGGAATAAGAGGCCTAATAACCAGGGCTGAGAGAATGCTAATTAAAATAGGTGTCAGCGAGAGATATGACAAGCCTCAGCCTGCTTTTCTCATGGTCCCAGCCTAAAAAGGTACTTGTTTTGTAATTCTAGTCTTCCAGCAGCTTGGTTCTGGTTCCAGCTGATTTCTCCACAGCAGTGTGTTTGTTGGGGCCTGTGTTGATTTAAATCACATGACTTTGTGGCTTTTTCTCTGCCAGCTAGGCTTTGGAACGCACAACTGGGAAAGAGCTTATGGGGCTCTAGGAATGCAAGAACAGGAGGGAACACTTGTTTGCTCTGGTGAGGAGCTGAGAGAGAAGAGCCAGGGGCCCTTGCTAATCAGAAATGTGCCTACGAAAGACAGGCAGTCATGCAAAGTACTGTTTATTTTGCTCACAGAAGTGCTGTCAGCACGGCAGTTTGCACGCTGTGGGTTCACTTCAGGCTTCTGTGTCACCCACAGTATGACTTCGGTGCCTTCTGGTTCTGGGATGTGGTAAGGGTGTCCCACCTGGACTCAAAAGGACCAAACAGGTATCTTGTTTTCAGGAACTGGGCTGCCCAGAGAGGCACCCACCTCTTTGGCCAATGGGGTAATCTTCTTTCTGAGTGTTGCCTTATCATTTTGGTCTCTGGTTGGTTCACCCTGGATGCTTGCAAAGTACCTGTGAAAAGTGGCGAGTCCTTGTATGAGGTTGGGAATGTGTGGTCTGGTGGCACCAGAATGTAAAAAAATTAAAAAAATAAGCATCCTTTGGGGAGCGGCACGTAGAAGGGGCAGAGTACATTTTTTAGGCAGGTGGGCTGCCTCCCACATCAGTGACAAACATGAGTTGTTGAGGGTGACTGGTGATTGGTTGAATGTTTGAATGGGATGTTAAAAAGGCTGTGTGGGTGTTAGAGAGAGATATAAAATCATAGAACCATAGAGTTGGAAGGGATCCCCAGCGGCCAATGAATCCGACCCTCTGCTCAGTACAGGAACTCCAGCTAAAGCATCCTCAGCAGGAGGTCGCTGTCAGCCTCTTTCTGGTGACATCTAGAGAAAGAGAACCCACCACCTCTTTAGGCCATTGGTTCCATTGCCAAACTGCACAGTCTTGCAAGTTGCAAGGGCATCTAGAAGGTCCCCGTGTTTGATTCCATGACATTGGGAGAGGAGGAGGTCCGCACACTGG
The DNA here is from genome assembly GCA_026167975.1 of Phrynosoma blainvillii. Lineage (NCBI taxonomy): Eukaryota > Metazoa > Chordata > Lepidosauria > Squamata > Phrynosomatidae > Phrynosoma > Phrynosoma blainvillii. The sequence goes on from JANUYF010000014.1 coordinate 13,537,645, forward strand.
GCGGCAGAGGTGGGGATAAGTAAAAACCCTCGCACCACTCCCTCTCTGTCTCAGCACCTTGTCTGCCAAATGGGAGTAAGCCTTGTTACCTCAGCCCTGGCAAACCTGCCTCATGGGTCATTTCTAAGGGTGAGCTTCATGATTCTGAAAAATACTAAATAGTCTTTGCAGATGATTCCTGTTGGCTGTTCCACCCCACCCAAGTTATTAGCCTTGTAATTATTCTGCTTTTCTCTGAATATGATGCCCAGGAAACCTCAAGGTAAAATGGTTTGGATAGCTCTGTACCTTGTTCTTCCCAAACATCCTTCCTGATCCTTTCTCCTTCTGGTCTTGTTTCCTCCAGGCCGGCTGTAAACTCAGAAGAGGGGACCTTTCTCTCCACCTCTTTAGTCCGGTTCTCCTCTGTTTTCCAAGGAAGTTTGACTTAGAAACTCACAGCCATGTCTGACTTTGTGGAAAGTGAAGCTGAGGAATCTGAAGAGGAGTATGATGAAGATGGAGAAGTTGTTTCTAAGCCAACCAAAAAATTTGTGGAGGATGAAGACGGTATGTCTCTTTAGCTTTCACACTAAATTTATTTTTTAAATTTCATGTATATCCCATCTTTCTCCTGATATGGGGCACAGGGGCTTACGATATGCGATTAAAATAAAATGCTGTTAAAACAGTCCATGATACACCAGTTAGAAAAGCCATTAAACAGAAAACCATATTAAAACAGTGCACCCTTGCTATCCACACAGTATCCGTTCCGGACCACCCCTACTACCCCCACAGATAGTAAAAAACATAGGACCTTAAGTCCCGTTCTTTTCAATGGGCGCACTTTCCCAAGCTTCTGGTTGTGCTGCTGCGTGCGCGCATGCCCATTGAGAGAGCTGGGCCTTGCCGTCCCCGGGAGCTCAAACTGCAGGTGACAAGCCTGTGCTTGGTGCGGACACACTGTACTTAAAACAGTTTAAAATACAATATAAGACATAAGAGCAGATCGTCAGTGAATACCAGGTGCTGTAGGCAATATTCCAAAGGAAGGAACTGTCAAAACCACCTCTAAATATTCCTTGGCTAAGAAAATCCTGTGAAATTAAGTAGACAGGTGACTTGAAGGTGCATGCACACACATAATCCGTTAAAGACCAAAGACCCATTAAAATAAAATGAGAGCAGAGAGGATGGCAACCTAAATTTCAGTGGCAGGAAGTTTCACAGCTGAGGGGCAGCTGTCCCATCTCAAGTCTCCAAATGTGCCTAGGTGGGTGGTGGGTAGATATGAAATAACATTTTTGACTAGTTGACTTCAGCTGCTGGTGGGAAAGTTACCTTTTTTATTAACCCCAGCTCTCAGAATCCCCCAGACAGTAGAGCCAGTAGTTGTACTGATTGGGAAATTCTGGGATTGGTAGTCCAAAAATCCCCTTTAGCTTTCCCATGCTTTAGTCAGTGGTGTGTCCAGTAGAACATCTTTAATGGCTGGAGGTGTATAATCAGAACTTTTGACAAGGGAAGAAGGCCAGATCCCTTTACACATACCCTTGAACAGAAGTAGGGATTTTCAGGTGCACATCAGACCAGCCATCCCCCAGCCCTGTTGCTACCAGATGTGTTGGGCTCCATTTCCCCTCATTCCACAGCTAGCTCATTTTGCTGCAAAATGTCTCTTCTGGGAGTTAACATCTCCTGGAAGGCAGCTGGCATCTTTCAGTCATCCCCCTGGCCTAAATTTCTGTCTGTTTTCCTGCCCCTCTCAGAGGAGGAGGAAGAGGAGAACCTGGACGACCAGGATGAGCAAGGGAACTTGAAAGGGTTCATTAACGACGACGACGATGAGGAGGAAGAGGAGGAGGAAGAGGGCAGCGATTCAGGGGACTCAGATGATGACGTAGGCCGTAAAAAGAGGAAACGCAGTAAGTGACAAGGCTGGAGGGTTACCAGTCAAGGAGGTGACCCTGACTTAATGGTCCATTGTTCCTCCTCTTTTTCCCCTTCCTTCTCCCATCTTGCTGTTCTGGGGTATGCAGTGGCTTGACTTTCTACCTCTCCATAGATTTCGATGACCGCCTTGAGGATGATGACTTTGATCTCATTGAGGAGAACTTGGGCGTCAAAGTTAAACGGGTGAGTTCCGTCTGGCAGACTGGTGACCACCTGGCCAATACTATGTTTGAAGAAGACACCTTGGCTTCCTCATTATTTTCATTTAATCAGCCTTCTCCTTGGTAAATCCCAGACCCAGGTGCTCCATCTTGTTCTCCTCACATTCATCTAGGCTAGGAAGAGATTTAAACCCAAATGGGCAGATGCTTTTGACCCCACCCACCCCACGAACGTGGCCCTCAAGCTAAAAGGTTCCCCATCTGTGGTGGAGGAAAATCAGGGCTGTTCCTGGATGTCTTGTGTCACCGGGAAATTTGTGGGGTCTCAAAAGCATGTCTCTCTGTGAACCTCAAAAGCATGTCTCTCGGCAGCAAAAGTTCAGGCGAGTACGGAAGATGTCAGATGACGAGGACGACGAAGAGGAGGATTTGGGGAAGGAGGAGCATGAGAAGGAGGCCATTGCCGAAGAAATCTTCCAGGACGGGGAAGGCGAGGAGGGGGGTGAAGCTACGGAAGGCCCCGTTGGTGCCCCTGAGGAAGATGAGGAAGAGGAAGAAGATGAGTCTGGTATGAATTGTGGGCTTCGCAGGAAGGGGATATCAGGTGAAATTATGGTTAGGAGTGTTCCCGGCTTTCTGTTTTCTTTCTGAAGGATTCAGTCACCAAGTTTAGGGGGAAAGAGGTATAGTGCACTCATCTAAAGTAGGAACAAGACAGTTTCTTTTGGTAAAGCTAAACCATTGTAAGTAAAAGAGCAGCCCTGGTGGAATAGTCATTTGTAGCAAAGCTTTGTCTCAGAATTTGCTTGGCTTGTGATTTGTTAAAATGTAGGGGTTGCTGAGAGAAAAGACCTGTGACTCACTGATCGATCTCTCTCTGTCTTCCAGACATTGATGACTTCATTGTAGATGATGATGGGCAGCCCCTGAAGAAGCCCAAATGGAGGAAGAAACTGCCTGGCTACACAGATGTGTAAGTCAGAGCCTGAGGCGTTTATGAATCTCCTCGGGGCCAGTTGCAGGAAAGGTCTCCCAAACTGAAATAGTGCTGTGAATGTTTCTTGGCAGTACTGTGAATGTTTTCTGGTTTTCTCTAAGGGGGTAAAGTTAGGTTGACTCTTTTTTAGGTGGTTGACTCCTCTTGTTCAAAAAAACCCTACCTTGTAAGTAAGACTGACCTGCCTGCCCTCCACGCATATGCCGTTCTTTGTCCTGAAACTGGGCAGCATGGTGACCCTGGTTCTTTTCTCCTTCAGAGCCTTGCAAGAAGCTCAGGAGATCTTCGGCGTCGACTTTGACTATGACGAGTTTGAGAAATACAACGAGTATGATGAGGAGATGGAGGATGAGTATGACTATGAGCCTGAAGAAGCAGAAGGTGAGATCCGAGTCCGGCCCAAGAAGACTGCCAAGAAGCGGGTCAGCCGACGCAGCATTTTTGAGATGTATGAGCCCAGCGAGCTAGAGAGCAGCCACCTGACAGATCAGGACAACGAGATCCGGGTGACTGACATGCCTGAAAGGTTCCAGGTGAGCCTCTCCTCCAAATCGATCCCTTGCCTCCTGGCTCCCTGCCCATCAAACGTCTGGAATTTTATTGGTTGTTTGTGGAATGTAGCTGTTACTCCCGCATTGTAACCAACCTCCCTTCTCATAGACTATCTTCTTCCTTCCAGTTGCGCTCTATCCCTGTGAAGAACGCTGAAGATGACGAATTGGAAGAGGAAGCTGATTGGATCTACCGGAATGCTTTTGCCATGCCCACCATCTCCCTGCAGGTTAGCCCTGGGGTGCCACTCACAGATGAGAGCGGTTGTGGTTGCCCTTAAGATACTAGAAAACATATTCAGGGGTAGCTGTGTTGGCCATACAGCAAAATGCTGTTGTAATTTTCATGCAATATATTCTGTGTTCTCGTTACTTGGTTTTAAAAAAAAAAGTACCTGAAACTAGGCAAACTGAATAACCACCTGCCTGCCAGTGAAGTAGATATTTTGGGGTGTGGTTACAAGGCAGCACAGCATGGGATAGTTAGTTGCAGGGATGCACGCAGATCCTGTAGAAAGAATAGTCAGTACCATACTGTCTTGAACATTTCCATCCAGTTTGATGCCATGCCCACCCTGGCATGTGATGCCCTGTGTTAGTGAAGGGGTGATATTTTTCTGCTTCAGGGACTCAAACATCTTGAGCCAGCCCTATTTCTCTTGGGGGGGGGGGGGGATTCACCACCCACCCCCTTTGCATGCCAGTGAAATCACATGATTCTGCTACTTCCTTTGGAATTAGTGGCAAAAAAAAAATAATAATTCCTACTGCAGCAGCCAATTCCATTCCTTTCACTTTCTGTGTCCCATCTCAGGAGACTTCGGAATACTTGGACCGAGGCCAGGCCAGCAGCAGCTTCAGCCGCAAGGGCCCCAGCACCATCCAGAAAATCAAGGAAGCCCTGAACTTTATGAGGAATCAGCACTTTGAGGTGAGAGTTTGGGAAGAAGAGTCAAAGGTTGGGCAACAGGGCTGGGATGGTTGGGAGCCACAGACAGGGCAGTGGAGTTGGTATGCCAAACCTTGGACTCTGACTCCAAGACCCCTGTTTTTCTACTATCCAATTTCTTCATAAACGGAAAATATATTTTAAGTAGTAATGACAAATTTACAGTTGTAAAATGGTTGCCCAAGGTGTTTCATCACCACTGTATGAATCATCAGGCTACTTAGACGGGTAGAACATAAAATATATTTGATTAACATTTCTGAACAAGAAAACTTTCCTAAAATCCCAGGGAAAGAAATATGCAACAAACTAGGCAATTAATATTACAGGTGTTGTTATTTTGAAGCTGGAGTTGGTACATTTCCATGGATTCCTAACCCAAAATTGCTTCTGAGTCCATGACTCCCAAATCCGCAGCCCTACAAAAACGCTCTCTGCAAATAGGGCCATGGCTCTTTTGTTTGTTTCCTTGACTCTTCCTTTGAGGGTTGCCCTCAAATGTCTCTGTATTCCCCTACATAACTTTGACTTCTTCCTTGCACTCAATGCTGCTGTCTCTCCCTCAATCTCTCTCTTTCTCCCCTTTGTCTCAGGTTCCCTTCATCGCCTTCTACAGGAAGGAGTATGTGGAACCTGAGCTGCATATCAGTGACCTATGGCGAGTTTGGCAGTGGGATGAAAAGGTGAGGTGCCAACCCTGGAGGTGTCATGGCTGGGGCAAAATTTTGTGGGTTTTTCTACAGGGTCAGGTAGAGTTTGATAACTTTTAGGTGTCTAGACAACTGTCAATGTCCATGATCTAGAAGACACAACCTGGCAGACTCTCTGCTTCCTTTTCCCTCCCATGTAACGCGACTGGTCTGGCAGCCTCACCTCCCAAAAGTTCATCTTCTAAATAAGTTTTGCTGGTCTTGCCTCCTGCCCCATTTAACCACTTCTCAGCCACTTCTGTTGCCTAGGTGGAGACCTAGTCTCACTGCTTCTCCTCTGCTTCCTTCTTCCAGTGGACCCAGCTGAAGATCCGTAAGCAGAACCTAACCCGCCTGTTCGAGAAGATGCAGGCCTACCAGTATGAGCAGATCTCAGCTGATCCGGACAAGCCTCTGGCTGATGGAATAAGAGCCCTGGACACAACTGACATGGAGAGGTACTATCTGTTTCCTGGTTCTAATCCAGGTAAAACTTTGCAGTGGGTCAAAGGTCCTTCTCAAACAGCTGGGGGGAAAAGTTCAAGGCCTCCCGGTTTCCTGGCCGCTTTCATGGATTAAGCTATCAGTCTGTCATGAGCAGCTGTCAGAAGTGCAGCTGCATCTGGCTCTCAAGAAGGGACAGATCTGGCTTTCTGGGGTTCCTAAGAGGCTTATGGTCCTTGTCCCCATAACACCACTATTGTGCTCTTTCAATCCTTTCTTTCTGTAGGCTGAAAGATGTCCAGTCCATGGATGAGTTAAAGGACGTCTACAACCATTTCCTTCTCTACTATGGCCGAGACATCCCCAAGATGCAGAATGCAGCTAAAGCCAACCGCAAGAAGCAGAAGCGAGTCCGGGAAGATGGCGAGGAGGAGGAAGGTCTGGTGATCTGTAGAGTTTGTAAATGCTTTCCTTGATCCATGAACATCTTCCCCTCTCTTTCATGTAATAGTCTCACAACCGCTGCTTGTTCTTTTCACAGGCATGGGAAACTTCCGTTCTGCACCTTTTGATTTGCAGATTGTCATTCTGCTCTCTCTCCCCCCCCCTCCATGTTTCCTTCCTTCCTTCCTAGGATCACAAGAGGGAGGGAAGAAGTTAACCACCTTTCTCTGGTAGATTTCTGAAGGAAGTGGAGGAAGTGGGTAGTGGTGTCTGTCTAATAGCAGAACTGGGTGACGTTCCAGGCATCCCCAAGGGTTCTTTGGGTGCCAAACTATGACACACATTTCTGCTCTAAGATCAACCTTGTTGGTTAGCAACTGTTAAAATCCACTCCCCGTATGTTCTCACCCTTCATATCTTTTCCCATCCTCAAATTGCCAAGCGGATACAAAATAGTGTCCAACCAGGCCACTAATGCAAGTTAACTCTTTCACGAACTTGGGCAGCTGTTAAAATTTGACCTAAACTCATCTGCTTTGTGCAGTGACTTGTAGTGACTCCCCTTTATCCTCCCATGAACATTTTGTTCAGGTAGACTGCATCTTTTAGCGCTTCTGGGTGTTCCGCTTTGGTCAGCTCTCTCTTCTTTCCTCAGGTGAGGGAGAAGATGCCGAAGATGATGAGCAGAAGGGGCCAGAGCTGAAGCAGGCCTCCCGTCGGGACATGTACACCATCTGCCAGGCAGCTGGTCTAGGTGAGCCTGGCTCTGGGCTCTTTTGTCCCCCCCACTGCAGCTGAGAAGCTTTCCCCCACCAACTTTTCTCCCATCTGCTACCCCTTCCTAATGGCTGTGCCCTCCCTCCCCTAGATGGCCTGGCAAAGAAGTTTGGGTTGACACCTGAGCAGTTTGGTGAGAACCTGCGGGACAGTTATCAGCGTCACGAAACAGAGCAGTTCCCAGCAGAACCTTTGGAGCTGGCAAAGGATTATGTCTGCAGGTGAGGAGGGCGCTGCCCTAGCATTATAAGTGCATCTACACAGTTTGACACCACTTTAAATGCCATGGCTCCATCCTGTGGAATCCTGGATTTGTCATTTTACAATGTCTTTAGTCTTCTCTGCCAAAGTGTGCTGGTAATTTATGAAACGGCAAATCCCAGGATTCTGTAGGATGGAACCATGGCAGTTAAAGTGAGGTCAAACTGCTTTAATTCTGCAGTGTAAATACACACTTGCAATTAGAAATTTCTTGCTTTTATGTGAGTTTTTACATTTACATTTAATGTAACTGTCATGTTATGGGGAAGCTACCTTTTGAACAGCAAGGTATTAATCATGGTGCGGCAAAGCATGCAAATGTAATAGATGCCATTTTGGTGGGAAGGCATTTGGTGCAGTAATGCCGGTCACATGACCGCTGTAGCAGTCCTCGGACAACGCTGGCGCTTCAGCTTAGTATTGGAAATGAGCACTGCCCCGTAAAGTCGGTTATGACTAGACATTCATGTCAAGGGACTACCTTTACCTTTACCTATGTTCTGCAATATTCTCCTTACTCAGTGTTGCTCCTCTGCCCTTTGCAGCCAATTCCCCACCCCTGAGGCCGTTCTGGAAGGGGCCTGCTACATGGTGGCCCTGCAGATTGCTCGCGAGCCCTTGGTCCGGCAGGTGCTGCGCCAGACCTTCCAGGAGAGGGCCAAGATCAACGTCTCCCCAACCAAGAAGGGCAAGAAGGTAACAATTTTCCTCCTGGGGCTGAGCTTGAGGGATGTGACTTGGAGCTGGGTTTCACCTATGGCCTTGCTGTGAAGCAGGATGAAGGAACTCATGGTCCTCTGGGTGCTGTCAGACTGCAGCCTTCATCAGCCATAGCCAGCCCTGTGGAATGATGAGTGTTACATGCCCACAACATCCAGCAGGTTGCCTGATTCCTTGTCCTTGCCATGGAATTGGTGGCTTAAGTGGCTGGAATGAGCAGGATAATTTTTCTGGTTGGAAAGCCAGCCTTCTAAGCAAATATCTTCAGCATTTAACTGGTTGGAGTTGTTCAACAGGCGTGTTGGTTCTTAATATGTAAGAGGCTTTAATGCAGTTTTAACCATTCTAAGTTAATGCTTGTAAGTGGATTGTTCCCCCCTGAACTGTCCATAACAGCACAATCTCCTCTGTGGATGTTTCTTAAGGGGGTGACAATAGGTGGACTGTGTTGCTGTACCTTAAGAAAGAGAAGCGACCATACCCCTGCTGCTGTCTTCTTCTCTAGGATATTGATGAGGCTCATTATGCCTACTCCTTCAAGTACCTGAAGAATAAACCGGTCAAGGAGCTGCGGGATGACCAGTTCTTGAAGATATGCCTGGCCAAAGATGAGGGCCTCCTTGCCATTGACATCTGCATCGACATGAAGGGTGTTGAGGGGTTTGTTATTGTTTGTTTCTTTCATTTATACTCCTCCTTCTTCCCCAAATGAGATTAAAGGCAGCTCATGAAAAGAATCAACCAAAACCTTGACAATAACATTTAAAGCATCATTTAAAAAAAATCACATTAAAACCATAGCTATCAACAGTATAAAATCATTCAAAAGCATACGCAAAATTTAAGGTGCAATAAAGCCACACGCATACACTGCTGCAGTAAGAGGGCTCTCTGCAAGCAATTACTCAAACAACAGCAACACAAGGGAAAGGGCTTGGCAGAAGGGAAGGGGATTAAGTCCTACTCTTCTCTCCCTCAGAAGTCACAGCAGTTGCAGTTAGAAAGAAGGAAGGGCATCTCACCAGCCTCTGGGACCAAGCCATGAGGGAGCAGTTCTGCCACCATATCAGCCTCACCCTTTCTTTCTTCCTATCTAGCTACGGCAGCGACCAAACCTATTTTGAAGAGATCAAGCAGTTCTACTACCGTGATGAGTTCAGCCACCAGGTGCAGGAGTGGAACCGGCAGCGCACCTTGGCCATCGAAAGGGCCCTCAACCAGTTCCTCTACCCACAGATGGCCAAGGAGCTGAAGAATAAGCTGCTGGTGGAAGCCAAGGAGTTTGTCATCAAGGTAAGTGCCCCCCTGTGCCCCCCTTGTGGAGTGAGGCGGAGGCATGGGAGTCTTGGCTTGGCCTACCTGACCCTCTCCCAGCTGGGTGCTTTCAGGATGTGTTGAGAGTTGGCTCCCATTAATGGGATAATGAGAGTTGGCTGCGAACAAATTGTAGCGAATGTGGCCCCCTGCCTCAAAGCAGATGGGTTCTAAAATGTTCATTGTGACTCTTCCTAGCTTAGACCTGGGAGAGGCAGCATTTGGCATCCACAGAGTCTTCTCTCTACCTCAGAGAATAACAACATTTTGATTATCTCCTCTTCCCTTTTCCCTTCCTTCAGTTTTGCAGCCGGAAGCTGTACAACTGGCTCAAGGTGGCTCCCTACCGCCCGGACCAGCAGGTGGAAGAAGATGATGACTTTATGGATGAAAACCAGGGAAAAGGCATCCGTGTGCTGGGCATCGCCTTCTCCTCAGCCAGGTAGGTGGGTTTGGCCATACCACCTTTAGACAGTCCCCCAGCATTTCTCCTGTTCTGACCAAATGGGACTTCTTCCTTTGCAGAGACCACCCTGTTTTTTGCGCCCTTGTGAATGGGGAAGGGGAGGTGACGGATTTCCTGCGCCTGCCTCACTTCACCAAACGGAGGAACGCCTGGCGAGAGGATGAAAGGGAGAAGAAGGTGAGGCGGAGGTTGTCTTCCCACCTGGCCCCAAGTTAATCTGTGGAATTCAAAGTCTGCACCCAACTGTTACTACCCCACTTGTCCCTTACTGCTGTTTTGAAAACCTGGCTACTCTGTAAGAGAGGAGTGAGGTAGCTGCCTTGGGCCATGAATCCAGGGGAACAGTGCTGGTAACTCTTCCTCAGCTCTATAAGTCTATCAATGGTGGTGCTTTCTAATGTCCTTTTTCTGCTCCTTAGGCTCAGGATATTGAAACACTGAAGAAATTCCTACTCAGCAAGAAACCCCATGTGGTCACGATTGCTGGAGAGAACAGGTGAGCCTGGAGCTGGGGTTTGTGTGTATGTGGATTTATCATTGAAGGGTGGGACACGGGATTCAAAACACACACACACCATCACAATCAGGAGGCCACCATCACACATCCATCACACCCACAGTTTTCAGAGCATAAAATGCCTATCTTCCATGGTTCAAATGACACACAAAGCAGACTGCAACGTGTTTTAATGCAACAGTCCCATCTGAAGCGCAACCATCTCAACTAAGTTGGTGGATGGTAGATTTTATTGTCAAAAAAAGGGAACTTTTTCCAACCTCTTAGCGTTTTCTTTGTTGCCCAAGTCCCTTCTCCAAGGAAAAGAAGCAGCAGTATCAAAACTCCTGCCTATTAGCAAGTGCTTTATGTCACATTGAGCACAAACACCCTTGAGTTTTAGGAGGGGCCATAAATGTTGGGGTCCTCTCAGTGTCCACAAAGTCCCATTTCTATCTCTTTTCCTCCTCTCCCATCTCCTTCTCTCAGGGATGCCCAGATGCTGATGGAGGATGTGAAGCGCATTGCCCACGAACTGGACCAAGGGCAGCAGCTCTCCTCCATCGGGGTGGAACTAGTGGACAACGAATTGGCCACACTCTACATGAACAGCAAGAAATCCGAGGTAGGCCAGAAGCCCCTTTTCCCTGACCTTGCTTAGCTTCCAAGATCAGACGGGGTCTTGTGTCTTGAGGGTATTTAATATAGTAGGGTTTTAAATAATGTTTTTGATTTAGCTCCAAACTTGCTCTCTTCATTTTTCTTTCCTTTTTTTTGTAGGGACAAGGCATCTTTTATTGTAGGTTGTATTTTGATGTAAAAGGCGGTGGACAGCATTGGGTGGGAAAGTGGAGACCAGCTTGGAATGTCGGTTGGTTTTCTGTAGCCTGCTTGGAGCTCTTCCTCCTCTTATTAGCAGGTTGTCCATTTTGTTGTTTCTCTGACTGCTCATTCCTCTGGCCTCCTCTCTCTTTCTCTTGCAGACTGAGTTCCGAGACTATCCGCCAGTCCTACGCCAGGCCGTCTCCCTGGCTCGCCGCATACAGGACCCTCTGATCGAGTTTGCCCAGGTCTGCAGCTCAGACGAGGACATCCTGTGTCTCAAACTCCACCCCTTACAGGTAACCACAAGTGCCCCTGCCCAGATACAAGCTGCACATGTCCCTCATAGCCCCCCTGCAGAGTAGCTGGAGAATTAGTGTCTTGCAAGCTTCCCCTTTTGATTTGCAAATCACCTCTTCGTTGTTGTGTGCATTCAAGTTGTTTCTGACATATGACATATGGCAGGGTCAACCCGGGTTAGTCTTTGGATGGGAGACCACCAGGGAACCTCAGGTGCTGTAGGCTAGATTTCAGAAGAATGGCAAAACCAACTCTAAAAATTATTTTCCTTTGAAACCCCATGAATTCCATAAGTCGGCAGGCTACTTGAAGGCACATATACACACAAAGCAAATCTATCATGCAGTTTTCTTGGTAAGATTTGTTCATAGGAGGTTTATTATGGTCTTCCTGTTTGGCTGAGAAAGTGTGATTTGTTCAGTCATTGGGTGGGTTTCGAGGGCTGAGTGGGGATTCAAACCCTGGTCTACAGAGTCATAGTCTAAGCTCAAACCACAAGACCATGCTGGATCTTTTGGCCTCTGGTGTATATCAGGTGGAGGTGGCTCTCCTCAGCTTTGCAGTTTGCCACCTCCACCTTGGCCTGCATAGCAAAGCTGTTATTGTCCGGTGTTTCCTCCTCTGCTTGGCTAGGAGCATGTAGTGAAAGAGGATCTGCTCAACGCCCTCTACTGCGAATTCATCAACCAGGTGAATGAGGTGGGGGTGGACGTCAACCGGGCCATCGCCCACCCGCACAGCCAGGCACTTCTGCAATATGTTTGTGGCCTCGGACCTCGTAAGGGCACCCACCTGCTCAAGGTAAGTGCCTCCTGCCTCTCTCCAGGCATCTTTGTTGCTGTAGCAGGGTTAGTAGTAAGTACATCCCTCAGTTCCTCCTGACATTGCCAACCCTAGAACCTTCCTGGCCAGGCTTCACACAATGTCTAGGGTGACAGCAACAATGGTGGAGGGTTGGAGGTTTGCTAGGCCTCCCACAAGATCTGAAAACATAGGCGGGCTTATACAGGAAAATACAATCCATCAGGTAACCTGGACTCAAATTGTATAGGGCTTGATAGGTTTGAATTGTGCTTGGAAGTAGGTCAGCAGCCAACAGAGGTAAGGCAACAGGGGAATTGTAGGACTCCCAGTTAATAATCTGCTTAATGGGATGGCTGCGAACTACCCTGCCCCAGGCTTCCTTTCTTTCTCTGTTCTCAGGTCAGTGAGAGGAAGTGTTTCCAGCAATTAAATAATTCAGCAAATAGAAGATACTGTAATGTTCCAAAGGCCCCAACCTCTGTGCTTCTTTCTCTCTTAGATCCTGAAGCAGAATAATACACGGCTGGAGAACCGGACCCAATTGGTCACCATGTGCCACATGGGGCCCAAAGTCTTCATCAACTGTGCCGGTTTCATTAAGATAGACACGGCGTCGTTAGGCGACAGGTTGGTGGATCAGTGGTGAAAGGGTGACCCTGGGGAAGCAGATTAAGAAGCTCTTGTTTTAACATCAGATTCTTAATATTCTTAGCACGGATTCCTACATTGAGGTCCTTGATGGATCACGGGTCCATCCAGAGACCTACGAATGGGCCCGGAAGATGGCTGTTGATGCCCTGGAGTACGACGAGTCGGCTGAAGATGCCAATCCGGCCGGTGCCCTGGAGGAGATCTTGGAAAACCCAGAGCGTCTGAAGGACCTGGATCTTGATGCCTTTGCTGAAGAGCTGGAGAGACAGGTCAGGGGAACTGGAACCCCAGAGGAGGCTCTGTCTATGTCTTCGCTTTTCCCCCAGCCTTTCTTCACTGCTGCTTTCTTCTTTGCAGGGCTACGGCGACAAGCACATCACCCTGTACGACATCCGGGCCGAGCTGAGCTGCCGCTACAAGGACCTGCGGAATCCCTTCCGCTCTCCCAACTCTGAAGAAGTCTTCAACATGCTGACCAAAGAAACGCCGGAGACTTTCTATATAGGTGGGCTGAAATCTCCTCTTTCCAAGAGGTGGAGGTAGCGGAAGGGAGATGCTTTTTTTTTTTTTTTTTTTGAACCTCAGGCTGGAAGAATCTGAGAAACAGCAGCATTTTGCTGTTCCCTCTCAGTGTAGAAATAGGCAACAAAATCTTGATTTTGAAACAGACCTTTCCATCACACATGCAGTTAAAAAAATACCCCTTCCTGACCCATCTTTCTCCAGGTAAACTGATCATCTGCAACGTGACAGGAATAGCCCACCGGCGGCCGCAGGGGGAGAGCTATGACCAAGCCATCAGGAATGACGAGACTGGCTTGTGGCAGTGCCCTTTCTGCCAGCAAGACAACTTCCCTGAACTGAGCGAGGTAATGGATTACAGTAGCATTTTTTCTCAGCAGATCTCTCAGCATTCACCTTCTGGGTGTCTCTGCTTCCTCTAGTCGGCCAGGACTGAGCTGGCAGCTGTCACCCAGAAGATATTTTCTTCAGCCACCCCCAGATTATGGAATGACCTTCTGGAAGAGATTCAACAGCTGAAGATGCTGTTTGAGTTTAAAACAGCACTAAAGGCTGGTCTCTTCTGGCAGGCCTGGCCAGATGCTTTTTAGATTACAAGCCTAGAAAGATTTTAATATGGATTGGCATTATTTCCCAAGAGCGCTCTTTCCCAGGTCTTTGTGCTTTCCCAGCACAAACCAGCATTGTTGAAACATCCTACTCAGATCGAGCATTCTCTTGTTCACACCTACTGTCCCATTTGCTGTTAGAGCAGTGGGCCATTTCATCCCTCCCTGATTGCACACCCTGCAATATCTTTTTTCCTTTGCTTCCCCCTGGCATGCCCTTCTGCTCTGCTTTCCTTCCAGGTCTGGAACCACTTTGACAGCGGCTCCTGTCCTGGCCAGGCCATTGGGGTGAAGACACGCTTAGACAATGGGGTGTCGGGCTTCATCCCCACCAAATTCCTCAGTGACAAAGTGGTCAAGCGTCCAGAGGAAAGGGTCAAAGTAGGTGTTTCGATCAGGAACTGGGTGTAGTTCCAGGCCTAGATGGATTTCTCTGTGTCTGTACATTCATTGTACATCTCAATCTTGCTGACTGTCCTCCTGTCCTTTCTTCCCAGGTGGGGATGACTGTCCACTGCCGGATCATGAAGATAGACATTGAGAAATTTAGCGCTGATTTGACCTGCCGGACATCAGACTTAATGGACAAGAGCAATGAGTGGAAGCTGCCAAAGGACACCTACTATGACTTTGATGCTGAGGCCGCTGACCACAAGCAGGAGGAAGAGCTAAAGAGGAAGCAGCAGCGCACAAGTGAGTCCCTTCCAGCTTAAATGCTCTCTTGTCTTAAATGCTCTCTTCTTGATTCCTAAAGAAAATATATCTTAACCCATTTTTAAACATATTTTCATAGTGAAAAAGGCTTCAAAAATGTATTTCTGAACATTTCCTTCCCCTGCCCCAAGCCTCCACATCTCTAGTTCCCTCCCTTCAAGCTTGGGGAAAGAAGTGGGGAGAGGTGGGAGGGACACATGTATAGAGGGCAGCCGATCAGGGGTGACATCTGACTAGAAGCTTGCTTGTTCTCCACAGCATACATCAAGCGGGTGATCGCCCACCCATCCTTCCACAACATCAACTTCAAGCAGGCAGAGAAGATGATGGAAACCATGGACCAAGGGGATGTCATCATCCGCCCCAGCAGCAAAGGGGAGAATCACCTGACGGTCACTTGGAAGGTCTGCGACAATATCTACCAGCATGTGGACGTGCGGGAGGAAGGCAAAGAGAATGCCTTCAGCCTGGGTTCCACCCTCTGGATCAACACAGAGGTGAGTCCAATGGCATAGGAAGGAAGGGAATCCCTCTTGATCCACAGCCTGCTTTCCTGGGTAATCTCTCCCTATTTTTGCCTTCCTAGGAGTTTGAGGACTTGGACGAGATCGTCGCCCGCTACGTCCAGCCCATGGCGTCTTTTGCGAGGGATCTTCTCAGCCATAAATATTACCAGGATTGCAATGGAGGAGACAGGAAGGTGAGCGCTGGTGGGGAAAGCAACAGAGAGGAACCCTTGGGAAACAGCCTCAGAGTATCCCCTTTATGGAGGATGTGAATCATAACCCCTTTCTCATCCCACCCACCATGGGAGTGCCCATTCTGGGAAGCCTGCTCTATAAGCAGAGTGGGCATCAGCCTGGTGAGGGGAGGTGATCCTTTTCCACCCTAGTTTACCTTCCACACCCATCCTGTGCTGAGGAGGAGCAGCATTTGAAGCAAATTCTGTGACATCCCCCTTCTGTTCTCATTCTAGAAACTGGAAGAGCTCCTGATCAAAACCAAGAAGGAGAAGCCCACCTTCATCCCATACTTCATTTGCGCCTGCAAAGACCTTCCTGGCAAATTCCTCCTGGGCTACCAGCCACGTGGCAAGCCGAGGTGGGTTTTGGCCTGGGGAAACTGCAGAGAGAGAGAGTGAGATGGGCTTTTTCAACCTGTGGGGTTCTCTCCCTTCTTCCTGCCTCTCTCTTTGCACCCAGCAGGGCTCTTTTCCCTCATTTAGGTAGCTGCCTTACACCCAGGGGGCCAACTGCAGACACTTTACTGCCTGCAAAATGGAGCAGCAGGGAGCACTCCTCTCTCTACAGTTGGGGTGCTTGTTGCCAGCCACGCTGTTTTGGTCCACAGACTGCTGTTTTTGAGTAGTACTGTTTTAGGGGACTTAAGTGGAAGGGTTCAAGTTGATAGCAGACACTTAGATCAGGGTGTCCTTCTCTTGCTGCAGAATTGAGTACGTCACAGTCACACCTGAAGGGTTCCGGTACCGAAACCACATCTTCCCCACAGTCAATGGACTTTTCCGGTGGTTCAAAGATCACTACCAGGACCCTGTGCCAGGTAAGCTTTGGCCCCAGTGATTACAGAACAAAATTGGTTCCTGTAACAATGCACAACATAGCAACTTTTTATCACCCTCACTTTTCTGAAGGCCTTAAAAGTAGCAACAAGACGTGATGGGAAGTCATATCCCTATTGCCATTTTGAGCAGGACTGCAGAAGAAGAGAGGTGTTTGGGTTTACTATGTATGTGGGCAGGCACAGCTGCCAGGGCAGTGGGAGTTAACCCCCACTCACCTCTTTAGGTGTTTTATTGATGGATAGTTAATCTCATCCAGAGTGCAATTTTGCTTGATACCAACTGTCTTGCCCCAAGCCTTATGATCTTCTTCTGTCTTGGTTTCCCTCACCCAGGAGTCACCCCCAGCAGTAGCAGCAGGACCCGAACACCTGCCTCTCTCAACGCAACTCCGGCTAACATTAACCTGGCAGGTGAGTCGCCCATCTCTCATGTTTGGTTGGTCTGTCTGTTTCTCACACCCATTGCTTCCCCTTCTCACCTTCCCTGATGTGCTCTCTCTCTCTCTCTCTCTCACATTCTTTCGTTCTTCCTCTTTCTGCAGATTTGACCCGAGCTGTCAATGCCCTCCCACAGAACATGACCTCCCAGATGTTCAGTGCCATCGCTGCAGTGACAGGCCAGGGGCAGAATCCCAATGCCACCCCTGCCCAGTGGGCCTCCAGTCAGTACGGCTACGGGGGTAGCGGCGGTGGGAGCAGCGCTTACCATGTATGTGAACAGGAAGGGAGGGCGGGAAGGGTTACCTTGTAGAAAAAGCCCATGTGTGTATGAGACAGAGATTTATTTGCCTTCCCTGTTTATTTGGAAAATGGGAGTCAGTAGCAAAAGAGGAAGACCACATTCACAGATGGATTGACTCCATCAAGGAAGCTACAAGTGCCCCAAGTCTACAAGACCTGAGCAGGTTAATAAGGGATTTTTTCCCCATTGTGCAGTTACACCACTGCAGTTCCTCTTTTCACTGCCATGGCGGCTTCCTGTGGAGTAGTGGGCTTTGCATTTTTGGTTGTTGTACATCTTTAAGTTGATGCTGATTAACAGCAACCCTAAAGCAAAAATTGTTACAAGGTTTTCATGACAAGGTTCAGTCGGGGGGTTGCCTCCAGTGCCTTCTTCTGAGGCTGAGAGAGTGCAATTTGCCTAAGGCTATCCAGTGGGTTTCCATGTCTGAGCAGGGATTTGAATCCTGGTCTCAGAGTCCTAGTCCAGCATTCAGACTGCTACATTACAATGAGTCCATTGTAGTTTAGAGAGTAGTTTTTAAAAGCCAGAGAGCTCTGGGGCCTCCCCAAACTCTAGGATTCCAGAGGCTGTATCTCAGTTTTTCATTTCCTCAGCCATCGGTGGCTGTAGGCATTCCACCATCTTCCAGGAGTCAAACCTCCATCGTTTATCCTCTCCATACCTCCTAGATTGTAGTTCGCCTACTTCTGTCCCCTTGAAGGTTACGAGAGTTGGTGCCAAGGGGTGATGCCAGTCAGAGAGGCTGGTGGGTCTCTTCTCCCCCTCCACCCCAAGAATTTGTTCAGGAGGCAGGCAGTGCAGAGGGAAAGCTGCAGCTAAGCCACCAACACAAGGGCTTAGTGAGGGAAGAATGTGCTGAGCCGACAAGGCAGGGCTTGAAGGAGGCGAACTCACTAATCTCCTGGCAGGCTTGGCGAGGATGTACTAGAAGCAGCACCCAGCTCTGTCTTCACAGCCTGCAAATGAAAAGTAGGCAGAACAGTTTGGGAGGAGGAAGTCCCTTTTGGGGACTGCAACCCCTAGAATCTGATTCAAAAAGTTGCAGTCTATAAAAAGGGAACGTCTCCAAACTCTGGTGTAAAGTAAGGAAGGGCATCAGTTCTCCCTATCACCTTCTCCAAAGCTGGCAAGCAGGTGAGTGGGCAAATTCTGTGCCAGCCTCTCCACGTTGCCTTTGAGTCCCATCTTGGGATATAAATTCAGTAAAATAAATAAGTCGTCTTAGACCAAACACAAATGGATGCTTCCACTGGGCAGCTGTTAAGGTTTGGCCTTGGTGCCAGCAAAGATTCCTGAACTCTTGACTGGAGATGCTGCCTCTCAGCATGTGCTTATGGCTCTGACTGCATCCGTGTTCCTGCAGCTGACCTGGGTCTCTTATCTCTCTCGAACTTCAGGTCTTCACGACTCCTGCCCAGCAGCCGGTGGCCACCCCTCTCTTGACTCCCAGCTACTCCTACACCACCCCCAGCCAGCCCATCACGACACCCCAGTACCACCAGCTACAGACCAATACCACCCCCCAGTCCACCCAGTCCCAGCCTCCATCTCAGCCTTCCTCCAGTTCCAGTCAAAGACAGCCACAACCCAAGTAAGTACATGGTGGGGGGGTGGGGAGTGTTGGCATCAGCAGTAAAAGAATAAAGAATTTTTGGAAGGAACACCCTATGTGCATATATATATATATATATAACTGCAGAGGTTTTTTGGATGACTTTCTCACAATCAGGGGAAATGAGGTCAAACTATTCCTCCTTGCCTGTGGGAAATTTAGGAAGGTAGGCATCCACACCTGGCCCAGGAGCTGGTTTCCATGGCCTTCATTCCCTCTTTTCCCATTTTGTCTGCCCAGATCCAGCACCCACACTGCCATCGACTGGGGCAAGATGGCCGAACAGTGGCTCCAGGAGAAGGAGGCTGAGCGCCGGAAGCAGAAGCAGCGGCTGACCCCTCGTCCTTCTCCCAGCCCCATGATTGAGAGCACCCCAATGTCCATGGCTGGAGATGCCACCCCGCTGCTGGATGAGATGGACCGGTAGTCCTCCTTGCCTGGCCATGAGGAGAGCCAACGGAGACCACCTTGTTGTGCTCTTGTCAGAGAGCCACTTCGCTCCATCTTCCTTCATTTTGCTTTGTTTCCCCCTTAAAACTGACTGAGAAGGGACGCTGGGCGGCGCCCTCCGGGTGCCATGGACACTTAAGATCCCGTCTCAGGCGGGCTCCCCTACAGACTGGCCCCCCATTTTGGCTCAGCGGGTGTTCGCTTGACCAGCTCCCCCTTTTTTTCGGAGCAGCGCTCTCTTTCAAGCCTCCCGCTGGGTTCTGGCTGCTCCCTCGAGGCAGGAGTGAAATTTTGGAGGACAGGAGAGGACTTTGCCAGCGTCTGGTGGGGAGAGGCCAGCCTTTTCTGTCAGTGTGTGGCTGTATGTGTGCCTCCCTCCCTCCCTTCTTCTCTCTTTCTCTCAATCTCTCTCAACTTCTCTTTGCATTGTATGTATTGGGGAGCTTTTGCGTGAGCCCCTCTGGCACGGCAGGAGGAGAACGCGGCAGCCACCATCAGCTCGGTTTCTTTGGCACTCTCTGGGACAATATTTATTCAGTTGTATTCCTTTAAAGAAGAAAGAGAAGCTGAAGGAGAAGGAGAAGAAAAGGCCGCAGAGCTGAACTCCAGGACAACGGCTGCTTTTGTGAGCCAGCTTTGGAGTGCTGTCGAGTGTGTGGCGGCGGCTTGAATGCCAAGTAGGACTCTCCCACCCATTCTCCCCCTGACTTCGGCCCACTTATAACAGCAACCGAGGGAATAAATAGTGTTTCTACTGAATTGGCCTCCAGGTTTCCTCTTTTCCCCTGCCAGCCGGGGGGAGCCTGGAACCTGGCGGACATCCACGGCTCAAAACGCAAGAGCCCTTCGGGGTCAGTCAGTGATCCTTTTGGGAGGGAGAATGTGCTGAGATTTGGGTAAGGGGAACAAATTTCTGGGCCAGAATGGGGAAAGATTCAAAAAGGCGACTTGTTTTATAAGCAGGACTTGACTGTGAATGATGGGAAGGGGTGGATTTATACCTTCCTCACTGCTGGAAAGATTTGGGGTGGTGGGTAGGGTGAGCAGACATTAGAAGTAAATTCTCCAGATCACTAGAAGCTTGGTGGTATGAGGGACAGGTCTACTTTGGCTTCACGGGTAGTCTGAAATTCAACCTGTTCTTTAGATGTTGGTTAGCTTTCCCTGGTTGGATGGGTCTTTTCCAGACTTGTGGGACTCTTGCTCCCATAATACCCACAGACAGATTATGGGAGCTGGAGTCCCACAAGTCTGGAAAAGACCCATCCAAGTTCAGGAAGGCTAGACTACAAATTACTGTTTGCAATAAGGATTAATCTTTTGGTTTTGCTTGTAGCTCATTCCTCTTTTGGTCAGAAAATCTCTCTCTTGGGACACGACGCAAGCAGGCCAAGCACAGAGCTAGAAATGGAAAAATGAGACTTCCACCAGTCCCAAAATTTCAGCTTTTCTTTAAAAGTTGAGTGTTTTCCCTGTTATTCGATGGAGAGGCACGCAGGAAGTCCACACGCCCAGCTGACAGGTACCCATATTTGAATCTCAAAAAAGGGATATTTGACCATCCTGAGTTGGGAGCAGCTGCTGATTTCTCCGTACATTGGAGCAATTGGCGCGTGTGAATCTTCTTGTGGACTAGCAGCCCATTTGGTCCCTTTGGGAGCTAAGAATGCATGTCAAGTAATCAGATAGGATAGGCTCACTTGGATGAAATGCAACTCCCATCATTCCCACAGAGCGCAACCTGGGTGGCATTTAGACCCTTGTCAAGTAACCAGATCCTGCCTGATGCTATTAATATTGTTTATTATTATTATTATTAAGTATTTATACCCCGTAGGATCAGCCCCGGTTAGTACTTCGATGGGAGGCCACCAGGGAATCCCAGGTGCTATAGATGATATTTCAGAGGAAGGAACTGGCAAAAGCATTTCTGAAATTTCCCTGCCTAAGGCATTCCTGTGAAATATAGCAGCAGTTCTAGGATGATTTTCAGTGTCTGCAATGCTGCAAATTTGGGGACTGAAAAGTGTCCTTGGCAGGAAAAATTCTTCATTGGGGGGCATTGCCCTTATTTTGGCCTCTCACCTTGAACCAACATCTTAATTCTACGTTGTGATAAGGTAGTAGCCAGTTCCCTATGAAAGGCTGTAGTGTTAAAGAGCGTCCATACTGTTTCAAGAAACAGGCCTTGTCCTCCCATTTTACTATAGAATCCCGAAGGGCCCCCAAAGACCATCAAATCCAGCCCCCTGCTTAATGCAAGATCTCCAGCTAAAGCATTCTGAGGAGGGAGCTGTCCAGCCTCCTTTTGAAGCTGTCCAGAGAAAAAGATCTCACTATCTTAGGCAACGTCCAGGATTTCTAATGTTCAGTCGAAATCTACCTTACTGTAGCTTCAAACCTGGTCTTAACCTCTGGTCAGCAGAGAACCAGTTTGCCCATCTCTCTCTGGGACAGCCTGGAGGTATTTGGGCAATTTTGCCACCCCTCCGTCTTCTTTTCACTAAGCTTGAGCATTCCCAGGTCCTTCAACCTCTTACCACCCTTGTTGTCCTTCTCTGAACCACCTCCAGCTTGTCCATATCCTTAAAATGAGGTACCCAGAAGTGAACACAAGGCTCCCAACCAGGCTTGATTTGCCCACTATATGGCCTTGGAGATCTGTGTAGGGTATGTGATGTTTACATATTCAATTCTCAGGCCCAGAAAAGGGGAGAAAATAGTACAAAACAACCCTCCTTGTACTTTGGGAATGTCCAAACCTGACCCCTAAATGCCTATAAATGGACTAACAGGATACACACAAACACACCCAGCCAGCCATGTACACACATGCACACAACACAATATTCTGGGTTGAATTGCTAGCCACCCTTGAATGTATTAAGGTTTGTTTTGGGTACATTTGTTCCTGCCAGTTCTTTAGCAGCCTTAAAAAATGAAATTGCCTATCTCTGATTGCAAAATTATCATTTTTTGCATGGATTGGAGCCATTTCGGTCAGGAAACAGGACGCACTTACATTGGAGTTGCAAGGCAAGAACCTGCAGGAAATCTGTTGTGCAAGTTTTCTAAGGACATGAGTCTTGGACTTACACCTCTTTTTAATTTTTTTTAAAAGGGGGGGGGGGTGACCAGGGTAAGTGAAGCAGAAGGTCAGGGTTGAGAAACGGACAAAGGTGGAAAGCGGCTGGGATGGTGAAGGCCAAGCCAAGCAAGATAAAGCCAGGCTGAAAAGGGTGTCAGGGAGGAGATAGAAGTGTCAGCAGGATATTTATTTTTAAAACATCACAAGTGTTATCGCTGGCGGAGGGAAGCCCAGAAAAACTTGGGAGGCAAAGAGATGGTTACGGAGCCAGCTTTAGGGACAACAGAGGTGGAGGGCTGTGCGAGCAAAATGAGGGCATTGATCCCCCTAAATAAGAATCCCGGAATTTTCCTTCAATCCCCAAATTTCCAGCGAGGCACACAATGGCTTGCACCAAGGCCTCCTCTTTGCTCTGTCCACTCTGTGGCCCTTTGGATGCCTGAATTTCTAATGCTGAAGTTATTAGGTTACTGCAAATGCATGTGGGAACAACGTCTGGAGGACTGGAGGATCTTCCCCCTCCCCCCAAACTACATTGTCAAAGCAAAGAAATCCCAGTTTGTGGCCCTTGGCATGAAGTGTTCTCCCTCATTAATACCTTTTGCCATCCTGACCCCACTCTTGGCCAGTTGTACCCCAGTTTTTGCTCTGTAAAATGTCGGAGGGTCTATCAATCCTTCCTGATCCCTCCGTGGGGGGCTGCTGAGAGGTGCAGGTCGGCGGATGGACCGTTATTTAGGAAATCCCTTGGACTTGGTGTGCTTTGCTCATTTATTACACAGACCCGATCACCCCCCCCCCAAAATATGGGATCCCACCCACCTTCACCCCTCAAGTCTCAGCTTGTTGCCGGACGCAGCGGCGATCGCTGCTCCTTCCTCGCCGAGGTCCGTCTTCGGCCTTTCCGCTTCTTTCTCGAAGGCCCCGTGGTGGAGGAAACCCCTGGGGCAAGAGTCAAGAGGATCTCCTCTTTCCTTTCCACGCATGCTCCACCCGAGTTGAACCGCAGGCCAACTCCTTCTCCCGGATCATCTCCAAGAATGGCATTGAACGGATCCTCTTCGCCCAAATCTGGGCCTTGGAAACCTGTCTTCCCGAGATCTTGGGCTGCCAGCCGCTTTGGGGAGATGGTGGCCATATCCCCGATAGGAACGGGTGGCACACCAGCCTTTGCCTCCATCTTCTTTTTCTTCAATCCTTTCCCCTTCTTCCCTTTCCGCTTCTTTCCTTTGCCATCCCGGTGTTTCTTGCCAGAGCTGCCTGGCCTACCTGGCAGGGCAGGAGCTTTGGCGATTGCCACAACAGGTGTCATGTCCGGTTTATGTGCAGGAGCAGCCGTGGTCACTGTTGGGCGAATGTGGCCGCCGGTTGGAGGCGTGACCGAGGGCCGGTGGACGGCTGGACCGTCTATAATTTCCCCGCCGTATTCGTACAGCACCGGTTCTTGGGCCACGGCAACAACCACGGTACTGTAATTCTTGCACCTTAGAAAAGTGGAGCAGAAGAATAAACATTCGATTAAGGGGGGGGGGGGTCCCTGAAAATATAGAAA
This sequence comes from Phrynosoma blainvillii, assembly GCA_026167975.1. Taxonomy (NCBI): domain Eukaryota; kingdom Metazoa; phylum Chordata; class Lepidosauria; order Squamata; family Phrynosomatidae; genus Phrynosoma; species Phrynosoma blainvillii. The sequence goes on from JANUYF010000014.1 coordinate 13,561,298, forward strand.
GTCTTGCCGAACGCAAGACAGAAGGTGCATCTACACTGTAGAAATAATGCTCTTTGGGACCACTTTAAGTGCTGCCACTCTGTCCCCGACTCACCAGACATAGAGGTAAGGCTCGACGCACTGCTCCTTGTAGGTGAACTGGAAGCAAGGCACCTGGATGACGTTGAAGAAGGCTTGGCCCACCACCCGCGAGGCCGTGTCGTTCACCGCCCGGAGGCACGCTTTCAACCTGAAATTTAAAGAGGCAGGCATTTTAAAATTTATTTTTAAAAAGTGCATTTGGCATACTTTAATGTCGTTCGAAGAGACAGAACCATAAGAGTTGGAAGGGACCCCAAAGGCCATCCAGTCCAACCCCATTCTGCCAAGCAGGAACACACCATCAAAGATGGAGGGGGGTGGTGGTTAAGTTTTGTAAATACTTTGCACATTTTTGTTGCAATTTTTAAAAAGTTTTTACATTTAATTTTTGCCAGTTTTAGTGAGGGGGAGGGGGGGGAGTCAGGCTCTAAAGAACTTTTACTTAATGCAGTTAAAATAGTGTTAATTGTGGCCTGCCCTCCCTCACCGTTTGTCACAGTCGCAGTGGCTGATGGTGTGCCAACGCAAATTTCGGTACCCATACTTGTAGGTGAAGGGGTGGATAACGTGTTGGCAATGGTCATGCTCCCGGCAACACCGGTCCGTCTCGCGGTGCTCACCTGGATGGGAATGGGAGATTAGAGAGGAGGAAGATTAAGAAGAGGATGATGGGAGTTGCATTCCCCAAAAGAGAATGGCTGGAATCCTCTATCACTGTCTACCTTTAAAGTATACTAAGCTACGTAGCAAAAGCATTAAGGAATTAGTGAACTGTGGTGACGTGTTGGACTACGACTCTGGAGACCGGGATTCGAATCCTACTCTGCTTGGCCATGGAAACCCACTTGGGCAAATCACACGCTCTCAGCCTCAAAAAAACCCCACCCATCCCATAATAGGGCTACAGAACAACAAACAAGAACAGGACACTGACAAGAGCGTCCTGATGGGCATTGGCATCCTCAATTGGTGTCCCAACTAAGTGACAGGGGGATTCTGGGAATTGTATTTCCCCCCCCCCCCCGGGAATGTTCTCAAGCTAGATGGTCGGGGGATAATGGGAGTTGCAGTTTATCTACTAAGACTCCCCTGCTAGACCTGTGGAAGCCCTTGCAGCAAAACCTCCCTGGGAGCCAGCGTTTTGACCCCGCCATCCTGCTTCTTCCCTGTCCTACCTGGCCGGGCTGTCGTGGGGGGAAAGGAGGAGGAGGAGGAAAGAGAGGGAGGGTCTCACCCAGCTCCTCGTAGCTGCCGGCGATGTTTCCAGCCCCGCACCAGAGGGTCCCTGGGTAGGTGAAGCCCCTCTTGGCCCGGCGGAGAGGGAGAGGGAGAGGGGGCCGCTCCCCTCCTTCCCCTTCCCCTTCCTCCAACGCCAGCCCGTCCAGGCAGGCCGCCTGGGCCTCCCCGAGGCTGGGGAAGGGAGGCAGGGCCCCCCGGGGCTCCCCTCCGCCTTGGCAGCGGCCGAGGAAGGCGCGCACCTGCGCAGGGCGGCTGGAAAGGCGGCACCGGCGCAAGGCTGGAGGGTCCCAGGCGGCGCGCAGGAGGAGCTCCCCGTCGGAGGCCTGGAAGGAGGGCGCCCGGGGCTCCCAGAGGGCGCAGAAGAGCCCCGAGCCCCCGGCGCCCGCCAGCAGGAGGCACAGCCCCGCCAGGCACCAGGGGGCGCCAGAGGGCAGCACGGCCGCGGGCATCTTCAGCACCGGGAGCGCAGAGACAGCGCCGGCCCTTATGAAGAGGGAGGGCGGGAGGGAGGGGCTACACAGGCCACGCCCCCCACTCTCCCCCCCCCCCATGGGATTTGGGAACTTTGGGGCCAGAAGCCCACACTCACCCTGGGAAAGTTTCCCCCTTCCTTTTTGGGAGAGGGATGCATTTTCTCTCCATCTTTTCCCCAAAGTTATGCTAGCTGGGGATTCTGGGCCCTGCAGTCCTCCCTCTGCCCCCCCCCCCCCCCCCGCCAAAGAAAGGGCCTTTTCACTCCTCCAAAGAGAAGGGTTGGGGGATATGGAGAAGGACCACCGGTGACTTGATAGGGACTCCTCAGGTGTGCAAGCCCATCATCTCTCTTTCTCCAAAGGAAGTTTTCCAAAAGTGGTGCTGGTTAAGGGATTCTGGGTGTCCTAGTCCCCCCCGCCCTCACCTCCAATTGGGCATTTTTACTCTGTTTGCCAGGGGATTTGGGGTGTGGTAGTCCCTCTCAAAAGGAACTTTCCCAGTCATGATGGCTGGGAGGGTTCTGGGCACTGGGATCCACTAAAACTTTCCCAAATGATGCTGGCAGGGGATTCTGAGTCTGTTAGTCCTCCTCCCACACCCTTGAAATTTAACCCTGCTTGCAAGGGGATTTGGGGTGTGGAAGTCCCTCTCACAAAAGGGACCTTCCTAAACTAGGAAGCAGGATGGGGGATTATGAGCCCTAGAGTCCTTCCCAAAAAAGGAACTTTACATTGGAACTGGTTTTGGAAATGCATATTTTTGAAAGGCGGCAGGTTGCTGAAAGGTATTCCCTGGAAAATATGTTCCCTGCGGAAAAATATATTCTCTACGAAAGAGATTATTTGCCACAGAGCTAAGTCTGTGATTTGTGCCAGAAAGCGCATAACAATACTTGGAAAAGTTATGAGAGCTTTCCATAGCTGCAAAATCCACTCTCCCCCCCCCTTTTGCTCAAGAGACCCCCATTTTCCCTCAAAGGCTGAGAAAAGGGGTACCCCCTGGCATCCTTGGGGTGCAAGGCCTCTGGGAAGGGAGCCTTTGGGAGATTTTCTCTTAAAATCTCCCTCCCCTGAGTCCCCCAAGGAAAGCCTGAGCTCCTAAGCGCCTTTTCTTCCTTCCTTGCCTCCATCCCTCTCTCTCTCTAGGCCTGACCCAAAGTTACCCCTGAAGCCCCCCCAGCCATGCCTCCTCCTCCTCCTCCTCCTCCTCCTCCTCCAAGGCGCATTGTGTGGTTTTGAATTCATGACCGGCGTCCAAGAGGGTGGGCCGAGCGAGGCCCATTGCCCTGGCAACTGAGATGGGGTGATGTGGCCGGACCCATAGGATCCATCCGTGGGATTTCCCCCCTTTCGGCCGGCCTCGTCCCCCCTTGCCTTGCCGTGTCCTTTGTGTGTGTCTCCCACCACAGCAGTGCCATTTCGGGGGTCAGAGCGGTGACCCCATGGCCCAAAGCGGGAAGCCTTCCAAGCCTTGCACTCAGAGCACTGCTTCGCAAGGGCTTTTCGGCTTTGGGAAGGAGAAGGAGAAGCGGATTATTATTATTATTATTATTATTATTATTATGGGGAGAATTGCACAACCCATTTTCCAGCCAAGGTTGCCAAAGCGAAAACCAGACTGCCCTGCGTTCCAGTCCTTCATCCATCCCTCCTGGTCCAGGCGGCCGTCTCACGCTGCCCTTTCATCTGTTGGGCGGTCATAAAACAATGTGAAGTGGAGTCATAAAACAATCACTCTCCATGACTTGGTGGTGGATGATGGGTATTACAGAGACCTTGGCCTGCGCGCTTGGAGGAGCTGACCTTTCCAAGTTTTGGGTGCATCTGCTCTGTAGGAGTAATGCAAGTCTGGCATCCTTTGAACTGCTGTGGTGCCATCTTACAGATTCCTGGGATTTGTAGTTTGTTGTTGTGCCAGAGCTAAATATATCAAATCTACAACTCACGGGATTGCATTGGATGCCGCTACAGCACTTAAAGGGGCGTCAAACTGCATGATTTCTACAGTGCAGATGCACCCTTGGTCCACCAGATACTCAGTGTTGCAGAGCTGGTAGGGAGAGGAGTTTCCATCATCCACAATAAAATCCATAGTTCTCACCCATCTGCCAAGGGAACAGTTTTGAGGCTTTACACCTTGCGTTGGTCCAGAGAGATGGAACAGGGATGCTGGTGGCGTTGTGGGGCCACTCTAATGCCCAGCAGTCTCCATGCCTGTGCCAACTGAGATGGTCTTGGAGGTTGTGTTAGAAAACCCCAGGATGTGGTTCTGGGGGATTTTGGGATATACGCCAAGGCTGTCCTGACTTGAGACTTCATGGCTAGCCTGACAACCTTCAACCTGTCTCAGTATGTTGTCAGTCTAACGCATCCTCTGGTTGTGAGTTGTTGCATACCTTCAAGTCATTTTCTGACTTATGCCGGCCCTAAGGCAAGCCTATTCTTCTTCAGAGAGGGTTTGCTGAGAGAGTGTGACTTGCCCAAGGTTACACAGTGGGTTTCCATGGCCGAGTCAGGATTCGAACCCTGGGCTCCAGAGTGATAATACAGTGCTCAACCTATTACACCGCGCTGGCTCTCTCTTTGGACCAAAAATGTAATTTCCGTCCGCTGTGCTTGGAACTCGGAGTCCGGGAACAAACCCCACCAGCGTCGTGACTCGGCGTCCCAGTTTGGCCCAGTTCTGTCCCGGATGTTATGGAACATGGGGGCAAGGAGGAGAGACCCGTTATCTCTTGCAAGGATGGCCGGATCTGAGAGACGTTTCCTGCCACTGGGGAGACCTTGGCCGCTCTTATCTCTCGAGGCTCCCAGGCTACAATTTTGGCTGAATTGTCCTTTCTTGGGAGGAAAAGCAATTTTTAAAATAACCGGACCCAGAGTTTGATTGTTTTCTTGCATAAAATGGTTGCGCAACCATTTTGCACAAAACAGGCTTGTGCTTATTGGTTATATACCATCGTATTAAAGCATATAGTAATATAATTTCTTGCTTTATTCTCACAACAACCCTGTCAGGTAGATCAGGGGGAGACTGAGAATGCGAGTTTCTCAAGGCAAAGTGTGATTTTTGTGATTCACAAATTTGTACCTCTCCAATCCAGCATTTCTGCAGACCAGGGTTTGATTCCCAGCTCAGCCATGAAACCCATTGGTTCCATTTGGGCAAGTCACACTCTCTCAACTTCAGAGGAAGGTAATAGTTGGTCTCTTCTGAACAGATCCTGCCAAGAATAAGTCAGAAATGACTTGAAGGCACACAGCAACATATTGTACATGAGATGAGACTGCATGGTTTGAGCCTTGGACCCTGGAGACCTGGGTTCAAATCCCTACTCAACTATGGAAAACCATTGGGTGTCTTAGGCAAGTCACACTCTCTCAGCCTCAGGGGAAGGCAATGGCAAGCCTCCTCTGAACAAATCTTGCCAATAACCCCCCCCCCCAACAGTCAGGATCACCGTAAATTCAAGAAGACTTGATAGCATAGAAACAATAATATTGTATGTGTGGCTTCAAGTAGTTTCTGATTTATTTACGGAACCTATCCTTAGGTTTTCTTGGCAAGATTTCTTCCATATTGGTTTCCTTCACTTTCCTCTGAGGCCAAGGAAGGATTTGGCTGGTTTATTTGTGGTTCGTTATATTGGGTATTTGTATCTATGTACTGCATTTGATGCCACATCCTTGGTCTTGCGCTGGTGAAGCTACTATTTACCAGTTTGGGCGATATCTGAATATTTTTCATTCCTTAAATTCTGAGCATTCATGGATCTCCTTTGCAGACTGCAAAGACCCTTTTTTGCTTTGCATAGTTAAACTCAAGGAATAATCCAATAGCACCATCTGGTGTCCATGTTTTTATTATTCCTTTTTCCATATACGCTTTCTTCTGCCTCCTTTTCCATCCCCAAAGCCTTCTACAGTCAGGCAGAAATTCAACAGGCGATGCTTATAAAGCCAACCTGATTCTTCCCATCTCTCTCCCAAATCCTTCCTCCTCACTTGATGCTTTTGCACCATATATATATATATATATATATATATATATATATATATATATAATTCCCAGGTATTTTAAAGACAAAAGAGCATGTCCTAGTGGTTGCACTGTTGGGCAAGGACAGGGTTCAAGTCCCTACCCATCCGTGGAAGCCCACTGGGTTGATTCTGGGCAAGTCACACTGTCTCAGCCTCAAAGGAAGGGAAAAGGCAAACCCTCTTCTGAAGGAACCTTGCCAAGAGACGCCAAGGAGACCTTGCTACCAAAATAATGCAACCCAAGGTCTGATAACAGGGGAAAATATCCTATTGTTGATGTGATGAATTCCGGCTGGTATTTGTTTCTGAATTTGCCTCCCCCCCAGTTGCTGTTAAAACTGGGGCACTTGTGAGTCATTTTTGCAAGGAAGGCACAGAGGCGCACCTTGGTTCAGTTGTAATTTCAGTTCGGTTTATTCCTTCAGTTGGGTCCAATTAGAGTAGGTTAGTTAGAGATTAACTGAGGGTGCATCTCCACTGCAGAAATAATGCAGTTTGACGCCACTTTAAATGCTGTAGCTTCCATCCTATGGAATCCTGGAATATGTAGTTTTACAAGGTCTTCAGCCTTCCCTGCCAAAGTCTGCTGCTGCTGCCTCACCAAACTACAAATCCCAGGATTCTGCAGGATGGAGCCAGGGCCCTTAAAGTGGTGTGAAACTGTATTATTTCTGCAGTGTAGATGCACATTGGGTCTCAATTGTAACTTTTGGGCTCGCTGACAGGGCTTCCAATTGGTGACTTTTTACTTTGTGGTTATTGTGTTAATTGTGGGGATAAGACTTCCAATACACTGCCATTCTCTGTGGGAAGAGATGTGCTTGGGGACCATTAGTATTCTTTATTTACAAGGTCTTCAGCCTTCCCTGCCAAAGGCTGCTGCTGCTGCTGCCTCACTAAACTACAAATCCCAGGATTGACAAGCTGTAAGCTTGGACAGCTAAAGTGGTGTGAAATTGCATTACTTCTGCAGTGGAGATGCAGAATTGAGTCTCAATTGTAACTTTTGGGCTCCCTGACAGGGCTTCCAATTGGCGGCTTTTTACTTTATGGTTATTGTGTTATTTGTGGGGATAAGACTTCCAATACACTGCCATTCTCTGTGGGAAGAGATGTGCTTGGGGACCATTTTTATTTTTTGCTTGACTCTTTTCTGAGGTAAACTTGGAGCCATTGAGAAGCCCTTTTCCTGCCATTTTTCCAGAGCCTTTGTGGACAAGCTTTGTGGTTGTTGTTGTGTTATTTGAGGGGATAAGACTTCCAATACACTGCCATTCTCTGTGGGAAGAGATGTAGTTGAGGACCATTAGTATTCTTTACTTGACACTTTTTTGAGGTAAACCTGGAGCCATTGAGAAGCCCTTTTCCTGCCATTTTCCCACAGCTCTTGACAGAATAAAAGGCGGCTTCGTGAGGCAAAATGGCGGCAGAAAGGGTTCTGAGGAGAATGGAAGAAGCAGAAGAAGAAGAAGAGAGTGAGGAGGCTGAGGATCAGGGAGGGAGGAAGCAAAGGCAGAAATAATAAAATGGGGCCCTTCTTTTTGGTGGTTGTTCTTGAGTTTTTACTTATTTAATGCTCTGCTTCTATCTCAAGACAGAGGGCTATGAAACCCACAGACTCAGGGCAGAATGCAACCTGAAGGTCTTGGAAGGCTGAAGAAGGAGCCAAAGCAGGGATAAAGTGAAGGTATAAAGGCAGTCTATGAGAGAGATGTAGTTTTATTTTGCTTATTTAGATAACAGTACATCTTGTTTATTTAGATAATGTATCTAAGAAGCATATCTATAGCTTTGTAAGAAAGGCAAAAAGGGGGGGGGGGAAGGAAGGAAATTTCTTTTTTGTTATTCTGTTTGTATTTATTTAGTGTATTCTCTACTTTTCTCCCAACACAAGGCTTGAGGCAGAATGAAACCTGAAGGACTTTGGAGAAAGGAATGAAAGAAGAGAGAAGAAAGGAAGAGAGTAACAAAAAAGAATGCTAAGGTAGGGATGGAAATTGCACAAAAGTTAGTAAATGAGGAAAATGGCTTTTTAAAATTTTGTTTACTTAGATAATTTGTGTGTGTGTGTGTGTATGTATGTGTGTGTGTGTGTGTGTGTGTGTGTATATATATATATATATATATATATATATATATATGAGTGTGTAGGGAGGAGGGAAAGGCACTCCTTGGAAACTTGGGGCTGGAGGCGAATTCTGCCATGGATGCAATGGAGGGCCCAAAGGACAGATGGAGGGCTCCTAGAGCAAACCAAGCCCCAGCTCTCACCAGGGCTGCATCTGCACTGCAGAATTGTTGCAGTTTGGGACTGCTTTAACTAGCATGGTGCAATGCAATGGAATCCTGCGATTTATACCTTTGTGAGGCACCTGAGCTCTTTGGTAAAGAAGGCCAAAGAACTAACAAAACTACAAATCCCCGAATTTGCCATTTGGAAGCTTCACAAAAGTATAAATTGAAACAGGGTGAAAGGACCCTTCTTGACTCAGTGAATTATAACCTTTTTTGCTTGTATTTTTACAGGAATGGCTGTTTCTTCTTCATTGAAATGAACTGCCACCAACTCAGTGAAGACAAGGTAAGACCTTCCAGCATTATCGACACACACACAGACACACAAAGACACACAGTGTCCCCCATCCCTAGATTAGGCATAGATGAGCTCTATTGGAAAACGCCTTGAACCTGTTCAGGGGTTCTTGGGAAGAGTTTGTAGCCAGCCACTGCTACAATAGGTGTCCGCCACACTTTGAGCTAGTGTTTAGGTTCCACAGAGCAGGTGAAGAGCTTAGACAGCCTCACTTTCCTTCCTTCCTGTGACTAAATCCAGGTTGCAGCCTTGAGAGCTGCCTACTTGCCAATGCAAAATTGAAAACATTTAGCAAGGCCACTCCTAGAGTAAGGGACAGAATGAGTATTTAATAGACCAAGAAGTGCACTGGTTGCCTTAAACTTAAAGCCATAGGAATGGCAGCAGTGCCAGAGGCTTTTCCTCAGTCTTATGTAGCTTTATGGTTCTTCTGTGCTTAATCAGCCTCAAAGATGAAGAACCAAAGAGATTTTGGGGAGGTTCTTCTAAAAGAACTCTCAAAACTGAATAGAAAAAGCAAAATTGGACAAATATGGAGTGGCCAAACATTAGCAATAAGAAGGTTTCTCTCTACTGGGAGAAATCGTCCTAAAAGGACAACAAAATTTGTAAATCAGGACTAGGAAAATGAAGGGAGGTGGCCTCTGTAAGCTTGGGTTGCATATTAATGCCAAGCCTTGCTGACTTTACCCACAGCCCCTACTACTAGAAAAGTTGGAGATGATGACAGAACCATAAAGGAATTTTAAGAGAGTCTTATAGCATATGAATTATGAGGTTTTACGTAAAGTCCATGATAAAAGAAAAATGGTTCTAGACCAGCAGAAATGTTCAAAAGTCTTATTAGTCTTAGCTATGCCCCATCAGATGCCTCAGGCGCCTGCCTTGGAGGCCAGTGGACTCTCCTTCATTGGAGATCTCAGAGCAGAGGTTCTGTCATCTGCCAGGGGTCCTTTAATGTGGATTCCTGGACTCTCTGTCAGGGTTGGTCTTTATGACCTCTGAGGTCCCCTCTAGCTTTATTGATCTACAGTTGCAATCTGAGTCATCAGGTGAGTGAGATTAGCTCCAGAATAAGAATACAAATGACGGAAACTGCATTCTTTATGGATGTTGCTTACTCAAGGATGAGAACCGAGTTAGAAGGCCTTTTTAATGAGATTTTGTCTAGCCCAGACGGTGGGAAGGGCTGCCACAAGGAAATTTCTATGACATCCATGGAAGTCTTGGTAATCCAATTCTTCCTGACCATTTTAGGGGGACCTAGTTCTGGGGGGCCTTCATGGTCTCCCTCTTCCTAAATTCCAAAAATTGCAGCTTGAAAAGTAACTTGTACAGGAGCTGCATCAGATGATGGTAAAACAGTGCCTTTTGCTCATCCCTCCAAGGGAGTGACAGGAAGGGGAATTCTAACTGCCATGGTGATTCTGTGAGGAAATGCAGACGCCAAGAAGCCATTTTCTCTGCTCATATGTCTAGGCTCCATGGATTTGGGTTTGAGAGGGTGGCTCAATTCAGCTGTTTCTTTTTCCAATCTTCTTTCCCATTTTTTCTCTTCTAAAACATCTCCTTGCAGCTTAGAGGGTGAATCCCCCGGGGGGGCGAAACACTCTGCCTCCCGTTTCGGGGTGCTCCAGTCTCTTCTGTCCCCTTTGCCTTCTGGGCAGAGACGATCCTGTTTGCCCAATGCAGAGAGAGCCCCGAGAGCCATCCCTGGCAGAGCATGCTGGGTCCCATCGGAGGGTGAGCAAGGGGGTGCACCCCTGCTGCCGCGGGGGACGCTGTGGGGACCTGCCATCTTGCTCCCAGCCTAGATCTGCAGACAGAGCTGCCTCTGGGTTCCCAGCAGGGTCTTGGTGCAAGGGCCAGACCCTGCTGCAGACCCAGAGGTCTACTCTGCCTGCAAATCATTTCTTAACCCCCCCTAAAACAATATAATTTTTAAATTCCCAGATAAAACCCCATAATAAAATAGCTATAAAGACCCCCAAACTTTAAAAAGAAATGTAAAACATCCCAATAAATTGCTTCTGCCTGCAAATCGTTCCTTAAAACCCCCTAAATCCCCATAGTATAATTTTAAAGACCCGCAGAGTTTAAAAAGAAATATAAAACGTCCCAATAAATAGGTTCCCTGCTTAAACCTTAAAAGCCCCCTTAAACCAAAAATCCCCCTTTGCCTCCCTTTGGGACTAACTGGAAGGTGCCTCTTGCTCTCAGTTAGCCTCAAAGGTGTTTGCCTTGTAGATCTTCAAGCCCTGGTCCCTCTGGTGACCAACCTGACAGGCCTCCGTGGCGTTCCCTGCGACAGCAGGGGTGCATTTCCTTGCCCACCCTCCAGTGTGACCCTTGGCATCCTCTGCCAGGAATGGCTCTCTGCATGGGCCTCCATTGGGCAGACAGGACCCTCTCTGGGCAGAAGAGGAAACGGGAAGAAGCCTGACTGCAGACACTCCTCCCTTGAAGGAGGTCTTTGACCTTTGGATTTCCGAAGGACAACATTTTCCAGAAGCGCTTTTGCTGCCTGGCAGGAGGGATTTGGACTGGATTTCCTTCGGGGGTCCCTTCCAACTCCAGCGCCCCCAAACTGGTAGCAGAGCCTTTTGCCCTCCCTGGTCATTCATTCTCTAAGCTGCAACTGGACCTTTTGGATGAGAAACAATGGGAAGAAGGAAGATGGGAAAGGGAAACAGCTGGGTTGGGGTGCGTTCTCTAATCGGAATCCATGAGCAGAAATATGAAGAGAGATCACTGGTTTCCTGGTGCGCTGCATTTCCCCATGGGCTCCCATCGTAGTTACAATTAGGTCAAGACCACTGGCCGGTCATAAAGGTTAGGAGGCCAGTGGCAAAACCCGATCTGAGCAGTAGTCCGAAGTAGCCTTGTCCTTCTCTGAGTGTGGTGCTTAACACCCTCTTGGCTCCTTCTCTGCCCTTCTGGAAGGACAGTGACCCTCCCTCATTTAAAAGCTATCTGGGAGGGCCATGAGTTAGCTTTCAGGGGTGGCCTATGGAGGCTGAGCTAAATCTCGTGTCCTCCTTTCTAGTCCAGGCCAAGGTTAAGGGGCAGAGGCAGGTAGGGACTGAGGGAAAGTCTGAGGCTGTGAGAGTGGCACCCAAGGGGGCCTTTGTAGAAAGGGCAGGAACCCACTGAGCCAGATGTTAAGACTAGGGGCTCAGTATCTCTAGCATTGACCCCCGCTGCCTAGAGCATCCTGCAAATGGGCAAAGTGCAACACAATGCCCTTGATCTAGATACTTTCCTGCCTTTCCCTCCCATTATTATTATTATTATTATTATTATTATTGAAATGATGCAAAGTGCAAGACTCTTAGAATAGCAAAAGCAGGGTGGTGAGCCTTGTAATTCCTTTTCACCACTCGACATTCCTTAGTCTCTTCCCCCTGAGAATGCACTTTGCATGACTTTATGTCTAGAAGGGATGCACCACCCGCTGTAGCTCAGGGGCATTGGCCAGAAGGCATAGTGGTCCCAGGCGCTCTAGATTTAGGCACAGGAATGATGGAGGCGTGTGGCATTGCAGTGGCTTAGCTTTTGGTAGCATTCTGCACTTCAGGCCTTTTGCAGACTGCGGTGCGGACAGAAGAGGACTTTTTTAATGGCCAGGGAAGTGCCTCTTCAGATGTCCTGCTGCTCAGCATTCCCTGATGTTGATCTCAGGCAGCCTTTTAACCCTTGCTATTGTGGTTGGTCAACTAGGAATGATTTTGGCCACCCGAGTCTTTCAAATCACTCTTTCAAACTTGATTCCTCAGGTAATGTTGAGGTTTCAGTTTTTGAGGTTTCTTAAATGTCTTCCGCATCAGCCTCAGCAACAGCCTTCCCTGCCATTGAAGTGGCTGGTTCTCCTCCCTTTCTGCTCCCAGGCAGTTAGGACAGGCTTAGTGAGAGAGAGAGAGGCCCAAGGCCAGCAGCCATTGGCTTGTGGAGGAGTAGATCCCTGGCCATGGCTCACTGGGGAGCTGATGATATCCAGCCATGACACTCTGGGGATCTCTTCCCCTTTGCCATCCCACAGCTATGCACTTCATTCTTGTTTTCTCCATTTCCGCTCTTTCTCTCCATGCTTGTGTTTAACTCCATTTCTTTGTTTTAGTCAGGTTCCCGGGTCACTATAAATGCTCTTCCTTTCACCTGATGATATTTTAGTCCAATAGGGATCAGGTTTTAGGATGGAGGGAGCCTCGGTTCCCTGGGTTCCATCAGGTAAGGCCTCGTGGATTTGGACAGCTTTCAGGTAAGTTTTCCTCCTTGGAGGCCTTGCTGGCAGAGGGTGGCACCTCTTCCTCTGAAGGCAATGCCCCCATCCCTCCCTCCTGGTGCCACTGGCTGCTGTATTTAGGTTTTCCTTCTGAGTCTCGGCTGGGAAGGGGCAGGGGACAAATGGTGGCCTTGATCTCATTTTCTCTCATACAGTTGGCCCTTGGTATCCTTCTCTTCTGCCGCTTCCTTCTTCTCCGCCACCTCTTCCTTCTGTGCCACCGTTTCCCCTTCACTGCCACCGCTTCCCCCTCCTCCATCGCTGCTGCTTCTCCGCCACCGCTGCCACTGCCCCCTCCTCCACTGCTTCTCCGCTGCCTCTGCTGCCGCTGCTGCTTCCCCCTCCTCTGCTGCTGCTTCGCTGCCATCGCCGCCGCCGCTGCCTTCTCCTCTGCCGCCGTTGCTTGTCCGCCGCCGCTGCCGCTGCTTCCTCCTCTGCCGCCGTTGCTTGTCCGCCGCCGCTGCCGCTGCTTCCTCCTCTGCTGCCTTTGCTTGTCCGCCGCCGCTGCCGCTGCTTCCTCCTCTGCCGCCATTGCTTGTCCTCTGCCGCTGCCGCTGCTTCCTCCTCTGCCGCCTTTGCTTGTCCACGGCTGCTGCCGCTGCTTCCTCCTCTGCCGCCATTGCTTGTCCGCGGCCGCTGCCGCTGCTTCCTCCTCTGCCGCCTTTGCTTGTCCGCGGCCGCTGCCGCTGCTTCCTCCTCTGCCTCCGTTGCTTATCCGCCGCCGCTGCCGCTGCTTCCTCCTCTGCTGCCGTTGCTTGTCCGCCGCCGCTGCCGCTGCTTCCTCCTCTGCCGCCTTTGCTTGTCCGCCGCCGCTGCCGCTGCTTCCTCCTCTGCCGCCGTTGCTTGTCCGCCGCCTCTGCCGCTGCTTCCTCCTCTGCCGCCGTTGCTTGTCCGCTGCCGCTGCTTCCTCCTCTGCCGCCGTTGGTTGTCCGTCGCCGCTGCCGCTGCTTCCTCCTCTGCCACCGTTGGTTGTCCGTCACCGCTGCCGCTGCTTCCTCCTCTGCCGCTGCTGCCGCCGCTTCTCCACAGCTGCTGCCGCTTCCCCCCTTCCACCACCGCTGCTTCTCTGCCGCCACCGCATCCCCTTCACTGTTGCTGCCTCCTCCTGCGCCGCTGCTTCCCTTTCGCCGCTGCTGCTTCCTCTTCCTTCGCCGCTGCTTCGCCTTTGCCAGCGGTGCTTTCTTCTCTTTTGCCACTGCTTCCCCTTCACTGCCACCACTTCCCCTTCGCCGCCGGTGCTTCTTCCTCCTTCGCTGCTGCTTCCTCTTCGCCGCTGCTGCTTCCTCTTCCTTCGCCGGTGCTTCGTCTTCGCCACCGGTGCTTCCTTTTCTTTTGCCACTGCTTTCCCTTTGCTACTGCCACTTCCCCTTCGCGGCCACTGCTTCCTCCTCCTTCGCCGCTGCTTCCCCTTCATCGCCAGTGCTTCTTCCTCCTTTGCCGCTGCTTCCTCTTCACCGCCGGTGCTTCTTCCTCCTTCACCACTGCTTCCCCTTCGCCGTTGCTTCCTCTTCGCCGCTGCTGCTTCCTCTTCCTTCGCCGGTGCTTCACCTTTGCCACCAGTGCTTCCTTCTCTTTTGCCACTGCTTCCTCCTCCTTCGCTACTGCTTCCCCTTCGCCGCCGGCGCTTCCTTCTCTTTTGCTGCTGCTTCCTCCTCCTTCGCCGCCGCTTCCCCTTCCCCTTCGCCACCACTGCTTCTTCCTCCTTCGCTGCTGCTTCCCCTTCGCTGCCGGTACTTCTTCCTCCTTTGCCGCTGCTTCCCTTTCACCGCCGGTACTTCTTCCTCCTTCATCACTGCTTCCCCTTCGCCGCCGATACTTCCTCCTCCTTCGCCGCTGCTTCCCATTCGCCGCCGATACTTCCTCCTCCTTCGCCGCTGCTTCCCATTCGCTGCCGGTACTTCTTCCTCCTTCGCCGCTGCTTCCCCTTCGCCGCCGGCGCTTCCTTCTCTTTTCCGGTGCTTCCCCTTGAGAGAGCACCCCTGCTTGTCCTCTGCAGCTCCCCCTGAGCCTCTTCCAGTGCAGCCGCCAGTCCTTCTGGCTCCTCTCCTTGGCCCCAGAGAAGCCCAAAGTGCTGCTTAGCCTTCGAAGGGGAACCTCACTGGGAGAGGGGAGAGTGGAGACCCCCCAATGCCAGCATTGCCTCTGCCCCATTGGCACTCCTGGGACCCCTGACCCTCGGGGAATGGAGGTGGGCAATGTGTGCAGGCTCTGATCCTCTTCTTTCTTCCAGCCCCATGCCAGCCCCGTCTCGTCGCGTCTCGGAGGTCCAGAGGAAGAAGAGTGAGGCACAGCCAGGCCCAGGAGCAGCAGGCGAGGAAAGGTCCAGCCACAGAGGGAAAGAAGGAGGAGGAAGAGGAGGAAGAGCCAGCCATGGAGGGAAGGAAGAGACCGTCCCCCTTCTCCATTTATTAGATTGTAAGCCTCAGGCAGGGAACCTCCACATGGAGAACCGGAGAGACTTTTTTAGTTGAAAAATGACATGTAAATGCTTGTAAATAAACACATAACTTTAGCCTTCTGAGATTTTAAAGGTTTCTTTTCATTATACTTCTTCACAGCAGTTTAGAAAAACAATAAATGTGTTAAATATTGCGTTGTGCTGTTCCTCCTCCTCAGATTAGAAAGATATCGCCATGTTAGTCTGTAGAATCAATCTGTAGAGAGCTCTTGTAGCCCTTTGAGACTCTCTGAAAGAAAGACAGTTGGCCGCATGAGCTTTCATGGTCTCCTTCCAAATGCATCTCAGGAAGTAGGCTGAAGTCTAGGAAAGCTCATGCTGACAACTTCTTTCTTTCTTTCAGGGAGGCTCAAAGGGGCTACAAGATCTCTCTGCATCCTGATTCTTTGTGGCTTTGGCTTTTACAGATTTGGCTAATATGTTCTCTCTAGCGATTTGTAGTTCCTCCAATGCAACTCTGTAGTCAATGTCTGCCAGAAGCTGCACTGGAGAACCGAGGGATTCCTAGAGACATCACTTCTCCAGGCATTTGTAGGTCTTCTAGTGCAGGACTTTGGTCAACCTCTGCCAGATGTTGACCATAGAGTTGCTCTGGAGGACCTAGGAATCCTAGAGAGGTGTTTTCTGGTAAAAACTAGTGCTTTTCTCCCCTTTTATGGCGATCCTGCGCCCCTAACACCAGAGAAGGTGAAGGGTCCACTGTAGTTCATAGACTAGAAACACACATATATCCTCCCATGGAGCCCACTTTCAATGCTATATCTCCCTCCTGCAGAAACCTGGGATGTGTAGTTTGGTGAGAGCGCTAGTGCTACAGTCCAGGGGAGTGGTCTACGTTGAGGACCTTGTTTCCAGTTTATGGCAATTCACCTTAGAAAGCCAGAGTCAAGTAGTGGTTTGAACGTTGGTCTATGTCTCTGTGGAACAGGGTTCAAATCCTGGCCAACTGTGAAACCTGCTGGCTGAACCTGGGCAAGTCACACTCTCTCAGCCACAGGGGATGGCAATGGCAAACCGCCTCTGAGGAAACTAGCCAAGAAACCCCACTGATAGGTTTGTCTTGGGGTCTCCATAAGTCAGAAATGACCTGAAGGCCCCCAGCAACAAAAGTGGACCTCTCACTGCGTTTTCTTGGCAGGATTTCTTCAGAGGAAGTTGGCCATTGCATTCCACTGAGGCTGAGAGAGTGTGACTTGCCCAAGGCCACCCAGTGGACTTCATTTGCATTAAAGTCCAAAGCAGCTGGCCCTTTGCATTTCCAATTTCTATGGTTGTGGCTGTGAAGCTGACAGGAGGAGGGAAAGGCACTCCTTGGAAACCTGGGTCTGGAGGCGAATTCTGCCATGGATGCAATGGATGGCCCAAAGGACAGATGGAGGGCTCCTAGAGCAAACCAAGCCCCAGCTCTCACCAGGGCTGCGTCTGCACTGCAGAATTGTTGCAGTTTGGGACTGCTTTAACTAGCATGGTGCAATGTTATGGAATCCTGGGATTTGTACCTTTGTGAGGCACCTGAGCTGTCTGGCAAATACCTAGTAAAACTAGAAATCCCAGAATCCCTTAGCATGGAGCCAGGGCAGTTAAAGCGGTCTCAAACCGCATGAATTGTGCAGCCTGGGAAGAAGAAGAAGAAGACGTTGTGTTTAATCCTCTCATCAGTAACAGCAAACAAACAAGTGAGCCTGAGGAGGGGCAAGAAATCTGAGCTAGAGAGGGAGCAGAGATTTTAAAATGCACTTGACGTGTTTTAATCATAATGATAATAAGTAAATAAACAAAATGTTCGGAGGAGGAGGAGGAGCCAGCTTGGAAGGGAAAAGGCCCGGGTGGGCGTGGCTTCCGGGTTCCTGCGCCACGCCCCTCCCTCCTCGCCGGCCAATGGGAGCTCTCCGCGGGGGCGCGCCTCCTCCCTCCCTCCCTCCCTCCCTTCCCTGCCTGCCTGCGCGCCCCCGCGGCCCTTCTTCCCTTCGGTCGGTTGGAAGGCAGAGGCTCTTCTGCCAGGGAAGGAGGGCCATGGCTGCCCCTCTGCTGGTCGCCCTCCTGGGGGCTCTGGCCGTCCTCCTGGGGGGCTTCTGCCTGGGCAGGTGAGCAGGGGGGGGGCTGCAGAGGGGGCTTCGCTTTTGGGGGGGCAACTACTTAGGGGCTCCCCATCCCTTGGCATCCCCCCAGTGCCAGGCCTTGCCCCCTCACAATCCTACATTGGGGTCTTCCTTCCTTTCCAGACCCCTTGGCCTTCCCCACCTCAGCCCCCAATTTGGGGGTCTGGCCCTCTAAATTGCGCCCCCCCCCAGCACTATCTTGACTCATAGTGAGTGCCAGGCCTTCCCCCCCCCCCTCAGACTCCCTCCCCGATTTGGGGTCTCTTCCTCCAAAAAAACCCAGCAGCTTGGCTTGTGACCAGCCTTGTCCACTTTGCCCCCCTCCCCAGCCCCCAATTGTTCCCCTCTCCCCCACAGTTTGGGGCCTGCCCTTCCAGAGGTTCATGGGCACTGCCAGCCTCGGTGCCAAGCCTTCCCCACTTCGGCCCCCTCCTCAATTTGGGGTCCGTTCCTCCACACTGCTCCCACCCCCCAAAAAACAACAGTGCCAGTCTAGTGCCAGGCCTTCTCTACCTTGTCCCCCACAGTAATAAATTGGGGGGCTGTCCCTCCAAAAATTGCTTAAGGGCACTGCCAGTCCAGTGCCAGGCCTTCTCCACCTCAGCCTCAGCACCATCTTGGCTCATGGGCATTGCCAGACCTTTGCCACCTTGCCCCCCCTTCCTCAGTTTGGGGTCCATTCCACCAACCTGGCCCCCCAAAACACCATCTTGCTCATGGGCATTGCCAGTCCAGTGCCACGTCTTCACCTCAGCACCCCTCCTCAATTTGGGGTCTGACCCTCCAGATTGTCCCCCCCAGCACCATCTTGGCTCATGGGCATTGCCAGACTTTTGTCACCTTACCCCCCCTTCCTCAATTTGGGATGCATTCCTCCAACCTGGCCCCCCAAAATACCAACTTGGCTCATGGGCACTGCCGTCCGGTGCCAGGCCTTCTTCGCTCCCCCCCCCCCGTCCTAAATTAATACCCCCTTCCCAATTTGAGGCTTGGACGCCTGAATTTGGACTAACGCATGCCCACTCATCCTCTCTCAGTGGGCAATCCTCCCTCACCTGCATGCAGCTATACCTGGCATGGCTCACCTGGCCACCATAAGGCAGATGGCACGGTGGCATGGCCTCATTGGGGTGGCATTAGGGGGCTGGAATCCTGGTTTTCGAGGCTGGACGTTCCTCCCGGCCGGCCGGTCATCTCTGCCCATCCCTATGCCAAGGGGGCACCCAAGTGGGTTCAGCCATCCTGCCCTCGTCCAAAAAATGCCTCCCCTTCTCAGGTTGCTTTGCTACAGCCGCCCAAATTCACCAGACTTGTTGCTGGTGTAGTTGCTGTTTTGCTTCCTAAATTGTTGCCACTATTTGTAACTTAATTGTAATTATTACAGCTCATTTATTTGTATATTTACTTCTGTGCCACCAACCCTCCCAAACCTAGGATTGTTCAACCAGATACTTTGCAAATTAACCCTGAGCACATTATTGTTGTTGTTGTTGTTGTTATTATTATTATTAAATAATCTGGTCACTGATCTCTGAATGGCGGTACTTGCAAATTCATCACGTTTGCATTGTTACAGATTGGCAAATATAATTGGTTTACAGATTAGAAACTGCTTAGAGAGTGTTGAGTTCATTATGAAGCGGTATAGAAATGCAAATGCTAAATGCTATGACTACTACTGTTGTTGTTATCATCATCATCATCATCATCATCATCATCATTATCAACATTGCTGTTATCTGGTATTGATCTTGTCACTGTGATCTCTGAATGCTTGCAAATTAATCATCATCCCATTGTGGTTGATAATGATCTGGTCACCATGATCTCTAAATAGCTAATTGGCTAATAACAATCATAACAGTTGTTATTATTATCAATATTAGTAGTATTCCAATCAGTCACACTGGGTTGAATGTAAAACTGGGAAAAACAAATAATTTATTTTTATGTTAGAATTGTAATCATCAGTGTTAATAACAGTGTTAATAAAATTGGCAATTAGCCAATAATAATAATAATAATAATAATAAAAGATCCATTTCCTGTTTGGACACCCCTGCAGGGCGGGATCTCTGTAACTGCCATGGCTCCATGCAGTGGATTCCTGGGATTTGTAGTTTTTTGTGGCCCTAGAGCTCTCCATCAGAAAAGGCAGAATATCCTGTCAAACTACACATCCCAGAATTGCATCACATGGAGCCGTGGCAGTTAAAGCGGTGTCAAACTGGATTATTTCTGCAGTGCAGATGCAGCCAAAGTTTGGATCCATCAAATCATTGGAAAGCAAAAGAGTCACTCTCTCAGCCACCCAGGTGCACAATTTTGGGATTTTTTTGGGGGATTTTGGAATTCCTTATAAGGGAGAGAGTCAGCCTAGTTTAATTCTCTTTTAACGCCCACTTGTGTGCGTTTTTAACTCTCATGTTTTTAATTTATAAGCTTTTTTGTATCCTAGTTTTGGGGGAAAAGTGGGATATAAATAAATATAATAATACATATAATGATAATAACCTGTAGTCTGAAAATGGTCAGGAGCAATTTTAAGTAGACAGTTTGGCAAGTTAAAAAGAAGGCCATTAAAAATTGTATTCAGTGGAGTTTAAAACCATCCTTGCCCGATCCCAGCCTTTCTGTGGGCGGTTGTTTAACAATTGAAATTTTGAGCTCGTGGGCTTGTATTTCATGGGTTATTTATGGCTGGGGCTTCAAGTGATTCATCGGGATAAATATTGTCATTTTTCTTTCTTTAAAAGGCCAAGCAAACATGAACAGCAATGCTTTCTTTAAAAGCAAAAAACAGGCACCGAATTCCAGCAGATTGCAATCTTTCTCCTTTTTTTTGCAGCCATTTTGCTGGAAAAAACACGTTCTTCATCAAGCATTTTTAATGATTGCTTCGTTCAAGCAGTGAACTAGTTTGCTGCCCCCAAAATGTTAGGATTTGAGATTTGATGGAGAGAAGTACAAAGGATTTGTCTCTGGGAGGCTGGATGTTTTTACTCCTGTTGTCACGCGCCAGGAACGTGGGATTTTGGTGCTACCACAAAATTTGCAGTCTTAGGCTGCGTCTGCATTGCAGAATTAATGCAGTTTGACACCACTTTAACTGCCATGGATCTGCGTGATGGAGTCCTAGAATTTGTTGTTTTGCAAGATAGTTTATCTTTCTCTGTTGGAGAGCTCTGGTGCCACCACAAACTACAAATCCCAGGATCCCCTAGCACAGAGCCATGGCAGTTAAAGCGATGCCAGACTGGATTGTTTTGGCAGGATGGACGCAGCCCAAGTCTTCAGTCCAGCAAGACATAACTGAAAGCAAGCAGGGAAGGTTCGATGAAATCCCAGAAGAGGACATTTGTGTCTTTTCCTCCAGGTCAATGACAGAATTTGCACAAAACACACCCATATTGTGTAAATGTAGGCAGTTGCACACTTTAGCAGAAGGAATGTGAGCAAACCTTGCCTTTGACTTTGGGTTTTATCCCCGAATCGTATTCAATATCTGCATCTTGGGTTTTGTTGCACCTGGAAGTTGCATCTTCCTGCAAGTTTCCTGCACTCTTTACATACATAAAGGTAATTTTATGCACCATATTTGTAAATAATTTTGTGCATGAAACAATGGCTCCATCTGCACTGAAGAATTAATGCAGATTGACACCACTTTAACTCTGGCTCTGTGCTGTGCAATCCTGGGATTTGTAGTGGCCCCAGCGCTCTCTGACAGAGAAGGCTGAATATCTCACCAAACTACAAATCCCAGAATTCCATAGCCTTGAGCCATGGCAATTAAAGTACTGTTGACTTGCATTAATTTTGCAGTGCAGATTGGGTCTTTCTCTCATTTTGATGACTCCTTGAGCCTGGAAATGGTCCTGGGATCATTACACTGGGACTGATGGTGGTCTTAGTCGATGCAAGGAAGGGAAGGTGAATTCTCAGTCCGTTCCTTGTGCACCCAGGTGGCTCCTTTATATACTGGTCACCAACTGGTGTCGGCGTCGCCTTCATGCCGAATTAAAGATCCGCTCATTCGGGTTCTTCTGGATCCAGAACCTCAGCCTTAAGTTCCAGGAAGAGCAGCAGACGGTGGTATGTAATTGGGGAACTTTGCACTGGTCAGGGGTGAGTCTGGGATTGCCTGGATCCCAGGAAAAGATAGAAAATTTGGAAGACATTTGGTCAGAATTTGGTCTTTTCTGCAGAGACTGGACAAGTTACTTTTCGGATTTCGCCTCCCACAGTTTCCTCTGTCTACGTCTGTGGTTCCCAAACTGTGGTCCTCCAGCTGTTTTGGTCTTTAGCTCCCAGAAGCTTCAGCCAATCCTTGGCCAGTGGTCAAGGATTCTGGGAGCTGAAGTCCAAAATACTTGGAAGAGCAGAGTTTGGAAATCACTGGTCCACAGAGTTTGGGAAAGTCACTGGAAAAGTGACTTCGCAAGGTGACCAGATGGCCTCCTTTTCTAAGACATGTCTTACATTTCAACCTTCTGTCCAGGAGGAATTCCAAAATGTCCTCCATTTTGACTATGGCTATGAAGCATGAATTTATATTTATATGAGTGTTTTTAGCTTTTATTTGGTCATGTCCTACATTTTTCTTGAAAACCCTACATTTTCCATGGTGCCTTGTCTTCCCTCGCAATGATTAGGAAGTCTGGTCACCCTGATTTTGGGGGGGCAAGAATGGCCACACCCTCCCAGCCAGTGGGACCACTAGAAAAGTGCCCTTTTTGGGGAACATAGTTCTTCATCTCCCCCAGCTGGGGATTCTGGGGCCTATAGTCTAGAAGGTCACTTTTCAAAGCTCTGGTTCTTGGTGTTCTCTTTGAATCTAGTGGTAACTGTGGGTGTGCCTGTCTAAATCATGGGGGCAAAGGGCAAATATAGCATAAAACAGGGATTAAAAGGGACCCCAGATCAACACAGTTGTTATTGCCTTCCCTTTTTGCTACTGTTGCAGGAGATTGACCGCATCTGGGTCTCCAGCAAACTCCTGAGCCACGATGTGCCGTAAGTACGACAAAGCGAGTGTGCGCTTTGGGGCTCTATGTCCTGGCACAGCCGTGGGTTTACATGGTGCCAGTCCAAGTGTGCCACCTTTGTTGTACCATGGCAGATGGGACCCTCCAATATATTAACCTTGCTGGTGGTCTTGAAGGAGGTAGAGTTCCCACTCCCTTGGCCATGACAAGTATGCCCTGTAAAGCCCTGCATAGGTCTGGAGAAGACATTTCCTACATTTCTGGGCTCTGCAATCTTTCCCGGAGGCATACAGGATTTTGGAAACTTCAGCCAGGGCTTTGAATTGTGGCCCAGGCAAGAAGGGAGTTGCCATTACCCAGAAACTATTCCTGCTCTTGGGCTGAGTTTCCAGAAAGTTTTCACAGGCTTCTTCTACCACATGGAGGGCATTAGAATAATCCTGAGGAGATGTGGCAATGACTGGAGCAGACCTCACCATTTGAGGCCGGACTAATCCCGTAAGACTCGGACCAGCCCTCTGGGATTCCCAGCTGGCCACGTTGCCATTCCAAAATGAAAAAGGAAGCAACATTGGAGTTTGTTTTCAGACAATTTTGGGCGATTTCCACAGTTTTAGGGGTATCATTGTGGGGCAACCTGGACCGTTTGGGCAGGTGAAAACCCACCTGTGAAAAAGTTTTTAAATGTGGAGGGCAATCTGGGAGCTTGAAGGATGTCCTGCAGGAAAAAAAATTGAGGCCACGTGGGGTTCACTTTCTTCACTATTGCCATGGGGCACAAGGAGGCAAGATATCTCCTTTGCATATATGCAAAGATTCCAAAATCTGATAAAATCCAAAATCCCAAACACTTCTGGTCCCAAGCGTTTCAGATAATAAGGTAGACTCTACCAGTATGCAAAATGCCCTCTGGGTGAGTATAAACCTTAGAGATCTTCTGTCAACCCTATCACAGGGTTTTCTGGGGCTGAGAGTGTGTGACTCACTCAAGTCACACTCTCAGCCCCAGAAAACCTTGTAATAGGGTTGCTGTAGGCCTTGGGCAACCACAAAAAAAGGCATTAACCTGCGTGCTCCATTTAACCCATCTGGTACCTTTGCTGCTGTCCCGTTGGAGGGGGAATGGGGGAACGGGGTGGCAAAGGGGGCAGATTTTATGCTTACCATCATCCTGGTGGGGTTGTTTTGTTGCTCTTCCCATCCAGGCGCTACCTGGCCCTGTGTTTTGGGGAAGTCCGTGTCCGCGTGGACCTCCAAAAAGCCCCTGGGCTGCAGTCACAGCTGCCACTGATCCCTGAACGTCCAGATGAGGAAGACAGAGAGCAAGGGAGGGCGATCTCTGTCAGGCCCTCCATCCTCCGGGTGCTCAGCCAGGTGAAAAGGGGGCAGGTGGGGAAGGTTCTGGGCCTGGTTCAGGCTCAGTGGCAGGATACATGCCACCTTCCCAAATCCACTTATCCTCATCTCCTGGTTTTCTCTCTCCCCCCCCCCCCCCCAGCTTTGCTCTATCCACGTGGACTCAGTCAATGTCATGGTCTTGCATGTGGCGGCCTCCGAATCCTTGTGGCATGTCCAGGTCTCCAGGGCCCGGATCCTCCTGGACTGGGACGGCAGAAGGTGAGTCCTGCTTTCTTTCTCTCTCTCTCTCTGTGTCTATAAAAGTTTAATTTCCTTAACTGGTTAAGGAAATAAATACCGCTCAATTTAATTAACATCCAAATGGGACCCAAGGGGGCTCCCATGTGAATCAAAACAAAGTGTGGAAAGGAAATGTTCCTAAATCTTCTGCTGCAAAAGTCTGCCTTCCCCAATGCTTCTAATATTTGATAGCTTTCGAATACTTGGGAATTGAAGTTTTGTCTCTTTTGTAAGAAGTGAATACTTTTTTGTGCATTCTCTAATACTACTACTACTAAGTACAGGTTGATTCTCCCCAATCCGTAATTCCAAAATCTGAAATCCTCCAAAATTCAAAACTCTCTACATCTGACCTTTGCTTTCTGATAGTCCAGTGCACACAAGCTTGGGTTTCATGCACAAAATTTTAAAAACTCTCCCTTCCTATCCAAAATGCTTGGGACCAGAAGTATTTTGGATTTTGGAGTTTTTTGGACTTTGGAATATGTGCATCTACATAATGAGATATTTTGGAGACAGGACCCAAGCCTAAAAATGAAATTCATTTATGTTTTGTATAATTTAAACAATATTTTTAATAATTGTGTGCATGAAACAAACGTTTGTTTCAGTTGAACCATCAGAAAGCAAAGATATCACTATCTCATCCACTCATGTGAACAGTTTTGGACTTCGGAGTATTTCAGATTTCGGAATTCTGGATAAGGGAGACTCTACCTGTAATGGTCTTTAATTACTTTTAATATTGTGATTGAAATTTTCTTGTTGTTTTAACCTGTGTGTTGGGAGACTTTGGGAAATTAAACAAGATAAAATGAAACAGATTCAGGCGACCACTTCTGCTTCATCAGCCTGACTTTCTTTCCTCTCCTCTCCTTCTCCAGCACAGCCTGTGAAGTGGCCTTCAGCCAAGTCAACAGCAAAATCCTCAAGAGCAGCCAACAGGTGAGGGCAAGTCATGAACGATCCAAAGTATGATAACCTTAGTTCAGTCATTTTGGCTTCTTGTGAAAGTTCAGGCCTGATTTCCCCTTGTTGTTACCTGCTATTAACTCAGCTCTGTCCTTTGCTGTCAAGGTGATTTCAACTTAGGAATGTGAGTGCCAAGGTCCTGGATGTCCACAGGTCTTGTAAACTCAGAGCTGAGGCTTCCTTGGTGGAATCAATCCACCTCTATTGGAGTTTTCTTACTGCCTTCCGCTTTTCCTAGCAGTATCCCTTTTTCAAATGAGTCATGTCGTCTCATGATATGTCCAGAGTATGACTGCCGTAGGTGGTAAACATTAATTCCCTGGCTCATGTTCTTTTATATTTTTTACCCTGTTTTTCAAAATTACTACTCTGATCCTTGGAACACTGACAAACATATGCATGACATTTCTCCTCTTTTAAGCCTCACTGGCCACTTAAAAAAGAAATAGTTAACAATTGAACAAATGAACAGACTCATGAGATAGTTTTTGGGGACATGGCTTGATGCCTGCACGTTAACGGATTCATTGCATGAATTAATGATAATCTGAAGGGGGATGCAGCAATGTCTCCAAACCCAGAAAAGTTTGCATTTCTGCAACTGCATTGTTGTCCTGCGCTGTTTCCTCTCCCAGGAAGATGCCTGCCTTGCGGAGTTATCTCTGGCGCTCACCATCTCTCTGGAGATCCATCCAAGCAAACGGCAGCTGCAGAGTGTGGGCCTGCGGGTCTGGGGTCTTCACGCTGAACTCCACGAGGGGATTTTCCATGAAGAGCTCCTGAAGCGTGTTGGAACTGGGGCTGGAGACACAGCAGGTGAAGGAGACCTTTGGGTTCCTGGGAGAAGCAGAGGATGCGGCGGGTGGGGGGAAATAGTGGAGGAAGTGGCGTGCCTGGGGTGCAGCATGCTTTCCTGGGGTGATGCCCCCATTTTCCAAAAGCAAGCAAGCCTGCAGGAAAAGTTAGTTGCTGCAACAGCAGTCAGGGAAGGGGACTCCTTCTCTGGGGAGTCATGGGTCTTGTGTGGATGGGACTCATGTGTGCTGTGCCACATGAGATGCCTTTGGTTTGCTTCCCCCTTTCACATGTGGATTCCCTTTCCTAGATGTTGTGGCACCTCTTGAACCTCGCCGGCCTTTCCTGAGTCTCACCAGCCTAAAATATGTGCCTGCCCGGGTCGAGGTGGCACTAGAAAACACCAGCCTTG
The DNA here is from genome assembly GCA_026167975.1 of Phrynosoma blainvillii. Taxonomy (NCBI): domain Eukaryota; kingdom Metazoa; phylum Chordata; class Lepidosauria; order Squamata; family Phrynosomatidae; genus Phrynosoma; species Phrynosoma blainvillii. The sequence continues at coordinate 13,587,369 of JANUYF010000014.1, forward strand.
TTCTGTCAATGAACAGCCAAAAGAGGTAACCAGAAGAAGGGGGGGGGGGCAGAGCTTGGGAAAGTCCTTGTCAAGGATTTTCAGGCCAGTATAGGTGTTTGAGTGTCCACACTGGGCTGGGAGATTCTGGGAGTCATGGCCCCCAAAAAGTAACTTTTCTAAGGTGTAGAATGTTGGGGAGTGGAAAAGATAAACATCTGAAGGTCTGCTGCCAACCTGTGCTAGATGAAACATCAGACTGCTTTCCTTTATAAAAAGGGTTCCCAAACTTTAGTTCTCTAGATGTTTTGGACATCAGCTCCCAGAATTCTTGACCATGGACTAAGCTGGCTGTGGCTTCTGGAAGTTGAAATCCAAAACATCCGGGCAGCAAGGACTTTTAAACCTTATGGGCCAAATTTTAATTTCTTGCTTTCCCATTTGCAAATCCTCCCCTCCGGTGTTGCAGGCACCTCACCTGGACCCTGAAGCTCCTCCAGTTTGAGTACCAGGCAGATGTGGAACAGATTCCACTACGCAGCTTCACCCCCACCTGCGACCTGCCCCAAATGAGCCTCGAACTCCTGCTGGAAGGTCAGTGCCAGAGGCAAGGGAACTTGGCCGGTGAAGACATCTTGCTGCCGGCTCTTAGGGTGACGGTGGGCCGAATATGGCCCATGGACCGTACATGGCCCACCACATTTCCCCCACCTCCACCAAATTACCCATATCCACAGGGTCAACCATCCAGTTCCATAACTGGAGGGAATTCCAAAAAGCAAGCCTTGCCATTTGATATAAGGGATGCCATTTTGCTAACAGGGTTCCAGAACCAACCCCCTGTGGATACCAATGGTCCTGCTGTACTTTTTTAAAAACAACAACAGTTTGCTCTCTTGGAATTTGCATCCACTCCTGTTTGCATCCACTCCTGTACCCAACCCCCCGGCAAAGGGTTAGAATTTATATATGGTGGGGTAGGAGAAGAACAGGGTGCTGTGCATAAAATAACTCCCATAAATTCTCACCCTAGATGGACTCCTCCTCTCCCAAAGCCGCCAACGGATTGTGTGCCTCAACTTATTAAAGGCCAGCCTGCAAGTGAGTAGCCCAGAGGGGGTTTCCTTTTTCCTTCCGTCTTCTTTCCGCCCAACCTCTGTGTGCCCCACTGTGTGCAGGGGCTCACTTTGTGCCCTCTCATCCCTCTTTCTCCCTTGTTGCCCACAGGTCATGGCCATTGACGTCTCAGTGGCGGTGATGCTCAACACCTGCATCGTCCACTACCGCCATCAGGAGTTCTCCCACTGGCTTAACGTACTGGCCGCAGCTCAGAATGCAGCCGCACCCCCGGCTTCCTCTACCTCTGCCATCACCACCCGGGACAGAGATGGGAGGTGAGTGTCCTCCATTTAGCTGCTTTTGTGCCCCCTTTGTCTTCCACTCAGGGTTTGTTCAGTCCAAATGTTTGGCCCTTTGCATTTGAGGGGAGAGGTAAGATGAATTTGCACCCAAGGCAAGGAATCTCTGAGCCCTCCTGCCAGGGACTGGGAGCTGGCAAGGTAAGAGTACTCAAACTTGCAAACTAACTTTTTAAAAGGCATCCTTCCCATTTACAGTGGGCCCTCTGTATCCGCAGATTCTTTATCCATGATTCCATCATCTGCAATTTGCAGATATAAATTCCAAAAAGCAAACCTTGATTTTACCATTTTATATAAGGCACACCATTTTACTATACCATTGTATTTAATGCGACTTGAATATCCAGGGATTTTGGTGTTCCACACCAAACCCCAGCAGATACCAAGGGCCCACTGTAGTTTAATTTGATCTTAATGTTCTCTTTTTGTATTGTTTTTAATTGCATCGTTCCTTTAAATTATGAGCTACTTGGAGACCCAGTTTTGGGAGAGAAGGTGATATACAAATAAATATAACAACAGTATTTCCAGCCTTGGAGGGTTCAGTGCACAGGTCCTCTGGGAATACAGACTCTCTGTGCAATTCTGCCCCCTTCATTATCTCCTTTTTCTGTCCCCATCTTTTCACGCAGGATTCCCCAGATCTTAGCCACAGTCATCCTCAGTGCCTCAGTGTCCAATGTCAGTGTCTCGGTGCAACTGGGCGATACGCCGCCTTTTGCCCTGGGCTTCAACTCTGTCACGCTCGGTAAGTCCTAGGTCTCCCTTCCTGTAGCAGACCCTGAAGCATCCAGTTGTAGAATCCTAGAGTTGGGAGAGACCCCCGAGGGCCATCTATTCCAATCCCATTTTGCCATGAAGAAATCAAAGCCCTCCCTGAGACAGATGGCCATCAGCCTCTGCTTAAAAACCTCCAGTGTCTCCCTGGACCTCCTGTTCTTTGCAGCCCCACATGAGTCCTGGACAGTATGGCCAATGCTTAGGAATTCTGGGAGCTGAAGTCCAAAACTTTGGAAGGACCAAAGATTAACAACCGCTATTCTAGAAGGAACCGGAAAGTTTGGTCTGACTCTGCCTTCATCTTATTTCTCTCTCCATTTTTCCATCCAGATTACCAGCACCTCCGACCTCAGAGTGTCCACCAGCGGGCAGTGCTGGCCATAGACCACCTTTGCTGGCGGGTGGGGACTGATTCGCATATCCAGCGGGCCCCTCATCCACCCAACATGCATGTCTGGGGAGAGGCCCTCATCCTGGACACCTTCAGTCTGCAAGTAAATATGGCCACTGGTGGGAAAGAGCTGGGACAACATGCAGGCTAAGAGGATATTATATTATTATTTAGAGGCCGGTTGGGGTGGGGAATAAAAGGACAATGGAAACAAACAGTTTGGGGGCCCAAAGCCATCGTTTTGCATGTGGAGCAGAACCTGGGCATTTTTTTTTCAGGGGTATGACCATTCCCAGAATCCCCCAGCCAGTCTGTCATCCAGGCCAACTGGAACTCTGTGAGGAGGGTCATTGTGTTTCCAGTGCCGAATATCACCTTGGCCACTGTGGGTTTTCATTGGCCCACGTTTCCCGTCAGTTACCACTATGGCTTCCGTTTCTTCCCACAGGGCAGCTACAACCAGCCGCTGGGCACCTCAGGCACCCACGCTGACACCCTCTTCCTGGACTGCACCCTCCGGGGGCTGCAGGTGGAGTCTTCGGACACTTGTGCTGAGTGTCTTTCCAGGGTCCTGGTGCTCCTGCGGCCAGAGGACGTGGACAGCCAAGAGAGTCCAGCAGCAGAGGAGACAGCCATTTCCCCCGGGGATGAGCTTGGAGTTCTTTGGAAGGTGGACCTCAAGGTGGAAGACGTCAACCTCTTCACCTTGTCCCCTCTTGCAGGTGAGCATTTCAGGTGGATGAGGAGGAGGAGGAAGATGATACGTACACACATTCTGTCCTTAAGTTGGGCCAATGTGGTTTCTTACACCAGGAAGAAAAAGGAAATCTTAAAGTTGTATCTAGAAGTAGGAAATGGTGTCACTCAGGTACTTTGGACCAGAATAGGAGGAGACCCATGTCACATCTGCACTACAGAATTAATACAGTTTGATACCACTTTAACTGCCATGGTATTCCTTTCTCCCTTCCTCTTGCAGGTGCCATGGAAGTGAGGGTGGACACCCTGACCATGCTGGGCAGTGCGGAGAGCTCCACAGTCAGCATCCAGGGCCTGGCTTTGGCCTTGGTCAAGAGCATCACGGAGAAGATGCAACCCTGCTGCAAGGCGCCAGCCATCCCCAGCCCCATAGCTGACCTCTCTACCCTCTCCCTCACCTACCGCAGCAGCATCCGGTCCTTGGAGGTACCCAGCTTTGGGTGTCTGTTCTGCCTCCCTTCTTCATATTCCACCTACATCTTTCTTTTTTTCAGGAATTTTAGAGGAGGGGAGAATAGCTGCCCTCTATCCCAGGAGTGGATGCCCATGGCAAGTCCAAAGGCCCAAGGGATGCAGTGGGGGAATTGCATACGGCTGGCTAAAAATGCAACCAGCTGAAAATGAAATGCCCTGGGAAAGACTAGAAGTCCACTTTCTGCTTTTTTTTTTTTTTTTGGGGGGGGGAGTATTTTATTTTAATGGTTGACCATGCATGAGGAGGCCTAGAACCTATTTAAAAGGAAAATCTTTTGGTGGGTCAGAGAAGGACTGTCTGAGGAGTCAGGATGGGTCAAAGATCTGCAGAAACAGCCACGGAGGGTGGCACCATTGCGGTTGTACTTTGCTCAGGTTTGGGTGGATGTGTCAGGGACCCCAAAAGTGGGCTGTATATATATATATATATATATTTCCTATCCTGCACTCCCAGTAGAACCATTTGGAAATGCAAACACAATGTTTTGCTGTCCTCCTGACCTTTGGGGGCAGTGGAACGAAGGGGGAATGCATCCCGTCTGCTTAATATCCTCCTTTATTTTCCCACCCCAGGTCCAATGTGGAGAAAGCCTGAGCATCCTCTGGAGTCCTGCCAACCACATGTACCTCTTCCAACACCTTCTGGCCACCCGGCAGTGTTATGAGACACTGCAAAGTGTGCTGTCTCCACCACAACCCCTTCCCGCCATGTCTCCCGAGAACCCTGAGATCCAGTCCCCCACGGACACAGCCCTTTCCCCTCCCAGAAGGCTCCTGGGCCTGACACTGGAGGTCAGCTCCCTCAAGGTGACGGCATTCGTCTCAGAGACCCACTACTTGAGCTTGGCAGCTGAGCGGGTGATGGTCAACCGCCATGGGCTCTCCCTCCAGAGCTACTGCCCAGGTTTAGCAGCCGGTTTTGATGGCAACAGCATTTTCGTCTTCAAGGAGATGGAGCTGCAAGCCTTGCCTGAGCTGGAGGAGATGATCCTCCACCGAGGACCCTTCCCCTCACTGGGCACCTTACGCAACCGTGTCTGGGCCCTCTCCTGTGCCAGCGTGGCGGTGGAGTTCCCCTATCAGTATGACTTCTCAGCCACTCTGGATGAGGCCTTGGGTGTCCAGAAATGGCTGAAGGGCCTCCATGGTGGTGGGAGTGTTGGGGACTCTGCTCTGGCCACCCCGCTGCCGCCGGACCTTCTTCTGAAGGTACAGCACTTCTCCTGGGTCTTCCTAGACGATGTCTTCGAGGTGAAGCTGCGGGACAACTATGAGCTGATGAAGGATGAGAGCAAGGAGAGCACCAAGAGGTTGCACCTGCTGGATGCCAAGGTGGCTGCTCTCCGGAAGCAGCACGGGGAACTCCTCCCAGCCCGCAAGATTGAGGAGCTCTATGCCTCCCTAGAGAAGAAAAACATTGAGATCTACATCCAGCGCTCCCACCGTCTCTATGCCAACACTCCCATGCGCAAGGCCCTCCTCACCTGGACGATGTCCCACCTGGAGCTGGCCGCCTTGGCTAGCGAGAACTTCCATGGCCCTGAGAAGGTCCTGGAGCAGATCCGGGAGTTGGATGCCGCCAGCCCCTTCCCGCCTGAGGGACTGGACCTTATCACCCACTGGTGTCGCATGGTCAAGGGGAGTGCCCAGACCTTCTTTGGTGAGCTGACCTGGGTGTTGAATAGGAACAAAAGAGTGTCGTAGAGTATGCAGATTTGAGTCTCCCTTATGTGGAATTCCAAAATCCAAATTATTCAAAAATTGTCCACCTGAGTGGCACTTTTGAGAACAATTTTTTATTATAACCAGCTCGCCACCTTACATGGAAATGCCCTTCAATTCCTTTAAGGCAGCCAGGAAGGATACTGCATGCAAACTACTTATTCTTCTCTTTATTCGCAGTGAGGATCCGGGACTATCCTCGATATTTATTCGAAATCCGGGACTGGCGGTTGTCAGGCAGACTGGCTGGCGCTGAGCAATGGGGTCAGACTTGCTCTCGCAGGCGGCAGGTGCTGAAACTCGGGGCGCCCTGGGGGGATGTGTCCGTGGAGAGGAACATGCCGCCACTGAAGTTTTACCACGACTTCCACTGTGAGTGTTTCTTCCCCTTGCACATACATGGAGGGTGAATGCAGCCCTGCCTATGTCTGAGGCTAGGCAGAGGTTGCAAGGAGTTATCCTGTGCCAGTTCAGGCTACTGGTCTGTGCAGCCCAGAATCATTCAGATAGAATGGGGCCTCTATCTGCAGTCTGAGCCAGCACAATTAAAAACAAATATAAAATACAGGTCTTACAGTAAACTCTTCCCTGGCCACACAAATCGAGCGGTGTGTTACTCTCTATTGGCACAGCTGATGTTTACCAGTACACCATTGTGTGGGGCCCATGCTGGGACCCAGCCTGGATGCTAATCGGCCAAGCCATTGACTTGCTGACCAAGCCTTCGGAAGACCCCAGTCCGCCACTGCCATGGTGGGACAAGAACCGGCTTCTCCTCCATGGTAACTGGCACATGGACATCGAACAGGCCAGCCTCCACCAAGTGGCCACTGAGGTGAGGTAATGGGGTGCAGGAAGTCCCACAAGGGAGAGCAGGATGAGAGAAAACAGCGGGAGCAAGAATGGGACAGGCCGGCTCCTGTGCCACTTTCGCCTTTCTGATCTGGCAGGACCCCTACAACACCACAGAGAACATGCACTGGGAGTGGAACCACCTCTCCTTCCACTGGCAGCCCGGGCAGTTCGTGTTCAAGGGGGACCTGGACGTCAATGTCCGGACAGCTTCCAAGTGAGCAGCCATCTTGGTGGGTGGGTGGGTGGGTGGGTGGAAGCAGGAGGAATCAGTTATAGAAGCCCAGTTACGTAACATGGGAGAAGGGAGAACTGAAGAACTGAAGGCCCTGGTGGGTTTCAGAGGTGAGCAATAAATTGCACTGTTAGCATGCTTAATTTTTTTAAAAGAAATACTTCTGAGGGTCTTGGGATTATAGTAACAGAGAAGCATCCCCTTGTGAATCCTTTTAATGGGAGAATGGAGACACACCCTGTAATGGTTCCTTTAAAAGCGTATATGTTTGTGTCTCCCTGTTCCTGGAAGATACGATGACTGCTGCTTCCTCCACCTGCCCCAGCTCTGCATGACACTGGACTTAACATGGCTGTGCCATGGAAACCCTCATGACCACCATGGCGTAGTTCTCCGCTCCCCAGATTTTCTGCCTGAGGTGCCCGTTGGTCAACAGTATGACTCTTACCGGGCCTTCCGCTCTGAGAATCTCAACCTTGCCATCCGTATGGACTTGACACGGCCCAGTGGGGGTGAGTGCCATGGATCGGAATGAGTGGGCATAATAAATTAGTAAATATGACTCATTAGTTGCTTTTGAGCCTGGTTAGTTAGACCACAGTCTCAGTAGTCTAGAGCAGTGGTTCCCAGACTTTAATCCTCTGGATGTTTTGAACTTTAAATTCCTGACTATTGGCCAAGCTGATTGGAGCCTCTATGAATTGAAGTCCAAAAGCAAAGTTTGGGAATCACTGGTCTAGAGAGATGATGGTTTAGAGGTTCAGCCTAGCATCCTCTGCTTTACTCAAGGGAAGAGCCTTCACTTGCGTCATATATCTACCTTTTGTTTGAGGGTTGGGCTCCACCCCCAACACCTCCATTTTCTTTTCATGCCGCCCACCCCAGATCCCTCCCAGCCTCGGATCCTCCTCTACAGCAGCACCTTGCGCTGGATGCAGAACTTCTGGGCCACCTGGACCAGCGTCACCCGCCCCATCTGCCGTGGGAAGCTCTTTGGGAACCTCAAGCCCATCAAGAAGAAACTGGGGCAGCATTATCGGCAGCTCTCCTTTACTGCCCTCTTCCCCAAACTCCAGGTCAGGCTCTCGGGATGGTGGCACAGGTGGGGAGGACTGTCTTATCCCTTCCCAGGGAGAGGGTTTGCCTTTTTGGAAGTCCTGAGTATCTGCAGAACCCTTGTCCAGAAATATACTAAACGCTTTTTAAAAAGATACACAGCCACATTTTTAGATCCAGGTCATATCTGAATGAAGGTTGGCAGCTACCAAGCATTCTGTCTATTTTTATTTAGTGTCTTCTCTGTCTCCTCAGGTTCACTACTGGGCCTCCTTTGCCCAACAGAGGGGCATCCAGCTGGAATGCGGCCAAGGGCACATCTTCACCCGTGGCACCCAGCGGCTCATTCCCCAGGGTGAGGATGGGGTTGAGCGTGACGAAGAGCCTAATGCAAAGGGTCAGCTGATCAAGGCATTACCCCCTTTCTTTCCCCCCTCTCTCTCGGTCCGTAGCTGGCACAGTGATGCGGCGCCTGATCTCAGAATGGAGTGTCACGCAGATGGTAAGCGACCTGGGCTTGGTGACTGTCCACCTGATGGCCTCCACATGTGATGAGAATGCTGACCACCGCTTGGACTCCCTTGTCAAGAAGACACACCTTCTCAGCCTCTCCTCCCTCACCTACCAGCGCCACAGTCTCCGCACAGCTGAAGAGGTGGGACGGTTTTCTCTCCCCCTCCAGGTTTCGAAGTCATGTTACCTCTGCTGTTTCTCCTTCCCTATTGGGTGGCCCTTCTCATCCCTATCCTCCCTGCAGGAGCTCTCCATTCGTGAGGGAGAGGATGGCTTTCATACCCACCAGCTCCAACTGGTGGACTTGCGTGCCTCCTGGACGACCATCAACCGGGACATTGCCTTTGGCCTCTATGACGGCTACAAGAAGGCTGCAGTGCTCAAGCGCAACCTGTCCACTGAGGCCCTGAAGGGGCTCAAGATCGATCCCCAGGTGCTGGCCAAGAAGCTCAAGAGGGGGCCCTCCAAGTACCAGCCTCCGCCACTGCGGGTCATCCTTCCAACAGACAGCAGCCAAACCGAGAGGAGGCCCTCTGGAGGTGAGGGTGGAGGATGGGGGTCTGCCCTAGAGGGGAAAGCAAGAGCCAAGGGGCTGAACATTGAGGGCTTGGGGAGTGGTGGGAGAGGGCAGCCCCACTGAAGGCAAGAAAATCCCCAGGAGAGGGTGGCCAAAAGTCAGAGTCATCTCAAATGCTCAATAACAGATAGATATAGTCACCAGCACTGCTCCGGCACTAGCAGCATGGCCAAAATCTTGCCAAACGTTCTCAGTAAAAGGTAACCATTTTGAAATGCAGGTCAATCTGCTTGCTAGAGGTAGAGCAGTTTAATCAGTTCGAACTCAGCACTCTTATATGTAGATGGGTTCCCTCAAGTGTTTTTGTTTTTTTTTCTAGCTAGGATAGCTAAGTGGGTTTGGGCCCTGGCCTCCACCATCCTTCCAGGTTTAGCTGTCCCATACCCATGCAGCCTGATGGCCTTTCCCATATTTCACTCCATCTGAAATATGGCAACCTCCCTGACTTGGAAGCCAGTAGAAGCAAAGTCTGTCAGGCAGATGAGACAATAGCAGCTCCAGTCCAGTACAGGAACTTCCCAGCCAGGTGTAGACAGTTCGCAGACTCCAGGTCAGTGGGTACAGCAATAAATTCAAGGTGTCAATTCAAGTGAGTGTCAAATCGCATGGCCAGCTTCCAATGCAGGGTCCAAGGTTCTTCAGAAACATGAGCCAGGAATCAAGAAACTAAGAGTGCTGTTTCCTCCAGAATGGTTGGTTGTCAGCAACAAAACCTCCTGAAGGAGTTGCTGGAATATTTATGGTTTGACAGCCTCGTGCAGCTATTGCCTGATTAATGAATGGTTGATGTTTAAGTGATCTGAGTGTCATAGCACTTTCTTGACTGTGTTTGCCTATGGTAGGTACTGTCGGGTCCACAGTTGTGTGCTGTAGCATGTCATAGTTTGAACCTGGGACCCAGGAACATGCCTTGACACTACCCTTTTTAATCTCTGTGTGGCCCCCTCCACTCCAAAATTCTCCGTTTTCCAGGAGCACACATGCTACAGAAGCTCATTGAGGAGACGGACAAGTTCGTAGTCTTCACAGAGGAGGAGTCTGGGGTGAGCGAGCAGCTGTGTGGGATCGCCGCCTGCCAGACGGACGACATCTTCAACCGGAACTGCCTTATTGAGCTGGTCAACTGCCAGGTGGGCTCTGTCAACACCCCCCCCCCCCAACCCTCACATTCTCTTGCATGGAGATGAATTGGGGACAAAGGGAAAGTGGGCAGACATCTCCTTCACTCCATTGGGCTGTTTTTCTTTCGGAGTTGAGTCAAATCAGCCAAAAGAGGATATAGTGATCTCATGAGGGCTGGAGGATCTCATCAGCTGTTGGAGATAAAGACTGCTCCAGAGCACAAGAAGGTTCCTTTTTGACTACAACTCCCAGAATCCCCCACCCAGCAGCTAGGCTTTTGAGGGATTCTGGTAGTCCATAAGAGTACCTTCCCTGCTTTCGGATGGTCTTCAACATTGGAACAGCTGCAATGGGATGACCTTTGTGCCATGCTCTGTCTGCTCCGCAGATGGTTCTCCGGGGAGCTGAGACAGAGGGCTGCGTGATTGTCTCAGCTGCCAAAGCCCAGCTGCTCCAGTGCCAACACCACCCAGCCTGGTATGGGGACACTCTCAAGCAGAAGACTTCCTGGACCTGCCTGCTGGATGGGATGCAGTACTTTGCCACCACTGAGAGCAGTCCCTCAGAGCACGAGGATGTCCAGCTCTGGCTAGAGGTCGGCATGGTTAAGGGGATAGGGAGAGCTTTTTAGCTATAAGAGGGCAGGTGCAGACCTTGTCTCCCATATTAGGTGCTTCCCTTTCCCCAGGAACCTGACATTTGGATAGCCAGCAGCCCCACAAACCTTCAGCTCAAAAGTTATCGCTGGTCTTTCTTCCCTACCTCCATCTCCAGGTCAAAAACATAGAGGAGCACCGACAGCGCAGCCTGGACTCTGTGCAGGAGCTGATGGAGAGCGGTCAAGCAGTAGGCGGCATGGTCAGCACCACCACAGGTCAGCGAGCTGAGAGCAGAGGGTAGAGCTCAGGCCCAGGAGCCAAGCATCTATCTGCTTCTGGTGTAGGGAAAGGCTGGAGATGGGTTGAAAGCAGGTTCATTTTTGCCCCCCTGGGAACATCTGTCAAAGGAGGGGGACTGGGTTGCCCTCCTGGTGCTGTTTCATTGTGGTTCCCATCCATGGGGGTGGTGAGCTGTGATCTTGCATCAGGTCTGGTGGGTTGCCCTCCTGGTGTTATTATGTTGCTGTTCTCCTCATCCCCAGGGATGAGGGGAGCTGTGGTCTTAGGACCACACCTTCCCCATCTGTTCCTAAGAGAGAAAGGAAACTGACCTACATTGTTTAGTAGGCAAAGTTAAGTTTTTAGTTCTAATGGCTCTGCAGGGTTTGTCTCAGGCAGAAAAAAGGACCTCTCCTGTCACTGGCTTCTTTGGGAATCACGTGGACCTCCTGGTGTTGTTGGACTGAGACCCCCAGCAGCCCTGGGCCATCACAGCCGGTGGTCAGGGATGCTGGAAATTGCAGTCCAACTACATCTGGAGGGGATCCACAGTTCCTCATGCATATTTCAACTGGAGGGGTCAGGGTTTGGGCCTTTCTCCCGCCACAGCCCCAGTGGCTGATCAAACCACTAGGTAATGGTCCCTTTGGGCCACAGTTTTCCAGGCCTGGGGCTGACATGTCTTTGGCTTCTCCTCCTCTTCTTCCATTGCCCCTCTCAGACTGGAACCAGCCCCACGAGGTCCAGCCCACGCAGCAGGTCCAGCGCATCATCTCCCGCTGCAACTGCCGCATGTACTACATCAGCTACAGCCATGACATCAACCCCGAGCTGGCCACACAGATCAAGCCCCCCGAGGTGCCTGCTCATCCAGAGAAGGATGACTTGCTCAAGAAACGGGAAGGTACCTGAGGGGGGTACTGGTCCAGAGAATCAACAAGGGAGGGGGGGAACCTCTTCTCTTCAGCAGGCTACAGAGCACAAAGAAGTTTGTTCCTTCGCAGGGGGAATACATCTCCCCAAATCCTCTCTTTATCTCGTGATAACCTTCTGCACCAGAGCTGCAGAAATTGCATGTAGATTGCTTCTCAGTTGTCCTTGCTATTTCAAGTTTGATTTTATTGTACACCACTCAGAGACCTTGGAGACCTAGGGTGAGATTTAATTATTCGAATTAAAAATGATAGTCATTAATAAATAACTCTAAACTTTCTGGCCCCCTTCCTATCCAGGGGCTGTGGACACTTTCACCCTCATCCACCACGACCTGGAGATCTCCACCAACCCAGCACAGTACGCCATGATCCTGGACATTGTCAACAACCTCCTCCTCCATGTTGAACCCAAGCGCAAGGTGCTCTGAGAGGAAACTGTGTCTCTCTGATTGTGTGCAAGTGTGATTATGTGAGCTGTGGGATTTCAGAGGGTTTTCAGATAGGGTGGGGTGCAGCCAATAAAACTGCATTACACAATTACAAAGTATTTAAAACAATTCAGCACAAACAATGCACAGGAATCTGCAGCCTGAAAAGTAGAGTCCGCAAAGCTCAGGCGAAGAGCTGATGCCGAGGAGAGGCAGATTAAATTATAGTCCCTGGTTATCAAAAAGTCCTGATTCTGCAAACCCTGATTCTGCTACACCACTGAATATACCTTTTTCCTGTTCCCTGCCCCCAGTAACGTCATCTTTTTTGCTCTCCATTCCTCAGGAGCACAGTGAGAAGAAGCAGCGTGTCCGTTTCCAGCTGGAAATTTCCAGCAACCCTGAGGAGCAGCGCAGCAGTATTCTCCACCTCCAAGAAGCTGTCCGGCAACACGTGGCCCAGATCCGGCTCCTGGAGAAGCAGATGTACTCCGTCCTGAAGGTGCAACCTCCTTCCCCCGGCATCTCTCCAGGGATGGATGCTGGTGGTTGCTTCTATTTCCCCTCAGGATGGCTAGGGTTGGGAGGATGAGGTTTCTCCCTCCTTGTTCTTTATACCATGATGTCTTCTTCTCCCCACTCTCCCCTTCCCCAGTCCCTGCAGGATGATGGCCGGAATGAAGCCTTGCTCGAGCACAACCAGAAGCTGCAACAGCAGCTGAGCCGGGAAAAATTCGAACTGCAGCAAGAGAGTGAGGAGCTGAACATCCTCATCAGGTAATCGGCAGTAAACCTCCCCTTTCTGATCTCTTTTCGCCAGCAGATGTAAACCTTTTTTGATCTAAGCAAGCCTTTGATTTTAATCAGAGGGCAAAATATTGCTTAAAACAATGTACGTTGTTCTTTCTGTATTTTAAAACTAGTTTTTAACTATGTATTTTTAACAGAATTGGTGCTTGAAAGCCTTTTTAAACTTTTGTGCCATACATTTTTACATTAAACTTATTTAAAATTTTGTAAGCTGCCTTGGGTCCTTTTGGCAAGAAGAAGGCGAGCTATTAAATGAATAAATATGCGAGAAAAATAAAGGGAGCCCTCTGCATGCCTCATAAGTTTTTGGAGAGAAGCTTCCATTTGCATCTCAGGCTCTTTAAAGAAGCCTTCATCCTCTTTAGCAGAAGAGCCCTTGATAAAACCAAGGCTGCAGCAGGGACGTTGACTGCTGGGACCTTAAGTTACTCCAAGGCCTGTTTATTCAAGGGACCCAATTGGCCTAGCACAATGATTCTCAAACTCTGGTCCTCCAGGTGATTTGGACTTCAGCTCCCAGAAGCCTTAGCCATCTTGGCCAATGGGCTGGGATTCTGGAATCCCAAGTCCAAGCATCTGGAAGGCCAGAATTTGGGAATCACTGCCCTAGAAGAAGGGGCAACTGACTAAGGAAGTATCACATGCAGGTTCCTCCTGTCTTCCAACCCAGAATGCATGCTCATGCTAAGTATCCCCTGTGGGATTGTTCTCTTCCTCCCATCCCCGGTTCTTCACAGGTGCTTCAAAGACTTCCAACTCCAGCGAGCCAACAAGATGGAACTGCGCAAACAGCCAGAGGATGTTGGAGTCGTTCGTCGGACTGAGTTCTACTTTGCCCAGGCCCGCTGGCGGCTGACCGAAGAGGATGGGCAGCTGGGCATTGCGGAACTGGAACTGCAGCGCTTCCTCTATAGCAAGGTGGGTACCGAACCCTAGGATTTCTAGGCACCACCAAAACACCTGAATGAAGAAGAATCCCTAGAACTCTTTATCAAAGCTGTTCAGGGCACATTTTTAAATTTGGATTTTCATTTATGTAATTTTATTTATGTAATTGCTCTGAGAGCATTTCTAAAGAGGAGGGGGTATAAATACAATAAATAAATAAGTTATATCCCTTCTTTCTCCCAGGATGGAATTGAAAGCAGCTTACAGAAATTTAAAGTAAAGTTCAATTAAAATTTTATTTTACAAAAGATAAAAACAACAACCATTAAACAAGTGTTTCATGTTAGAACAATTTAAAGCAAACTTAAAAGAATTAAAGAGGTGAAAGATAAAGGCACATTACGCCACATTAAAAACACATTTCTGTCACAAGATTTAAGGAACCAAGGTCTGCTTGCATTAAAAGAAAGGTCTAAAAATTGATCTGAGCTGGCGAAAGAGATGTGTGGATCGTTTTTAATCTTTAGAGTGCAGTCACTTGCAGAAGGCACTTGAAACAGGGGTGGGAATCATCACTGATGAAATGGTTAATGTGTCCATTTTATCTCTTCTATTTTGGATACACAACTATTGATTAAGAAATGCTCTTATAGCCAGGAGTGCCTTAACCGCTCTGCTTCTCCTCCGCACAGGTGAACAAATCGGACGATACGGCGGAGCATCTGCTGGAACTGGGATGGGTTACTATGAACAACCTCCTGCCCAATGCCGTCTACAAGGTTAGTTTTTGAGTAATAGCCGAGGCTATGCCCATATCTCCACCCTCCAACCCCCCTTTGCTTTCCAGCATGACCAACTAAAATAATTTGGCATAATTCTTGGCTCATTCTTGGACAGTGGGCTCTTCAAAGCGCACTCCTGAGCATATATAGAGTGTCTCGCTTTCACCTTTGTCCTTTGTAATCTGTTTCTGGGTTACATTGGGCCCTTGGTATCCACTGGCAAAGTATACGATGGCAAAGTAAAATAGTGCCCCTTATAGAAAATAGCAAAAATCAAGGTTTGCTTTTAGGCATTTAGATTTTTTTTTGGAACATTTTCAAGCCGTGGATGCTTGAATCCATTGATAAAGAATCAATGGATACTGAGGACTGACTGTAGCAATAGCAAGTATATTTCTATACTGCTTATCAGTGAACTAGAACTCCCTAAGCAGTTTGCAATGTGTAAGTAATTGCATAGTGATCAACTTATTTTTTTATGCTGTATGGGAAGAAATTTATTAACATCTGTTGGGGATGGCTGCTCATCTGTCCTGCAGGTGGTCCTCCGACCGCAAAGCGCTTGCCAATCCGGCCGCCAGCTGGCCTTGCGGATCTTCAGCAAAGTCCGGCCGCCAGTGGGTGGCATTTCCATCAAAGAGCACTTTGAGGTGAGCTGGGGAGTGTTGTGTTTGTGACAGTGGGCAGAGGAAGGGTGGCATGACTCTGGTATGAGGCCAGAAGACTGACTGATGGATTTGGAGGGCTCTTTCACCCCTCTGGCCCCTCTCTCCCTGCCAGGTGAATGTGGTACCCCTCACCATCCAGCTGACACACCAGTTTTTCCACCGCATGATGGGATTTTTCTTCCCGGGGAGGAACGTGGAGGAGGAGGAAGTGGGGGACGAAGAGGACAAGTCCAAGTTGGTAACCACAGGTGAGGTTCATTGGGGCCAGCCTCGTCTCACCATAGCCGCACTCTCCAAACTATGCATTTTAAATCCATACATACCTATTGATCACATGCATACCCAGCTGGCAAAGCTAAAAGCAGAGAAAACCATTCCCTCCTAGTGCTTCCACCTGCCTTTCAGGGTTGCAATTTTTCCCCCAAAAAAGGTCATGGCACAAACGGAAAAAGTGTCACAGACAGAAGAGGAAAACAAAGACACAGCAGGCTGAGGTTTTTCAAGGGTTGAATATGAAATATTGCTGGAACACTAGAAAGCAGCCAGATGTTGTCGGGCACCTTATTGTGGGACAGAAAATGTCTTGAGATTGGGGAGGGAATGAAAGGTTGGGCTGCCAACCAGGTTGATAGGATGGTTATATCTGGTGGGAACACCGGAGAAAAGATTCGCTAAAGATTGATGGGGTGGTGGTCTTGGCCCTGCCAAGGTACTTACCTCCCCTGCCTTTCTCTCTCTCTGTCCCAACCAGGGATGCCAGTGGTGAAACCGCGGCAGCTGATGGTCTCAGACGATTCCTTGGGGCCGGGGAAAGGTATGGCCCAAGGCCTGAACCGGACATCAGGGGTCAGGCGTTCCTTCCGCAAAACCCCCGAGGTAAATCTCTGCTCTCAGGCTCAAAAAGAAAAAAGACACAACACACACACACACACAAACGGGGATGGGGAGGGAAGAGGAAAATAAGAGAACTCTGGGGGAAGTCCTTCAGGTGATGAGTGCCCATCAAGCAATGCTGATGGAGGCTTTGGGGTCACATTGAGGGTTGCTCCAATTGTGGGGTGGGGATCATGACTCCAAAAGAAGCTAGTGGTTTAAAATTGCCAGACTAGGGATTGAAAAACCTGAGTTCCAGTCCTGGGAACTGAACCAAGAGAGTGCTTCTCTGTCCAACTTACCTGGCAGGGTGGTTTTTGCAAGGATTAAAAAAAGTGGGGATTAGAGGGCTACCCTAAAGATCATCTACTCTTACATTTCTTCCCCCAAATCCTGGAGCAGGCGGGGTGGGCTGGTTAAAGCGACAGCCAGCCTCCTCGATGTGCGCCTCCATTTTATCTCCCCCAGTACCCGGTGGACGACATCGACAAGATGAAGGAGCGGGCCGCCATGAACAACTCCTTCATCTACATCAAGATCCCACAAGTGCCACTGTGTGTCAGCTACAAGGTGGGGAGGAAAGCTAACAATTTGGGGGATGAATGGGGGTGGCAGCGAATGTCTCCATCCAAGTTTATTTCAAGGGTGTACATTCAGTCAGAGGTAGATTGCCCCTATATAGAGAGGTTCTGACCCTGAGTATTCAAACATCAGAAGATCTGTGCTGAAACAGAGCAAATTTGGCCTGTCACATCCAGATTTCACATTCTTTGTCAGATGCATGTCCTGTTTTTGAGCGCTCACAGATTCTGGGGACCAAAGTGTTCCCAAATGCACTCCAGATATTCCTGAAGTTCTCCCCTGGATTTTTTTTTTTGGGGGGGGGGGAGTCCAAGAAAAGTGGGGTGTCTGGGACCTGAACATCCTGCGCCTCTCGTCTCTCTCTCTCTCTCTCAGGGGGAGAAGAACAGTGTGGACTGGGGAGACCTCAACCTGGTGCTGCCGTGCCTCGAATACCACAACAACACGTGGACGTGGCTGGACTTTGCCATGGCGGTCAAACGGGATAGCCGCAAGGCCTTGGTGGCCCAGGTATTGTAGAAAACAAATGCAGTTTAAGACGTTGTTGTACTATTGTTAAGTACCTGAATTTCCTGATTAGCCTTTTTTCCAGGATCAGATTGTGCCGCGTTCTTCTTTTAATAATAATAATAATAATAATAATAATAATAATAAAGTTTATTTGTATCCCGCCCCTTGGTAATCCAATCTTTTGCGCTTTGGGTAGAGACCTGAACCGTTTGTCTAGGGAGGGAAAGGAGCTTGGAGAAGTTCTATGTTTTGGAGGAAAACTCAAAATTTTCGTTTGCAGGTGATCAAAGAGAAACTGCGCCTCAAACCCGCCGCGGGCTCCGACTCCCGGGGGAAAACGGACAGCAAAGTTGAAGGCCACGTCCAACAGCAAGAAGAAGACGAGAAAGCCCGGTTGCTGATTGGATTAAGCGTCGGCGAGAAGAACCCCGGCAAGAAGTCCATTTTCGGACGGCGCAAATAGGAAGTGCCAGAAGAGCCACCACTTGTACACCCTTTTCCAACTCCGGCTGGCCGGGGGCAGGACGGGGGAAATCCAGCCGGGAAAGTCGCTGCTATCTTAGCTTGTTGCGGGAGTACCACGAGGGACCAAAAACATCCGGTGGGATTTGGGGATGGAGGTGCCGGATACAGCCGCAGTCTGAGGCGGCCTTGGAGCCCCACTGAGCCCCTCAGAAGCTCTCCACGGCGGGGAAAGGGATCCGTGGGACGAAGCGGAGGCGGGCGAATGGGACAATAATAACCGGGAGGAAAGCTGCCGTCCCATTGCAGGACTTGGATGTCCAAACTCTTTCGGCCATGAGCTTCGTTCTTGTGGCCGGCTGGGCCAATCTATGCATTGTTTTGTCAGGAAACAGGGAGGGGGAAAGCGAAATAATAAGAGTTTAATTAAGAGAGTTTATCGTTTGGAATGAGTTGTCATCTGTGTTTTTATTTTCCTGGTATCAGACGTGATTTTTGGTCCTCCCGACGGATGGTTTGAGTATTATTATTATTATTATTTGCTACCATTCCAATCCACTCCAGTTCTGCCCAGTCCAAATTTCCTGAATCCCAGGGATGTTGCCGGAATACAGCTCCTATCATTCCCCACCATCAAGACGCTCAGGTTAGTGGGTGCTGGAAGCTGCAGTCCAGCAACATCCTTCATAATAAATAGAGTCACAAAGTGGAAAGAGAAGTGGAGGATGGGGGATCTTGGAAGTGTCTCATCCACAGGGTCGGCATGAGTTGGGGCCGACTCGAGGGCCGTTAACGACAACAGCAAAGTCGGAAGGGACCCCCAAAGGGCATCTAGCCCAACCCCCTGCCTCCCACGCAGCAGGGATTTCCAAGTTTAGTAGCTGGACGGCGGGTTTGGTCGTTTGGGATCTCTCAACAGGGACGGAAGATGGATCACTCAGTGGCTTCCTGGGCTTCTGGACGGGTTGCTTCAGCAGCGAGTCCTTCAAAGGTATTGCCTATTACAGCATCCACACAACAGATTTTAGCAGAACGGGCCCCAGTTATTTCTCTGTCATATCTGCCCTTGAGAATTAGTAGTCAGAGCTTGGAAATGCCAGAGGAATTATTTGGCATTACTAATGGCGATGCCACCCAGCAGGGTGGGGATGCTAGGATTTGTAGTCCTGGAATGTGGAACATTTCCTAGTTGAGATAAAAAGAGGGGTTGGCAATTTAATATAGGGTTGGGCAGATGCTGGGGATGGGGTGTCCTGTATATATATATATATATATATGAGGGAGAGAGAAGTCGTTTGTATTTTAAGTTCCTCTGTCTTAGCATTGTCAGCTCTCTAAGCAATCTATGGTCCTCAGCCTGGAAAAGTTACTATTTGGGGAGCTGCTAGCTGCTTCCATCCCCCTTTCCCCAGGATTCTGGGAGCTGTAATCCTAAAAAGGAACTTTTCCAAACTCCAAATCCATTCAGATTGGTTGTTTAGCATAAAAGAAGGAGTGGCTGCCAATGCACTGAGAGTTCTTGCTTTGAATAAAAGGGGTGGCTTCCAATGGGGGAGGGCTGTTTTGCATAAAGGGCGTGGCTTCCAATACACTTGAGAGTTGCTTTGCATAAAGGGAGTGGCTTCTTGTACACAGAAGCCTTGCTTTGCATAAAGGGGTGTGGCTTCAAATGGGGGGGCTGCTCTGCATAAAAGGCAATGCACTTCCAAAGCAGTGGGGAGTGGGTGTTTATTTGCATAAAGGGGCGTGGTTTCCAATGTATTGAGAGTCCTTGCTTTGCATAAGGGGCGTGGTTTCCAATGCACTTAGGTCTTGCTTTGCATAAAGGGTGTAGTTTTCAACAGAGGCTTGCTTTGCATATGGGGCGTGGCTTCCATTGCAGACAGGCGTGGGGTTTTGAGGTTCGATTTGCATAAAGGGGCGTGGCTTGCATGCTAATAAGGCTGGATAGTGCAGGGGTCCTCCTCCTCCTCCTCCTTTTCCTCGGGGGCTGTTGCGCATCATTGGCTGGTGCGGACGCGGGAGGAGGAGGAGGAGGAGGAGGAGGAGCGGGATTAGCAGCTGCCTTGGCTGCTCCTTTTACGTAAGAAGGGGGATTATTCCTGCCATGATGGAGAAGGAGGAGGAGGAGGAGGCCAGGAGCGGCTAGGAGGAGGGCAGGATGGGGGCAGCCAACAGCAGCGGACCCGGGGGAGAACCCCAAGGCGAGGAGGAGGAGGAGGAGGAGGAAGAGGAGGAGGAGGAGGAAGGGAAAGGGGGGGCGCCTGCGGTCCTCAAGGTAAGTAAAGAGGGAAAGGGAGGGAAAGAACTCTCCCCACCCAGGATCGGGCCCCCTCCGGGTGTCAGGATCGGGCCCCTGAGCATGCACAGAGCGCCCTTTCCCTCGGAGCAGCCCCTCCCTTCCTTGCACCCCTGGCATCCCCCTCCCTGCCCAAGGAAAATGGCTTCTGCAAGGAGGCATCCTCCTCTACAGGCAACCACAACCCTGCAAGGGAGGCCAGGCTGAGAAAGGAGGAGGAGGAGGATGGAAATATGGCTTCCTGCCCGGGGGCTGCTTTCGACTTGTGGGGAGCCTGTCCTGAGGCTGAGAGAGTGTGACTCCAGTGGCAGAGCCAGGGTTGGAATCCTGGTCTAATACTGAGACCGATCTGGAAACTCTGGGAGAAAGGCGGAATATCAATAAACACAATAAATATTGTACTTTAAAACTGTAAGCTGCTTACAGTCCGAATTTATTTGGGGGGGGGAGGTATAAACAGATTATAAATAAAGATATTGATAACAATAATAACAACAACAACTACAACAACATTGGTTTGTCAAACTACGCAAATGAGAAGCTTCCAAAGGAACAAAATAAAAACAGAAAAATGTGCACGCAATTTATGGGAAATATAGCTATGCATTTCATGCAAAGCATGCCGGCGTTTCATCCAAAACAAGGAGGCTCTTAATGCAAAACATGCTGGTGTTGCATTTAAAAATGCAGGTGTTGCATGCAAAAAAAATTTTTTGCAGGCATCTAAACCCAAAGAGGCAAGTGTTGCATGAAAAACACGTTGGCATTTTATGTGAAACACGCTGGCATTGCATGCAAAAAATGCAGGCATCTAATGCAAAACATGGAGGCATTTCCTGGAAAGCATGCAAGCATTTCATGCAAAACGTGGTGGCCTTTAATGCAAAAAATGTGACATTTCATGCAAAAAATTTTTTAGAGTGGGTTATGGTTATTGTTGCTCCTGCATGCTCCCACTTTTCTCCAGACTTTAAAAGGCCATCTCTGTCTCTGTCTTTCCTTCCAGAGCCGCGCTGCCAACGTCCTTCCGGATGTGTCCTGGGTGCGAAGCTGGAAGAACATCCTCTCCAACGTTGGGGGGGCCTTGCTGGGTTTGGAGCGGGCCTTGGGGACTAGAAATCCCCTGAAGACGGGCCAGGACCCTCCGGCCGAAAAGCTGCCCCAGTTGCTGGAGAAGGAGAAGGTGGATCAGGCCCTGCCCCAATGCGTCGCCCTTTTCTTGCCTGAATTCCCCGTTTGCCCTCCGGTCGGGCATCGCCAACTGAAGGTGGGTGTCCTCTTATCCACAAATCGGGGGGAAAAAAATTCCTTTTTTTTTTAACTGCAACTCCCAGAATCCCCCAGCTGGGGGATTCTGGGAGCTGCAGTCCAAAAAAAGGGATTCCCCCCCCCATCTTGGTTCATTAAAACTGCTTCCACAGTGCAGACATAATTCATAATCCATAATTCTCACGTCTTTTAACTACCAAGGCTCCATGCTATGGCATCGTGGGATTTGTAGTTTTGCAAGGCCTTGAGCCTTCTCTGCCTTCTGTACTGGTGCCTCGCCAAACTATGCATCCCAGGACTCTGTAGAATGGACCCTGCGGCAGTTAAAGCGGTATCAAACTGGATTATTTCTGCAATTTGGATGCAGCCTTACTAAGAGAGGAAACCGCTTTTATTGGTGGCCACAAGTATCCTTTTCTTAGTTACTTCCAAAAGTTACTCTTTTGCAAAAAAAAGGATGTGGTGTAAATTTTCCAAGGTTTAGCTTGTATTCTTTTTGACAAGTTTTTAAATAAATGTCTTTTAAATGTTAGTATAAGTTACCATTTTGAATGTTTTTGTCCATACAGCTATTATTTTATTTTGTAAGCTGCCTTGAATCCTAGGGGGGAAAAAGAATATAGACCAAGGTTCGAATCTCCTCTGCTCAGCCCTGGAAAGGCCTTGGGCAAGTCACACTTTCTCAGCCTCGGAGGAAAGTTATGTTGGCCAACTTCCTCTGAACAAATCTGGCTGACAAAACCCTAGGAGAGGCAGTGTGAAATGGTATTTTAAATGTTGGATTAGGACTCCAGGAGACCAGAGTTCGCATCTTCAGTGCTCAACTGTGGGAATTTACTGGGTGACCTTGGATAAGTCACACTCTCTCAGCTTCAGAGGAAAGTAATGCTGCAAACCTCTGAACCAAAAGTCAGAAATGACTTGAATGCACGTCACAACAGGAGGAGTAATTAGAATTCTCTGCCAGAAGGCTCTGTAGTTTCTCCAAACTACAAATTCCACAGGACAGAGCTAAGATATAATTAAAATGGGATCAAACTCCTATAGCTCTGAAGTGCAGGTGAGCCTAGGTGGGTGCAACAAAGCCCGAAATCGAGATGAATTCTCCTGGAAAATACTTTTGGAGAAAAAGTGCTGTTAGGAACACAGTCTTTTATTTTATTTTATTTTTTCCTTGCAGATTTTGGGATTTGTAGCCAAGGGCTCTTTTGGGACCGTGCTCAAGGTCTTGGACTGTGGCCAGGAGCAAGTCTTTGCGGTGAAGGTAAGTCCCTCTTGGAGCTTTTCCAGGCTGCATCCACACTGCAAAAATAATCCAGTATCACACCGCTTGAATTGCCATGGCTCATTGCTATGGAATTCTGGGATCTGTAGTTTAGTGGGACTTCTCCGTCAGAGAGCCCTGGTGCCACAACCAAGCTACAAATCCTTGGATTCCATAGCACTGAGCCGTGGCAGTTAAAGTGGTGCCAAACTGGATTATTTCCACAGTGCAGACACCGCATTAATGGACATTTTAACCTAAATCTCTCCAAGTTCCAGCAAGATGCTCTGAAAATGAGATTTTGACTTCATGTTACTTTTGCAGGTGGTACCAAAAGTGGAGGTTTTACGCCGGGATACTCTGAAGCAGTGCAAAGAGGAGGTCAGCATCCAGGTGGGTCACGAGTTCAAGAGAAGTTACTTTTTTTTGCACCTCCTGACATTTGGCAAGGTGGCTGTGCATCCTCCTAAACTTGGAAAAATTATCTTTTTGGACTGCAGTATTTTTTTCCAGTGTGGGATTTTGCACTTCTGGATAATATTGCTTAGAATTGCATGAGGTTTCCTTTGCAAAAATGGTGTGTGTGTTGGGGGGGGGGGTTGATCTGCAAAGGAATTCTTTTTTTATTTCTTTCACACAACACCAAAGAGCTTACAAAAACCTAAAACAATCCATGCCGACTTTAAAATGCATAATTTCACAATCATCCAGATTCTAGGAGGTGTACAAATGACGCAAAACCCACCCCAGATTAAAATCATGCAAAAACATCAGCCTGCGCACGATTCCAGGTTAGAGAATGCAGGTTGCTCTAAGAAGCAATGTTTTGCACGGTTGCTATTAATCATGGTTAGGGTTTGTGTTTATTTTGGAGAGTGGCAGTCCTGGCCTTGATAAACAAGAGATGCAATGGGTGACTTGGGGCAGGTCACACTCTCTCAGCCTCAGAGGAAGGAGGTGGCAAACCCAATCTGAACAAATCTTGCCAAGAAAGCCAGCCCCCTGAGACCTCTTTCTCACTCCTTTCCTCTTTTGCTCCCCAGAAGCAGGTCCGCCACCCCTTCGTCCACTGCTTAGGAGACACGTGGCAAGGCCAGCGCCATCTCTTCATCAGTGAGTGACCATCTGCCCACCGCCAAGCCTGGCCGGAGTGGCGTAAACATCCCTCCCCATTGCCATTGCCCTCCCTCTTTCTCGGGCTGCGTCTGGCCAGCCATGTGCCTTTGGGCTCCTGCCCACACATGTGACGGGCGGATGGTTGTCTCCTTCCTGGAAGAGCATTAATGCATCCTCCTTGATGCCCTTTTGCAAAGGGACAAAACTATGTTGTCAAGCGGGCAATAGCTTTTGCAAAGGGGCCACAGTTTGTACAACAGTTTTTGCTGTTGCAAGGGAGCGGTAGGATTTGCAGTGGGGACAAAACAGCGTTTGCAAAAAGGGGCAACGGCTTTTGCCAAGAGGAAAAATGGCTCTTGTAAAAGGGCCACAGCTTTTACAGAGGGGCAACCACTTTTGCAAAGGGGCAGCAGCTTGTTTCCACTCCTTTCCTCCCCCCTTCCATGCGCCGGGATCAAGAGATTTCCCTCCCTCCCGCAATCCCAGCCTTCAGATTTGGCTTTCCATGCTGAACAATGCGTTCTCTCATGCATGCTCTCCAGGGGAGCATGGAGAGAGCAAGTCTCGATGCATAATCCCCAGAGTCAACATCAATGGCTTTCTCTCTCTCTTTCTCTCTGTTTATTTCCTTCCAACCTTGTTTTCACACACACAAACACAACCGCACACCGCAGTGTGTTCCTACTGCAGCACGGGGGATCTCCACACCCTTTGGAAGTCGGTGGGACGCTTTGCTGAAGCCGTCATCCGTCTGTTTGCAACGGAGTTGGTTCTGGTGCTAGGTGAGCCAGGATGCACCCAAACAGGGGAGGGAGGAGAGTTATAGTTTTGGAGGACATTTCCCAGAATCCCCCAAACGGCATGGACTGCATCCCTGCATGCAGCAAGCTGGGAATATTCTGGAAGATGTCAACACATCTGGTGTCATGTTTCCAGGAACATGTGTAGCAGCAGCAGCAGCAGCAGATGTTCTTTCCAGTATTCGAAAGAAAACCTAATAAGAAGAATCCTGGACTGATAAGAATATTTGCATTTTATTCTGCACAGAATTGTTTTGGGGGAGAGCTAAGCTGCATCTGCACTGCAGAATTAATGCTTGTTTGACATCGCTTTAAAGTTTGACATCGCTTTAACTGCCATGGTCCAGTGCTGCGGATTTCTGGGTTTTGTATGGTAGAATTACATCCCAAATTGCCAAAATGGTGATACCTTTATTTGGCCAACCCAGTACACAAAATACATGTGTATTTTATATATTGGGTTTGCTGAATAAAGGTATAACTCTTTTGTGGATTTGAGATGTTGTCCTACTTTACAAAACCCAGAAATGTGTATTTTGCGCATTGGGTTGGCCACAGAAAGGTATCCCTGTTTTGTAGATTTGTGATGCTATTGTACTTTGCTGTATGGCCAACATGACTACCCCTGGAAATATTTCCTGGGTTTTGTAGTTTGGTGAGCCGTTTCACCTTCTCTGCCAGAAAGCTCTGGCGCCACAACAAACTACAGATCCCAGGATTTCATAGGATGGAGCCTTGGTTGTTAAAGGTGCATCAAACTGCACTAATTCTGCACTATGGCTGTGGCCCGAGTCTCTTGCATAAGTATTGACCTTTCTCTCCAATTTATTCCTAACCTTTCTCAATTCCTCACCCCTTTTTGCAGCCTACCTCCATAACCTGGGCATCGTGCACCGGGATGTCAAGGTACGAGGCTTTCCTCTTTCTTCCGGTGGGGAAAGGAGTTGTCCTTTTTCTCCTTGTTTGCAT